>CM048750.1:129158548-129836048 GCA_026315105.1 Locusta migratoria | reverse complement strand
TGGATGTCTCTTTCTATTATCTGCGGGCTTCAGTTCTGGTATAAGTTGAATATTGTAGGCATGTGTTTACAGGTATTTTGGAAGGATTTCATGCATTGAATTCTTGAGCGCGTCGGCGAGCTGATTTCCTGGGGTTACAGTACCATTGCCACGCACATCAATGCTTTCTTGTTTTCGAACAGAGCAAGATCGTCTGATGTACGTCTGATGCGAAAGCCGTGGTTGCTAACTTTCGTATAAAATTCCTAACTGACCGAGTGTCCTAAGCAAATCACAAACGTGGCTGTGGGACTTCCACTATTTCTGTTGTAGTTTTTTTCACTTGCATACGTTGCCCAGCTGTCATTTGCTCAATGACGAAAATAAACATTAAACAACAATGCTCACCACATAAAAGCTATGAGACTACTAATGGGAAGGATCGCAGATAATAAAAAAGGAAACACCACGGTCGCCAACCGTCATATAACAAAAAAGTAATTCGTCTTTACTTCGCCATCACCCTCTATATGAGTCAAAGGCCCTGCAGAGAACGCGCTGCTCCACAAACTGCCTCCATTCCCTCCTGTTTTGTTCCCAGTTCCTCCAGGTGTCTTCAATCCCCAGGTCCTTTCTCCAGGTCGTCCATCCAGCGCTGTCTTGCTCGTCCAGCGGGGCGTTTGGTGCTTGGTTTCCCTTCTAGTGCCATCTTCATCTGTCTTCCTTCTGGCATACGGGCTACATGGTCCAGCCACTGTATTTTCTTGCTCTTTATCTTCTGTAAGATATTTGGCTGTCGTATCAGAAGGCAGATTTCCTCATTCGTCCTCGATTCTTCGTTATCTAAAATTGGTCCCCATATCTTTTTAATTACTCCTCTTTCAAATATTAACAGGTTTTCCTTGTCACATTTATTCATACTCCATGTTTCTGAACCGTACATTACCGGTGGGCATATCACCGTGTTATAGATTTTCATCTTAGTGTTCACTGAAACCGATTTAGAGCCGAGCGTCTCTTTGAAGGAGTGCATGCATTTCATTCCCACGGCTATTCTTTTCTTGATGTCCATGTCTATTCCGTTGTTCGTGGTAAACAAAGATCCGAAGTATTTGAATTGGTGTACTCTCTTGAGTTTCATGCCATTTGTCTCCGAAATAGTAAGAGAATGTGCGCAACAGGAGTACAGATGGACGGTAACTTCAGTTGTCTCCCACATGCGGATGGCATAGTCCTGCTAACTGAATCAAAGCACGAGTTGAAAGGAATGTACCAACAAATGGACAGGTAGGCGCAGAAGATTGGGCTCAAAGTGAATCAAGATAAAACAGAATTCATGCAGTTAGAAAGAAGACAAGAGCAAGAAGAATTTCTAGAGACATTTGCAGTAAGACGGCAAAATTTAAATGAGAATGAAGATAACCAAATGCTACCTTAGGATTTAGATATTCTACATCTGAATAATTACTCTGGGCCGCGGTGGAGTAGCCGAGCGGTCTAAAGCGCCTCGCTGCAGAGCGCGCGGTTGCTCGCCGTGGAGGTTCGAGTCCTCCCTGAGGCATTCTTAGGTTAGTTTACCTAGGTTTAAGTAGTTTGTAAGCTACGGACTGTTGACCACGCAGTTTGGTCCGATAGATTTACAAACATTTGATTTGAATTATTCTGAAAATCAAAGTGTATGGCAGAGGGTTCATCGAACCACTTTTAAAATATTTTTCTACCGTTCCATTCTGTAATAGGGCGCGGACAAAAGAAAAACCTAAATCTTTCCCTTTTCGATCTGATTTCTGTTAATGTAATGATCATGTTTCCCTATGTACGTGGGTGCCAACAAAATATGTAATTTCGCAAACAGATCTCGCCGCAAGGAATAACGCCTTTCTTTTAATGATTTCCACCTCTACTCGTACATCATTTCCGTGAGGCACTCTCCCTTACATCGCGGTAATACAAAACAAGCTGCCCTTCTTTAAAATTTCTCTATACCTTACGTCGATCCCACATGTTGAGGATCCCACAATGCACAGCAAAACTCCAAATTGGGACACACAATTGTGCAATTGTAAGTGTAGGCATTATGCATTTGTTGTGTAAGACCCAGTTAGCGCAAATAAGCTTCAAATCATTAAATCTTTGGTGTAACAATGAAATAGTATCAACTGTAATCGAGGGAATTACGACGGTAATGTTTTTGATATCATCTAAGAAAGGTGTTGTATAATTAATCGGAGACATTGGTACGATATAAATACTAACCACAATCCTTTTTTTCCTTCTCCATTAGGACTTCCATATTTTTAGATAAATAGTATGCTTGTTGTGCTGATACACTTCTTTCACGCTTGTACAGATCACCAACATCGTGCCACAATGCTGTGGCAATACGGGACAGACTTGGTGGAGTTGCCGAGCGTTCTAAGGCGACTCGCTGTGGAAGGTGCGTTTGCTTGTCGTCGGAGGTTCGAGTCCTTCCTCAGGCATGGGTGTTTGTGTTGTCCTTAGCCTAAGTTACTTTAAGTTAGTTTAATAGTATGGAAGCTTAGGGATGATGACCAACATAATTAGGTCCCTCAAATTTACAAACATTTGAACATTTGAATATTCGACAGGCCGGTTAGTAGTTGCGAGCTATTCCTGTACCACACAGTGTCTGCATCATATACATACGCCGCAGGCTGCAGTATGGTGCGTAGTGAGGCTATTTGGTACCACTGCTGGTCTTTCCCCCACCCGTTCCATTCACAAACAAAGCGAGAGAAAAACGACTTCCATTATTCCTCTTATCTTATCTTTGTTGTCCTTCCGCGAAATGGAACTTCGCGGCAGTAGAATTGCACTCCAGCCAGCTTCAAATGTCGGTTCTCTAAATTTCCTTGGTAGTATTCCTTGAAAAGAATGCATTCTTTCCTCCAGGAATCCTAATTTGAGTTTCCGAAGCATCTCCGTAACACTTGCGAAACTGTTGTCATTGTTGTCTTTAGACCAAAGACAATTTTGACGCAGCTCTCCACGCTACTGTGTTCTGTGCAATATTAATCTCTGAATAAAAACCGTAACCCACCTCTATTTGAATCTCCTTACTTCAGTCTTCTGTTGGTCTTGTTCTGAGAAATTTATCCCATCCCCCACATATTTCCCTCCAATACTAAACTGAAGATTCCTTGATCTCTCAGAATGTGTCCTACCAATCGATCACTTCTTTCAGTCAAGATGTGTCCAAACATTTCTCCCTAATTCTGATCAGTACCTCCTCGCCGCGGCGAAGCGGCCGATGAAATGAGGCGCTATGCTGCGATGCGCGAGGGTTCGAATCTCCCCTCGGGCATGGATGTTTGAGCTGTATTTAGTATAAGGTAATTCATAAGTTGTTTGTAAGTTTAGGGACTGATGACCCCGCAGTTAAGTTCCATAAGATTCACAAACATTTGAACATTTTTGAGTACCTCTTCATTTATGATGCGATATAACCATCTAGTCTTCAGCATTCTACTATAGCACCACATTTAGAAAGCTTCTATCCTTTTCTTGTCTGAAGAATTCGTCATCCACGATTCATTCCCGTACAAGGCTACGCTCCAGACAAATGCCTTCAGAAAAGACTTTCTTGCACTTAATATTTGATGTTAGTAAATTCCTCTTTTTCAAAAACGCTTTTCTTGCCATTGTCATTCTGCATTTTATATCCTCTATACTGCGACCGTCGTATCTTATTTTACTGCCCAAGAATCAAATCTCGTCTGCCACTTTTATTGTTTCGTTGCCTAATCTAATTGCTTCAATGTCACCTAACGTTCTTAGACTGCATCTCATTACCCTTGTTTTGCTATTGTTCATCTTGATCTTATACGCTCCATTCAACACTGTCCATTCAGTTCAATTGCTCTTCCAGGTCTTTTGCTGTTTCTGCCAGAATTAAAGTGACATCAGCAAAACGCAATGTTTTTATTTCTTCACCTTGAACTTTAATCCTTTCTCCAAATTTTTCCTTTCTTTCTTTCACAGCTTGCTCGATATACAAATTCAATATCACTGGAGAAAGGCTGTAACCCTGTCCTACTTCCTTCCCATCCAATGCTTCCCTTTCATGCCCTTCGACTCTAATAATTGCGTTCTGCCTTTTGTGCAAGTTGTAAATAACCATCCTTTCCCTGTATTTTACCCCTTGTAATGTATTTAGCCAGGGGGGTCTCGTTCGTTTGAATAATTGAAGTATACGATACCATAGTTGGTCGTGGTATTATACCCTAATATTCCATATTTATAATATTTAAGCATCTTATAGCGCTTCTAGCAAGTCACATTGATTATCATTTGTATTACGAGGGTCTTCTAACGTTGAACAATAATGTAAACATATATTAATACTGCGCTAATTATTGTTTACTTGCGATCTTTCCTATTGTTTATTTTGATGTAAAAAACTTATTATTACATCTGTCATAGTTTTGTGTATCTTTATATAAAGCAGGATTCATTTATATTTCATAAACAAATTGTTAAATATTAAACATTGTAACTTCCGTGTTATAGAATGTTCTAGAATATACACTATGTATTAATACGCGCGAATTGGCGCGAACTCAGTCAGAATAATGTTAGTATGGAGTTAGTCTAAATGAGTCTAAAAGGGAATAATGAGTCAGTCTTAAAGTAGTAATCAGTCAGTAGTTAGCATTGTTGTCAGTCAGTCTAAGTGTAGTCATGCAGTCTTACTTTTTTATTACTTCTGTGCTTCATCAAGAATGGATAAATACATAAATACGTTAAAAATGAAACGTGTCATATTGAAAGTTTCCATGACTTGGAAGAATCCGACGTCTTATTATTTTGTGATGTATTATTGGCAGGCGAGCTAAGAGATCGACGAGCATTCTACCACTGAACATTTATAACAGGTGATGTATTAAAAATGTGGCTTTAATGTACGTCCAGTAAAGTAAAAATCGCCACACCCTGTTACCTTCAAAATTTAAAAGAGTGTATTCCAACTAACATAGTCAAAAGCTTTCTCCAAATGTTCAAAAGCTAGAAGTTAGGTTTCCCTTTCCTTTATGTATCTTCTGAGGTACGTCGTAAAGAGAGTATTGTGCTCTGAAACTAAAAACTCATGCAGAATGAAAATCAGGGATTTTCTATTATCACAGGCAATGTAAAACATGTAAGAATAAATAACTTGATAAAACGATGCGTAGTGTCGCTATATAATGTCAACAGTTTTTACAGCGTCAAAATCGGAAAAGTTACTTCCTCCTTTTTCCCAAGCCGGCCACCCCGGGAGTGGCCATCCCCGCGTGGATCAATGTAAATAAATATTCTTTCAAATCAAGAGTGGGTAATTTACCCATTCTCAATTTTTTGGGTAAGTACAGCTACCGGGGTACCTACTTTGGTCAACGGGTCTATAGGGTACTAATATTGGTGTTTCAGCATGTATCGACACATAGTATCTCAGTATGGTCTGATCCTATCGATTTGTAAATGTAATCTTTTCATGTACTTCTTACGCACAGTTTTAACAACAAATCTTGAGAGAATTGGAAAACTCTAAAAGCGTTTACTCTTTTTTCCCGGCTGTGTATTTTAACGATGTCACTATCTTACTTACCAATACCAATCAGAGACAAACCTCGATATATCGAATCTCTAGGGTGGACAAAATTATTTAAATATATCGAGGGTTCGATATAACGAGGTATTCCACAAGAAAGTCACGATTTTTTATTACTGTACTTTATGTGAATTTTATTTCGAGTTTGTGTGCGATTTAGCCCATTATTTAGTTTTAGTGTTATAACATACAGGTCAAGATACATTGCTGTGCATAACTGTCAAAATAAGTCCACCAATGTTGACATTATTATTACTCTGTTGCCGGTACCACTGCGCTAAACAGTCTTCTAAATGTGGAAACTAAGTCTTTCTTTGTCTTTTCCACTCTGTCCCTTCATCTGCAGTTATCACACGGTCTTCATTCTTCATTACTGTTGACAGTGTTCTTGTCGGAATGCCAAAAGCAGCTGCTATGTCTTTCATTTTCTTTATTCTTGCTCTCACTTCGTAGATTAACTTTGGTTTCTCCGCAATTACAGAACTTTCCGCTTAGACGCCATGACTGGCAGTTACAGCTCACACGAAGTCAAAACCAACGCTGCCTAAAATCGCACCTGCGCGGAAGTCGAGGAAACTGCATAGCGACCCAGATCGCAGCGATGCGTAGAGCCTGAGAGGAAAGGAATGGAACTCCCCTATTTGTGTGCACTTCGCTACACAGAGGTAGCACAAAAGAAAACTTCAATGTATAGAGGTGACTTCTATATTAAGAGTTTTTCCCCCACTGAACTTCGATATACAGAGGAAAAATCTACCCTTCTCAAGCCCTCCAAAAACTTCGATATAATGGCGGGTTTTATTCGAAATATCAAAGTTTTTTGCTTCCAATGGTAGTGAATGAAGAAAACATGCGATATAGACATGTCTTCGATATATTGAAGATATATATGTCGAGGTATGATTGTACACTCATAATACGCAGTACGAAACTATGAGCGATATCTGTATTTCGCAAGCTTGCCTTCATCTCGTCGGTCACGGATACCACAAATCGTGAGAGAAGAACCAGAAGCCTTCCCCGTCCCTGTTAGAAGCCAAGCAGTGCTGCAAGAGAAAGTGAGAGGTACCTAGCGTGCGCTGGTCGTATTGTACAGTATTAATTGCACGCCAGAAATGGTGCGAAGTGTTGGAATGAAAGTGGAGCTAGCGCTGCTGCCTTTACCGTCAGCGTAGAAGCGAGGATGGCGTTTGCACAAGTGCGCGGTCTCACTGGCAGGGGGAACACGCCCCTCTGTAATAAACCAGGACGCAGCCCTCGGCAGACAAGACTCCCCTAACTCACAACTTCTCTCTCTCTCTCTCTCTCTCTCTCTCTCTCTCTCCGCCTTGTCGTGTAAAACGCGCAGACGAAGCTTCCTTCTCACCAGCCGTGTTGCCACCGCCGCCACCTCCGGTCGAAACTCGTTGCGGTTTCCGGTCGATAGTCCGGAAAGAAACGCCTTTTGCAGAAGTGCTCAGCGGCTTAGAGCGCCGCTCGCCCAAGTGTCTGGCTCAGGGCCAATATCTGATAGAAAGAAACGGAACCACTCAGCTCAAGTTACTTTGCCTTAACTGTCGCCCGCGATTCTGGAGTACCTGCCGGAGTAGTGTAACAGCACGGAAGTAGGAAGACGAGCCGGAAGGGGAACAAGGAAGTGTTCCGTAAAAACGTAAACGACTTGGAGAGAGAGAGAGAGAGAGAGAGAGAGAAGACATCGAGCGTGACAGTTTCCTCACAACTGTGAATATTTTTCACAGATATCGAAATATTCAGTACTCAAATTTACTAACAGAAACTACGTTTTGAAGATATCGGATGAAAGTCAAGTGGTACAGGGTGCGTCGTATTCAATTCTCAGATGCCATCGACAACCCGTGCATCGCACCCTCAATGTATTTCACAATGTCAGTTCCGCGGGGGGGGGGGGGGGGGGTTCGCCGTCACAGGAAGAAGTATAAAATAACCAGGCCAGAGCAACTCCAACTGTTAATACACCGTGTTAACGGTGAATAAAACGCCAAGCATGAAAACTGTTTTCAGGAAGAAATCGATTGCTAAATGAACAAGGTGCAATATGTGATTTTCAGAAATTCGAATGAATGATTTAGTGCTTTACAAAGTGACTATGTAGCGAAGCCTTGCTTAACGAGCGTAATTCACTTCCACTGCTTACCTTAAATTTCAAACACTCATTATTCAAACAACATTTTTCTGTCGGTAATCATGTTAAAAGTTGGCAATGTTCCATTTCAAAAAATCAATTGAGTTCATCATCTAACGTATAACATTGTACATTCTTGTTTAGAAAAAAGTTGTATCGAAAAAGAAAATTGGATTCTTTGCCTTACGTATCACACATCTAGTTGTGTTATGGTTCGACGTATGTGCCTGGGGGAGCAATGGGGGAGAGGGAGGCACGAGAATATTTTTACTTGGAATGGAGTCGCGTATTCAAAAAGGTTGAGAAAAACAACACCGTCGACTGAAAATAAAAGAAAGTGACGTGTCTTTTTGAATAATACCTACAATACAACCTTAAACGTAATTATATTCGGTGTTCTTCCAGCCGTTGCGAGTATGATTACCTGAGCTGTCAGATACAAATGTGAGAGGAAGGTTAGATGTATATATAATGTATATAAATGAATGTTTGTCGTATTTTATACGCTGCCGTACCATTCATCCGATCTCGTGAAACTTTCTCAACACAGTGCCTGCACTTTCGCGAAGGTTGCAGGTATAATTACATCACTGCACGACACATTGTTCAGGAGATATGACGTCATGAAAACTGAGACGCGTGAAATATTGCCACCTTATGAATGACGTTTAAATCTTTTACTTCTTAACTACTGAATGTATTCGCAACATATAGACATTTATATCAATGAATGTACCTACAAAATTATTTCATTGTAGTTTAGAAGATATGACGTCATAAACATTGAGCCTCATGGGAAAATGCCGCATCGTGTTTGTTCATATTTTATGCGTTGCCGCATCGTTCACCCAAGTGCCACGAAAGTTTGCACATTAGATCTTCAAGACTAGAGGAAAGCCACTGTTTACGTAAAATTTTGTATGTTGCTTGGTACTTTACCTACGAACTTCAAAACAGTGTACGGTTTTATTCTGATCTTGATGAAATTTTGGACAATTAACCTTCAAAATAAGATGAACATCACCAAGATTTCATACGGCGCATGGCGGTGGGTACCATGTAATAAATTTAAGACATCACTGATCACCTTGAAAGTGAACAGTGTTACAAAATTTTTCACAGATGGAGGAAACACTGAACTGAGGAGTCGGAAGATGATTTAGACGGAGAGGAGAGGAGGTGAAAGTGGAGGTTGGCAGAGAGAAAGGTAGGAGGAGATGAACAGAGAGATGGAGAGGGTAAGGGACGAGATGGAGAGTTAGAAAAAGAACGTGGTCAGAGAGAGAAAAGGTAACGGTGCATGGGCTAACTTAATAAAGCGGTGCCGGCTTATATTTGCAAGTTTTGGTGGGCAATGTATACTATAATAAATGAAGAAGAATACTTCGAAAAGTTAAGATTTATTTTTTCTTGACTACTCTTTCCGGCAAACCTACGTTGCCATCACATGGTCTCATACATTTACATCAAGCATCTATATAAAATGTTGTGTTAAAAGTTGCATTCAGCTTAATCGATTATTTGTGAAATTGTTGTGTTTAAGTAGTGTTTGTCACGATCGCTAAAATTTTATTTACCAGCCATCATCAAATCTAAAAATCTCTAAACTTTCAAAGTAAAGTTCAGTGTCAGTAATAAAATCTCTGCCTAGTAGGGACGTCCCCAGACATAATTTCTCGTCCATAGTACCTGTGCCCAAAATGTGGAAATCAAAGCGCTTACAGTAGAAAAGATTCGTTCCTGAGTGTCAAAACGATAATCATCGTGTCACAGGAAGACAATTCCGGATATGTGTTCCTTAGCACAATTATATTCATTTTTATATTATTGTTCCCTCCTGCCTGTCCTCGAAGTTTGCAACGGGTATATTGCGACAGCTGTACGTCACTTTTTTTTTCTTTTTTTTTTTTTTTAGACACAACACGACCCCAAATAAAGATTTTCATGATATTTTGCGCAACCGTGAGGCTCTGAGCTGGTCACGAAGCGCGCAGAAAATTCTGTAGATCCTTTGGTCTTGCTGCGGTCGTGTAAGATTCTCGCTTTCCCGATCTATTTCAGGACTCAGATTGTCTATTGGTTGTCGCCTTTAACAGCGTATCGACATTACACTTTGGCGTTCTTGGATTCTGTAATCAACTTCTGCTTTGTGCTCCCATAAATTCTCTAATATCATCACACAAAGCGCTTATTTTAAGAATAAATTATCCTTTACATATTTTTGCGACATTAGGCTTTCAGCGTAACTAAACTTTCACCTCCTTAGTACTTGCTACAATGATTATCTTATTTGCACAAAGGAAACTAAACTGAAACTTTATTTTAAATAATGGAGGTACCGGTACATGTGAAAATGAGTCGTAGGAATCGTCTACGAAAGTCGGTAAGAGGATATTTCGCGGCCTCTAAAAGACAGCACACTAATGCACAGTGTATTCACATGTCTTTTGAAGAATTAATTCATTGCTTGCCTTCTGTTTCTTCACATACAACCGAATCAAGTACATGAAACAGCTGTGGATTTCGCTTACCTTCTGTATCGACTGTCGAGTGGCAGAGATGATGGAGAGCACTTGATGGGATTCCCAGACAATCATACGCAGTAGGCAGGCAGACGCTTATCCATGATACGCATCCCACGCAATTCGGTAGAACGCACTAACCTGACAGATGCTTATCCATGATAAGCATCGCAAGCAGTTCGGTAATATTCCCCTTCAATATGGGACGAGTATTCCGAGAATGTAGTTCAGTTCTCAATAATGTAGGTGGCTGTATGTCTGATCATCCATTTAGCGTTAATGTATAACAGAGTATCGAGTGCTGTCAGGCCACATTAATTTCAGAAGTTTCGGAAAGCTCGCGTTCGTCCTTGTTGCTGAGAATAATCCAAATTACCTGCATTGCTCCACAAACAAATCTTTGCGGGACCAATTCAACGTTCCGGCATATTTGGTAAACGGATGTTGCACTGAGGTTGATTGTCTAAAATTTTTTGTTGTTCGGAATTTCGACACTGACTGATACCATCCTGAGCGAGTTCAAGTGTTAGTTAAGCTTAAGGGATCCAACTGCGGGGTCATCAGTCTCTAAACTTACAAACTACTTATGAACTACCTTATACTAAAGACGAACCCCCGACGGGGAACGGCCTAGTGCATCGCAGCATAGCGCCTCAATGCGCTCGGCCACTCCGCCGTGGCTTGTGAGCGAGTTCCTGAGGGCTTTTCACCACAGTTGATCACCGGTACCCTTTCTTCAACGCGGCTTCGACGTGCAGTCTTCGCCTCGATTTTGTATATCATCGTGTTAAAACTGAGAGGATTTTGATACACTGGCGCTACATAACTCATGAAAACGACTACATAAAAAAGTAATTTTTTCATGGAACTTTCGATCAGTTTAGTAAAAAAGATGGATTTAAATTACAGCTGTAGCGGCTTACGGTGTTTCTTTCAGTAAAGCTTTATATTTTAAATCCATCTTTTTTACTTAACTGATTGACAGTTCCCTGAAAAAAATGAATCAATATCTCAGCTGTGGATGCCCTATATATAAAGATTTGATTCTGGAAGCTACAGTTCCTACTGATTGTTATTATTAAGATCCAGAAATGACTTTATTAAGAAATCCCAATAGATTGGATGTAAGGATATAAAACTCGGCTTTCATTTTTTTTCGCACATCTCCGTCACAGTTGTCTTTATGCAAATTTCCTGCGGTGACTAGTTTCAAACACTGGAGGATGTTTTCATACTGTAATATCAATCGTGTGTTCGTATAGTTCCACCACCATCATGAAAGAAACCTATTAAAAAAAAACTTATTCTTGATGATGTTGCAGTTACAAATATTAGTACATGTTTTAGTATAATTTACGTCCTATAAAATCAAATGTTTAAATGTTTGTAAACCTACTGGACCAAATTGCTATGGGCACCTCATAACATGCACGTTAGTGACGTTACAGGGGGTGGTAGCCAGCGTGCAAACTTCCCTGCTCAGAAGCTGTTCCAAGCGCTCCCTTCTACAAAAGACAGCTCTGCCCGTGCTTCTCCAAGCGTTTTATCTCCTTTATTATGCCATTCTCCCACTAAATTTTTTACCAACAGTGAGATTTTCACAGCAATAATAATGTTTTTTCATTAACAAATTTCTTTTTAGGGTAGAAATTCAGAGACATGTGTATCTTTTATAGTTACGTCACACGCAAATTTATAAAGGTGCCTAGAATAAGGCAAATCGGTTTTTGGTATTACTGCATTCGTAGTGTTTATATTTACATCCAGTTTGTACATTTTTATCAGAATCTTGCATATAGAAGTTGCGATGATTCATTGTAATGGATTGTTTTGGTTTTGTAGGTATTGCTGAATGCGACACAGTCTCTATAGTTAGGACTAACTCGTTCCATTATGTTCTAGCTTGCGGACTGCGAGTACAAATTAAAAGCATAGGTATTTTCCCAACTTTCTCGTGAGATGAACCTTGCTGCAAAGAGGCTAAGCCGACCGTTACTAATTTTAAATACCGAGTGATCAAAAAATCAGTAAAAATTTAAAAACTTAATAAATCACGGAATAACGTAGATAGAGAGGTAAAAATTGACACACATGCTTGGAATGACATGGGGTTTCATTAGAACAAAAAAAGTTCAAAAAATGTCCGACAGATGGCGCTTTATCTGATCAGAAAAGCAAAAATTAGAATAACAAATTAATAAAAAGCAAAGATGATGTTCTTTACAGGAAATGCTCAATATGTTCAGCATCATTCCTCAAAAATAGCTGTAGTCGAGGAATAATGTTGTGAATAGCACTGTAAAGCATGTCCGGGAGTTATGGTGAGGCATTGGCGTCGGATGTTGTCTTTCAGCATCCCTAGAAATGTCGGTCGATCACGATACACTTGCGACTTCAGGTAACCCCGAAGCCAATAATCGCACGGACTGAGGTCTGGGTACATGGGAAGCCAAGCATGACGAAAGTGGCGGCTGAGCACACAATCATCACCAAACGACGCGCGCAAGAGATCTTTCACGCGTCTAGCAATATGGGGTGGAGCGCCATCCTGCATAAAAATCGTACGTTCCAGCAGGTGTTTATCAGCCAGCCTTCCGTCAGAGACAAATTTCCAGCGTTACCCCGCCCACAGTACTGAAACGAATCCCGGCTGGGTACTCATTTTCAGCTTTGCCCATTCGCAGTTGATGTCATATTCTCTGAATAAGAAATTATATATAAGTGTAGATTAACACCGAAACTTCGGCGTAACACTCAACTTGAGGTATCACCGGCTGCCACTGTTAACAGTTACACCTGTTGTCTTTCTTGAATATTGTACCTGTTCAACTTTCCATTGCGAGAGATTAATGCACAAAGCTGGCGATGTCAGATAACGTGTCGCTGCCTTTTACGTGAGCAGCAGCGTACAGCGCAATCGACAGCACGTGATGCCACATACTTTGTCCCTTCGAGTCATGCTAGCCGTTCAAAAACAGTACAGTCGCAGACGCCGGCAATGGCGTCTTGTTGGCAGTCTTTCAATAATTCCAGCTGCGAGGATGGCGGGCATCACGCGACAGGGAAGCAGCTGGCTCACAGCTGTGACACAACCCAGCCGTCTGAACGCCACGATAAAGCCCGCCGTTCATAAAGCACAGCATTCTAATAATGAAATAACCGAACACAATTGTCTTTCCGACATGAGTACTGCACGCTAGCTGTATCAACAGTTGACAGCGTTTCCGGGTCACGAATTCTTTTGCTAGTAAGACGCTTGACCACGTAAGAAGAAGCGCATTTTTCGACGGACAAAGTTTCTGGTACTAATACGTCACTATTCCATTGCACATGTCATGGTGCAATGTTAACAGGTCACAGAATCGCACCGAAGCAAGAAATGTGAAATCTTATAAAAATGATATAAAAATGATTCATGATGTGGACGGTGCAGAAGACAGTTCAGTGCGTCCAAAAAAAAAAAAAAAAAAGTTCAAATGTTTGTAAAGCTTTTAATATTCATGGAATATGTGACATCAACTGCGATTGGGCAAAGCTGAAAATGTGTACCCCGCCGGGATTCGAACCCGGGTCTCCTGGTTTCTAGGCAGTTGCACTGACCCCTACACCACTTTGTTTTTTTTTTTTTACTCAACATACACGCATACACTGCCTCTCTCTTTTTTTATTTTTTTTTATCCTCCTCCGCATCGGCCCATAAAGATATATGTAGATTTGTAATGGGGAAAAGGGAGAAATAAATAGTTGCTTCATGTATATTCTTTATTAGTATGTATAGTTCTGCATTTTTATGTAGAAAATACTGCCATTCCACATCCGGCGTAAAAACAAAATAAAGAGGTCGTCGCATTACGACATGGTGCGTTCCAAGGAAGGTCTAGCTGCGGATTATCAATGAACGTCTTCTCGATTTCTTTCGTTGCCGGGTGTAGTTCAATCAGTGCTTCTGTCGTTCTGGGGTCAACTTCTCCTTTCATCGATATTCCAGCTGCGAGGCGGGTTATGGAACGCACTCCAAAGAAAATTGGAAAAATATTCGCGGTACTTGGGGTTCCTAACTATTGCACAATGTCGCTCGTTTATATAGTTCCAAAAATCAAGTACAGTCTTCTCTCCATCGCCGAACAAATAGTGTACAGCGTGGCCACATATCCATTTAACAGAGTTAGTTTTCGCTCTCGGGTAATACGAGTCTTCTGGAAAGAGAAGCGATTTGGTAGTTATCATTTCGGGGGTTGTGCGTGTGAAGAAAGCCAGTACCTGGCGCACCAAATACTAAACATCCTTCGCCGATCCACAGTCAAGGCGATGCTCATCTGTATCCACGACTCCGCATTTGGTACACAAAGGAGAGTCCGCAAGATGAATTCGGTGGAGGCGATACTGGCACACCTGCTTCCCGTTGACTGTGATATACCACGCAGACTGTACGTCTGTGTTGAGAGTGGGCGGGCTCACCGCTCACCACACAACACGCCAGTTAATATGGGGGTGTTTTGATTCTATCACGTTCGGGGCTCTGCTCAGTTCCATGGTGTTGTATATTGCCCTCGCCGATATCAATTGTGTGGGCGGAAGTGCGGTACGCATGTAGCTGAGGTCGAGGAAGAATTGCCCGAAATAAAAGAAAGGGGCTGGAATGTCGGATAGTGGTATTGGAGGGGTGAGGGAGATCGGCCTTAAGGCCTCTAGCAGCAGGCTTGTAAGACTCGTCGGACACTGTCGCCATATCTTCATGTGAGAGCTTACAAATAAGGCCCGTGCTCTGTCCGGAACGTGAAAAAGTCCTAAACCACCTCTGTTCCTCGGTAGTGTGAGGGAGTCGTAACGAATCTTGAAGAGCATACCGGTACTTACAAAAGACCCCATAGCCGCCAGCATGCTGTGGGCCAGATATGGCGGGATCGGCAGTGTCTGCGCAACATGGGGGATGCGCGACGCCAAATAGACGATAGCATATCGCACCCGTTGCAGAATGTCTAGTGTTCTAAGACGGTGGTCGCCTATCCCTGCCCTAATCTGTTGCAATAGGCGCCTACTGTTGAGGGCAATCGTCCGCCGCAGGTCAGTTGTAAAATCAATGCCCAAACAGCGCATTGTGTCTGTTATTCTCAATGGGGCCACGCACCTATCGGGCAGCCCGTCACCTATAGATAGAGCGTGCGATTTGTGTACATTCAGTTCATTGCCCGATGCTGCGCCGTAGGTCGCCACCCACGCCAAAGCTGCGCGGACGTCGTCTTCACCACGAAGAAAGAGAACCAGATCGTCGGCATAGGCAGTGCAGCAAAAAGTATGTCCACCGAGTGTGATCCCTGTCAAGCGTTGTCGAAAGCCACAGAGCAGCGGTTCCAAACCGAGGGCGTACAATATCGTTGATAGGGGGCACCCCTGTCGCAACGATCTCTGGATGAGGATCGGCGGTGTCAGGCGTCCGTTGTACAGTACTCTTGATGTCGCACCGTGAAGGAGACGCACCAATAACGCTACGATGGTCTCGGGATAACCCATCTGTTTCGTTACGGCCTTTAAAAATGTGTGGTCGACTCTGTCAAAAGCTTGGCTGAAATCGAGGCAAGCCAAAACTCCAGGCATTTTATTTGTCTTGGCAAGTGCGATCATATCGCGATAGCGGCAGAGGGCAGTGCGAATGTTATGACTGCCACCTAAAGATGCCTGATCCTGTGAAACAACGTATCGGACCGTGTGCTTGAGTCGTGCTGCCAACAGTCGAGTGAAGATCTTCATGTCGCTATTCAGTAGGGTCAAGGGGCGGTAGTCGCTGATGTTGGTCCCACCTCGTGGTTTGTGTATAGGTATGATAAGCCCTTCGCAAAACGTCTCAGGGATCTGCACCGTGGGGGACATGAGATCGCGACAGATTTCCGTCCAGACTGGTACTAGCAGTTGTTGAAAGGCCCTGTAGAACTCCAGAGGGAGGCCGTCAGGGCCTGGCGACTTATTGGCGGGTCCCATCTGTATCGCTTCAGTGACTTCCTCCTCTGTTATATCGGCTGTCAGTTCAGTAGCCGCAGCTTGTGGAATTTTGCCGTATATGAGCTGGGATACCGCTTCGATTACTTCTGGGGGGTGGCGGAGCTCTGAGTACAGCTGCGTATAGTGAGCTTGAAGGACATGTCCTATATCTCTCTGGGTGTCGTATCGTCCTCTATCTGTAGTCAGCACATGTATCAAGGCCCTTCGTCGACACCGTCGTTCTCTGATGATATGGTACATGGAGGGACTCTCTTGAGCTACTCTGTCATCAGTACGGGCTCTGATTATCGTTCCTTCAAGATGCTGGCGTGTAAGTCGATTTGGGCTTTGGCGTGATTCACCATAGTCTGCCTCGCAGGTGAATATGGCATTCTGGTACATTCCCTTAAAATATTGAAGTAAAAGTCCTTTGTTTGTCGCCTCCATGCCGCTACGTCTCTCCCATACCCTATCAAAGTCTTCCGCAGGGCAGGCTTAGCACAGAATAACCACCAAGCAAGGGCAGACTGGTAGGCGCCGCGTCGGCGTTTGCAGTTGTTCCATGTGTTCTCTACGAGCTGCCGACATTCTGGAGAGGCGAGATGGGAAACATTCAGCTTCCATGGACCACGGCTGTGCCATACTTTCTTACGTCTGAGGGTAAGGTCGCAAATATAGGCTTCGTGGTCAGAAAACGCTACAGGCCATACTTCGGCTGCTCTCGTCCCTCTGACAATGGAACACGAGATGTAAATCCTATCAATGCGGCTAGACGAATGGCTGGTAAAATGCGTAAAGCCAGGCCGGTCGCCATGAACATGTTCCCCTGAGTCCACCAACCGAAGATTGTGGACGAGTGCTCCGAGTTCCATGCACGGAGAGTGACGAGGTAATTGATCCTTCGGAGCTTGAGTACAGTTGAAATCCCGTCCTACTATCAAGGCGTCTTGTTGTCCCACAAAGAGGGGTGTGATCGCTTCTGCGAAGAAGGTGGATCGTTCATGACGGCGTCCCGATCCCGACGGCGCATAGACGTTAATTATTCGAACTCCTTGGACAGTGATAGCCATCCCTCTGGCGTCAGGAAGATACTCGACATCTTCAGCAAGAAGACCTTCACGGAGGATGATCGCCACTCCACTGCCAGTGGCAGACGCATGGGAGATGCAGGTCGTGTATCCGTAGGGTTCTGTGAAGTCTTCTACATGCACCTCTTGAAGGAGGGCAATGTCGATGTCCGCTGCATTGAGCATATCCTGTAGCATGGCCAATTTGTGGCGTGCACGTATGTTATTGATGTTAACGGTAGCGAGCCGGTATGTCTGTGCGCCTAGACCTTCTATTGAGTTGTTCAGTACATCGTCAGCAGGCGGATCCGGCGGCGCCATGGAAGCTGTTGGTGCAGCCTCAGTCATTGTGATAGGGGAGTGCTGGATGCAGCCGAGGGAGCACTTCTACCCTCGACTCCCTCAAGATCTTCCGCTTCATTCTCGATATCGTCTGCCCAAGCGTCAGACGTGAAACTTCGTAGTTGTGGAGGGGATGTTTCATCCTGAGTCTCATGTTGGTGTTCAGTAGCAGGTGAAGGTGAATCTGAGACAGGAGCAGGTGTTGTCGCTGCTGTTTCGTGACGTGCCAGACGGGGAGTGATGACACCGGACACCTGAGAGAGAGTCAGTTGCTTCATCCGACGTCGGTTCCTCGTCCTTATCTTGCATCTGATCATCAGAAGGCGAATGGCGCCTCTTCTTGCGTTTCCGCGGGGAGCGCTGTTTGCGGACGTGGTGTTCTGTATCGGAGGTCGTTCGGCGGTCATCTGACGCCGTCTCCGTAGTGATGAAGGCAGACGTCGGTACTACTTCAGTTTCGACATCCATCTTCTCAATAGTGTCAGTCTGGTGGTGTGGTAGGTCGGTGCCTTCAGGATTTTCGGCCGGGTGTAAGAGCGACGACTGTACGTTGGCCGTCGTCTTGTCGTCTGTTGTCGATTGGTGCACTGCTGTTTGGTCTTTTGCAAGAACGTCATAAGGCACTACCGGTGATGTGGCGTCCATCTCCTCAACCTGAGACACCTCATTATTCGTTGGTGGTATACGATCGGTCGTGGACGTAGTTTCCAGTTTGTCCTCGTTTCCTTCGTACGCTACAGCGTTCAGTGAGGGTTCCTTAACGTACGTCGGCACAGGATGCTGGAGAGCCTGAACATACGTCACCGGAAGAGTCGTCGGTGCAGGCGGGAGCTGTTCATCCCCAGGTGGCAACTGTGTGATCCTGCGCTGCATGCACTGGGAACGTAGGTGTCCTTCTTGTCCACAGCCTGAACACGTCTTCGGCTGGCCGTCATAAATTATTATTGCACGGCATCCACCGATGGTCAGATAAGAAGGAACATGTTTTTTCAGTTCAATACGTATTTGCCGCACACCATTGAGCACGGGGAATGTGGTAAACTGTGCCCATTTTTCAGCTTCGTGACTGATCACATGCCCATAAGGGCGAAGCGCGGAAATCACTGTTTCTTCTGGCACCTCAAATGGAAGTTCAAATACCCTTATCGTGCAGAGACCCGTGTGTTCAATTGTCACTTCACCAATATGTCCGTCCGAGTGACGGAACTTCAGTCCACTTCTGGTCGCGTTCAGAATTCTCTCACAGACCGCGTCGTTGATGAGCTTTAAGTACACGACACTGCTCACTATCGAAAAGTGAATACCTACAACTTCGCTACAGGCAACTTTCACTTCGTCTCTAATAAACTGTTCGATGTCCAGTGCCTTCGGTCGTGGATATGCTTTCGAAAAACTGATCTTCAAGGTCGAATGTCTCCAGGATTGAGCCATGCTTGCTCTATCAAGTAAGTCGCGTAGAGGCGGCTGAGTTACGTAAACAACCTCAGGCGCGAGACACTGCGGCGGGACGTAAACACGCCAACCGCACCGCTGCGCTGCCTGAAGCGGACTGCCCACTGGAGACACAGTGATCACCGCACCTGCAAGGACTACCTAAGCACGCCTCCCGTCAGATACAAATTCCCAGCCTCGCCCTGCCCACAGTACTAAAACTCGTAAGAGTAAGGGCTTCAAACTTGCCCAACCCTCCTTACTAACGGTAGGATCATTGGGATCATTGCCCGTCATCGGCATATTATATATATATACATATGGCGTCTGATCCGAAAGAACAGACGTCACTTCTGATCCTGCAGTTGTTATTATTTAATATTCATGGAATATATGACATCAACTGCGATTGGGCAAAGCTGAATATGTGTACCCAGCCGAGATTCGAACCCGGGTCTCCTGCTTTCTAGGCAGTTGCGCTGACCCTTACACCACTGGGGACACAGTGATCACCGCACCTGCAAAGACTACCTAAGCACGCCTCCCGTCAGATACAAATTCCCACCTTCGTCCTGCCCACAGTACTCAAACTCGTAGTTATGAAACTAATTCCCGTAAGAGTAAGGGCTTCAAACTTGCCAACCCCTCCCCGCTAACGATAGGATCATTGCCCGTCATCGGGAATTAGTTTCATAACTACGAGTTTGAGTACTGTGGGCAGGGCGAAGGTGGGAATTTGTATCTGACGGGAGGCGTGCTTAGGTAGTCCTTGCAGGGGCGGTGATCACTGTGACCCCAGTGGTGTAGGGGTCAGCGCAACTGCCTAGAAAGCAGGAGACCCGGGTTCGAATCCCGGCTGAACACATTTTCAGCTTTGCCCAATCGCAGTTGATGTCATATATTCCATGAATATTAAATAATAACAACTGCAGGATCAGAAGTGACGTCTGTTCTTTCGGAACAGACGCCATATGTATATATGTTTGTAAATCTATCGGACTCAAATTCTTGGTCATCAGTCCGTAACTTACAAAGTACTTAAAATGAGGTAAATTAACCTAAGAACAACACAAACACCCATGCCCGAGGGGGGACTGACACCCCTTTATTTCCCTAAACCAGGCCATGCGAAATGCTGCGATGGGGCACGGCCGATTTCCTTCCTCGTCCTTGATAGAACAATCCGAGTTTGAGCTCCGTCCCTGATGATCTCGCTGTCAGCGGGACGTTAAATTCCACTCTTCCTTCTCCCTCGTTAACCAGTTTCCGTGCCGGCGTCGCAGCGCCCAGTGAGGGATGGGAGAGCAGCAGAAGTAGCGCTGCTCTCGCCTCGCAGGTATTCTAATTACCTGTGCGAGTCTATTTGGCAGCAATAGCGCGCTAGAAAGCTCGCCTGTCTGCTGGGGGAGGGGGGGAGGGAACTGTGAGCGACTGCCGCTCCCTGGTGTCTGGTGTCATCGCGCTAAGCCACTGCTAATTAACCTTTTTCACACGCGGCGCTTTCGCGGAAAGGAAGACTGCAGCTCACGTAATTACCATGCCGCTTTTCTCAGTTCAGTTGAGACGGCAAAACAGGCACGACTGGCGAAGCAATGGCCGAGATTAAATGTATTCTACGAGTTCACGGTGAACGGGAAAACGCTGTCTCTGGCTCTGTCCTTGTTGCTCTCTGACAGTACACACTCACACAAACACATACACACGCGTGAGCGCGCGCGCTACATTGAGAAGTATTTGTAAGAGCAAAAGATATGTAAAAATTGTTTATTACATATAGATTTCGCCTACTTCATAGCCAACATCAGTCCTGCAGCTAAAATAAAAAGCACAGGTCCCATAATGTACAACTAACTATATAATGAACTAGCTTAAACCCGCGGCTCCGCTCGCGGGTTGGTTGATTATGAAAGATAAGCTATCTTTCAGTAGTGTGCTGTGAGACTGGTTTTTAAGGATGAAATGAAATATGCCTTCTTTAGAAACAAACATTTTTAATCAACATTCGAATAAAAAAATAAAATTATGTGAAGTGCTTAATGATTTACAATAAATAATGCATACATTATTCCTTGTAGCCTGTGTTTCAATATCTCAACATGTATGGTGAGAGTAATGTCCAAATACATTTTAATTTCATTTTAGGGCATTCTGGTAAACTACTTTTTTAGTATTAAAAGAAATTACTTTTTTACTGTTTTATTTATTTATTGTTATATTTCCTTATTCGTATGCTTATCCTTACAGAGGAAGAGCTGAAAACATTGTAGCACGCATAGACCAAACATATGGTCTGTGGCATCACGTTTCGCTGTATGTAACCTCCTCGCTATAGAGTCGCAAATATCATCGCTGCCCTTCAGTCCGATTTTTTTTTATTTTAATTTGAGGACTTTCAACCACCATATTTTCAACCCCCTTATAGCTATCGGCATGGAACTGCTATGGTATACAACGGGAGACCTCGGACAACAATTACACACAGACCATTCATTTGGGTTCTGTAGTTTTCGCTGAACAGCGAAATATTATCACACACACACACACACACACACACATGTAGAATATTATATACACCGATAACTTTCCATCCCAATATACTCCACCATTCTATCATTATCAACCCTCAAGCAACAATGCAATCAATGAAATCATTTTCAAAGAGTAAATATAATTTTCAAAGAGTAATTATTGTTCCGCGTTTCGCGTTATAATCTTCAATTACTAAATATCGATCTGATCGCTATGAAACCGTGCCTAAAACCTTCCTCAGGTATAACTGTACAAATATTTAAGTCTCTGCGTCTTGTCGTTCGGACGTGATAAGCGTACACCGAACAGACAATCACATTAATATATAGATAAATAGCTATCCGATCGCCATAAAAACGTGCCTAAAGCCCTCCCCGAGTAGACATTAGTAACTGTACGAATTTTTAGCTCTTTATGTCTTGTGGTTCAGACGTGATAAACGTACACCGAACAGACATTCACATTTATAACAAAATGTTTGTAGAGCTTATGGGACTTAACTACGGGGTCATCAGTCCCTAAACTTACAAACTACTGATGAACTAGCTACAACTAAGGACGGCACAAATATCCATGCCCGAGGGGGCATTCGAACCCCCGACCGTAGTGGCCGTGCAGACCGTACTGAAGCGCCTCAGTCCCCTCGGCCACCGTGGCCGGCTCACATTTATAGATATAGATTATAAATTATAGCCGCAACGTCCTTTTATATCTGACCCAGCAATTTACGCGGTTGTCCATTTGCACTTCTAAATTTTGTACTTATTTTGTAATGAGCAAATTAGAGTGGTGTAATTTTATTTTTAAAAGCAATTTTATCTCCTTATTTATATTTTGGGCGATTGTTTCTTAATAAAATACTAATCTAAAATTGATTATAGATCGCCCATATAGAGGGCGCTTAAGATTTTTTGAGTGGATAGTATACTTTTCCTCTCACGTACGAATCTGTGTCACCTGAGATCACAGGGATATAAAAATCCCACACATGTGTGACGCTGTAGTCTCGTATTGAACGCATAAACAGTCTGGAAAGAACTGGCTTGTTGTTTGGCATCTACTGCATGTGTTATAGCTTATTTGTTTCAATTGTGCGTAGTGTGACTAGTGTTTTGGCAGATTGCTACTTTTTCTTGTCTGAAATAGATAAGCTTAGTCAAGGTATTTATTGTTTTCTTTAGTTTATTTGCTACAAGTATACATATTTGGCACGTATTTATTGGTAATTCACTTCTACACTACTGGCGATTAAAATCGTTACACCAAGAAGAAATGCAGATGATAAACGGGTATTCATTGGACAAATGTATTATACTAGAATTGACATGTGATTACATTTTCGCGCATATTGGGTGCATAGATCCTGAGAAATCACTACCCAGAACAACCACCTCTGGCCGTAACAACGGCACTGATACGCCTGGGCATTGAGTCAAACACAGCTTGGATACCGTGTACAGGTACAAATGCCCATGCACCTTCGACACGATACCACAGTTCATCAAGAGTAATGACTGGCGTATTGTGACGAGCCAGTTGCTCGGCCACCATTGACCAGACGTTTTCAATTGGTGAGAGATCTGGAGAAAATGCTGGCCAGGGCAGCAGTCGAACATTTTCCGTATCCAGAAAGGCCCGTACAGGACCTGCAACATGCGGTAGTGCGTTATCCTGCTGAAATGTACGGTTTCGTAGGGATCGATTGAAGGGTAGAGCCACGGGTTGTAACAGACCTGAAATGTAACGGCCACTGTTGAAAGTGCCGTCGATGCGAACAAGAGGTGACTAAGACGTGTAACCAATGGCACCCCATACCATCATGCCGGGTGATACGCCAGTATGGCGATGACGTATACACGCTTCCAATGTGCGTTCACCGCGATGTCGCCAAACATGAACGCGACCGTCATGACGCTGTAAACAGAACCTAGATTCACCTGAAAAAAAATGACGTTTTGCCATTCGTGCACCCAGATTCGTCGTTGCGTACACCATCGCAAGCTCTTCTGCCTGTATGCAGCGTCAAGGGTAACCGCAGCCATGGTCTCAGAGCTGATACTCCATGCTGCTGCAAACGTCGTCGAACTGTTCGTGCATATGGTTGTTGTCTTGCAAACGTCCCCAACTCAGGGATTGAGACGTGGCTGCACTATCCGTTACATCAATGCGGATAAGACGCCTGTCATCTCGACTGCCAGTGATACGAGGCCGTTGGGATGCAGCACGTGAGCACGGTATTAAGTATTGCCCTCCTGAACCCGCCTATTGCACATTCTGGTTCATTGGATCGCGACCAACGCGAGCAGCAATGTCGCGATACGATAAACCGCAATTGCGACAGGCTACAATCTGACCGTTATCAAAGTTGGAAACGTGATGGTACACATTTCTCCTCCTCACACGAGGCATCACAACAACGTTTCTCCAGGCAACGCCGGTAACTGCTGTTTGTGTACGAGAAATCGGTTGGAAACTTTCGTCATGTCAGTACGTCGTAGGTGTGGCCACCGGCGCCAACCTTGTATGAATGCTCTGAAAAGCTAATCATTTACATAATACAGCATGTTCTTCCTGTCGGTCAAATTTCGCGTCTGTAGCACGTCATCTTCGTGGTGTAGTAATTTTAATGGCCAGGAATGTTCATTCATAGTTAGACGCGACGAAATAGTCGTGCGTGCTGTGGCGCCTTGCTACGGTGAGCGCGGCCCTTCCACGTCGGAGGTTCGAGTCGTCCCTCGGGCATTGGTGTGTGTGTGTTGTTCTTCGGATGAGTTATTTTAAGTAGTATGTAAGTTTAGGGACCGATGACCACAGTATTTCTATTGTGCCTTTTGTTCGTCTATGTCAAAATGTATATATGTGTTTTTATTCGAGTCGATGATTTTATGTGATTTCCCTAAATTTAAAACGAACAGGGAAATATGTCGTTTTGTAGGTGCATTCTTGTTACTGTAACGTACTGGAAGATACAACACTGCATTCAGCTGTTTCGATGGAAACTAAGAAAATTAAGTGAATCTGACACTCGACACAGCAAACAATGAGAATAAATCATGTAAATTTTATTAATATCTTGTCATTTACTATTTCTATAAATGTCTAGATTGAAGAAAGAGGAAATTTTCGGCTAATTGTTTTCGCTGCCCGATGATGAAGTGAACCCAAGCTAGCGTCTGAGCAGAGTCGACTGCTTTCATTTTTTCCTCCACGTTGGTTTTCAGATAATCAAGCGAATAACATCTTTGGGAACATCGCCACTGGGAGGATATTTGAATTTGCGATCTTAACGATCCGATTGGTTAATTAAATCGAAAGCGGTGCAAGGTATTGACTTTCTTTTGTTAATAGTTATTTGTATTCGTAGTGTTCTCTGCAACACCCAAAGAAGTTTCTTCAGACTGTTTTTTTTACTACGGTGTGTAAATACTATTCACATCGATTTAAAATAGCCGTTGTACTGAAATACGTATTTGATTCCATATTAGGACCAATGTGCAGCAGCGCCCGTTGATGATTTGTAGCAGGAAAACAGCTATCAGTCGCGAAGTAGAATGTTTATTGTAGACCGATTTCAATTACTTCCTAGCTATCATCAGCGTTACAGCTGAAACAAAAAGCTTAGATCAAATGGCGTAAGGTTACGTGCATAATAGCATATGACAGTACACCAATGCTACAGTCTCATGACAACTCTTTCAAACATTATAACTCAAACGAATTATTATAAATACGTACTATGTCATACACGAGACAAAATTGTAAACTTCCTACTAGGTCCCGAGTCTACGCTACGTTAAAGCCCGGCAGTGTCAAGTTCCATTTGGAGAATTTCCGCTCTGTGCTCCGAGACGAATTTCGAGGTATTTCACGCGGATGGGGGCGGGTTGGCGCGACTGCCTCGGCTGCAGCAGCGGGGCCGTTGTCGTGGGAGGGCCGGAGTTTGGGCCCTGGGGTCCCCGGGCAATCGCGCGATGGCCCGCCGCGCCACCGCCGCCCATCCGTCGGCGCTCACTCTCGGCCAACTTGTTTTATTTGGGCCGCCGGCGCCGGACATAACGGCGCAAGTTTCTTCTGGCAGCCTTCCCTGCTCGGCCGCTGTTTTCGCCGAGCCGCCGAGTGGAGCCGCGTCACCGGCAGCGCGCCGCACCACGACCATACTTCTTGCCGCTTCGGCGGTTTTTTGCACCCCCTCCGATCGAGGGCCTTCGACGCCTAACGGGTTCCTGCAGATTACTTCGGTAATTTCGATATCGTTGTCGGGCACGCTCGCCAGACATCTCTTTTGCCGCCTCGGCGACTCGCGAAACTAACGCTCTGTTATGCATGAAAAGGGTGAAAAAAAAAAAGGAAACGATCCCGCGCTGAAGGTCGGAGGCTGCACCGCCTTCGCGTCGTACCCTGCCCAGAAGTGTCGTCTGGATGCGGTACTGGCTGACATGAGAGTTGCCTACACATCCCACACCTATCAAGATATATTCACGGAAGGTCTCTCCGGGCCGGCCGCGGTGGCCGAGGGGACTGAGGCGCTCCAGTCACGGTCTGCACGGCCACTACGGTCGGGGGTTCGAATCCCCCCTCGGTCATGGATATTTGTGCCATCCTAGTTCGTAAGTAGTTCATAAGTAGTTTGTAAGTTTAGGGACTGATGACCCCGTAGTTAAGTCCCATAGACTATACAAACATTTGAACATTTCGTCTCTCCGGCTTTGGCCCCATTTTTCGTACGTCTACATCTACATACATACTCCGCAATCCACCGTAAGGTGCGTGGCGGAGGTACACTGTACCACTACTACGAATTTCCTTTCCTATTCCATTTCCAAAGGGAACAAGAAAAAAAAAGAATACCTGTACGCTTCCGTACGAGCCTTAATTTATCTTACCTCGTGATCACTCCGCGAAATGTAAGTAGGTGGCAGCAAGATCGTACTACACTCAGCTTCAAATTCCGGCCCTTTAAATTACCTTAACATAAATTCACGAAAAGAACGTCGTCTTTCCTCCAGCGATCTCCATTTGAGTCGCCGGAGCAGCCAATAAACTGTGTCGTGTAGTGGGCGGACGCAGGAAACAGCCGCGTGGTAACTGCACACTTACGTTATGCACAATATACCAGTAAATCAAAAGCTGCGCTCCCTAATGGTGCATTTTAAATTAAAATCAGAGGTGACCAATTTAAATTTATTTACCTCCAAATTTGGTCAACTCTCTGGACCATTATCTTAGGAATTACAAATGATACAGTTTTGTCATTATTACAATGGCTTGCCAGGCAGAAAATACAGACAAAGGCAAAGTAACAAGGTGTAAAAAGGCTTTGCCGTTTAATAAGGGTTTACCAATTGTCACCTTAAATTTCTTGTCACAGAATTTACCCCTGATAAAAAAAAAATAGGAAAACTAAATTACTGTTCAAACTTTACTCATGATAATGTTATTTTTTAGTTCTCTGCATAAAACTGATCTAGAGACCTAGATTTGTAAATGTGAAGTACCTAACACGCATAGCAATGAAATTACAAACTTAGCCGTACAGAAACGCGTGCTCCATTTCACTTTTGGTTTTATCAAACGCAGAATTTCTTTCTCTATATCTTTTTTATGTACAACATTGATAGATGGATTAGTTTCAACGATATTACCAAAGAGCAGAGGTTAAAACGAAAATTTTTCATGAACATGTAACATTAGTCCAATTTTGAAGAGCACTATTATGGAAACGGACGATCCAAAAACTATGCGGATGGTCTCATTCAATTCAGAATTGCATGTCCTACAACTTTTAATCCTACTAAGTTTTCGATATTGTGAGTCATTTACGAGATATAATCAGAAAAGCGAAAAAATACCCCTTTCTCGGATACATTTTCTTCCCCCACCACTTACGCACAAGTCCTCCGAGCGGGAAAACCTAGGATAGTCATGTTGGGCCAGAAATGAAGTCATTAAAACAATAAAACCTTTAGTAGCAATTACTTCCGATTTGTCTAATTTTTAGGTTTAACTCTACTGGATTATTGGTCGAACATACCAGTAACAAACCTAGCTGCTCGCCTCTGAACTGCTTCTGTCTTCCTTTAAACTGATCTGCTGCTGGTCCCAAACACGTGAGCAATACTCAAGACGTGGTCGTACAAGCGTTTTATACGCGGTCTCCTTTACAGATGACGTACATGTTCCCAAAATTCTCCCAATAAAACGAAGTCGGCTGTCCGCCTTATTCACAACTGTCCTTACATGCTCGTTCCATTTCATATCGCTCTGCAATGTTACGCCTAGATCTTTGAACGACGCCACTGCATCAAGAAGCTCACTACTAATGCTGTGTTCGAATATTATGGGATTGTTTTTCCTACTCATGCGCATCACCTTACATTTTTCTACATTGAGGGCTAGCTGCCATTCTTCGCACCAACTAGAAATTTTATATAAGTCATCCTGTAAGCTATTACAGTCAGTTAAACACGACACCCTCCCATACACCACAGCATCATCAGCAAACAGCCGCAAATTAGAAGTTAGTCTGTCCATCAGATCATTAATATAGATAGAAAATAATAGCGGACCTATCACACTCCCCTCGGGCACGCCTGACGATACACTCGTCTCTGATGAACACTCGCCGTGTCGGCATAACCGCTCCACTAGGCGGCAGTTACGCACATTTCAGCTGCCCATGGTGACTGGTTGGTAACAGACCGTCAAGTTGCTGGTAACGCGTGTGCGTGAAGTGGGACAAGGACCTACATCTCGTCACAAGCCCTTTATACGCTCAGTTTGTCAGGTAAGCGTTAAAAACGATAATTTGTGTCATTAAATGTTTTGTAATAACGTTCTATTGTGTACTTTAGAGTTTGTATTTGTTTTTCTGTTTCATGTCTCTTCGAGAGCGTCACAACGCGGTCAGCAGAGTCCTCCACGCCGGAACCAAAGGTGTGATCGCTGACCACCAACCGTCGCGAGTCGACGGCCATGCGGCGTAAGGAGAAACTGCAGCCCGTTGTTGCGTCGTGATCGAAGAAGACATTTATTTAAAAATTAATAGGTTTTCTCTGTGTAGAAAGTTATGGAGAAAATTCTTTGAAAAAAATGAATTAGTTCCGATTGTCATGTTAAGCTGTACAGATCATGTTACATTAATAAATGCGAAAGTTTGTTAAGATACATTGCTACATATGAATTTTATTGAAGTGTATAGAAGTTTAAATGGAAATTAATGTTACTTACCATAGTTATTTCTATGAAGAGTACACTTCAGAAATGTTCTGGAATATAAAGAGAATTTTAATGGGACTTGACGTTTAAATGAACGGTGAAGTTATGAGAGTTTAATTAGATGTCATCGTTGGTCATTTAAATTGAAGGGTAACCAACTTTTGAAACTCTTGCAATAACTTACGTAAATTTTTACTTGGTGGAATATGTTGAAGGTAAAACTCCATGAAATCATTTGTGACTCCTGGCTCTTGTGCACATGGACGTAAGTGTTAAACGAAACTAAAATCCTCTTTAAATGTGACAACTTCTTAGAGAGGAAGAACTTAGTGATATTTTTTCGTGTGTTAGTGGGCGGCAAATCGGAAACGAGGTCTATCCACGGTTAAACAAAGTTTAAGTTTGTAAGCCTGCCATAAAAAACTTCTATGCTGTTATAGTGAGAACCGAAATTTCCTTAGCATTAAAAAGAATTAACAGTCTTTCAGGCAGCCTCTTACCCAATAAAGACGTGTTCGCCCGTCCCACTACACGCACGCCAGCTTAGCGCCATGGCAAAGCTAGAGAAGAATATTCTTACTCACTATTTGTGTGTTAGTGAATTCAGCTGTGAATTTAATGGTAACAAGAAAGCGAAGTGTTGTGGTTGAGATGCAGCAGACGTCGTACCCAGTTGTCTGTTTTGGCGCTGCATCGTTCTGTAACAGCGGCGACAGCCAGCGCTGGTCCCGGCCTACCGCAACTGTATATTTCTGGAAGACATTTGTCCGCGAGTTCCGTCCGCTAACCCAGCTGTATATTTCTGGAACGCGTCTTCCACCACCAGCGGTCATCTGCCTGGCTCGCGGCCAGTCACAATGCAACAACGCGAAACGTCCGGCATCAAGAGCTCACACAGCTGTCTCTCATCATCTTATTCTTCAACGGTATCTCGCAAGCGGCAGAACAGAAAACACACGAACATAAGCAACCCTGAGAGTGGA
Organism: Locusta migratoria; assembly: GCA_026315105.1. Taxonomy (NCBI): domain Eukaryota; kingdom Metazoa; phylum Arthropoda; class Insecta; order Orthoptera; family Acrididae; genus Locusta; species Locusta migratoria. Next base: position 129,806,253 of record CM048750.1, on the reverse strand, counting down.
CTCGTAAACGGCGAAGTTCGTTGACTTTTGGCGTATTACTGGCATTTAGCGTCATCGGAAAGTGTTTGAGGAACGATGAAACGAGAGATAAGTGACGTGTTGGAAAATATGCTTCATCATATATCAGGTGTTAAAAGGTATCCGTTTGAGCGCTGTGCACTGACTTATCAAATTCCATTTAAAGACACCAAACATGTTTTAAAATGTTTTGGGTACCTTTCCCATGGTTTATATAATTTTATTTCACATTTAACAATTTATTGTATATTTCTTTTTAATTCTGTAAAGACGCACATGTAAGACCATTTCATTTATTGTACACTAGCTTAAACCCGCGGCTCCGCTCGCGTGTTGGTTGATTATGATAGAAAAGCTATCTTTCAGTAGTGTACTATGAGATCCAGTCACACGTAAAACTGCACTCGTTTCGACGAATCCAATCACGAAATTCAACAATAATGATTGTAATAATATCACAGATGAATCACTTGATGTAATGCGCGAAACGTCAAATCGATTTTCTTACAGAGATGTATTAAAAAAATTTTAACTGCTTTATTTATTTATTCTTATATTTCCTCATTCGTATGCTTAAATTATCCTTACAGAGAAACAGCTGAAGACATTGTAGCACGCATAGACCAAAGATATGGTCTGTGGCATCACGTTTCGCTGTATGTAACCTCCTTGCTATAGAGTCGCAAACGTCATCGCTGGCCTTCAGTCCGAATTTTTTATAATTTGACGACTTTCAACCACTATATCTTCCACCCCCTTATAGCTATCTGCATGGAAGTGCTATGATGTACAACGGGAGACTTCGGACAACAATTACACACAAACCATTCGTTTGCGTTCTGTAGGTTTCACACCAGAGCGAAATATTAGCGCGCACGCACGCACACACACACGCACACACACACACACACACACACACACACACACACACACACGTAGAATTTTATATACACCGATAACTTTCCATCCCAATATACTCCACCCTTTTGTCATTATCAACCCTCAAGCAACAATGCAACCAATAAAACCATTTTCAAATAGTAAATATAATTTTAAACCGTAATTATTGTTCCGCATTTGGCATTATATTCTTAAAAATTACAGTACTAAATATCTATCAGATCGCTATAAAACCGTGCCTAAAACCTTCCTCAGGTGTAAATTAGTAACTGAACAAATATTTAAGTCTCTGCGTCTTGTCGTTTGGACGTGATAAGCGTACACTGAAGAGACATATATATGTAGATAAATAGCTATCCGATCGCCATAAAACCGTGCCTAAAGCCTTCCCCGGATAGACATTAGTAACTGTACAAATTTTTAGCTCTTTATGTCTTGTGGTTCAGACGTGATAAACGTACACCGAACAGACATTCACATTTATAGATATAGAAGATTACAGAGCATCCGATGATGCCTCTATGTGACACGAAACCGGTTGTGCTTGCTAAATAAAAGCTTGTTGCAGTTAAAGCGGATTTAATCTCACAATGGAACCATCTACGCAGTCAAGTTGCTCATGAAAGCAATTCGCAATTTGTAACAAAATCACAATGTCTTTTCCCTTCTTAACTAGTCTTTGTTAATCCTGTCTCTCATTTGTTTGTTCGGAACAAATTTTACAGTCCGTTTTGTACTAATTACCTGATGCGCTAGAGACTTTAAATTTTTAACATAGAACTACATAACAATCTATTTGGCTTCAAACTGCTTCAAATTTGTATAACCGACTTTGGTACGTTTTATAGCCTTTACTGTATACCAGTGCACTTGTTTGTCTGTATAGAGACCAGAAGAAGGGCACTCAAGCTCCAGAAACCGGTCGTCAAAAATAAATAATCACAAGCAACTGGTTGCCGAATTTTATTAATTTATAACTACATGACAGTACAATAGGAACTATAAGGTAGATAGAAATATGTGACATCTCGTTACCCTCCAGAATGGACGTGCTATGCGGGTAGTATCAGAATGCGTTCCAGGCGGTAAGTAGGAGGACGGGCATGGCTGCGCAGAGGTAGGGGCCGAGAGGGGCAGCTGCATATGTGTGCAGTGCGTGTACATGGCCCAGCTAATTTACATCAGAATAATTTTTTGTATAAAGGAAATTCCTTGTATAAGTCCGCGATATACATTTTTTTTTCAATAAAAATACAACTGTCTAGTTCGGTAAAATTATATTTATATACATGTGGCGTCTGTTTCGAAAGACGGACAATGAACCTGTCGTTAGTGGGGAGGGGTGGGCGAAGTTTGAAGCCCTTACTCTTACAAGAATTAGTTTCTGAAACTACGAGTTTGTGTAATGTGCGCAGTGTGAAGCTGTGCATTTGTATCTGACGGGAGGCGTGCTTAGGTAGTCCTTGCAGGTGCGGTGATCACTGTGTCCCCAGTGGTGTAGGGGTCAGCGCAACTGCCTAGAAAGCGGGAAACCCTGGTTAGAATCCCGACTGGGTACTATTTTTCAGCTTTGTCCATACGCAGTTAATGTCATATATTCTGTGTATATGGAAAAACTATATTTGTTACGCCGTTACCGCTTTTCCAGCGTCAGATTTATAATGACGATATGAACATACAAATGCTGGTTGTACAATCGAGCGCCATTAGAAGTTTGAAATAAAACCTAAGAAATAAAAAGGTTTTTTTACAAGGTATTTAAAATTTTCAAATAAAATCTCTAGCTGATACGGGGTCAATTGAAATCTTGTTTAAAATCAAGCTGACAGGTGGCGCTAGTATGGGACGCTTCCTACAGCTCTTTTATATAATACTTTTACTAGCATTTCAATTGAATTAAAAAATTATTTTTAAATTATACAAGGCCGAATAATATGTTTATATTTCTATAAAATGTATGTATGTGTGTGTGTGTGTGTGTGTGTGTGTGTGTGTGTGTGTGTGTGTGTGTGCGAGAGAGAGAGAGAGAGAGAGAGAGAGAGAGAGAGAGAGAGAGAGAGAGAGAGAGAGAGAGAGAGTAAAATTAAGAACCTGTTTCAGAGTTCATAGTGCTGTGCTTACCATAAGAAAAGTTGATGAATGACGCATGTAATTTTAATCAAAGTAGAACACTTGTATAAGAAATATTTGTAATTTTAGACACTACAAATATTACACAGAAATTAATACTAATAATTAATTCCACAGAAATTAATATTACAGAAATAATCTGTAATATGAATCTGAAAGTATTATGAAATGTGCAAATCATTTTGAGTAAGCATGTTTAAAAGGTAAAATGATCAATATTTTACCCAACAAGAATTTTATTTTATAGAAATTAAATGGCAACATCAGTGATATTTGTGAAATTGTTAACTGTTGGTTTCAATAAAGCCGTCCATATCTAGAGTGAAGCTTCTTAATTTCAGGCAAAATATGTTCAGCAAACGGAGTTTATATATTTTTGTTTTAAAAAAATGGGAAAATTCACGCTCGCGTAAGTAAATAGCTGCCAATTGCACTAATTCCTGCATAGCTATATTTGCAAAAAAGTTTGTAAAGCTATGGGACCAAATTGCAGTGATCATCAGCCCCTAGCTTTAGAAACTACTTAGACTAACTTACGCTAAGGATAGCACACACTCCCATGTACGATGGAGTACTCGAACATCCGACGGGGAGCAGGCGCGCACTCCGAAGCAAGACTCCGTAGCGCACGGCCATTTCCACAGGGGCCTGAATTTGCAAGCACTGTGTTATCTCCCTTCTATGCACCAAAATGAGAATTCGCTTCAGTCTTTACAGAAAATTCACGTGATACTTGCGTCAGGAACCCTTCCTCACCTGCTGATAGTTTTGGGTTGTCAACTACGAACGTATAAAAATTCTTTGACTATTTGAAAATGTCAGTAACTTCTTTTGACGAGCTGCTTCAATTAGTCAGGGAAGATATTTCAAGTTCTGACCCACACATGGGAGAAAAATATGATTCTAAGTAAATTCATTTTACCTGTTTACCAAAAATATTCTTTTTTTTCTAAACCTATCTTCATCATTTACAAATATACCCACCAACTCTTACCAAGCTTGGCCTTTGGCAATTTTATTTGAATATTCATCTCTCTGAAGGTCCCATAATGCAAGTAATTTCTAAACTTCATAAATAAATAAATCAGTGTCGAAACGATCTATTGCAAGCTTATGGCACTGAGACGTCCGAACCGCGCGGTGCCCGCAACCAAAGAAGACGCTGCTATAGGATTCCACAGAAGTAGAACCACGCGGGCACCGCGCGGTTCTATTTACCGGCGGTTGAAATACGGCTGCCGCGTGATTGGACTATACGCGCGGTCACGTGTCAACAGTTTTTTTTAATTGATTTATTTGGCCTTCTGAGCGTTAACTCAATGTGGCCATCTACAACACACAGTGGAAATGTACATATATTTAAATAGACAGACAAAACAGGAGTACATTTTGTCAAAATGGGAAAGTGCAAACAAAGCGAAAACTGCATTACAATACAATTTAAATAATGTTGGAACATTTTCACATATTCACAAGCAAAACCTTATATCACCAACACACTTGATGCTTATAGATTGTGTACAGTGATCTTAATAAACTTAATTATGGTTTTATATACACGAATGTCTTTTGTAAACAAAAGGGAAGAAGCTGACTGGGGAAGGGGATATCCCATCTTCACCAATGTCTGCAGGAAGTTCAAACGTTCTCGGTCAAATTTGGGGCACCTGAAAAGGATGTGGTTGACTTCAGCTTCCGTTTCAGGATCACACTCACATGCCGCCGAATCGTAGACGTTGATCCGATGTAGATGTTTTGGATAAGAGGCGTGATTGAAGCGAAGACGAATAATGGTAGAAATCGCGGATCGGTCCAGATGAGTCCTCTTAAACCACGGCTGCGTAGAAATCCGAGGTTGCAGCACAGCGTAAGAAGCGCCTTTCGTTTCTTGGGAAACGTTCCACATCTGTTGCCACTGCTGTTTTGCGTATTCCTTGACAACAGATAAGAAGTCTGTGTATGGTAGTTGTAGGTCCAAGACAGTGCGCCGGCCGCGGTGGCCGAGGGGACTGAGGCGCTTCAGTCACGGTCTGCACGGCCACTACGGTCGGGGGTTCGAATCCCCCCTCGGGCATGGATATTTGTGCCGTCCTAGTTTGTAAGTAGTTGATAATTAGTTTGTAAGTTTAGAGACTGATGACCCAGTAGTTAAGTCCCATAAGCTGTACAAACATTTGAACATTTGAACAAGACAGTGCCTAAGGATGCCGCTTGTTTAGCCAATGCATCAACTTCCTCATTATAGCAGATACCAGCGTGAGAAGGCACCCACAGTAAATTAACTGTCCGTCCCGTATTTGTACAGCGAATATATGCCGAAATCACATCCAGAATATAGCTGTTGGTTTTTTTGTTCCATCTCCGGTGCCGTAGGGTTACGATGACACTCAAGTAAATAAAACCCGTGCGGACACTGCCAACACCGTCTAGATACAAGGCCTCACAACACGTCCGTATCACGTCACACCTTTAGGCTGCCATCGCTAGATGAGTGGCTGGTCGCTGGGGCACAGCCTACACCACCTAGAGACAAGACCTTACAACAGGCCGTGCTACGTCACACTCAGGCTTACTGGCTGCCCGCTACGAGGCAGGGGGTGTACCCCAGTGGCCAGCCATTCAGCTGGCGGCCGCGGCCTGCTCAGTGTGACGTAGCACGGCCTGTAGTAAGGCCTTGTCTCTAGGTGGTGTTGGCACAGCCCACTGCCTCGTAGTGTCATCCACTTAGCTTGCGTTGGCAGCATATGGGTGTGATGTTACACGGACTTGTTGTGAGACTTTGTATCTAGACGGTGTTGGCACTGCACGATTCTGTCTGTAGCCGCGCGATTATCGCCGTGTCTGAACACGGCCTAAGACGTCATGATACGGACTGGGCGGTTTCTCACGCCGTAGGTTCGAGTCCTTCCTGGGCATGGGCGTGTGTTGTCCTTAGCATAGGTTAAGTATTTTGTAAGCCTATGGATTGATGAGCGTAGTAGTTTGGTCCAATAATTTGAAAAAAAAAAAAAAATCATTCTTATGCCAAGGCTGAAAATATTTTTATTTGTTATATTCTATCGGTTTCGGCAGTTGCTGCCATCGACAGTAAATCAACAAGATATTTTACATGAAAGCCAATAAAATGTTATCTTACTGGCTTTGATGTAAAATATCTTGTTGATTTACTGTCGATGGCAGCACCTGCCGAAACCGGTAGAATCTAACAAATAAAAAATATTTTGCAGCCTTGGCATAAGAATGATTTTATTCAAAGTACATCGCGGCATTAGATTGCCACCGAAAAACATTGGTCCAATAGAATTACAAACACACATATTTAATTTGAATATAAATTAAGAAACCCTGAGACGGTATTTCGTCTCAATTATGTCCATGACATTGAAGATGAAGGTGAAGAAATGAATTAAAATTTGTGATCCGGCCGGGAATCGAACCCGGACCTCCATGCTTACTAGGCAGACGTCTTACCGTTTTTTTTTTTTTTTTTTTTTTTTTTTTTTTTTTTTTTTTAATAAACTTTTATTTACTCTATTCCTTGTACATTGTACTGTATACAGAGAACATCAATTATAACACCTTGGAATATATATGCACAAGTAAAATACTTTACACAGGTACTCATAATGATATACTCACACATAAACAATCATAAAAAAAAAAGAAAACATGTTGATTTACTCCTATTTTACGACTTTCGAAGCGCCTTAATCGTTAGTGGTGTGGTGGTCTCTGCCGGCCGCGGTGGCCGAGGGGACTGAGGCGCTTCAGTCACGGTCTGCACGGGCAATACGGTCGGGGGTTCGAATCCCCCCTCGGGCATGGATATTTGTGCCGTCCTTAGGATTAGCTAGTCCATAAGTAGTTTGTAAGTTTAGGGACTGATGACCCCGTAGTTAAGTCCCATAAGTTCTACAAACATTTGAAACACATTTGTGTGGTGGTCTAACGGTAAGACGTCTGCCTTAGTAAGCATGGAGGTCCGGGTTCGATTCCCGGCCGCATCACAAATTTTAATTCATTGCTTCACCTTCATCTTCAATGTCGTGGACACACATTTAACTTCGGAATTCTACTACAGACCCACAGTTTGAGAACCACTAGAGTAGTCTACTGAAGTCTCTATTGTCTCATTTCAGTTTGTTGTAATGTGTAAGACACGACTGAAGACGGTCACTTTCATCTGTAATTACAACGCCGACGCAGTCGTACTACTGTAACTGGAAGCTGACGGCTGAGTTGTGACGGGCAATTTCCTTGCCGCAATAAAGAAGGGGCCCTCTGGTTTCTAATCAGCTGTACGGCGTCATTACTCCGAGCTCTGTGGCTATTGTAAGGGAGGAGAGCGAAAGCCGAGAGAAACCGAGATCGGACTGTCACCGCCGGCTTATCGGCAGAGCAAAGCCGAGGCGGCCTCCAACATTTGTCTTCCGCCGCTCGCCAGTGTACCGACCCCGCCCCCTCCCCCCCTCCACCACCCAACCCACCCATTCTCCTACCCCTCCCTTCCCAGTGTAAGAGTACGAGTCACTTAGCAGAACATGGGCTGCTTGCCGGCCCTTGGAATCTCGCAGTGTTTAACTAACCGTTGCAGAGGGCACGCGCTATTTTCACTTTCCTCAACTGCGTTGCTGAAGCTTTTAAAGCAAACCCACGCACCAGGAAAAAAGAACACTTGTTTCCTTTGCCCCCCCCTTTAAACACCGTTGCGTCTTTCAAACCATATGCGACGGTATGTCGTGCTTAGTTTTAAATTTCTGTAGAGGTGCTACGCGGTATTAAAGAGGATAGGTTTTGAGGAAAACTTCATACAATTGTCATTTTATTTGGTTCTCTTACGGGCGGCAAAGATAGGGCAGTAACACACAACAACAACCTCATGGCCAGCCTTTAGCTCAAGGAGAGTGGACAAAAATAAAATAATCCTCAAATTTCTGACGACGGATTCCAGTCTAATGAAAAATGACGATTCGTCTGAAGTATTACAAAGTTAGGTCCGATTAATATTCAAGAAGAAATGTTGAAATGTTTGTAAATCTATCGGACCAAACTGCGTGGTCATCAGTCCGTAGCTTACAAACTAATTAAACTAGGTAAATTAACCTAAGGACAAACACACACACCCATGCCCCAGGGAGGACTCGAACCTCCACGGAGAGCAACCGCGCGCTCCGCAGCGAGACGCTTTAGACCGATCGGCTACTCCATCGCGGCTAATATTCAAGAAGTTGTTAAAATTAATCGCCAATAAAATCATATAATACTAATTTTCCCCGACAATCTAAAATTACCGTTTGCTTGCCTGACCAGAGACCCATAGTCTCTTGGGGGCGTAATAATTTTCCGTGTCCTGTATTAATTAATATATTAAACTAGCTGTAAACCCGACGTTGCCCGGATGTTTATTTATCCCACACTCTCGTAGTCCACATCCCCTTCCCCCCTCTCTCTGCATCCACTTCTTTCTCTCCCATCTCTCTGTTCGTTTCCACCTTTCCCGCTCTCGGCAAAGTTTTCTCCAAGGTACACTCTGTCATGTACCATACAAACATCTATGTACCCAGTGATCTTCCTCTTGGTTTAAAGCTCAAGTGTGCAAAAATTCACAAATATCGGAGCAAAACTATGCATTTTGTAAAATTCCCTAAGTTAAGTACCCTCCACTATGCACCGAACGACTATGCAATAGAAACGCAGGGTCACATTGAAAAACGCACTTTGTTGTTCTCAAATATTCCAGTTTTATTTCATACAACCCTTGTTCCGAGAAAAACGGAAAAAAAATCTCTGAAATCGGTCGAGCTGTTTTCAAGTTATGGCGCGACCAAGGTATTTAGTGAACCATATTTATGTTGCAAAGTACCCTCCCCCTTGCACCGTATGAAACTTAAGGTATACGGTGACCTTCCTCTTGTTTTGAAGGTCAAGCGTGCGAATTTTGTGAAGATAGAAATTCGAAATGAAAGTGTAGATTTCATGGGTCTGCAGAAGAAGTATGCTCCGCCATGCACCTATCATAAAATACTTTCTTTGCTGACGCTTTCCACATATAAACTACATTCCTGCCAAATTTCAGCTTGATAGGTGAAGTAGTTTTCGAGGTTTCATGTTTAGTCACTGAGCGAGTGAGTGTCCTTACGCATTTATATAGATAGAGATTAAGAAAAAAGATTGCTTAATTTTGGATGCAAGAGAGTCAGGGAGATTTGCAGACACAAATAAACAGTAACATGATACAAGGTCATACCTGATGGCGATCAGCCACAAAGGCTACCGCAGCCGTTAAGTTTAAATCCGGAGAGCCGACGTCTTCCCGGAAGGACACTTCTGTTTCCGCCGTCTTTGACGAATTGCCGCCAAAACAGGCCGCCACCCCAGTTGCGGGCCACAACGAACTTTACTCTGGGTCATGTTGGTAACTCGTCACTAGTTTTGTCGGCGGAAGAATCAGCGGTACGAAACTCGCGTTAACAAAACTGGCGTAAGCGACGTTGCCTTCAGATGCTTGCAGTTCTTAGGAGGACAGGTCCGCGATCGCCTGTTGTACAGAAGCCGCCATGGTCACTCTTGGTGATATTTCGTTGACCGACAGGAACTTCACAGTTCCACCGAGAAGGTATTCGCGAATAAAGTGAAGTAATTGCATTCGGTCGCGAGTTTAATAAATATGCTCTCTGTATCTCTCGTTAAAGGCTGGTCGAACTATTTGAATGTGCTTTATTTTCGACGTTTCCTCTCTATTGTATGTCTTGTCCTGCAGCAAGAATGAGTAACCGTTTAATAAGATGTAACAGGCTACGTCGTAATTCTATATGCTACTTTCAGAATACAAAGATTATTTCAATGAAATGTCAGACTTCTTGTCTGTAGCCTTCCCCTGTTGCTATCATATTCATTTACAAAATATATAAACCCATGATAGAAGAGAGGAGGTCCGATGCTGGCAACGGTCACAGCAAAAGAAAAGGTAAGTCACCTATTAATTGGGAAGCGGAAGTCAGGCAGATTGATTTAAGTTCAAGTTCAAATGGTTGTAGAACTTAAGGGACTTAACTACGGGGTCATCAGTCCCTAAGCTTACAAACTACTTAAGAACTACTTAAGACTAAGGACGGCACAAATATCCATGCCCGAGGGGGGATTCGAACCCCCGACCGTAGTGGCCGAGCAGACCGTGACTGGAGCGCCTCAGTCCCCTCTGCCACCGCGGCCGGCTTGATTTAAGTCATAATCCTGTTTCTTTCTTCCCACAACCAACCATAGGAAGAGACAGGCGCTACAACCTCAAACAACGTATTTCGCTCTAAGACTTCGTATCTTCCTCTCCGTGCAAAATGAGCTGTTCACATACGACTCACGATTTCAATCACAGCCTTTTATAAAGTCTTTGAAGTTCCATGGTCGATTTCCGCATCAGAACACAGTCTACTCTGCTAGGTATTAATCTGTTCAAAAGTGTTAGAACAACGCAAAATCCGACTGTAACATTCTGGATTGTTTTTTCATATATTAAATATGTTTTCCTTATTGGAAATTCGTACGGATGAATGAGTTGTTTCTGTGTCATAAACGGGAGATTTAATAGAATTAGCGCGTGTTCTAGTGTGATCAAAATTGTTATTAACAACAACACAAACATAATTATTAAGAAAATGTTCAAATGTTTGTAGAGCTTTTGGGACTTAACTACGGGTCATCATTCCCTAAACTACTCATGAACTAGCTACAACTAAGGACGGCACAAATATCCATGCCTGAGGGGGGTTCGAACCCCCGACCGTAGTGGCCGTGCAGACCGTGACTGAAGCGCGTCAGTCCCCTCGGCCACCGCGGCCGGCATAATTATTAAGACCAGAGTGCTTTTCCCTTCCTCGTTTCAGATATGAACCAATTCTCGGTCACGACTGTTCAGCGAGTAGGGCAGTGAACAAAGAATAGCGGTGACAGTCGCAGCAGTAAGCCGCGGCTTCTGCTGTGGCGAATCCACTTTCCTCTCTGCAGAGTGAATCCGAAACTTCGTGACTCAGGACGCTTCCAGCCAATCTCGTCCACTTCTTGCTCGCGGCTAAGCCGTGGCTGGAACCGATCCGCTGTCACGGGCGAGCAGTGACCCCGCATTGCACCACGGAAGACAATGCACTCGCCCGGGGAAGCCGCCGATTCCACACCTCCCTGCACGTGGAGCACTCGCCCCTTTGTCGTCCGGCCAAAGGAAATCTCTCAGAGCAGCGCTGTGCTCATTCACAGCGTCGCACCCACTGAAATAAAGTCTTTTAAACCAAAAATAAATCGGATTCTGAGGAGCCGGGTCAACGCCACCCGACTGCAGCCAAACCGAGATATCCGTTCTCAGTCGTGCATGTGAATCTTTTCCATCTTTCACGTCTTGTGTGGCTTAGAAAACACGTGATGCTCAGGGAACATTCGGATGCAACGGTGAGGCCACTCCAACCACAACAAGCAATTCTGAGCCTTTTTGTTTTTCTTTATTTACGTCAATGTTCAAAATTTTTAGTCATTACACAACTTGTTCCCGTCAGTTATGGCGCTCTTCAGATCTGCAGCCGAAAATGAACAAAACGCAGATACACTAGTGTGCAGTCTACATCCTAAAATACGGGAAACGTAGTGAAAACTGTTACAGTGAGTCATGTATAAAGATTCGCATGTCTCACAATAGATCAAAGGATGCAATTATTTTTGTTAATGGGATCCTGAAATTTTCAGGAAAAATTTTTGTGGCCCAGTGCATATAGATACACACGCACACACAAAATCAAGTGTTGCATCACACGGTGCTCGGGGTTCATGACCCTTTACTTAAAATGAAATTCAGATATACGAAAACTACATTTCATTTCCCTTTATACCTCATGAAAACAGAAATTGAGTTGTTCGACAATAATCCACACTTTCTGAATGTGCATAAGATTGCTGCATACATATATATTTCTCGTCGGTGTTTTTTATGGGTACGCCATATCTCTCCAAAATTAATGACCGAGATATCATTTCCAAGGTGTAGTTCTCCACTAATGACGAAAAATACACAGTATTTACGGTTGCTCTCATCAGCCACCGCGCGGAGTATTTTAATTAGAAATCTTTACGCTAATCAGGTATTAATTAATGGTGCAAGATTAGACACACTTAGGCGAGTACATCATCACTGCTAAATTCATTGACTGCGATAAAACTGTGTCAGTATCTCGCATTAAACTCACACCTTCTTCTATCCAACCATGTCTTTCCAAATGATAAGAGCACAATTCCCAATAAAAGTAGCCTTCGCTATGACCATAATAAAACACAAGGTCAGACTTTCAAAGGGCAGGATTATTATTTACCAGAACCTGTTTCTTCGCATGCACAGTTACACGCGGCTTTTTCACGAATTCACTCAGTCACAGATATTTATGTTTGTGCTAAAGACACATTATAACAACTAACATTGTTTTCAAATAAGTTTTGTAAAATAAACAAGGTTTCAAAAAATAAAATAAACGTGAAAAAGCCAATATCTGATTTTTTTGTGTTTCACAATTAATCATATTGCATTTAATTATATAAATTGTGTTAGAATGAGTCTAATATTTGTTACTACTATTCAAAGTTTACAGCCGCTGTGGAGTAGCCGAGCGGTCTAAGGCGCCTCGCTGCGGAGCGCGCGGTTGCTCGCCGTGGAGGTTAGAGTCCTCCCTGGGGCATGTGTGTGTGTGTGTGTGTGTGTGTGTGTGTGTGTGTCTGTTTCTCCTTAGGTTAGTTTACCTAGGTTTAAGTAGTTTGTAAGCTACGGACTGATGCCCACGCAGTTTGGTCCGATAGATTTACAAACATTTTTAGAAGATGGGTCCGACAGTTCAGTGGCGGGCGTAGTGATGTGCACGATGAAGAAAGAAGTGGGCGACCATCTTTGGTTACAGAAGAACTGGTTCACGCGATTGATGACAAGATCCAGGGCATCTCAAGTCTTTCCTTGGTGGTCATCACTTCACCAATGACGACGAGCTGAAAGAAACTGTTTCCAACTGGTTGAAGACACAGGCGGCAGATTTCTATGAAGAAGGTATACAAAACCTGGTGCCACGCTATGACAAATGCCTGCAAAATTTCGGCAGTTATGTGGAAAAGTAGATTAAGAGTTGTAGAAATTTGTGCAATAAAAATTTCTTCTGTATCTGTGTACAATTTCATTTTATTACCAAACGGAACTTACTTTCTGGACGCGCCTCGTATTTCTGCAACTCTGCTCCTACTGACTTTGAACTGCATTCAAGTTTTGTTGTGGAGATAATCGGTGAAGAATTCCAGGAGCCAGTTGGAGGAATGTATGTATTCCAGTGCAGTGTTCGGCTCTCCGAATGCTTCCTAAATGTAGTTAGGCAGCTACGGTGAAATTAGTCTGTTAATATTTAGAGTTCCGGGAAGTTTAACCCCGTCTCGCGGTTCAAAGTGAAGTTGCCGACCGTTATTTAATTGGCTGTGTGGCAGTACAGAGAAGTAATCTGGATCCTCCAATAAATGTATCCAATTAAATTTGTGCAGCAGTGCGTCGTTTAACTTGGGCCGCGTCCGACGTCGGCAAGGGTGCGTAGCCTCTGACCGCTACGCTACGGGGGCTTCGAAGAACCGGAAAAAGGCTTCGTTTGTACTTTCTCAGTTAAGTACATTATCATCAAGTGACATTCAAAAACGTCATTTTCTTCTCCAGTCTCAGCTGCGCACTTTCAAGAACATTACTACCGATACAAGGGGGAAAAATTGTTTTAGGTTCATAATTGTGCCTCACCTCCTACCAACTTAATAATAATTTTTCAACATAATACAATCCTTTGTCAATTTGCTGCACTATATTAATTTTTGCCAAATGAACTGATTTCATTATTTTTGTCGAAACCGGTGTCGTTACTTTTTTGCCAATTTAAGTGTTCTTTATTGCCAAATTAGCTGTTTCTATTTACATTTAAAAAGTACTCCACTAATCACATTTAAGTGCACGGCGGAGGGTTCATTGTATCGCTTTTATGATATTCCTTAGCCGTTCCATAGGCTAACAGCGAGCGGGAAAAAGGTAAACACGACTCTTTCCATTTTCGACGTGATTTCTCTTATTGTTTAAAGCTATCATGTTATCCTATGTAAGAGGTTTCATATAAAATATGTTCCACTTCGAAACAGAAAGCTTATGGAAGAAATTTCTCAAATAAATATCGCTGCAACGAATAAAGCATTTCTTTTAATGATTACTACCAAAACTTTGTGCATCATTTGCGTGACACTGTCTCCCCTATATTGCGATAACACAAAATGAGCTGAACTTTATCCATATCCTTCGTCAGTTCCACTGGCGGGGATCCCATAATGCGCAGCAACACTCCAAAATAGAACGCACAAGTGTAATGCAAGCAGTTTCTTCAATACAACTGTAGCATCTTCTAATCCTGCCAATGAAACGTAGTCTTTGAATTGTCTTCACTACAATATTTTCTATCTGTTCTTTACAATATACGTTATCCGTAATTGTAACTCCTGGGAATTTAGTTGAATTTACGGCCTTTAGATGTGACCGATTTATCGTGTAAATAAAGTTTAACGGATTTCTTTTAGTGTCAATTTTTGCGCCATGCAGATATCGTATTTAATCATTTTGCAGTTGCTTTTGATCTTATGATGACTTTACTAACCGATAACCGACAGCAGCATCTGCGAACAATCTAAGAAAGCTGCTAACATTACCTCCTAAATCGTTTATAAAGATAGTAAGGGCCCTTTAACGCTTCCCTTGCGAACGCCAGATATTACTTCTGTTTTTACTCTATTTCTTTCCGTCGATTACTATCAACTGTGTCCTTTCTGACAGGAAATCGCGAAATCAGTCGCACAACTGTGGCGATATTCCATAACCACATAATATGAATGGAAGACTCTAGTTTGCTGCCAGATGCGGTGTTGCTTTTGTAAAATTCCGTGATTTTGTGTCATATTTAGTTTTACTTTTTTTACTTGTTTCTATGGAATTATTGACCTCAGACCATATTTATATACACGTGAAATATTTTAAGATTACACTAGAACTTCAGTATTCAGATGAGAAGTCAAAACGTCATTTTAATCAGTCATGGATATTAAAAAGCAACCTTCACACATTAACAATATTTCTAATGGGAATATTACAAATATAGCGATTTATCGAAGTCTACTTTTTGTTATTTCGTTAAACATCTCTAATTTCGAATTCTCGATTTCGTACATTTCATTTCATTCCATTCAATATTGGTGGTGGCGGCTGGTGCAGCAACAGTGGTGAATAATTAAAGACACCAGAAACTGCGAATTATTGGCCGGCCGCAGTGGCCGAGTAGTCTGCGGGTCGCCAGTCCCAGTCTGCACGGCCACTGCGGTCGGGGGTTTGAATCCCCCCCCTCGGGCATGGATGTATGTGTCTTCTTTAGTATAAGTTAGTTCATAAGTAGTTTGTAAGTTTAGGGACTGATGATCCCGCAGTTAAGTCCCTTAAGCTTAACAAACATTTGAACATTTTTGCGAATTATTTAACAATCGTTTTCGCAAAATTTTCTTGTCCCCTTCAATTACCTACTAGTTGTACCTCGCCAGGCGTTGCCATCACTTGTTACAGATTATGTGAAAAAATCACACACACACACACACACACACACACACATAATTTCTGATAGGTATATTTTCAGGAAGTTTTGTGGATGGGATTTGGATATACAGCCTACACACGCTGCTACCCTTATCTCAGTCCCCTCCCGCGTTGCCCCTCTCCTGTCCCCCCCCCCCTCTGAACATCATCTTCACACACATACCCCCCCCCCCTTTATTTATCAGATCCTTCTTCCCCATCTTTCAGTGCATATCCACCACTGCACTAGTTGTCCAACTCCTGTTTACACTAAACCTTCTAGCTTTCAATTTCCTCCTCCTCGCCTATCTCCTCTTACAATTCTGACTAACGTAGATCCTCGTTTAGAGTTAATTTATTCACGAGGAAATTATGTTGTGTAAAATCTCAAAAGTTATTTATATAGTGCTTATACGTCGTACTGTATATTAAACTAGAAGGTACCTGAAAACCTTCGAATACAAAGTTGTGTCAAAACATGAAAGTAATCAGTCAAGATTAAAAGGTTAAATATTTCGTACAAACGAACATTTACAATTTTATAACGTACCCCATTTATTACATATATATTACACAAATCAGATTGTGTTCAGAGGGTACTTAAAAAAAAGTAAAAAAAATGTGCAAAATAGAAAATAACATGGTTCTGAAATTTCATGGCAGTGTGTGAAGAATTTACAAAAATCTCAGAATTTGGACAAACGAACATTTACATTTGTACTTGGATTGAAAATGTAGATTTCGAAACTGTAAATATGTGAAGATCTTGACGGGAATGCTTTGAAATGGTGACAGCGTTGCTCTAGAATACAAGCGTTTTAATAACCTCTTCTTTTAATACACATGTCATATAAGCAATTATATAAATTTTATTGCGGGGAAACGTTGTTATAACTGGAGGCCATCACAGGCCCTATACGCAAGAAAAGCATTTCTTTCTTTGGCCATGTCATAAGGACACTAGAAATAATTCGAATAGAACGGAACATGAGGTTATCGAAAAAGAGAAACAGAAAGTGATTGACAAAGGTATTCCAACGAGGCCGTAAAAGCGAATAATAGTAGTAATAATAATAATAGATTATATAATAAACATGTATCTGAAGAGTTTTTTTTTGTTTTTGTTTTTTCGTTGTTGTTTTTTTTTTTTTTTACGTTGTGGGACCTGACTGCAGTGATCAACGATCCTTAAATTTATAAATTAACTTATCCTAATAATAACACACTCACTAATGCCCGAGGGAGGACTCGAACCTCTGACGGCGAACAGCCGCGCACACCGCGGCGAAGCGTGTCAGTGCGCACGGCTATTCCACCGCGGCTACCTGTCCTGTATTTGAATGTAACGTTTTGCCTAAGTTTCAAAGAAATATGTGAAGAAATTTCACAAAATGACGGATTTGCACAATCGAATATTTAAATTTTATTTGTATAGACAGGGCCGGCGCCCCTTGCGAGTTGCAAAATTGCAGCCCCGTCATTAAAAAGAAAATAAGAGACGAAATCCTTACGTAACGTTAAAAATTTGTCCGTTTTTCGTTTAACGCATCTGCGGTCACATGTTTTCACAAGAAATGTACGTTTGAGTTACATAAAAGACATAAAAGAATGTAGGAATAAGCCACTGTGAAAACATCGATAAGACGTTAAGTTAGATGACAAATATCTATTTTACAATTTTGCAACTTTGTATTGGTATGTTAAGCTATTATCTAAACTCTGCTGGCACTTGAAAATGGTAAACTAACCAAAACCGGTAGCATTTAGATAAAAAAAAAAAATAAACAGCTATGGTCAATATGTCATTTTGCAAATATTTTGAAACTGTTTAACCCCACCTGTTCACCTTTTTAAACTTATGCAATAACTTAGACAGCACAAACATCCATGCCCGAGGGGGGATTCAAACCCCCGACGGAGAACGGCCTAGCGCATCGCAACATAGTGCCTGAATGCGCTCGGCCGCTCCGCCGCGGCTAGACATTTTGTTCTTATTTATTGTGCATATTACGTCCTTCTAGTGCGCCTCGGTTGCACAGTGGTAGAGTGCCAGACTACGAATCCAAAGCACCGTGGTTTGGCACCCACGTTAAATTGTAGATCCCCCCTATAACTGGCTGGGTTCAAAATGTTCAAATGTTTGTAAATCTATCGGACCAAACTGCGTGGTCATCAGTCCGTAGCTTACAAACTACTTAAACCTAGGTAAACTAACCTAAGGACAAACACACACACCCATGCCCCAGGGAGGACTCGAACCTCCACGGCGAGCAACCGCGCGCTCCGCAGCGAGACGCGTTAGACCGCTCGGCTACTCCACCGCGGCATACCACCTCCAAACAGGAGCCTGTCTAGTAAAGCACTATGGTGTTCAAACCAATCTTCGGATTGTTGACTGCCTTACCTTACCTTTAACTACGTCCTTCTAAAATATGGAAAGCAAAGAGCTTGTAGTAATATAGATTTCTTTCACGGAGTCAAAAATTAAATAAATACTGATAGTGTCAATGGATTTTACCGGCATGTGTTCCTTATCAAATTATTATGTATTTATTTCCCTCTACAAGTGTTCGAAGTTTGTAACAGGAATTTTCGAACACCCTGTATCTAAGGGAAGAGTAGTTACCACAAATGTGGGAAAGTTCTTGATCGATCTAGTTCGAATTTTTACACGATCCTTTACTGAACATTCAGTCAGAAATAAACTTAGAGAGGGGGTAGGAGATCATGCACAGTGAGGTAAGAAAAGGAGGTTCTGAATGTTGAAAGAGGGAGGAGGCGGATGAGAAGATGGGTGTCGCTTGAGATAGTCACTTCTACAAGCTGTATTCCAGAATGGTTGTACACGTATTTATCAGTCGTAAATAACGCAGCATTGGTTAGTATGGTTCTTCTAAAAGTAAAGGCAATATTTGAAAAAGTAGTTGTTATAGTCAGCGACCACATAAGTACCACAATTGCTACTCTTAAAAGCCGCGGCGAAGCGGCAGAGTGCATTGAGACGCTATACTACGATTCGCGAGACCGTTACCCGTCGGGGGTTCGAATCCGCCCTCGGACATGGATGTTTGTGTCGTCTTTAGTATAAGGTAGTTCATAAGTAGTGGGACTGACGACACCGCAGTTAAGTCCCAAAAGTTTTACAATCATTTGAACTCTTAAAACAGAGAAATGGTTTGTCACAAAACTCCACTCCCCTTCCCTCCTTCGCCTTGTTCAGACCTGCCGTTGCTACTGTCTAGTACCATCTCACCGATGTACCGCCCCGTGCGGCCGCAGGTTTCGTACTTGCCTTGTGCCGGCCCTGAGTATAGATTTCGATTGTTCTATAACCCGTTCACCGAAACGAGAGACGGGCTATAAACACTGCGAGGCGCGTGATCATGGGTGGATAAAACAGAGGTGCTCGCACAATGTCGCCGCATCCGTCTCAGTTGTAAAGCGTTTGTGTGTCTTATGACATGTGATATTAGAGGCTGGCTAGTAATTTCATCTTAAAGGAACAATAATCACAAGTATTAAGCTTTCATATTCCATCTCTTTAACTCTTTCTCGTCTGACTCGCGCAAGTGTAAACTCATTATGTCATCCTACGTTTTGAATTCACGCAAGAAGCGATCAAAGAAGAAAACATGAAGTTCTTAATGTGTATAAAACGCAGCTGTTGTGTCCAGAACGATAAATGACAAATATCGTTATAAAAACAGGTGCATCTACAGGTGTTGGTCGTTTCTCAGTTTGTCATATAGTAATTGATTAGAAGACCACACACTCTTTGAAGTCTCCAAAAAAGCATTATGAGAAAAGCTTACAAAAAGTGTGGATGATTTTCGCAGAAATGTGATACCAAGTACATGATTTGTTGACATAGTTCTTACTGTCGTAAACGAAAATGCAAATTTTGGGAATTTTCAGAGATTCTATAAATTATTAAAATAAATGGATTTTGAATATCTGTGGCGTCTAATATCAATGCTATATAGAAAAACACACAACCGCTTTACAACCGATATACAGGTTTTAATTCCAAATTATTAACTTATCCACCAACAACCGTAAAGTTATTTTAACGACCTGTTTCGGTATTGGATTAATACCCTCTCCAGGCCCTATAGAAATTAAGTTACAACAATGATTTGCATCTATAACATCATGCTGTACGTATGTCATACAAAATATACAGAAGAATTAATGTAAGACCGAAACCAGTCGTCAAATAACAACACAAACTTTACGGCTGATGGTGGATAGGTTACTAATTTGGAATTAAAACTCGACCAACATCTGCAGTCCCTATTCCATTACAACATGGAACCACATAGCTTGATACATAGGTAGCGACACTGAGCGAGCGGCCCCATTTTGTCCACCCTTGATCATGCGCCCCGACCTGTTTACAGTCTGCCTCTCGTTTCGGTGAACGGAGTATAGGTCATCTAAAAAATGTTTGTAAACCTAACGGACCAAACTGCGTGGTCATCAGTCCGTAGCTTACTAACTACTTAAATCTAGGTAAATTAACCTAAGGACAAACATACACACACCCATGCCCCAGGGAGGACTCGAACCTCCACGACGAGCAACCACGCGCTCCGCAGCGAGACGCTTTAGACCGCTCGGCTACTCCACCGCGGCATAGGTCATCTCCGAAGTGAAGATGTGAGGTACTGACAGGGAGAAGTCGAGTGGTTGAAGTAAATACTTTTATTTGAAGATGATCTCGGATGATCTAAGTATGTCCTGTAATTAAAACTGTGCAACTGAAGCTGAAAAATAAATGTAAATTATTGTTAAAAGTTAGAGATATTGTCAAAACTCTGCCGTGGTGGGGTAGCCGAGCGGTCTAAAGCGTCTCGCTGCGGAGCGCGCGGTTGTTCGCCGTGGAGGTTCGAGTCCTCTCTGGGGCATGGGTGTGTGTGTTCGTTCTTAGGTTAATTTTTTTTCCATGCCCGAGGGGGGATTCGAACCCCCGACCGTAGTGGCCGTGCAGACCGTGACTGAAGCGCCTCAGTCTCCTCGGCCACCGCTGCCGGCGGTCCGATAGATTTACAAACATTTACAAGCATTGTCAAAACTCTTTCCTGAAGTTATTCACCTCCGTCGGGTACCCATCGATACGGCGGTAACCCAGCCGACGCACTGGCTGTGAAAAGCCGTGGGCCGCAGAGCTGGCAGTCTTTTACGGCCACCTGAACAAGCGCGATACGCCCCAGCGGCGCAGGTGTCGTGTTTCAAGGAGGAGGGGTGGGGAGGGGTGTGACGTGGTGGGTTTGTACACTACAAGGAGCGCACGTGCGGCTAGGGGGGGGGGGCACAGCGCATCGCTGATCGAAGACAGGCCAGGGCGTGGCGGGCGTGCCACAGCGCGCCGCCTGCGGTTGCCCAGCCGGGATACAAACACCACACCACCGGCCGTCAACGTCCACTGCGTCATTCGTTTTACAAACTGACAACGTTCTTATTTTCTTCGAAAATAAATTCTCTCATTATCCGGTCAGCTGAACCGAGTTCTATAATCCTGCGTAGAAAGTACGGCAGTCGAATGTTTACCTACAGCACAACAGAAACGCGGTAAATGTTATTTTTGGTAATGTATATGTTACAGGCCAAACCCGATTTTGGGATGAACTAGTTTCGCCTAGGCCAAACCAGTTCTTCCTAAATGCGATAGGACAAACCAGTGTAGCCTAGGCCAAACTAGTTCATCCCGTTAACGATAGGAGAAACTAGTTTAGTCTTCATTGATTGATTGATTTTCCAGGGAAGCCAAAATAGTCTTGGTCCAACCCGCCACTGCCCGCACCGAAACTAAGTTTATTGCGAGGTATCGCTCCCTGTATATCTAGTAAAGCCAACCAATGCCCTTTAACAGTGCAAGGAGTCCCTTTACCAGTTCTTTATTAGACACAATTTCTTCGGGTCTGGTTGTCCCAAATGTTCTGTGCCTTTTACTCTCCAATGCAATGCATTCGAAGATTAGACGTGATGCAGTTTCATCACCGTCATCACAGATCCTACATTTAGGGTCCTCTTCTGTTATTCCCATTGTATGTAAGTGTTTTTTGAAATTCCCATGGCCTGTCAGCAACCCAACCATGGGTCTAATCTCTCTCCTGTTCAGACCCAGGATCGCAGAGCTTCTTTAAAAACATGGCTTTCGCATCATTACCTTGCCATGTTTTTGTTGACGGACTTTGGTCCAATATTTTACGTGCTCTCTTCTGAGCCAGTTACGTAGCTCACAGATCCTACATTTAGGGTCCTCTTCTGTTATTCCCATTGTATGTAGGTGTTTTTTTGAAATTCCCATGGCCTGTCAGCAATCCAACCATGAGTCTAATCTCTCTCCTGTTCAGGCCCAGGATTGCAGAGCTTCTTTTAAAACATGGCTTTGGCAATATTACCTTGCCATGTTTTTGTTGATGGACTTTGGTCCAATATTCTACGTGCTGTCTTCTGAGCCAGTTACGTAGCTCCAATTTGATCATTGCCTTGGTCATTGTCAGGACAGGTTCCGTCCAATAAATGGAGTCTCTGCCCCCATCCTGGCTAATCTGTCGGCATGTTCGTTGCCACTGATCCCCGAGTGGCCAGGGACCCACAATAGGTTTGCTCTATTGCTTTCCCCTAGCTCCACCAGAACCCTGTGACATTCTGCAACAATTTTAGACCTTTTTGCAGGAGCTGCCAGTGATCTCAGGGCTGCCTGGCTGTCTGAATAGATATAGATGCTACGATCTTTGTAGCACCTACGCAAATTCTCCTCCACACACGCCCTGATGGCAGTGATTTCGGCCTGGAATACTGAGGCCAGTTTTCCTAGAGATATGACGCCCTCCAGTCTTGGCTGCACCCCATATACCCCGGCCCCAACATCTTGGTCAACAGAATCGCGGTAAATGTTATTTTTGGTAGTGTATATGTTACAGGTCAAACCCGATTTTAGGATGAACTAGTTTCGCCTAGGCCAAACCAGTTCTCCCTAAATGCGATAGGACAAACCAGTTTTGCCTAGGCCAAACTATTTCATCCTGTTAACGATAGGAGAAACCAGTTTAGTCTTGGTCGAATCGGTTTATCCTAGTTAGAATTTACATGCTTTAGGACAAACTGGTACGTCCTAGTCTAGGGTGACCAGATGTCCCATATTTTATGGGATCGTCCTTTATTTAGATTCAGTGACCTCTTGTCCCGACAAAATGAATACGGGATTTAGATTGTCCCGTATTTTATTAACCGTCCCTTATATTTTGAAATAACGTGTGTCAGCAAGATGTTTCAGTATTTCCACATACCTTTCATGCATGTTGAAGAACCAAGAGACTTTTCGACTTTTCTGAAGTGGAATACTAACAGTTGCTTGGTAGTATGAAAACCAAATTTCCATTCCTTCGAACCGGTTGTTGATTGAAATATCTGGTCACCTAGTCCAAATGTCGCTTCCTGTGCGAACGAGAAGTCCCCTAATCATCTCTGGCTCCCAGCTTGCACGAACAGGGAATACCCGAATCACCTCTCGCCTGCCCCTCGCGCCATTTAACCACTCTCCGCTCGCCCTGTTCGTTAGTTTGCATCGATGAGTGAGCGTGTTAAGTTGCTGGTTGCGTTTAAAAGAGTTTATTATAAAACTAGTATAATTACAAAACAAAAAGTCTTCTCACTATAATGTGTTATTAGCAGACGAATATGTGGATTTGGTTTTACAAAGTTGGCACCAGACATGGAGTACTTGAACAACATTACTGCAGGTATAATTTTATTGCGATTTCCCATACTTTTCGGTAAAAAGAAAAAGAATATTAAAAACATTTGTTTTAATTTCTCTTTTTTTGTAATGATTTTGACGTCTGCATTCAAAAGTTTTTAGATGTGGGAGATATTAACCAGGATATTGAAATATCTTTAAGGACTGCAGCCACAAAACATTCTGTTGGTTCAGAACAAGGCTTCGTGAAATGCAGCTGCATGAAAGACTGTACAACAAACAAATGCATTTGTAAAAAAAAAAAAAAAAAAAAAAAAAAAAAAAAAAAAAAAAAAAAAAAAAAAAGTACTGTGCAATTTTAAGTGCCACCAGAGTAAACCTTACAAAAATAAGTAAATAAGCAAATTTTAGATAAAGTGATATCTGTGGATGGATATACTGTAAGTTGATACAGATGTGAAATTACTGATTCGTTAATAAATGACTTTTATAAATCTCATTGACTATTCAATTCCTATTCCTTTATTCAGTTTGCTTTGAAAAGCTTATAGAAGATACAAAGTAGGCGAAATTAGTTCATACTAGGACGTACCTGTTTGTCCTAAAGCATGTAAATTCTAACTAGGATAAACCGATTCGACCAAGGCTAAACTGATTTCTCCTATCGTTAACATAATGAACTAGTTTGGCCTAGGCTACACTGGCTTGTCTTATAGGTAACAGGATGAACTAGTGTGGCCTAGGCTAAACTGGTTTGTCCTATCGCATGTAGGAAGAACTGGGTTCGCCTAGGCGAAACTAGTTCATCCTAAAATCGAGTTTGGCCTGTATCATATACATACATAAATAGATGGTGGTGGTGATAACCTGGCTGACGTCATACTACTTACCTTGACAAAGCTAGTATGCTCTCGCAGTTGGTGACGTCGAGGGCTTTTAGCACTGAGATCCATCGCTCCCAAGAAGGATCTTACCTAAAAGAAAGAAAGGAATATATGTGAATTATGTTGACAGAAATAGTGCAAATTTAAGATGAGAAACATAATGCTGTAAAAACAAAGATGTGCCCACAAAAGACACTGGCTGAACGGGATACATACTTTCTAATTTCTAGAGTTTTGCATTCTAATATTTGTCTTTGGTTCATGGGTATATTAAAGAAGAATATGTGTACTCAATGGAAGACGAAGACGAACATTATATACCGTATATTTCCACAGATAAGACGACCTTCAGATAAGACGATGTACAAATTTTCATAAAAAATCTATAGTTTAAGCATATATCTGGCCTATAAGACGATCCCCAAGTTACCGTATTTACCCGAATGCATGCCGCAGTTTCCCCCCCCCCCCCCCCCCCCCCCAGTTTTCGAGATCTAAAAAGCCTTGAGATTCGGATGAAAACCTTCAGGAAGTTCTGAAAATGCCATTAGAAGCCGCTATAAGTAGTTTTCGTGATTGGTACACCTGGATTTCACCCTTTGTTGCAGTGTTTGCGGTCTGCTTTTGAACTTTCGTGCGTGTACTGCTACATTGTTTCCGATCGTGAAGAAACACGTCTTTTTTTTTCTTTTTTTTTTTTTCGTGATACCAGTATTTGTGGGACTGACGATAGGCGTATTTCTGCATACATTGTCGACTGACGATACACGAAAAAACTCTGCCAGCACGCACCTGGTGGTGCGAAAGAGAGCGCCGGACGCACTACACGACGAGAAATGTAAACTCGGACGTGTACAACGACGTGGCACGGCTGTTAGGGTGCTGCTCAAACAAGCAATTTGAACAGCCATCGGGTTGTCAGGAATGTGTAATACATCTGTCATTAACATTACATTAAGTACAACCAGACTTTTCACTTTTACAGTGCCATTATGAAGGTCATGATAGTAAAAGAATACCTAATAACAAAGAAAATATGTTACCTTTAATACAAAATCAACCAGTTACCTAGTAACTGCGCATTACTTACAATCAACCGTTTCCTCTTTTTACAACACAACCGTATGAAAAATTAAATTCAGTTCATTTTCCTATTATACAACACTAAAATAAAACCCAAATTACATAGTTTACATAATTACACAGTACCACACATATTTCATGTCAGCGAACTCGAGTTTCCTCGCCATCGTTCACACACTCGCTTATTTGCCTTATGGTATTGGCAGCATCGAAAATCCTCTGCGTAAGTTCGCGTACATTCTTAGCTTTCTAAGCACCAACAATTTCCTTCATTGGTACCATAAGTAAAAAATCAGTGGATTTATATCAGGACTGCGTGCTGGCCATCGACGTGCAACCGAACGCCCGATCCATTGTCCTGGAAATCGTATATCCAAAAATCTGCATACTCTGTGACCAATGTGGGCTGGAGCACCATCATGGAGGAACCGCAGGTTATGGCGTATACGTAATGGAATGTCTTCTAACAACGTTGGTAGTAATGTTTCCTCTAGAAACTTTCGGTGATAGTTAGCAGTCAAACGTACAGGTAAAACATAAAGCCCTATAATGTAATCATGAATCATACCCGCCAACACATTTATAGAAAAATGTGTTGCCACTACATGGCGAGGATTGTGTACATTCCACGAATGCATGTTATGGAAATTAGTTATTCTATCGCGAGTTGAAACACGCTTCATCTGTGACGAGTATATTATTGACAAAATCATGTTGTGCACTGTGTAGCAAAAACCACTCTGAGAATTCACGTCGTGGGCGGAAATCTTGTTCCTCCAGGGTTTTTACGCGTTGAACGTGATAAGGTCACAGACGCTCCTCTTTCAAAGTCCGATGAACGACTGTGTGCGATACACCCACTCAGCGGGCGATGCTTCTAAAGTGGAAGGCGGCCCAGTTTTCAGTCGTTCTGCGCATCTCCCTCCATTACCGCAATGACAGCCAAAAATGTTCAAATGTTCAAAATGTTCGAATGTTTGTAAATCTATCGGACCAAACTGCGTGGTCATTAGTCTGTAGCTTACAAACTACTTAATCCTAGGTAAGCTAACCTAAGGACAACACACACACACACACACCCATGCCCCAGGGAGGACTCTAACCTCCACGGCGAGCAACCGAGCGCTCGGCAGCGATACGCTTTACACCGCTCGGCTACTCCACCGCGGCAAATGGCAGCCAATAACGTTCATTCAGTAGGCGCACGGCTGGCCGGGAGTTCCGCAGTGTTTCTCCCGCAGGCTACACTGTTGGCGCTCGGCCGTAGCTCCTCCCCTCCACGCTTTCCCTATCGCTCCGCCTCTATGCGCGGAAGCGCCTTCTTATATGACGCCAGGTATAGTACTCTGAGTAGGATCCTCTTCGATGCGGTCCAGAATACTTTCCTCAGCTTCCAATGTACGATCGGCGCGTTGTGGGTCTCTGCCTTCTGCTCGAGTAATTTTCGCTAAAACTTTCGCATAAAACTGATACATTCCCGTTTCTTCATCATTCCTGAAAATTTCTAAGACGATCACCTTTTAATCCTGTGGCGATAAACGCCCACAGAAACAGCGAAAGCGATATGGTGTATGCTTTGAAGTGTTATCCTGCAATTTAAAATTACTATCGATGAATTTCCTGAAACAAACTTCTCATTTAGCTTGCGTTAAACACAGTTAAATGATACCGTCAGTTATAATATTATTCTGCCCGAATGATGGTGCTTTCTGTATGTTTGTATGCATTCCTTTCATTTGTGAGAAGTCATCCCGTTACAAGCCGAAGGTGATGGATGTGTTGCGCCAACGAGGTGGCTCAGTACGAGTGTAATGAACAGGTGTGCCATATGGCGCAGTTAAGTTTTAATGCGGTAGTCCGCGCTGCTGGCAGCAGACAGTTCCTGTAGTCCCAACAGCCGCAGCCTGTTATGCAGATTATACAGCTACTTTCCTACCGTTATAGTATACAGTTGAGTAACAGCTTGTGTCATCAATGGTCACAAAACATGTCTATACAAATTCAATAACATTGTTTCGCCTGTCTTGTATCGATATTTGTATGTGAAATGTTATATGAACTTCTTTGAGTAACTACGTCTACGGTTTACTCTGTTGTATAACATCTCTGTCAAAGACTATGTATGAGAGTAGTAGCTGAAAGGAAAGAGAGAGTCAGTGTGTAGCTCTGGTATTGAACGGACGTGCTTTAGTTGACTGCTGAGGCAGCAAGTTTTGTACGAGCTGATGGAATAATTTTGAAATCTGATGTTCACAGACACAGTTCTGTCTTTATAAGATTTTGTATCATTCACATATGTATAAGTGTGAGAAGATTTTTGTTGTTATCCAATCATAAGGTAATGTAATCATTATTGTTAGTAATAATTGAGAAAGTTAAACTTCTTTACCTGTTTCACTTTGTAGTTAGAAAGCTAACCCTCTTTCTTTCATTGAAAGTTATTGACTATTAAATTCAAAGCATAGTATTGACTAAGTTGAGTTTTATTAACAGATGTCGTTATTGGTGTGACATTTAATGATAATAGTGATTGTTGTGCAATACTACATAGGTCAACAAGATACTAAGTTCCTGCAGTCAGTCAGTTAGCGGGCTAAATTCTGGTACTTGTATTATCAGAAAGTGATTTGTGGTTTTTTTTTTCAGATTTCTCTCGCAGTCAAATTAATAGTGTAGGCAGTGAGCCTTATGCAGATTACGTATTGTTCTTGTTTTGTTCAAAATATCCGTTGCGCTTTTAGATGCACTGTTTCTTAAAGAACTGTCCAGGTATTAATATTAGGGCAATAACCAAACAGAATTATAGTGTTAATGAATAATAAATATATGCAACTAATCTTTAATCAGCTTGATTGAAAAGTTAGTTATCGTGTTAACTACCAGATGATGATAATTATTAGTGCTGCAGTTAACCCCAGACCAGCTTTGAATGAGTAGCTTTAAAGCAGACCTTCTTTACTTGGCTCTCAATTGCCAAATCCCTGTAGCGGTCCTGTTTTTCCTATCTATAGAACAGCCTTACCTTTATCCCACTAAACAACATACTAGATTTAAGCTGCCGGTATCAGTGATCCACACCCGTACGCACAAAGTTGTGATTGCCAGTAATCGGTCCTGCTATGAAAGATTTACCTTTCCTGTCACAAAACTTCTTTGCTGGTTGTCTGTTGGACGGTATCCGTTTTCGTAAGGAATCATATAGCAGAATTGTTGGACATGAATACTACACACCATCTTCCGCACTTCCGCACACTCAACGCCATCATCAAAATACTTTCACGTCTCCTTCTTCTTTCTCCAACTACTACATCCGAAAGGATGTTCGAGTTGAGAGGTATTGTGTACGTCATTTCTTCCAATCTCTTTTGTGTCACTGAAACACTCCTACAAAACCCGTTACAGATATCTTACCGGTAGGTTGCTTTCAACCGCATATCTTCAAGTGTACTGCAAGTGTGGTGACTGCTGGGAACGATCTCATACGCAAATGACATTACGGTCGTTTGCCTCAGCTACCGCTTCGAGTGTCAACTTAGTTTACGCAGGCAGTACCAATACAGGTCTATGACTTAAACTGTGTGATAGACAGAAAAGGAAGCTCAGGAACGAACCAATTTTTTTTTTTATTCTACACAATTTCTACTCAGTAAGCCAGTCGTCCTGAAATTAATGTAGTTTCCTACTTATCGAGATGAGGTGTCCATCAAATGACTGAAAATTGTAAATCCACGTACCTGTTCAAGATTGTACGATCTGTTTCTTAGAAGCGGAAATGCTTGAAGTTATCGATTCTAGGCGCTTGCATGAAATTTTAAAAGTAGCAAATTGTGAAAATCTTTATGTTACTGCCGGCCGCGGTGGCCGCGGGAACTGAGGCGCTTCAGTCACGGTCTGCACGGCCACTACGGTCGGGGGTTCGAATCCCCCCTCGGGCATGGATATTTGTGCCGTCCTAGTTCGTAAGTAATTTGTAAGTTTAGGGACTGATGACCCCGTAGTTAAGTCCCATAGACTATACAAACATTTGAACATTTCTTTACGTTACTTAGTATTTCACTTTTGGTTTCGGTTAAACTTTCATTTTCATAATTTACATGAGATTTATGCCCTTGTTTTTCAATATTACTTCTATTGAAGGTAGGTTTTCTGTCTTTCTTCCTACATCGCAATTTTTCCGCATGTTTTCTTCACATAGCTTGAATTTAAATAAATGTAATCTCTATTTAGTTGAAGTTACATTAGTCTTCTTTTCCAAGAACTAGGATATAGAGCCTATTTAGGTCCCCTACTGTTCCTTATTTTTATAAACGATTTAAGAGATAATCTGAGTAGCTCTCTTAGACTGTTCACGGACGATGCTGTCAATTATCGGTTAGTAAAGTATCCAGAAGATCAAAAGCAACTGCAAAATGATTAACATGGTGTAAAAATGGCAATTGGCCCTAAATAATGAAAAGTGTGAAGTCATCCATATGACTACTAAAAGATATCCGTTAAACGTCAGTTACACGATAAATGAGTCAAACCTACAGGCCGTCAATTCTACTAAATACCTAGGAGTAACAATTACATACAACGTATATTGAAAAGAACACACAGAAAATATTGCAGGGAAGGCGAACCAAAAACTATGTTTCATTGGCAGAACACTTAGAAGATGCAACAGTTCTACGAGCTAAAGAAACTGCCTACACTACACTTGTGCGTCCTATTTTGGAGTACTGCTGCGCATTGTGGGATCCACACCATGTGGGACCGACGGACGACTTAGAGAAAATTCAGAGATTGGCAGCTTGTTTTGTATTATCGCAGTATAGGTGATAGAGTGTCATGGAAATGACCCACGAGTTGAGGTGGAAATCATTAAAACGAAGCAGTTATTTGTTGCGGCGAGATCTATTTGCGAAATTTCTTTCACTAACTTTCCGCGAACATATATTGTTAGCACCAACCTATATCGGGAGACATGATCATCATAATAAAATAAATCAGATCGAAAAAATAAAGATTTAGGTGTTCCTTTTTTCCGCGAGCTATTAGAGAATGGAACTATAGAGAAATATCACTGTTTATAAGCGAACTGACACATTTGGCACGAAAAACGTTCATAAGTCGTATACAATTGGCTTTTACAAGATGTAAAGGAGGTTCTATTTGTTGACGTGGAGAATCAGATGGGTTCCCGCTTTGTTATCTCTTTTGTATTCACTTTTTAAAACATATCATCTCATTTGTTATATTTCATTCATAAATACCGTTATGCGTTTCCGATATTAACTTTCCAGGGTTTTTTTTTTACTTGATAAAGGAAAGAAAAGAGTGCATTTTGTCTTGATATATTTAAGCAGATAGTAAAATATAAATTCTGTATTTCCTGCATTTCGTCAACTTTTTCCGAGATAACTTCAGCTGCTCTGTTGGCTGTTTTACCTGTGCGTATAATGAGCGAGTATTTTTTTAATTATTATTATTAGTTTCAAAACTGTACGCATACAGAGTGATAAATAAGATTACTATTTCCATGTTTGTATAAACACCCAAACTCAAGTCAGCCGTTTTGGACAGGTAACATGCGTATTTTTATGCCACCTCGTTATAAAAAATTTACCTCTACCATCATGCTTTACCGTATGACTGTAACATCACACAGATAACTGTATCTGTCATCAACTGTTAAATGTTACAGTAGTTATTGCTAGAATTTATTGTCTCACACAAGATTAACCAAGGTAATAAGACTTTTGTACTTTTATCGCACCAGCTATGTAAGAACATTGGTGTGCTATAATATGTGGTTACTTACTTATGGTCTTCCGTCCGGAGACTGGTTTGATGCAGCTCTCCACCCTACTCTATCCTGAACAAGTCTCTTCATCTCCTTATGAGAACGGCAACCCACAACTATTTAATCAGCTTCCTGTTTTTTTTTTTTTTTTTTTTTTTTTTTTTTTTTTTTTTTTTTTTTTTTTTTGTCACCTGCTGCGATTTTCTCCCCACACACTTTCCTCCAATGGTAAATTTATGATTCTTTGGTGCAAAAGAATCCCTTCTTTTAGTCAAGGTATGCCAGAAATTCCTTTTCTCCTGAATTCTGTTCAGTACCTCTTCATTAGTTACGCGCTCTAGCCACCTAATCTTCAGCATTCTTCTGTAGCACCACTTTTCGAAAATATCTATCTTCTTGCTGTCCGCACTGTTTATCGTCCATGTTTAACTCCCGTACAAGGCAACACTCCACACAAATGCCTTCAGAAAAAACTTCATTACACTTAAATTAATATTCGATGTTAGCAAATTTCTCTTTTTCAAAAACGCTTCCCTTCCCATTGCCTCTTTACTGCGACCATCATATGTTATTTTACTTCCCAAGTACCAAACTCATCTACCACCTTTACTGTTTTGTTACCTAACCTAATTCCTTCAGCGTCGCCTGATTTTCTAAGACTGCCTTTCATACCCTAGTTTTATAGCCAGCCGCGGTGGCCGAGTGGACTGAGGCGCTCCAGTCAAGGTCTGCACGGCCACTACTATCGGGGGTTCGAATCCCCCCCTCGGGCATCAATATTTGTGCCGTCCTTAGTATTAGCTAGTTCTTAAGTAGTTTGTAAGTTTAGGGACTGATGACCCCGTAGATAAGTTCCATAAGCTATACAAACATTTGAACATTTTTAGTTTTGTACTTGTTAATGTTCATCTTCTACGCTGGTTGCATCACACTGTCCATTCCCTCCAATTGCTCCTACAGATCCTTTGATACCTCTGACAGAATTACAATGGCACCAGCAAAACGCAATGTTTTTACTTCTTCACCCACAATATATGGAAACAACGTCAATACTGGCAACAGGTTTACCATATTGTTTCATCATGTACTGAGCTTGCTATGCAGCAGTAGTTAATGAGTACCGTAACACCAAATCAACTACAAAGTACTTCTGTGCTAATTGGGAAAGTACTTACACTGACATTGTATTATCTTGCTTGTTCACTGGATGTGTAACCACAGTGGCGTCAATTTGGTGATGGAATGACATATTTATATGCGTTGCTGTATAGCGACAACATGCAAACAGTACTGACAGCGCAACACGGCAACTACAAATTAATTTGGAGCGCCGGTGTATGCAGGGCATTGGTGTGTATCGTGTGGCAGCGCCGCCGTGGCGAGCATACCTGCGTGACGCTGTTCCTGCTTCCGCCCGCCCCATGTTTCTCAGGCGTAAACACCGTGGCTTGACCCAGGCCAACTGTTTACCGCGTAACACGTAACATACAGCAGGTGCGCTTGGGGTAGCTGTAATTTGCTGGTCGATGTAAGGTAAACAAACACAGCAGATCTAAAAGATTTTTCAATCGAGTGTGTTGTGAACTTGTAGTAAGGGACTTTTAGTTCCTCTCAAATGATCAAAAATCTGTAACCTTATTGGACCAAACTGCTATGGTCATCAGACTTTCAAACTACTTAAACGAGGACGACACACACACACACACACACACACACACACACACACACACACACGTCCTTGGGAGGACTCGAACCTCCGGCGAAAAAAGACGCCCACTCCGTAGAATTACGCCTATGAAAATCAAATGTTCAAATGTTTGTACAACTTATGGGACTTAATTACGGGGTCATCAGTCCCTAAGCTTACAAACTACTTATGAACTAGCTAAGACTAAAGACGACACAAATATCCATGCCCGAGGGGGGATTCGAACCCCCGACCGTAGTGGGCGTGCTGACCGTGACTGGAGCGCCTTAGTCACCTCGGCCACCGCGGCCGGCTACGCCTATGACCACGTGGCCATATTTGGTCCTGTCAACAGCGTCGAACTCACGCTCGCATTTTGTTCTTGGTTTATGAGAATGTTTGCTTAGGTGCCTGTCACTGGTGATGGCGTCGGTAGCCACTATTCTCGTAAATACTATTCAGTATTGAACTCAGTGTTCAGCTATCAATAAATTCAAATGGGTGTTTTTGCAGCAATCAGTCGTTATTTGTAAGAAACTGCTTTATTTTGTAGATCTACATTTCGGCAAGTGACCTGCCATTATCAATGCTAAATTAACAAGAAGTCTTCGTCTGTATGTATACATTACATGAAATATAACTTTGACAAATTAGAAAAGAGTCAATAAGATGAACTTTACATACCATACTTTTTTTAATGTTAGCATGTTATGCATGTGCATTGTATCATCCTCATAGATGGTCTGTAATGCATTGTTTTCCACAGTTAAATTGTAGTTATTGTAATGACAGAACTGCCTCAAAAACTACTCGAATAAGCTTTGGTGGTAGCTACACTGTAGTTGCTGACAACATACGGGAAGAGATGTAAGTGTCGTGGTGGATCCCGCACTGAAATTCGACCTCCATGTGAAACCGATGGTCCTCACCTATCAGAAATCACGGGCATGCCGGGGTGCCGTTGCTGTGCCTTCCAAATGAAGCTCAAAACTTGGCAGGAAGAATCGAGTGCGGCACAGCACTATTCCGGCAACACTGGAACTGTGTCCTGTCCACCACGAACAATAACTAGGAGTACCGAAATTGAATTTTTCACTCTGCTGTGGGTGACGCTCAGATATGCAACTTCCTGACACAATTAAATGATCTGTAACATCGAAACTCGAACTTGTGACCTTTCTCTTTGCCATCGAATATAAATCGAACGATTCGAGTCTCGGTCTAAAATGCAGTTTTTAATCTTGCAGGAAGTTTCATCTATACTTGTACCTATAGATGTAGACGAAGGATCTAGAGAAAGAGACAAAAGACAATCGATTTTGGGTTGTGGGAAATAGGCAAAGCGGAAGATATAGTCTGCAAGAAAGGCATAAAGTTTTACTCGAGAAGCATTTTCAATCGCGAAAGCTCAGAAATGCGTGAAACCATGATTAAAATAACACCTGATCGTGAAAGAACTGCGTAATTTCATGAAAAAGAGAGATACCGGTACCGGAGGAGGGACATTATATGCCGGCCGCGGTGGCCGAGCGTTCTGCGGCGCGTCAGTCACAGTCTGCACGGCCACTACGGTTGGGGGTTCGAATCCCCCCTCGGGCAAGGATATTTGTGCCGTCCTTAGGATTAGCTAGTTCATAGGTAGTTTGTAAGTTTAGGGACTGATGACCCCGTAGTTAAGTCCCATAAGCTCTACAAACATTCGATTCGAATTCGGACATTATATGTAATTAAATGGCGTCAGTGTATAATTACTTTTTCAATCAGCAGTGCCAAAAACTTTCCGCTTAATCTTATAATGATAGTGCAAAATACGCATTCTATATACTTGTTGTGGTTGTATTGGTCTTAAATGCAGGTGCTGGATTTCGATAAAGTACAGTGGAAAGAGAATAAGTGAACAATGTGTGCACCTCACTAAATCCTCGTTTTTACATTCAAAATCACTTTTACGTTCAAGCAGTCCAATAGCAGCAGCCATACATTATTCTTCAAATTAAGTAAAGGTGTCATTGTCTTGACGTGCCTTTACCCAGGTATTTTGCAACATAGGCTTATATTTTAATGGAGAAAATTGATTATAAATCACAAAGTGACGACTGATAATGAATGAAATTCCGCTTCTGCACTTTGACGACTAATTTAAGCACTATGGGGGTGTAGGATTTGTGTGTTTTGCACTATTGTCATTAGATTAAGACGAAAGTTTTTAGCACAGCTGACTGAAAAAGTAATGATACATTGTCATTGAGCTACGTATTATTTTCCTTTATAGTATTAATACCTTTTTACTCTGTTTCTCTCTATCAAAATGCATTGTTTTGCATGGAAATGGCACAGATAACTTTATTTTCTATTCTCTTATGATCGAGTGATACTCTAAGAATGGTTTCGTACTATTTCAAATTTTCGAAGTCGAAAGCGCGATTTATCAGACGTGTAAACCAACGTGCTCGCGTGAATGGAGACTTTTTTAGCTGAACTCGAAGCGATAGCTGAAACGAGCGACCATAAATTCATTTCCATAAGAGATCTTTTCCATTAGTCACCACACTGACAAGGGGAACACCAAGTATGCATATAGCAAAGTAATTGACGACCTTTCGATTACTATGTAGTGTTCTTCTTCAGTGCCGTTAGCTGTAGGATGCTGCTTAATGTATACCCCTATATACTTCGAATTGTCTGGTTATCTGATACGTGATGCATCTAACAAGGGGAAGACCAAGTATGGTACCAACGGATTTTGATGGGTCACAGGTATATTGTGAGGGAATTCCTCCAGACGATCAACCTAAAAGGATTTATTCCAATGGGCCTTGATTTCTAAAAAAAATAGAGATCAAATTCGCAGCAAATTACCACGCGTAACGTGTCTACTTATACATGACGGTTACCGTTCATCTAAACAGCGTGGTGTAAACGGCAAGGTGCTAGGCTCCCATGCAGGAGACCTGGTTTCGATATCTAGCGGCAGAAGAATTTTTAAATATTGTAATTGCTACTTTTTATATTTTAAAAGAAAAATTAAAAAATAATTAAGCAATGAAAAATATATAAAGAAGGAAAAACAAAAATAATGAAAAGTCAAACGATTAAAAAAATAACCAAGAACATAAAAAAATCTTCCCCATCGGGTCATTTATTTTTCACTTTTCTTCATTTCACTTCTTTTATTTGCATAATTATATGCCTTTATACCCACTCCTATGTTACAGCTTGAGTAAACAGTATAATAGCAAATAACACAGTAGCAAGTGATTATTTTACTTATTGCGCAGTGTTATTTACTTACTGTCGCAATCGTCACTCTCTTTAACTCCTGTACAAATTTCTGGGTGATAATTGTCATAGAAGCACCGAAAACACAGAACACTGTAGCACCACGTACATCTAATAAATGCTACCGCTTTACAGGCGCAAGGTGTTTTCATCAGCGATACTGGAAAACACTGGTCGTTCACATTCAAAAACAATTTTCGGTCGTCAATTAATTACGACGAAATTATAAATATGCTTCAATCGCCTTAAAAGTGTGCTTCGAAAAAACAAAATGAATAAAAGAATCGTCGCGCAATACATAACATACTGAGCGAATGTTACATGTTTTTATCCTGACCATTTACTGCAAACGTTTACATAAGAATGGTTATAAAAATACATAATTATGCACAATCATCGGATAGGTGTGAAAGGAAATTGACCCATGTCGGACTTGAATACAGGTCGTCTGCATGGCAGCCTCGCATCTTGCCGATTACACCACGCTGTCTCGCTGAGCGGAAACCGCCATGTATAAGTAGACACGTTACGCGTGGTAATTTGCTGTGAATTTGATTTCGATTTTCGTAGAAATCAAGGCCCATTGGAACAAATCCTTTTAGCTTGATGGTCTGGAGGAATTCCCTCACAACATACCTACGACCCATCAGATTCCGTTGGTACCACACTTGGAGTTCCCCTTGTGAGTATCAACTTAGTTTGAACCAGCAAAATTCGCCCCTACGAATGGCGACCTTTAATTCGCTGACAGATGCCTCACCTCTCCGCTACAGCGTGAGTGGCTCTGTTTCTCTCTGTGAAGCATACGGACAGCGGGTTACTGACCGCGCTGGTGTAAACGCGAGGAATATCGGCTCATGTGGATACTTTATTTATGGCGGTTCTGGTAAAGGTTTCGCGAGGCCCAGACGCGAAACGCCAACGCGCTATTTCGGGCCTCGCGTGTTTGTTTGCAGTTTGCACGCCCTCCACATCAGCCACGGACGCAGTGCCGGGATCGCTGCACAGTGTTTTAGCACGAACAAGGGGCAGTGTGAGCGGAGATGCACCACAAGCAGTGTCCAGAAGGAAATGTTGCATAAACAGAGGAAGAAAGTTATCGGCTTATACGTAGACTTTTTTCCTTTCTTTTCAAAGTTCAATCGGTTGCGAATTTAGAACCGCTGTGAACATACGACGTAACTTTGTGCAGGGGTTTTGCGCAGTGTCTCCAGTAGGCCCATCAGTCGCATCACGTCGCCGCTTCAGTTCTGAGCACAGTGAGCATGTCAAGCTGCGTACACCAGTAGTGTGAAGATGTGGATGGCCATTTACTTGCTCTTTCATATTTTTATTCTGCAAGATCTCTTTACTGCTGAAGCGGGCAGGAATTCTGCTCATATGAAGCGCACTCGCACGTGTGCACTTAACTGTGCGAGCCGGACACCCGCTTCTTTTGCTTCCCCTCCCCGTCATACCCTTTCCTGTCCACTCACCGCATCTTTCTGTAATGCTTTTTATTCCTAGCTTGATTTATTAAATAAAGGAACAGGCTTAATAGGACAGCTGAAAATAAATCATGATTTGAATCCTATTACCTATGATTCATTTTATTTAATGATCACTGGTTGTGTTTACAATACGGTTAATTTCTGGTACAAAATTTCTACATACAGACAAACGCAAACAATTACGCAAATTTTCATCGCTCATGTTTGCTCGTAATAGTGACTTATTAAGTTTCATTACAGAAAAAAATCGCTCACATACATATGTCGAGCAAAACACTGGCATGATCTTCGCCGCTTCACGATGGAGACGGGGAAACTCTTGTCGTGGAAAATCTTGATAAAACTCTATTAGACGTCTTACCAAAAGGAACTTGTCTGTCAGACGAGAATTACACTGTAGATCTATTAGTTACATATGCAGATCAGGATGAATATCATCTACAGAAACAGCAAATGGTTTCGAAAACCATTCAAAAACTTGGGATACATGTGATACATCCACAAATTGCCTGAGAAATTCCTCTTTTATGGCAATAATTACAGAAACAAGTTCAGTGTAGCTCCTTTCTTGGACAGAGGACAGAGTAGGGAAATGCATCGCGTGATTGATTTGATTTTCTCAGGTAAGCCAAACAGTGTTGGTCCAACCCGCCACTGCCCGCACCGAAACTGAGTTTATTGTGCGGTATAGCTCCCTGTATGTCTACTAAAGCCAACCAATGCCCTTGAACAGTGCAAGGAGTCCCTTTACCAGTTCTTTATTAGACAAAATTTCTTCCGGTCTGGTTGTCCCAAATGTTCTGTGCCTTTTATTTTCCAATGCAATGCATTCGAAGATTAGATATGATGCAGTTTCATCATCGTCATCACAGATCCTACATTTAGGGTCCTCTTCTGTTATTCCCATTGTATGTAGGTGTTTTTTGAAATTCCCATGACCTGTCAGCAATCAAACCGTGAGTCTAATCTCTCTCCTGTTCAGACCCAGGATTGCAGAGCTTCTTTTAGAACATGGCTTTGGCATCATTACCTTGCCATGTTTTTGTTGATAGACTTTGGTCCAATATTCTACGTGCTGTCTTCTGAGCCAGTTACGTAGCTCCAATTTGCTGATTGCCTTGGTGATTGTTAGTACAGGTTCCGGTCTAATAAATGGAGTCTCTGCCCCCATCCTGGCTAATCTGTCGGCATGTTCGTTGCCACATCTCTGATGTGAGCTGTCGTTCCCACAGCGCCAGCTTTCTGGTGAAAGCTTCCACTTTTTCGCTCATTTCCAAAAGCAGTTGATTTTCACCTTGCAAACTGGTGTTCAATTTATTCATATGTGAAGTAATGTCCACTAAAAATGCAAAATCGGCAACTCACTCTGGATTTTCCAATTTTTTTTTTAATTTTTGTATTTTAAATGTTTCCAAATCTATCGGACTTAACTTCTAGGTTATCAGTACGTAACTTACAAACTACTTACACTAAGGTAAACTAACCTAAGGACAACAGAAACACCCATGCCCTAGGGGGACTCGAAATATTTTGTAATGGCGTTCAATAGTAAATTTCCTCTGACCAGCGAGAATACGGCCACACATTAAACATTTCGCATTTTCGCCTTTCTCCACAAAGGAATAGTGATAGTCCCATTCCTTTTTAAAAGACGACAAATGCCCACTTGTCCGTTTCTTCGATCCACTCTGCATTTCCTGGTGATTGAAATGTAACGCTCGCTATGTTGAGGTCGCTCGGCATCAACGTCCGCAGCCACGCCTGTTGTCGCACTGCGAGTCGAGTTGCCGCCGCTGCCCCATACCAATCAACGATTGCTCCTGCTTCTGCTTTACTGTGTTGGAAGAGCATTGCATAATATGTAGTATGAGTAAAATGTAGAACATATGGTCCGATGAACAAGAATCCCGAGGGAAAACTGCGCCCATATTTCCTTATAAAATCTGATTGACTCTTTAAAGTAATATCAGTCTCCCAAAACCCTGCAGCATTTTTAAAAATATTTAATATACTGCAATTAATTTAAATATCCCTGTTTATATAATGTAATCATCTTGTATTTAGCTATATGTCTGACTTAAAAAGTTAATTAAATATTAGTTTGATGGAAAGTGACAGGCGTAACACACTAGGATGTTCCGTTGTCACCAAAATGTAGCCAACGCGTCCGGCAGCAGGACCGAGAGTGAAAGAAGGGAAAAAGTTGGAAACGCTCGTATTCACTTTCACATAATTAACTTTCTTGAACCTTGAAGAGACTTACCCCATCTTTTTCTGCTTTTATCCCGCCGTAAGTACAACCTATCATTCGATTACTTCATGCCGAGGGCTTCCACCTCATTTCCGTACAGATCACGGAACGCAACTGTCATCAGTGACGACAAAGTGAGATAGTAGCGCAGAAAATTTGTATCAGGACACACAGACGTTATGAGACAGGTCAGGAAAGGAAGCGAGTGTCAAACGATTATCTTGTTTAGCAAATGGATCAGGCGATTCGAAAAACAAACGCAATTCAAAACAGGTCAATTGTTTTAGTGGCAATACTCGGCCGTCAGTGAAGCTGCAAAAAAGACGATGTGCACTGCCCGTGCTTAACGACGTAATCGATTCTAATGAATTCAACATGTCTGAAGGACATTTGCATCGGTTACATTGCTGTACACTGACGCTGGACATCGTATTTAAACCAAAACAAGCCATCCGACATTTGTATTGAACGTCTCTCCCTGTGCGGAAGTTTCACAATGGAGTCTACGAGCGCTCGTAGGTAGTCGGCAATGTCTCGCATATTAGTCGGTTAGGGAAGCGTGCTCGGATAGCGCAATGGTTCAAGCGACCGGTCGCCAAAACTGGTAAATCCAGATTCGAATTCCGGTCAGGAATGAAACCAACTAATTGTACAGCTGATACAACTGACAATATACATCTTATATGCAAGAAATACATGCTCCAGTGTTTTCTATGAGAAGTATTTTAATATTCGTTTTCGGAAATGAAACAGCCGTTTTGTTGCGACAATCTTTTTATTTTCGCTGCGGCGGTGCGGCCGAGCGCATTGAGGTGCTATACTACGATGCGCGTGGCCGTTCCCGATCGGGGGTTCGAATCCCTCCTCGGGCATGGATGTTTGTGCCGTCTTTAGTATAAACTAGTTCCTAAGTAGAGGGACAGATGACCCTCAGTAAAGTCCCATAAGCTTTACAAGCATTTTCACATTTTATTTTCTCGATTCGCGTTTCGCCATTTATTTTAGGTCATCACCAGTCACTCATAAACCTGTTTTCTGCTTACTGATGTAGCGTCAACAGATTATAAACAGTTCACTTCGTTTTATTATAAATAATATAGGCTACACACGTTATATAGTTTAGTGATTTTCATGGTGGTCCCACCTGGTCACTGGCTGAATTCACACAGCTTCACCACAGTTTGCGTTTTTCTTTCTCCGTTTTATCACTTACTATTTCAATTTTACTATTGAATGTGTGTCGCAATTAGGAATTTGTTTGTGTAGATCATGTGTTGCCGACTTAACAGAGTGTGTTATGGGTCGTTTGTGTTTTGTGTGTGTACGAAAAGACGGGGTGAGTGTGTGTGACTGATCTGTGCTCAATCTGTCAGTCATGACAATCGTGTTAATGTGCTCCAAGGTTCGGCCGGTTGTATACACAGTTGTAAGTAACTGTAGCTTTTTCCTCCTTCGTGAACGATACCACAAATGCTTTCAAAATCATATCCACACGTCCGAGCCACTTTTATCTTTCCCAACCTGTATTTCAATACGTACTGCAAATTACAAAGACTTTCAGTTATTTAAGTGACTAAATTTTCAAACCTAAAAAAAAAAAAAAAAAAAAAAAAAAAAATGTTTGAACGTCACAGTCATTTCAAAGACACAGAAGGCAGCGTTAGAGGAAGATAGCTTTCTAGAAGGACATCAGATCTCCTTTGGAGACATCAAAGTCTTATTTCACTATGCGATAATAGAAGCGTTAGTAAAATATCCAGCAGGCGATCCTAAATTTAATAGAGGAAAGGAATATAATCTTTGTGGAGGATCAGAGCGAACGCCAGAACCGGAACGTCCATAAGGAAGTGAAATTAAAAACTTAATTTCGGAGCAAGTGGCACTAGTGGTGTTGGAGATTCCTTTATTCTCCTTCTACCCATACATTTGTTCGCACTGACCTGGGAAAATCTACTGAAACTGCAAAGACGGTAATTCGGTCAGTTTTAAATGTTGATGTGTTTCAAGTCCTAATCAAGTAGACATGTGAACGAACCTCTTGAGAGTTCATCTGCATAGTTCCTACTTTATTTATCAAACAGATTCACTTTTAGTAAGCATCACTGCAGAGGAAAAGTTGTATTGAGAAAAAATGGAGACGGCATCACCACCAAACTGTATCGTGTGTTCCATACACACATTTCAAACATGTATTGGCTCCAAAAAATTGTGACCCTTTAATGTGATATATATATCGATTGGTTTGAATTTATCATATACACTCCCGCAGTAACTACTTGCTAGACGATTGATCTTGTTATTTGTGTTTGCACTTAAGCATCGTCAAAAAATATTCAAATGTTTGTAATTCTAAGGAAGCAAACTGCAAAGGTCATTCGTCCCTGCACTTACAAACTACTTTAACTTCCCGTAAGGAACACAAAACCCTGCCCGATGGAGAACTCTAACCTCCGTCGGGAGAGTCTGCGCAGTCCGTGGCGTGAAGCCTTACAGCGCGTGGCTGAAGATCTTCATACCAACTGAAAATAAACATTATGTATATAATAACAATATGTCATTATTTATTTTTATTAGGTAGCTGTTTCAGTGGGTTATGCCACCGTCTTTAGGCCCTATACATGTAAAGCAACAAGTATCAATTTTTAAACTGTTATGGTTATTCACAACAGAAATAATGTCCCGGTTTACGTCTTGGTAAGTGATTTGTCTGATGTTTGCATACCACTTTTACATCAACTAATGATAAAAAATGTTCAAATGTTTGTAAAGCTTATGGGACTTAACTACGGGGTAATCAGTCCCTAAACTTACAAACTACTTATGAACTACTTACGAACTAGGACGGCACAAATATCCATGCCCGAGGGGGGATTCGAACCCCCGACCGTAGTGAACTAATGATATCATGACACTTGATTAATATACCGAGTCTCTATACAAGATAGTACGAGCCAAGCCATACCTACTATACAACATAATTGCTCATACTGTTACTGGAGAAAAACCTGTACATATTTTAATTACATTTTTTGATCTTATATAATTTTTGTAGTGAATTACAGAGATAAGTTTCTTAGTTTGCCAATAACCAATCTTGCAATGTCATTTGTTTACGTTAATTTATGTTACATTGTGATTCGTTGAATTTTGTTGCATGGCCCACTGAAAACAAGTAATGACTTATCAGCTGACGTTGGTGTTATTCACAAAATGCACCCCTGAAGCCGCGTCATCTATACTCAGTATTTGTGCAATTCAACGAAAAGAAACACGTTTGACGAAAGTATAAACTAGGCCTTGTATGACTCTGTAGTTGTACAAGTATGAGGATTTGCATTTACAAGCAACGCTTAAAAATATCTTCTCACAACGTAGTGTTAAATATATCACGGCGGTCAAGTCATAAAGGACGAGTACTTCGGACGGTACCGTAATACGTTCAGCCTCGAAACATTTTTCATCTGGCGCGCAAATGGTATCACTGAAAGAACAAAGATGGAGGGCGACGCACAGGGAGAAAGAAACTTTTTAAATATTTCGGTGTTGCTAAGCTCATTAGCAAGTCAAATATCCTCTGCTCATCTGCATATTTACTGCTGGAAGTTAGATATAGCAAATTCAACTGGAGCACTGCGTGTGACGAAAAACTTGGTCATTAACACCAACAGGGCGCCCGCGTCTCATTGTGGGCGATTTCGTATTCTGACGTTAACACTTCGGAAGTTCAATAACTGTTGTCATTTCTATCTGAGGAAAATCGAAGTCGTAAACACACCCTGTCACACAAGATAAATCTTTCATTGCATCTTTTCTTCCTGCTAAAAGGTGATTGAATGTGGTGTAACTTCGTAGGCTT
Source organism: Locusta migratoria (assembly GCA_026315105.1). Classification (NCBI taxonomy): domain Eukaryota; kingdom Metazoa; phylum Arthropoda; class Insecta; order Orthoptera; family Acrididae; genus Locusta; species Locusta migratoria. The sequence goes on along the minus strand of CM048750.1, from coordinate 129,762,539 downwards.
TCCCGGCGTGACAAATCTTCGAAGTCTCTGCGGGTTTTCTGACGGATAATAAAATCAAACTGATTCAATATTCCGACGGTACAGCTGTCCGCTATCTTCAGGAAACTGCTGCTGCTGAGTCCCGCTGAATACTGGTGCAAGATCGAAGTACGGCATCCTATATAGGCGTCGGTCGCGTGCACGGCGCATGCACCGGCCATCACATTTGCTACCTCCTAGACAGGGGTGGTGGCGCCGCCCCTAGTGGAACAGGGCACAACGATATATCGCACCTAACATTAATCATTCCCAGGTGCTGGAATCAGGGTCGAACATTGCAATTTGATATTATTTAATAATGGATTCCATGTTCTACTAAGAGAAAACCCAATGTCTGTATTTATTAGATTGTCCGTCACCCTGATTTAAGTGGCTTCTCTGTAAACACTGTTCCAGAAACCGGAGGTATTGGTTACTATGCGGGTTTCGTCATATATCATCTTGTGTCCTTGCGTTAAACAGTGTTCTGCTTCCGCCGATTTATCCGGCTGCAATAGTCTCGCGTGGCGGCAATGTTCCACGCATCTATCATGTACAGTGTACGGCCAATGTATGCCTTGCCACACTCACACGGTATTTTTGGAGATACGTTGACGACACCTTTTTCATCTGGCCTCATGGACGTGATAAGCTCAATCGATTTTTCGACCATTTTAACTGCCTGCACCCAAACATCAAGTTTACTATGGAGGTCGAAAGTGACAGTAAACTTCCATTTTTGGATGTAATGGTTTACAAAAAAGATGATGGCACCCTTGTACATAGTATTCACCGCAAGCCGACACATACTGACAGGTATCTGCATGCCAGTAGTTCCCATTCACCATACCAACGTAGTGACGTCCTTAGAACTCTGGTACGCAGAGCATATGCCATTTCAGATTCAGACAGTTTACCATCGGAACTGGAACATCTGACGACTGTTTTTGAAGAAAATGGCTACTCTGAGCAACAGATTCGCCGTGCTATGCAGTTTGGACCATCTCCAAAAGTGCCTGAAGAGGAGTATAGGGCTCTAGCCTACATTCCTTACGCTGGGGGCGTTTCTTTTAAAATTGGAAGACTTTTTAAAAGTTTTAACATAAAGACTGTTTTCCGTCCGCCGTCCAAGATTAGGCCATTGCTTGGCTCCGTCAAAGATGACCTCGGACTCAAGAAACCCGGTGTTTATAAAATGGCAAGGTATACGTTGGCCGTACACTTCGAACTGTACATGATAGATGCGTGGAACATTGCCGCCACACAAGACTATTGCACCCGGGTAAATCGGCGGTAGCAGAACACTGTTTAACGCAAGGACACAAGATGATATATGACGAAACCCGCATAGTAACCAATACCTCCGGTTTCTGGAATAGTGTTTACAGTGAAGCCATTGAAATTAGGGTGACGGACAATCTACTAAATAGAGACATGGGGTTTCCTCTTAGTAGAACATGGAATCCATTATTAAATAATATCAAATTGCAATGTTCGATCCTGATTCCAGCACCTGGGACTGATTAATGTAAGGTGCGATACATCATTGTGCCCTGTTCCACTAGGGGCGGCGCCACCAGCCCTGTCTAGGAGGTAGCAACTGTGACAGCCGGCGCGTGCGCCGTGCACGCGACCGACGCCTATATAGGATGCCGTACTTCGATCTTGAACCAGTATTCAGCGGGACTCTGCAGCAGCAGCCGGCCGCGGTGGCCGAGGAGACTGAGGCGCTCCAGTCACGGTCTGCACGGCGACTACGGTCGGGGGTTCGAATCCCCCCTCGGGCATGGATATTTGTGCCGTCCTTAGTTGTAAGTAATTGATAAGTAGTTTGTAAGTTTAGGGACTGATGACCCCGTAGTTAAGTCCCCTAGACTCTACAAACATTTGAACATTTGACTCTGCAGCAGCAGTTCCTGAAGATGGCGGACAGCTGTACCGGCGAAATATTGAATCAGTTTGATTTTATTATCCGGCAGAAAACCCGCAGAGACTTCGAAGATTGAATGTGGTGTCTAAATGTGTTGCAAGCTATCCCTTCGCCGAGCGCCTTATGAAATCTTAGGTAGACGGTGACGTTCTTCAAAGTCAAATGTTTGTAGATCTGTGGACTTAACCACTGCGGTTACCAGTCCCTAGGATTACTAACTACTTAAACTAACCTACGGGCAACACAGACACCCGTGCCCGAGGAATGACTTGAACGAAGGGGAGCGGTCGAGAAATCCATAGCATAGCGCCTTAGACGATGCAGTGAAACGATAAAAATAAAATTATTAATTAGTCGAATATATATTTTAATAAAGGAGCGTTTTTCTCTCTCTCTCTCTCTCTGAACCATAAGCCACATTCCCTTCGTTTTCTGACACGAGAGAAAGAACAGCGCCCCGCTTCCTCTCTCTCTCTCTCTCTCTCTCTCTGCCTGGCGTCTGATTAGTGAAGACGTATCTTGTAGCGGCTCCTTTGATACATGTAATGCATAAAGTAAGTATAGTGTTCTTCCACGTGAAATATATCATAGGAGATCTTAAAATTTAAGATGACGGGTTTTCATGTATTTAGCATCCTGCCACTGCACACTGGCGTAAGAAATTCCGCCCACTGAAGTTGTGTAGTGGTAACGAGATTTCGTGCAGTGATCAGGTTATATTAATTTTTAAACCATATCATTCCCTTTGAAAATTAATCTGATTTTATACCTGCAATCTTGTTTCATTTTCTAAATGTTAAATTTGGAAGTTCGATAATTTTCCGCGACATATTTTTCCTGTAACTCCGTTTGGACACTGAAGTGAAATTTAACGCACGGTCTGCTGCAAGAACGAACCACGTAACTAGTCCAACCTCATATCGCGGCGGTGTTTCACCTTAATGAAGGTTAAATATTACAGCGACCAACAGAATGAGCTGATGAATGTTTAGAAAGGTAAAATCCGCCACTTTTTATAGTGTAACTGCCGCCAACACCTACCATTCTATTTCCCAAATTATTTAAAGAATCAAAATTATTTCCAGCAATTATTCAGAAATTCCGACATCTGAAAGTATTAGTTGCGAAATTTTGACCATTTTGAGCCCATTCCTAACTTACGAACTATTTACGAAATTCATTCTGAACTGAAAGTTAAGCTTTTTCCTGATAGCGCCAATTCCCGCACGGCCCTTTCATGTTCTATCGGAAAGAGATTTAGAAATAAAACTAAAAATAATAAATGTTTGTATTGCTTTTGGGACTTAACTTACAAACTACTTATCTACTAGCTTATCCTAAGGACGGCACAAATATCCATGCCTGAGGGGAGATTCGAACCCCCGACCGCAGTGGCCGTGCAGACCGTGACTGGAGCGCCTCAGTCCCCTCGGCCACCGCGGCCGGCAATTTGTAAATCTTGTGAGAGTCCATCAGCATAACGGAGATACATACACTGTGTGGACTACGATTGCCTTGTTGAAAACTTGCAACGCGATATTGTCACACGAAAAATGATCGCTTAATCGATGTTCGTAAACCTATTAGGACAAACTTCTATGGCCATCAGTCCCTAGACAAACTACTTAAACTAATGTACACTAAGGACAAAATAGACACACACACAGACACACACACACACACACACACACACACACACACACACACACACATACTTGCCAGAGGGAGTACTCGAACCTCAGAGGGCGAACAACCGCTTGCTCCGCAATAAAAGTGCATTAGAGCACTCACCCACTCCACCGCGACACAGTAGCTGTCAGAAAGTGGTGTTGTCAGATTACTCTAGCCACAGCTCTAGCTCAACAGCGCTTAGAGGTGGAACGCGATATGAAGCAAGAACCGACGTTTCTTTTACCACGTTCTTCACTTCTTCATCACTGGTGTGCGCCGTTGCCGTCTCGTTCCAGTCTAGTGGCTGGAAGATGTTTTGAGTGTCAGTCGTTGACTGGACAATAGAACAGATGGCTTAGCTGACGGGTGTGACCGTGCCATTATTCTAAATTTTATTTTATCAGTACATGAGGACCGTTCCAGTAGCTATCCTATGATGTCATGATTGGGATGCGTGCCCTTACGATAGTAGGTTGTATCGTATCTATCGTCGGACCCTGTGGTCTTGGGGTAAAGCGCTCGACTGGAAAGCGAAGGATCGCGGGTTCGAAACCCGGTTGGACCTTCGACTTTTTCAGTCTGCGCTTTAACCCATCCTTCACCTCTCAACGATGTGAGGAGTCGCCAAAAACGATATGTGGTTCGGATTCCACGTTAAGCTGTAGGTCCTCTTTCCCCGGTTGAATAACTGGGGTAGGCTAGTGACATGTAAGTCGCCTAAGTGGCGTCCAATTGCAAGACTTGCACCAAGCCAATGAGCCACACGATATTATTATTATTATTATTATCATATCCATGCTGTGGGAAAGTGTGCCAGTTTATTTTAGAGAAGTAATATGAATAGAAAGTTAACGTACATTCGAAACTTTCATTATTTTATATAATTAATTTTCAGGTTACACTAATATATCAAAGTCTCTAAACCTACCTTCCGTCTTTTTTCAGATTATTATTCTGTATTAATTTTTATAAACAAAACAATATTGAATATCATGTGTTCGGGAACCTATTCCGGCGTGTAGAAGTTCCTTGCTTCTAGGCGCTTCATCCACTCCAGTTCCGGCAGTCGTAACTTACGGTGAGATAGACACCATTGGCCGCTCAATTACCAACCGAGAAGCGTGCAATAAATGTTTCATGACGCGTTAACAGTCTGCAGCATTTTATTGTATTGTATGTAAAAGTTTCGTAACAATTTTTCGATTCTAGTGATGAATCGTATTGAGTGGATTTTCAGTTGACTTTCAGAAGTCGTTTAAACTTGCAGTCTCTCTTCAAGACAGCGGTTCGCGACCTGAGCAAATACATCGACGTTGGAACAAGTACCAGCGAGCACAGAATAACAGAGAGGTTATACCGCCTACATCAGCATACAGGCAGTGAAGCACGAAAGCCATCTTGGATGGGTGTAGAAACGGAGTTGGGCCGATAAATGCATAGTTCTTCAAATGGCACTCGCCTCAATTACATTGCCATTTGAACCACTTTAGGATAGGAAAAAAATTACCAAATTTTTGACGCACACAAATGAATACAGAAGGAATGCAACAGTGTTTTTAGCAAGTACAATAGGTATTGTGTTTGTATAAAAATAACAACTTAAACTATTACTTCTATATCAAATTAAAACTACGACAAGAAAAGTCGCCTGCCAAATTTTTTGTATTGTGGTAACGAAATTTTGGTCGGCGAGAAAGTTGTAGATAATGAACTTTTCTTTTTATTTAAACAACTTTTTATAGCTCCCCTTGTTTTCTCACAAGTTTGGATACAATAGATTGGTGGAACTTTTCGAATTCTACTCGTTACTTTCAGCGAGCGTGCTCACCAGCGAGCACACATTCTGTTGCCCACTCACCTTGTACTTTATGACCAACGTTGATACATTTTTAATTTGGGATACAATTTTCGGTATTAAATAATTATGACTTAACACTTTTTATTTAATTACTAATTAGCTGAGGCGACCCAGTTTTGCTCGGATAATCTTTGAACTGCTTTAACTCTAGGACTGGAGAACGCATCGTGATGCGGTTTGTTTCAGTTTCTTCGGTGTAATCTTGGGTTCAACGTAGTCTTTTTTAAATGCCAATACGAAAATGAAAAATAATTGAAATAAGAATAATAAGGTAGAATGGTTAACAACTTCCGCATTTTCATGACCTTTGTAGCGTAATCTATGAGACGTGTGCCGAAGTGCACAGTATAGAATTATAGAACTCACAACGATTAAAAAAATAAATAATAAATAAAAAAGCCTCGAGGTCATATATCTAACTTTTAGAGATCTTCCACAATTACTCTATCTGTAGTCTGAAGACATCTGGCGCCAGCGCTATAGAAGAGAAAAATGATGAATGTCGTTCAGTCGTGAAAGCTAGACATATGCTTTCGCGATTTTATTTATTTAATTTTTATTTATTTATATGTTTGTGAGTTCTGCAAGTCTATACTCTATACCTAGGCCTAGCTCTTATAGTTTAGGCTCCAGAGTTGACTAAACTGCAGAAGCGGTAAACGATTTTACGTTGTGATTTTTATTTTAGCTTTTTCCACGTATTCGTATTGAGATTAAATATATCATAAGATTATCCCAAGATTCTAATGAAGAAATTGAAAGAAATATTCAGTACTCCTAGAGTTATAAAAGGTTAAAGAGACAGACAGAGGAAAAATGTGCTTCTATTATGTTATATAATAGTATGCTTCCCTATCCCTATCTGAAATTTGTAATTATTTATGGCAAAAATAGATTGTCAACAAAGGAACGCCTTAAAATATATGAAAAAGGAATTAAGACAGCCGGCTCCATTTCACTGTTATTATAAGGCCTCTCTATGTTATTCTGTGCCCGCTGGCAACTACACTGAAGACCCATTGGAACTGGTACAGGCTTCCTTATGCAAACACAAAAGTACGTAAGCACTCGGATTTCAGTCGTAGGTTCGCCAACGCCTGTATGAGATAACAGGTGTCTGTTGTAGGCGTCATATCGGTTACTGCTGCTCCAATGGCAGGTCATCAAAAATTTTCATATGTTTGTTACGCTTATGGGACCTAACTACCGGGTCATCAGTCCCTAGGCTTACAAACTATCCATAAACTAACTTATTCTAAAAACAACTCGAGCATCAATGCCCGAGGGAAGATTCGAACCCCCGATGGGGAACGGCTTCGCACATCTGAGCATAGCGGCCTCAACGGGCTCGGCCACTCCGCCGCGGCAATGGCAAGTTATCACGATGTAAGTGGTGGTATAGTCGATGCAGAGGGATGCGACAAAGCATCTGCTAGGTACCGATTAGGTAGGGACTCGCCCGTACGCCGCGAGGGAGTAGCCGAGCGGTCTGGAGCGCCATGTTATGGATCGCGCGACCTCCCGCGTCGTAGGTTCGAATCCTCCCTCGGGCATGGGTGTGTTGCCCTTAGGTTAGTTTAACTTACTTTAAGTAGTTTGTAAGTCTAGGGACTTATGACCAAAGTTGTTTGGTCCATAGAATTACAAACAAAACAAAAACTTACCCGAACGACCATTTAACGAGTGCACCGTGATTATCGGGAATCGGGTAAAACATCGAAACCGCGGCGGAGCAGCCGAGCGCGCTAAGGCGCCTTGCTGCGGAGCACGCTGTGTATCGCCGTCGGACGTTCGAATCTTCTGACTCGTCATACCAGGCAATCATCCACAGTTTAATATCAATGTTGACTGAACCAAGCAAAGTGTAAAACCTTATATTGTGCAAGGGTACTCGAGTAGGCCTTCACCTCGGAAAGCCTATATCGATGACGTTTCGTAAAACGGTTCACAGGCTGGCGCCTTTTCAGATGATTTTACAACAGCACGATCGCCAGTTAGAGTATAAACACGAATTCGTTGAGCTAAGTAGTCTGGTGTATTTTTAGAACTACGTTCACAGTAGTTCGTATTCAATGATTACACTCTCGTCTGATCAGATCTTCATGTTGCTGGCAATTCACAGAACGACCGGGCTTGAGGTTCACTGCTGTCCCACTTTTAGAATTTCTCACCGTATACCTGTAACGCTAATCTGTTCTCCGAAAGGTACCTGTCACAGCTAGATTCGTAAAATAGATGTATCCGTTCTAGTTCCTGAATTTGAACTATGTTAAGTCCACATGAGCGGTTCTGGTCTGTATATTGCTGCATTCCAAAATGGGCCTGGAAGTTATGCTGTTGAAGAAAGACGTCAGATAATTATTTGCCGTTGTTTTTCTTACAGCAGAACTTCGAAACTTAATTGAGAATAGCGCAATATAAAAGCTGGCACCACTCATGTAGACTTAATAAATTTAAAATTAAACAACTTGAGCATATTTTCTTAAACTGGACCACAGTTGTAGTAGTATTTCCTCCAGTCATTGAGAAACTTAATGTGGGTTTGCAAAAATACAAATACTTGTTTTTATTTCATGATTCATGTCACTGTGTTATTGATACGTATCTTGCATCGATGTTGACCGTTTGAGCGAGAGCAGAACCCATTGTAAGTGTGTCACAATGAAAGTTGAATTTGACAGGTTCGACAGTCGTAACGAATATCGTCCATACCACGCATAATCCGCTTTTGGAATGCAAGAAAGGGTTACCCGATGTATTATCCAGTACGAACACCAGGATTGCTGGTGCAGCGCAGATGGAAATGTAAATGAGGCGAGACCATGTCAACCACCAGCCATTAACGCTTGCTCTGCTCGCAGTGGTGAATGGCGCGATTTTAACTCATTAAAATACGAATGCGAGGGGAGAGCCGAGTGAAGCTCGCAGTGCTGTTATATTGCCACCTTCCAGCGCGTGCAGAGGAGCAGAGTGATTTGCATTCATAACGCTTTGTCAGTGTCTTCTTATTTTAGTAACTGTGGACTTCACAGGACGACCATGGTGCCAGAAAATGTGCAGGCTACAGTCAGTAAGTTATAAGCCATAAATGCTAAGTCGTTTCATGTATGGTAGGAAGAATCATACACTGGAATAGGCCAAGTTGAGTCGATACATCTATTAGTAGAAAGAAGTGCAGCACAAAATTTTCAGTCTCTATCTCACTGTATGTATCTGATTTTGATTCTGCGTTTCAGCTCACTACATCGAATGAAGAACTTTAATATTTTAATGCACTGGACTATTCGACGGTATACATGGTACTAACGTTTGAACTTCAAGTACTTGATCCGAATAATAAAGTGCACCGAAGGCTGAGAATTGTGTTTGTCTATGCATCAGCATGGATACTGACGAATATAAACACACGGACTTCGTCATTTTGACTTCTGATTGCTTTACTTTGTAGCTTTTTTTAAAAACTTTGCACTTCACTATTTTCAAAAGAAAATATGTATGTGTTTATTATTTATATATAGTTACCTCTTGTATAAGATCGTGGTTCTTATTCGAAATGAAGACCGCCCTTTGCTCGATCAACGCAATGAAGAGGCATACATTACTTCAACAACCGTTTGGTAACACTTCAAATGTTCAAATGATTGTATAGCTTATGGGACTTAACTACGGGGTCATCAGTCCCTAAACTACCTATGGACTAGCTAACACTTAGGACGGCACAAATATCCATGCCCGAGGGGGAATTCGAACCCCCCGACCGTAGTGGCCGTGCAGACCGTAACTGGTGCGCCTCAGCCCCCTCGGCCACCGCGGCCGGCTTGGTAACACTTCCGCTTTCTGAAACTAAATGATGGAAGCTTTACGATATGGTCCTACTGTCAGCAAAAGGGATAATATTTACTTACTAGTAAACGCATACATTGTTGAATGGTGTTATGAAATCATTCAAGCTACGTTTAAAGTAGACTGGAGTATCCGTAAAAACACTAAAATAAATAAGGATGCTTATTGTCAGAAAAAAGCACGTTCTACTTATAGGAACACTATTACAACTAATACACTATTAGAAGTAAAGCGTAAGTTGGTCGTACCTGGTATCAATGAGTAATTACACTCCTGGCCATTAAAATTGCTACACCACGAAGATTACGTGCTACAGACGCGAAACTTAACCGACAGGAAGAAGATGCAGTAATGTGCAAATGATTAGCTTTTCAGAGCATTCACACAAGGTTGGCCCCGTTGGTGACACCTACAACGTGCTGACATGAGGAAAGTTTCCAATCGATTTCGCATACACAAACAGCAGTTAACCGGAGTTGCCTGGTGAAATGTTGTTGTGATGCCTCGGGTAAGAAGACGAAATGCGTACCATCACGTTTCCGACTTTGATAAAGGTCGGATTGTAGCCTATCGCGATTGCAGTTTATCGTATCGCGACATTGCTGCTCGCGTTGGTCGCAATCCAATATGGAATCGGTGGGTTTAGGAGGGCAATACGGAATGCCGTGCTGTTACCCAACGGCCTTGTATCACTGTAGCGATGACAGGCATTTTATCCGCATGGCTGTAACGGATCGTGCAGCCACGTCTCGATCCATGAGTCAACATATGGGGACGTTCTAAAGACAACAACCATCTGCACCAACTGTTCCACGACGTTTGCACCAACATGGAGATCATGGCTGCAGTTACCCTTGACGCTGCATCACAGACAGAAGCGCCTGCGATGGTGTACACGACGACGAACCTGGGTGCAAGGATGGCAAAACGTCATTTTTTTTCGGATGAATCCAGGTTTTGTTTACAGCATCATGATGGTCGCATCCGTGTTTGGCGACATCGCGGTGAACGCATATTGGAAGCGTGTATTCGTCTCCGCCATACTCGCGTATCACCTGGTGTGATGGTATAGGGTGCCATTGGTTACACATCTCGGTCACCTCTTGTTCGCATCGACAGCACTTTTAACAGTGGCCGTTACATTTCAGATGTGTTACGACCAGTGGCTCTACCCTTCATTCGATCCCTGCGAAACCCTACATTTCAGCAGGATAATGCACGACCGCAAGTTGCAGGTCCTGTACGGGCCTTGCTGGATACGAAAAATGTTCGACTGCTGCCCTGGCCAGCACATTATCCAAATCTCTCACCAACTGAAAACGTCTGGTCAATGGTGGCCGAGCAACTGGCTCGTCACAATACGCCAGTCACTACTCTTGATGAACTGTGGTATCGTGTTCAAGCTGCATGGCATCTGTACCTGTACACGGCATCCAAGCTCTGTTTGACTCAATGCCCAGGCGTATCAAGGCCGTTATTACGCCTAGAGGTGGTTGTTCTGGGTACTGATTTCTCAGGATCTATGCACTCAAATTGCGTGAAAATGTAATCACATGTCAATTATAGTATAATATATTTATCCAATGAATACTCGTTTATCATCTGCATTTCTTTTTGGTGTAGCAATTTTAATGGCCAGTAGTGTAGATGTAGAATGGGAACTACTGAGGAGTATCGCTAGCAGAGCACGGTGCAGTACCAGATAAGGGCAAGTAGCAGTGGATGTGAGCCCTGCTGTTTGGGTTGGCGCCCACAACGGGCCTGCTGATCTGCCCGTTAATCGGCTGGACTTGATGGAGAAGTGGTGGTGGGGGAGAGGTTGGGTGAGCAGAGTGGGCGTGCTCTACTGCCCTCTGATTAAGGCCAGCAACGACGCTGCTCTGGCGTCCCTGCGCCCTCCCCTCCCCCATCAGAACATCAAAGGGGTCTGGTAGCCGCAGGTGTCGGCAAAGGAGGCCGCATACGCGACACTCGACCTCCACAAGTGACTGCCCAAGTTCACGGCAATCGTCATCTTACGAGGATATCCAAAGCAACCCTTTCTTCAAAAAAAAGTTCAAATATCTGTAAATCTATCGGACCAAACTGCGTGGTCATCAGTCCGTAGCTTACAAACTACTTAAACCTAGGTAAACTAACCTAAGGACAACACATACACCCATGGCCCAGGGAGTACTCGAACCTCCACGGCGAGCAACCGCGCGCTCCGCAGTGAGGCGCTTTAGACCGCTCAGCTACTCCACCGCGGCAACCCTTTCTTAATACGAGAGTAAGTCTATTATTATCCGCAATTTAGTTATACTTTTGTTTATGTTGGTAGTACTGTCGTTTTACGTTGGTGACGCATGCTTTGTTTATTTGTTGTTATATCTTTGCAATTTTCAAGCTGCTACGTTAGTTTCGTTGTCGCTGCCGTGCTCTTAATCATGGCTGCTCCGCTGTCTATTTGCACCAAAGAAGAGCAACGTTCAGTGATACGTTTTTTTTTAATTGTGGGGAGAAGGTGTATCAGGGACTGAAATTTATAGAAGACTTTCAGTACAGTACGGGAGCAGTGTTTTGCCACAACGAAGTGTCTACGAGTGGATTGAAAAATTCCGAAATGTTCGCACGAGTGTTAAACACGATGAAAGAGCCGGACGGCCGTTTACCGCCACAAATGAAGAAACAATTGAGCGATCACGTGAAATGATTCTCTTAGACAGACGATTAACTATTGATGAAGTGGCTCATCGTCTTCAAATTAGTCATGGTTCTGCCTACGAAATTATTCACAACAGACTTGGGTCCCAAAACAACTTACACAGTTGCATAAGCAAACGCGCCTCGAAACCTGCAAAAAAAAAAAAAAAAAAAAAAAAAAAAAAAAAAAAAAAAATGGATCGCTATGGTAACGAAGAGGACAACTTCTTAGACAGAATCATTACTGGTGACGAAACATGGATCCATCATTACGAGCCGGAGAGTAAACGTCAGAGTATGGAATGGAAACATCCAAATTCGCCAATTCCACTCAAACAGGCATTAAGGGGCCGTCGATTTGACTCGGACGATGCAGTGAAGGAAGCGGTGCATTCCTGGCTCGCACCTCAACCGAAAACCTTCTTTTATGAAGTCATAAGGAAGCTTGTAGAGCAATGGACGAACTGCATTGAAAAGCAAGTAGACTATGTCGAAAAATGATGTTCTTGTAAGTTTCGTATTTTATTACAATAACATTTTATAACTACTTAGCGGATAATAATTGACTTACCTTCGTATTCAAATTCCGGCAATGCAACCCAAACGTCTGCAGGATCATAGCACAGTCTAATAAACACAGTCACGACACACCCGCTGATTTTCGTTATTGGATGAGTGCGAATAGTGTCGTTGATATTGATTTTAGCGTCTCATCACAGAACGTATCTAGTGATAGAGTGAAGGCTTTCACCTTCCTTACGTTTCCTTGTTTCAAATCGTATTCAGTCCACTGTAGCGTGTGTTTCAAATCATATTGTGTCCAGCTTGAAGCACTATTGTCACTTTGCTCTGTTGGCTAAGCTGACTTACGGCTGTAATGATCCATTCAAAATGTTCAGCACCATTCTAAAAATTGGGAAAACAATGTGCCCCGATGCTGAACCGTAAGTAATTTCACCGCACAGTAAAGTGAGTGAAGCAAAGTAGACTGATGTCAATAATTTACTAAGCAAACGTTCTGGGGATGATTGAAGGAGCATAGGCGATTTAGGTTTCTATGCTAACATAACCGATGCAGTTCCTACTGGAAGTGGAGTTGATGGAGAAGTTTGTACATCAGCTTGCAATTGCTTGGATGAAGGAGGAGGATTTCACCAAATCTTAAAGAAAACCAACAGGATGGGCATTCTGAAGATTTTTACCAGAAGATTTCGATTTTGCGTTAACAATTTCGTTTGATAACAACATAACGAAACAATTAAAAATAATGTACATCCTTAAACAATTGTAGAAGAAAGACATTGTGAATTTGATATAGAATCACTAATGTGACTTTTTTTATTGTGTAATAAAAATGGTCCTGAAATCAATTGGCAGACAAAAAAGGACATTATAAACATGTTATAGATCAGAATATTTCACTTAAAGATTTAATTTTCTGTTAGCAGTTAATGTTATTAGATAAAGAAACAAAAAATGCTTAGTTATATATTTAACACAGTAATCGTTTTTTATTTGTATATTTTACAAATTATTCGCTCAAAGCATATTAAGTCTAACAGATTTTCTTTAAATTTGAAGAACACAATAGGAAATTTATTTTACTTTTTGAAGTACCTAGAAGTACACCTCAGATAAAACAACTGCAAAATTTTAAAATTTGTGAATTGTTCCTCAGGTTACGAGTAATCAGTTTTTAACGTCTCCTGTAAACTTAATTTTTTGGACATAATACGATTTAAAACGATGCTCCTCAAAAGCAATTTTGTAATTTATGTCCTTTGTCACAGGTAGCGTGCATTTTCTTTCTCTATCGAAAATTATTTATTTTCTGGCAGAATCACACAAACGTATCCCAATTTCGTAAGCTTTGCATGCGATTTAACTTATGATACACTTACTAAGTTCAGCATGCGAAGTTTCAGCTGCAAACCTCAAAGGGTATGAAACATCGGAGATTACGAATTTTAATTCTGATGTAACTTTCATAATTATTACACATCAGAAAGTTACCGGGTTCAGCCGAAACTGAAAATTTCATATTGAAATGTCGGGTGGTTGTGCTGGACCTCTATCTTCAATAATAACATTACAAGACGACTGAAATGGCGTTCTTTCTTATTTGTATATAATATTCGCAGATACCAACAGTTATTTGCTTTCTTCGTTCCCACTGCTTCTGTTTTCCCTTTTGTTTTGGGATACGGTCATTTTATAATATGTGAATTTGATGAAGTGTGTGCAACAGAATGTCTTTTGAAGGGTTAAAATGCCTCTGATGGATTTGCTAGACATCACTCAACTCTCCGAACCGAGTAATTCTGTCGTTACTGCTCTGTAGCGGCAAAACAATATTCCCCGATTGCCGGGTCAGAATCTCGTTACGTTTAGTACTCAATATCGCGTTACTTAGGGTTGTGATGCATTTAATCCGATATTGTGTCCAAATTCTGAATGTACAGTATGCGTGCCAGCAAGAGTGCATTTTAGCGGGAGATCGGTAATTCGACAAAATAGCTTCTAAAGATAAAAGCGGAAACTCCCTGGTATCTACGTGCTTTTGTCAGGCGGTACCGCTAGCAGAGCCATCTGATGGTACAAGTTGTACAGCCTACTGTACTGTGCCTGCCTTGTCATCTGACTCCGTATTTTATTTTGCTGCGTACCGAAATTTCTTTCCAAGACCTACATCTGTTTTGTTAACTTTGTTCCATATTAATTCATTTAAAGTGTAGAATGAAAAATACTAAAACAGTCCGTTTTGTACAGTTTATTTCGATGGAATTCGAACTGAAAATAACACATGACGTAACATCGTTAGTTCCTTTTTGTCCTGTTTTTCCCCACGGTTGCTGTATTATATTATTATACTGTAGATATTTAGGTTATCCGTCTATGCAACATTACCCAACCAATATAGTTCAAGACATGAAATTGATTAGGATCAGTCCTCCCTCGAGCATGGGTGTGTGTGTGTGTTGTCCTTAGTTTAAGTAGTTTGTAAACCTAGGGACTAATAACCAAAGTCCCATAGATTTACAAACATTTGAACATTTAATATGAACTAAGCAAATGTTGCATTTCAAATAGATATTCATTGCATTCTCCCGCAGTGATAATGACAGTGCAAAGACTCCTTCGAACGTGACTAGAAACTCGCGCGACAGATGTCGACGGTGTATGATTGCTAGTTTCGCGGAAAAGACACACCACGCAATGAAAATATTTCTTTATTTGTTCCTTCGACGTTGTGATATTCCTCTATCTGATATAATTTTTATGATCTGAAATTGCTCATTGCTTCCATGCCACCTTGGTACGGCACTACATTGTCCTTTAAGGTAATACTTCCGGATATAATATGAAAATGTAGTGTAAGGTTCATTGAAAGCGAAAGGAGCCGGCGGCATAATTACAGAAACCAGTACCTGTATGTAGAAGTATTGACCCTGGCTGTTGAGACACTTGTCCACTGTGACACAAGGCGGTGAATGGCTGTCTCATGAAATTCCCGGGGCTGCGACCTGAACCGGTTCCACACATACAGCTCGACGTCATCGTCCGACTACGGCGGCTAAGGCTTACACTGTCACTCGGCGGTCCTGGGTAATGAGTGCTTCAACCAGCTGGACGATGTCATCGGTGATGCAGTGTGGTGCTTCAGACTGTGCATCACTGGCTAACGACACCCGTCCTTCCCTGAAGAGCTTGCGCCACGTAAATCCGGTAAGCGGATAAAAGGTCCTGCCGAGGCGGATTGGCCAAGCGCGTTGAGGCGCTACGCTCTGATGCGCGAGGCTGCGACGTTCCTGTCGGTACTCATAAGATTTGGGCAATACGTAACTCAGGGTAGTAAAAGGTTTATGGCTCGTTGTCTCTGTTCATAGGGGTGAGTTATGTATGTCAGCTCCTATGCCGTGAATAGTTATCCAATCTGTTTAAACAAGATCAATAATTAATCTGTAGTTCAGCCAGTTTATCAATCAGCATATGATGACCTGAAAATATATTTAACAAACTTAAATTAAACCTCTGAATAACGAACAAAATGGATTCTAAGATAAATAAGTGATTCACTCAGGAAGTAATTCTTTATAAATGGAGTTTATTACTCATTTTGGACATGAAAATGTGGAAGTGGTCCTATTTATACATAGGTAAATAACTGAATATTTCTCCAACTATTGTTCATGAGAGGCACAATAAGTATCACATGCACTCGAAAGTAAAAGTTGCAAATTATCACTCGTAAATTAGTGAAGTCCAGCGATCCAGTTCCAAATTAATCCGCGATTAATTACAGTATTTGTTATATAACACAGTTTGTCATCACACGAGTATACGATTGCTGAATCATCACAGTTCCACAGCCCTACTAGCGTGCATAGTTTACCACTTTTCACCAGATACTAAGATCTGCAGTTACAGTCCCGTAAATTTTCTAAGTCCACACATGCCTACCTCTTCAAAACACAAGTTTGTCACGCGGTTTCAGACCGCCCAGTGTCACAACCTTTCACCACCACGTCCAAGTTACGAGTCCCTTCCTAAAGCGTTCGAAAGCATGCTCTCTCTGCTCCCAAAATTGTTAACCTTCCGCGCATCCTACCGCCTCATCTTTAAAATACAATTTCCCTTCCAAAATATTATACATTTGAATATCACAGAATTAAATGCTTTGACCACTTCCCCAAAATTTTGTTTACATTTAGCAAACAAATATATATTTAACAATACTAAAAACGGTTGAGACTTAAGGTCTTTGCTCAGGTAGCTATTAAGCGTGGCGTCTCACTGTTCAAGTATACTGCCGCTGTTGATAGTTACACAATTAATATTTAATTTATCATGCCTTTTTATACAAATATACTCAGTTCTGTCCACAAATACTTAGAATTGTTTGTATATAAATTATCTGTTGCATATCTAAGGCCATGAAATAATTATGTGGGAGTCTACAACATAAAAAAAACGAACGTTACTAAGAATAATATTAAATATATAAACGTAATGCGCTTTGCTGGGTTCATGTTTTGTGTTTCTGTGGTGGAATCTATGATCTAACACAAGAATATTACTATCTCAACGAAAAGCAGAACAAGAGAGTAAAACAAAGTTTATTGAAAGAATACGGAAATAACGTGGTACGTCTTTTAAGATAGGTAACGTGGTGCAATGCTGCCCATTTGCTTCTTGAACTGTTACTGATAAACACTACATATCAGTAATTGTAAATATAAGTCTTATAATATTATTATAATAGTACTGAAATTTGTCGCCTTTTTATCTGTAAGGGATATTGAAATTGTAATTACGGCGTTTGATTCTCACAAGTCTCCTGAATCCATACACATAATTATATTTGCCGTATGATCATTCCATGATTTTATAAGGATTTTTAGAATAATATGTGTGGCTATATTATATTTCTGTTGCAATCTGGAAGAGCCGTCCTCGCTCATCCTAGAGTGTCGTTTTCGGTTTCTTAGCGGATTAGGAAAATCCTAACTACCTGCATACCATTTACTAGGTCCAAACTGTTAGCCGACCGGCTGGGGAACCCAACAACCTGACAAAACACGCCTTTCACATGGAAACAATCAACTTCCCCCTGTATCTGTAACGTCACAAGGCTGTTCCACGGCGGGGGTTCGAATCCTCCCTTGGGCATGGATATTTGTGTTGTCTTTAGTATATGATTGTTTATAACTGTAAATTTAGGGACTGATGACCCCGCAGTTAAGTCCCGTAAGCTTAACACTTTTTTCGAAGGTTTCTATTCAGTCATTCGATCATTCTGGAATGGTGATAGAAGGTAGCAAAATGAAGACCGAAGTTTGAAATTTAACATTTAAAAAATCATTCACACAGCGGAAGCATGCTAACATACCTTCATTTGATAGTCTCAAACGGAGGACACAGTAATAAGTATAGCTAGTGCAGAGAAGCAGCTGTGAGAGTTGAAAACAAACACAACACCGGTCCAGAAGGGGTACCAATCCGATTTTACAAAGAGTAGTCGGAGGAATGGGCCCCTTACTTAGCTTGCATTTATCGCGAATCTTTGGTCCAGCACAAAGTACCAAGAGACTGGAAAAAGGCACAGATAACTCCCTATTATAAGAACGGCAACAGAACGGGCTCACGAAATTACAGACCTCTATCATTAACACCAATCTGCTGTAAAAGTCTTGAACATATTCTCAGTTCTAATATAGTAAATTTCCTTGAGACTGAAAAGCTTCTGTCCATCCATCAGCACGACTTTAGGAAGCATCGAACGTGTGGAAGCCAGCTTGCCCTTTTCTCTCATAGCATCACGCATGCTATGGTTGAAATGCAACAGGCAGGCTGCATATTTCTTGATTTTGGAAGGCGTTTGACACGGTACCGCACTACTGACTGCTAACGAAGGTACGAGCTTATTGAATAGGTACTCAAATATGTGAGTTGTTCGAAGATTACTTAAGTAAAAGAACGCAGTACGTTGGCCTCGATGGCGAGTGTTCATCAGAGAGTAGAGTATCGTCAGGGGTGCCCAAGGGTAGTGTGCCAGGACCGCTATGATTTTCTATCTACAGGGTGATCAAAAAGTCACTATAAATTTGAAAACTTAATAAATCACGGAATAATGTAGATAGAGAGGTAAAAATTGACACACATGCTTGGAATGACATGGGGTTTTATTACGAAAAAAAAAAAAAAACCAAAGTTAAAAAAATGACGGAGTAAAAACATTAATGAGAGTCGCAGCAGATGACAAGCTCACATTACTAAAATCCTTCTAGGTTATAGGTTTTACCCTCGATTAATCTGGTATTGAATGTTTCGGTAACAGTGTATGCACCGGTGCTGTAATACAGTTGTTTAAACAAGACTGGAATTCAAGTGAATCTTCTGATCGGAACTGATAGTACCTCACCATAACTCCGGACATGCTTTACACATCATATTTGCTTTGTCTTAATTTGTTATGCTAATTATTACTTTTCTGATCAGATGAAGCGCCATCTGTCTGACATTTTTTGGACCTCTTTTTTATTTTTTGCTATGATAAAACAACATGTCATTTCAAGCATGTGTGTAAACTTTTACCTCTCTATCTACATTATTCCGTGATTTATTAAGTTTTCAAATTTATACCGACTCTGATCATTCGGTATATAAATGATCTGGCGGACAGAGTGAGTTGCAATCTGCGGCTTTTTGCTGATGATGCTGTGTTGTACAAGAGGGTGTCGTCATTGAATGTCTGTAGTAGGATGCAGGATGACTTGGACCAAATTTCTAGGTGGTGTGGGGAATGCCAACTAGAGCTAAATGTAGAAAAAATGTAGCGTGATGCAAATGAGTGGACAAGGATTGTGAACTTCCAGGTTCTGGTCGTAGCCACACCTCGTTACACATACCATGATATTGCCGTCCTGTCACCGGTTTGCGCATTCCAAACTGCGACTCGTTTCTTTCTGAACGCCTCTTATGTTTCATCCTGAGTATTCATTGTATTCTCATACTGTAGTAATGATAGTGCAAAGAATGCTTCTAACGCGACTAAAAACTCGCTCGTCAGCTGTCGGCCGTGTATTATAGCCGGTTTTTGGCGCTGTTCGCGTGAAAGACTCGCGCGCTCACCCTTGCCCTTATCAGCACGAAAAGACGCCGGATAGGGTTTCCCTTCTAGCAAATGCGAATCATTCCCTCAACTTCTGAACCTCCTTGTTCATCCGTAGAATTCCAAAACACCGAACTTCTGCTCCCTTCTTTCGTAGCTTTCCTCCCTCGCCACTCGTTAGCAGAAGATACAGTTGACAGTAAGGAGACGTTTTGCATGAGAAACGTTCAGCTAAGAGCCAACAGTCTTGGCGACAGCGGCAACAGCGTGCAGATATACGGTGGCTTGTCCCAGCAAGTGCTTCCGCTTTGGCAGAACGTCGGACCTGGAGAGCAGCGGGTGGGGCCGTTAGCGTGATGGGTGGCGCTTCTGCTGCTGCCACGGCGTCTGCTCGTTTGATTACTTCCGGCGTCAGCGCCGTGTTGAATGCTGGAGCTGCCGGCAACGAACGGCAGGCAAACTTCCCTGCGACCCTGACTGGTGACAGCGTACACAGCGGTTAACAAGCACACCACGCGTAGAACGGAGATCAGGACAGAGCTGACAGATGCTCGCTGTGGAGGTGGTGTTGGTACTGAACAGCTAACTTTAACCATCCTTTCCTCGAGATATCCTTGTAGCACAGAACACCCAACGTATTGTAGTGATTCAGAATATATTTTAGATCTCACTACCGGCCTTTCCAGCGTTATCGATACACGGTGAGATTCTTTTTTGTTTTATATAAATTTTAATGTAAGTATTAAGTATTGTTTTTACATATATTTCTGTCAAAAAAAAGTTTTCTTCTGTTTCATGAGCGGCACGGCAGCAACTTGGCCGCGAAGGGCGTCTTCGTAGCCGCCGGCAGTTGTCAACACAACCGGACTTTATTGCATCATGGTTGGCGGCTTCTGTTTCGAAGAAGACACCTGGAGAACCGAGTTTCAAAATGTTCAAATGTTTGTTAAGCTTATGGGACTTAACTACGGGGTCATCAGTCCCTAAACTTAAAAACTACTTATCAACTACCTTATACTAAGGACGGCAAAAATATCCATGCCCGAGGGGCGATTCGAACCCCCGACCGTAGTGGTCGTGCAGACCGTGACTGGAGCGCCTCAGTTCCCTCGGCCACCGCAGCCGGCACACCGAGTTTCTTCCGTGGCCAATGTATTTTTTTTAACAATGGACAGATATGCAATCTGATTTGTAAAAAGAGAGTTAGTTCTTGCCTTACCTTCGAATGGTTACTGCGATCATATGTGTTTCGAAAGTAATAAAAACTGTAAAAGAAGTGTTTAATGGAAAATATGTTCGTTCTGTATTTTATTTTATGAAGAATCTCCCGAGGATCATATTGGAAAGTTTTCACGCTAGAGTAAAAACTAATTCAACATTTAGTGATGGCAAGTATGTGATATGATCTTTGCAGGTACATTATTTCGTTGTTAAATGTAAATCTCGTAAAAGATATTTTTGGTGCTATTTCACTTTTATTTGTGGATTCAGTTACAATCCAGAATCTAACTTCAAACTTGGTTTTATTTCAAATGGGCTTAGTACTTATTTAGATTCAATGGTGCCAGGATTTTATGAGTGATTTAACGGTGGGGATAGATAGGCTATATTTCTACTTTCAACTCTGGTTTGGTGAAAAAGTGACAAACTGTAAAAGACAGTGTTATCTAGTGAACGGATTCATAGACGTTCAAACATGTTTAAAAATTATTACGTAATGTTAATTTGTTAAGTTAATATTCAACAGAAAAGGTTAGTATTAATTTTGATTATGACTTTACGAACTGAATAACATTACGTTCCAGAGGTAACAATTATTAATGGACGGGTAAGCTATAATCTCTGGTTAAGTGAAACTACGTATTTGCATCATATAAAACATAACTTACATAAACTTGAAGGACATTGATCATTGATTTTATCGAAAGGAATTATTTAACAGACTATTTTAAAAATTTATCCCGCCTGTTAAACGTCTATTAACTCTACAAGAATTTAGTGAAATGAGATCTTTGATTGTGGACATAGCAACGAGGGAACAGAGTAAATAGAGCAATCTTTGGGGACGCACATGGGAAGCCGATACAAAAATAGATATTCATCTCACATTCTGATCAGTTTAAATTGATTCAAACCTGCTAGTAAAACAAACAAAAAATTACGTACTTCGGATGCAGCAGAAGTACGATCCGTCACGTAACGTTAACTATTGAACTATATAATAATAATTAAAATGTTCAAATGTTTGTTAAGCTTATGGGACTTAACTACGGTGTCATCAGTCCCTAAACTTACAAACTACTTATACTAAGGACGGCACAAATATCCATGCCCGAGGGGGGATTCGAACCTCCGACCGTAGTGGCCGTGCAGACCGTCACTGGAGCGCCTCAGTCCCCGCGGCCACCGCGGCCTGACCGCAACTTGTTTGAACAGACTTATAATTCTTAGGTGGACGAGATTTTGCCGTCTGTCTTTGGGCTCCAAATGTGCCTCCACTTTTCATCCCGCGATACGTGAAAGAAACGTTGCACGATAATACTCTCTCTTACAATGTCAATCAATGAAGGCTATACGCCGGCCGCGGTGGTCCAGGGGACTGAGGCGCTTCAGTCACGGTCTGCACGGCCACTACGGTCGGAAGTTCGAATCCCCCCCTCGGGCATGGATATTTGTGCCGTCCTAGTTCGTAAGTAGTTCATAAGTAGTTTGTAAGTTTAGGGACTGATGACCCCGTAGTTAAGTCCCATAAGCTGTACAAACATTTGAACATTTGAATTTGAAGGCTATACTTTGGAAAACCCTTCTGTTTCCTGCTTACAGTCCGGGTACGTCACCGTGTGAAATTCACATCTTTGTCGACCTCCAAGAAAGACATGTATTGACGTCGGCTTCAGTCGGTCGAAGAGGTGCAAGAGTGGATGGGGGTCTGTCAATATCTCATCGGCAGAGCACGTTTTGCAAAACAGGAATTGATCGTTTCTTCTTCCTGTGGATAAACGCCTTAACGCGTGTGTTGGTAACGGTTGAGTGGAAACATCCTATCACCGTTTTGGGCGAGTACCTGGATTTCATTTCATTGTCTCGTTAATCTTTCTCTGATCTCGTCGTGTATTTTCAGGTGGGCAGCACGCTAATCCGAATTTGATGTTTTACACATCTATGGTGACGTCCAAGAAACACTTGCATGCACCTGGACGAAGAGGTGCAACAGTGCATCCGTCAGCTGCCCAACGCATTTCATGCATCAGTGGGATACCGGCACCACGTAAATACTATTATCAGAATTTCACTAGGGAGTAACAGATATTCTCCTATTTTAATGGATGCATGCGCGTCTCATGCTGGGACGTTCGACACCTTGACGTGTTGATCTCTTGGCGATGGCTCGAGTGCTGGTGCTGTGGGTGGCCTCGATTCGCCGCTTCCTCGCAGTGAACAGCTCTCACACTGCAACATCTACCCGTTTCTCGTTCGGGCTAGTGTAATGGATCCTGTTCACGAAGTCAGCCAACAAGTCTTTGAAATGTGACCTGACGTGCTGACCTCGTCCCCGGAAATCGTCCCACACGCATGCGACTTGCTACTTGACCATTAGATCGCATCTCCGTAATAATCCATCAGAAACCTGTAAATATCTATAGACAACTTCAGGGAATTTCAGCAACACGTTACAAACAATAATGCAATGTTTTATTCTTGAATCTGGACGCTGCTAATAGTAATGAAAAAAAACTTTCATAATCATCTTACAAAGAAGGCTCCAATGTCATCCTGTTTTATACGAAGCAGTCAAAACAGCTGTGAACGTTACACCATAGAAAGTCGTACCTAACAATCATCCACGCAGTCTAGTATTACATAGATATTATTTACAAAATTCTAATTATACGTGGTGTACTACATACGTATTCAAAATGACTGTTACTTTGCTTCGAAATCTTGCGAAATATAAAATCTTGTGACGGTGGATGGTCAGATGTAAAATCAACTAGCACAAGATTTTATATCTATCAACTATAAAACCTTACAAATTATATGTGGAGTGCTTTTATAAGCAGTTAAATACCATTTGTAGGATATGACACCATTGAGAATTGAAACCTTTCGTTTTAAATAAATAAAACAGAAAAATTGCGATGTGGTATTTTTCTTTAATACTTGTTGCTTAGCACCCCAGCTTGTGTTGGTCAGTTTACGAATGATGTTATTCCTAGCGCTGATATTTTTCTTAGTGTCCAAACAGCGCTGCTTCAATGACAGTGTTGTTTCTAGCTTCACCACTAAGTACTTGGGACGTAGTAGTGCTCTTACTGTTGACCTTTCCAGTTCACATGCAGCTTTCTTTTGGTTTCTTTGTCCCTCAGATGGAAACTACAGACTTGCGTTTAAGCCGGGTTTCGTGTCAGTTGATTTTGATGATAGTAATTACCTAACATTTCGAGGGTTCTGGCTAACTTCTCCACCGAACGTGCTACTTGAGCGCCACAGCCGTGTCATCAGCATATATGCATTGTTTCTCCAGGGCAAGACCATTTTTCCGCCTTTTGGTTTCTCAACACACTATTTTCTTTTTCCTTGAGTGGTGACATAGAAGCGCCTGTTCTGAAGTATGCATTGTACAAATTATGAAAATTCAAAATCTTTAGTCACTCTGGTAAACCCTATAAACCAGTCTACGTCGATTGATAGTAAAATAGGCTGTACCGAAATCAATGAAAGCCACACAAGTTATTTGCTTCCTTTCAAAGCCATCTCCTATGTGCTGTGTTAAATTCAAGACTTGCCCAGTGCATGAAAGTCGTGGTCTAAATTCAGCTTGTTCTGGCTTTAGGACCTGGTCTATAGCTCTCCATATTCTATTTAACAGCCGGCCGTGGTGGCCGAGGTGACTGAGGCGCTCCAGTCACGGTCAGCACGGCCACTGCGGTCGGGGGTTCGAATCCCCCCTCGGGCATGGATGTTTGTGCCGTCTTAGTTCGTAAGTAGTTCATAAGTAGTTTGTAAGTTTAGGGACTGATGACCCCGTAGTTAAGTCCCATAGACTATACAAACATTTGAACATTTTTTTTCTATTTAACACTTTAATAAATAGTGTAGCTGATCAGCTACATACCTTATTTTTCCCATTATCTCTCAAACTGATCAACATTTTATCACAAATTCATTTGTAGCTACTTGTGTAGATAGTGTTACATATGCAAGTAGCTCGTTCTAGAAATTATATAATGCACAATCCTTCTGTATCAGTTCGACAGTTAGCTGCATTGAGTTACTCCTAACATGTGCGTGTGTTTACTTTAGTATTCCTCCTTTGCCATGTAAAAGTAGTCAATCACATACTACTGTCACGTAATGAGTTACTTTCTGGAAAGATGAGAGGCATAATAGTGACATTTACTGCATCGGGTACATCATGGAAGCACTATGTAGCTAACCAGCTATTAACCTTTTTGTTGCTAGTAATGCATAATAATTTTAAGGAATTTTTTTTTTCAATATTTTTCTCAGCATATACGCACTATACATTAATCGTATTTTTTATAGCTTCAAATAATAAGTCATGCATTAAAGGGTTCATACTCATTAACACTCAAACTTTTAAGGGGCAGCCCTCAGTCGCAAAGTACGAATATAATCGTAACCAGGTTTCAATGCCGCTATGGGCACCTTCTTCAGACGAAGAAGAATATGTTAAAACTACATGTCAAGATATAAAGTAAAACAAAAAATGTATCTGACATAATCAGATAGTCATACTTAAAAAGTAAATAATTGTAGCAAGGCACAGTATTCATTAAGGGCTGCAATATCTGCGCTGCTAACTTCGACCAAGCAGCGGAGACATTGCAGCCCCTAGTGAATGCTGTGCCTTGCTACAATTATTTACTTTTTAGGTATGACTATCTGATTATGTCAGAAATTTTTTGTTTTACTTTATATCTTGACATGTAGTTTTAACATATTCATCTTCGTCTGTAGAAGGTGCCCACAGCGGCACTGAAACCTGGTTACGATTATATTCGTACTTTGCGACTGAGGGCTGCCCCTTAAAAGTTCAAATGCATTGTAACAGTCGCTGATTCACAGCCATGCACAAAACTGTTCATTTACACTCAGTGGAGATTTCATAAATTGCAAGCAACTATGCGAACAAACCGAGCGATATGTTGGAAATACATCCTGTTATATTTCCTCAAAGCTGCATTTACATCTAGACGAAAAGATTCACGGTGAGATAACTCTTTAAAGTGGGTGCTAACATCTTCAAGAAAGAGTACAGCAGCCACAGTAGTTCACAACACCCTCGAGAATGCATATGTCTCGTTTCCACTGCAAGATCGCGAGGAATGATGAAAGCGAAACACAGTCCCCAATTTTTCGGGCACCAGAGGACGTGTTTCTGCGGTACCGCAGATAGCAGCACTTTGCTCCCTCGACGCTAAACAGGTTTAGTTCGCTCTTTTCGCTCCACCCACGACTAGAACAGTTAATATCATCTCCGGCGGCACTTCTGCGCTGCCTAGATGTTGATGTACTTGCACGGCAGCTTTGAGAGATACGGAAGTTTCTTTGCTCAGAAAGGTCTGAGAAACGAGTACAGCGGATGGGGGTGGGAAGAGCCGGTTTTTATGGTCTGGGAGGCAAATGTAGACACAGGGGGAGCGAGAGAGAGGGAGAGAGAGAGGGAGAGAAAGTGGAAATTAATTTCATGCCGGCGGGTTCTGTGTAACGAGTTCTGCGTTTGCTCTGGTCGCGCAGAATCCACCGCCGCGCGCCCCCTTCCCAGAGGACCAACAAAAGAAATGAACTGGGGAATAGAGCGACACACTGCGAGCAAAACACATCGAGCCCGTCTGCCAGCAGCCTAGTCTCTGCGGGTGTTTGACGGAACTATAACGCGTTCCTCAATGTGCCATCGTAGACTTCTGTAAGGCTTTTGACAGCGCACCTCACAAAGGGCTTTTAATCAAATTGCGTGTTTACGTAATAGCGCCTCGGTTAAGCAATTTGGTTAATGTCTTCCTGTCACAGGAGACACAGTTCGTAGTAACTAATAGAAAGACCTCGACTAAAAAAGGAAGTGATTCCTAGCGTTATAGGTCGTCTGCTATTCCTTATCTAAACAAAGGGCTTAGGAGAAAATCTGATCAGCCTAGGTTGTCTGCAGATCATGATGTTATTTTTCATTGACCCATGGTCAACACGGATTCAGAAAGTACTGGTCCTGTGAAACACAGCTAGCTCTTTACTCACATGATTCAAGAAAAAGAAAGATTAGTGTTTAACGTCCCGTCGACAGCATGGTCATTAGAGACGGAGCTTACGCTCGGAGTGTTTGGATAGGGATATGGAAGGAAATCGGCAGTGCCCTTTCAAAGGAACCATCCCGGCATTTGCCCGGAGTGATTTAGGGAAATCACGGAAAACCTAAATCTGGATGGCCGGAGGTGATTTGAACCACCATCCTTCCGAATACGAGTCCAGTGTGTTACCACTGCGCCACCTCGCTCGGTCACATGAGTCGTGAGTGCTATCCACAAGGGATATCAAATAGATTCGTGTTTCTACATTTACGGAAGGCATTTGACACTGTACCTCAAAGCGTCTTCTCATCAAATTGCTTGCTATCGTCACATCGTGGCGGAGTAGCCGAGCGGTCTAAGGCGCCTCGCTGCGGAGCGCGCGGTTGCTCACCGTCGGAGGTTCGAGTCCTCCCTGGGGCATGGGTGTGTGAGTTGTCCTTAGGTTAGTTTAGTTTAAGTACTTTGTAAGCTACGGACTGATGACCACGTAGTTTGGTTCAATAGATTTACAAACATTTGAACATTTGAATATCGCCACACTTGTGTTATTGGATTTGTGGTTTCCTGTCATAAAGAACACAGTATGTTATAATTGACGGCAAGTCATCACCTAGAACAGAAGTGATATCTGGTGTTCCCCAGGGAAATGTTATAGGGCCCCTAATGTCCTGTATTTATGTAAACGAATTAGGAGACAATTTGATTGGCTCTCTTAGACTGTTCGCGGATGATGCTGTCATTTATCGGCTAGTAAAGTCACCAGTAGATCAAAAGTAACTGAAAATGATTCAGATAAAATATTGGGATGGATAAAAAATGGTAACTGGCCTTAAAATTTCATTTACATGATAATTCAGTCAAAACTACAGGCCGTAAATTCAACTAAATACCAAGGAGTAGCAATTACGAACAACTAAAATTCGAAACACACACAGAAGATGCAACAGTTCCACTAAACAAACTGTCTACACCTGTGCGACCTATTTTAGAGTACTGCTGTGCGTTATTGGATCT
Organism: Locusta migratoria; assembly: GCA_026315105.1. Lineage (NCBI taxonomy): Eukaryota > Metazoa > Arthropoda > Insecta > Orthoptera > Acrididae > Locusta > Locusta migratoria. The sequence goes on along the minus strand of CM048750.1, from coordinate 129,734,604 downwards.
ACACCACGCAGGACTGCAGGACGATTTAGAGAAAGTTCACAGAAGGGTAGGACGTTTTGTATTATCGCGATATAGGGTAGAGAGTGTGACTCGGTAGCACAGTGGTAGAGTGCCGGACTACAAATCCAAAGATCGTGGGTTCGATCCCCGCCACGTCCTAATTTTTTAATCTGTCACTTACCTCATCTTCCACCTCTGGCAGTGTTGTTAATGTGAAAAATCGAGCAGCACATTGTTTCGGAGCCCACGTTAAACTGAACGTCCCCCTATAACTGGCTGGGTAAGACAGTTCGGAGATCGGAGGAAGGCAACGGCATACAACCTCCAAAGCACTGCACTGCCTAGTAAAGCACTGTGGTGCTCAAACCAATCTTCGGATTGTTGACTGCTTTACCTTTTTAGGGGAGAGAATGTCAAGGATATGATGTACGAGTTGGCGGATTCTCCAGTTAATAACTGACCGCTTTGCTAACCTTAGTATGCACTTGACCATCCTACAGGGATGTTCTGGGGGGAATTTTAAATTTATTTTATGTTTGACATATGTCTTTGACAGTGATTATTATAAAAGGAATGTTTTAGTTTCACTTTTTAATAAGTTTCAAAGATATGGTGAGTGTAATGATAGTGTACTCATTTATGTTTTATCAAAATGTTTGATGAATATTAATTCCATTGTCTTGCTGTAGCCTTCGATAATGACTAAACGTCGAAACGCGTAAAGCCTCAATAAATTGAAATTTGTGGTCAATACTCTAAAGTTTATTTCAAGTGCATCAAAATGGCCACGTCTCACAAATATCTCATGCAGACAACAAGGAATACAGAAACGTGTTCAGAGCTCAAGTTCGGTGTCCTCGAGTAGTTCAGTTTCTCAGAAATACATGATAGTCAGTCGATAATTACAAATCAACCATTTTCGTATTGTTTTTTCTCTTTTACTTGTTTGAATCCTTGTTTCTCGATAGATATTATGGTCCTTGTTCAACGAACCTTATTAAGGGTAGTGATGTGACATAAATTGCTGTATATTTTGATTGCACTGGTCTAAATCCTTTTCGTACAGCTGAGAAACCATATGCCTTAGTATGCCATAAAAATTTCAATTTTCTACTGTTACACTTTCGTGATAAAATTGAACAGTCGGTCAGTCAAGCAGACGAATAAAGACGTGATACTCGAACTGATCCTCTTTTTTACCGATGGAGGTACGGAACAATGAAAACTTCCTGCTTCAATTTATAACTTTGTCTGCAGACCAATGCTGAATATGAAATTTCTCATTTTAAGTTACAACTTTCGACTCGCTTGCTTCTGGGCAAGGATGTACTACCTCAACCTACTTATGCTACGATTCCTTGAACCCCGGCCCTTTAGATATAATAAAGACCTAATCGAAGACGTTCTTCGGGAAAATGAATGCCGTATTTCTATTATGCTAAATGCGAAATGGAAGTATCTTTACTAATTTGCGTTATTTCACAAATACAACGTTCTTAAAAAGGCAGAAAAAGAATTATAAGATCTAACTAAGATCGAAAGCCTGATGTTACGATTAAGGTAAGATATAAGAGTACAGACTCCACTTGAACATTTGCATGTTACGCGCGCTGATGAGCTGTAGTCATTTTTGCTTACTGTAGTATGAGGATTACGTAAACAGTACAGGTGCTTCCAATTAAATCAATCCATTCGAATGCTGCAATCTGTTGAAGAGGCCATCACCGGCCGCAGTAACAAGCCACGTCCAACAGCTGTCATGCAGTGCAGTCGGAATAGGATGGAAGTCGCAAACAAAAAAAACCTCTAACATTAATCTGTAGCCCCTCCTAATATTTGCCGTAGAGTACTGTCGCCCAATTGCTCCTGCAGAGTTTTAGCCATATCATCCAAGCGACCTATTTGCACGATGATTCGAAAGTCCAGATGAAACTAAAGGATGCGACTCTCTCTCTCTCTCTCTCTCTCTCTCTCTCTCTCTCTCTCTCTCTCTCTCTCTCTCTCTCTCTCTCTGTGTGTGTGTGTGTGTGTGTGTGTGTGTGTCATGATGGTTATTGCAGACTAGTTTTCATTTCCGAATGAATTGCTGCAAGGTCGTAACAATTTACGATGTCCAACTGCGGAGGGTTACGATCTACCGAATTCCATGTTACAGAGCTGATGTAATGCCGCGTTAGAGTCAATGAGTTCCCTAACTGCCGGACAGCTAACTCGATCACGATATGAAATAGTACTCAGCTGACAATAAACGGTGAGAGTCCCGCTGTTGTGAGAAGTGTCTTCGCAATTACTTACAGCAGGCTGGTAGCACGGATGTGAGCCGTACGACCGACATCAAATTAAACTGTTCTTGGTGCGATTTACGCAGAACACGATGAAGCATAATTAGCAACACCCAACCGAAGATAGAACTCAACTTTTCCACCGGGGAGAAGGAAGGGAAGTCAGGGTTTTAACGTCACGCCGACATCTTTTTCGTTACAGCGCATTCTCGGATAGTTCTTGTCGGGGATGTGGAAGGAAATCGACCGTGCCCTTTGAAAGAACCACCCCGACATTTGCCTGGAGTCATTTAGGGATATAACGGAAAACCTAACATCAGGGTGGCCGGAGGAGGGTTTGAAACGGCGTCCTCCCAACTGCGAGTCCTGAAGTTAAACTTTCTGCAGTGATGTGAGTTTATTCAGTATTGGTGAAGCTTTTCATAGGGATCCATATCTGTTATCTCACTTACTCGTGATAGTAGCTTATCAATAGTTGTATAAAAGTAGCAGAGAACATGGCATGAGCTGTTTCTCTTTATGGAGAACATTATATTAAGTAGATGACGTACGTTCACGTTTACTTTCGTGTAGTCTCGCCTTGTGACTCGAAAGTAAGTGGGGGGAAAAAATGAAAAGCTGTCGATGTCACCACTCAACGCAAATGGTTAAGGTGTATTAAACTAATATAAATAATAAGTATTAACTTTTGTATTTAGTTTGTGTGCTTAGAAACTACAAAAGGCCTCGGAAAGTTAAATGATACTTACTGGTCGCAGTGACATCCTCAGCCCGACGGCATGCGGCCAACATACTGCACTCCCTGCAGTTTTTTTCAGTATGCGTGACCGGAGCTACTAGTTCTCAATGAAGTAGAAGTCCATACAGTTCAGTATGTGGTCTACTGCTAACAGCTGCCAACTTGAAATGCGGTCATTTAGAGGTAAACTGCGAGGCATTCGTTATAACCTGCCTTCGAGTAATATCTCACACAAAATATTTTATGAAAGTATGTACATACAACACAGTAATTTTATATTCCAACAAACAAAGATCATTCCCTTTTTAACGATTTTTTTACCCCCACAAGAAACTTGACGCAGCAGCTAGCTCACGAGCAACGAAAGCTTGATACAACAACATGAGCGATAACTGTAAAATTCAAGTGTTCAGAGCTCTAAATTTTTTAAGTATTTGGCAACGAGTTTTGAGCATCGTGCACTAAGTCAAAAATAGCGGATAAATACTTTTAAAATAAAAATGTAAATCCAGTGATCTTTCCCTTCTGAAAACGTGCTATGACTTTACTGTAGTCAATTTATTTTTAAATGCTGGTTGGCTATCTATCAAACATTTGATGTTATTTGGTAAGTGACCACTGACTTTTGTGGCAACATAATTCATCCCCTTATATATATATATATATATGTGTGTGTGTGTGTGTGTGTGTGTGTGTGTGTGTGTGTGTGTGTGTGTGCGTGTGCGTGGGCGTGTGTGTGGGCGTGTGTGTGTGTGTGAAACTACTGTGAACATCCCTAGATCATTAAATAAGACAAGACGATCTTGCGTGGGCTCCAGAAATTATTCTAATTACACGGTCTTGAGATATTAATACCTTTTTGCTCGGTGATAAATTACCCCAAAATATAATGCCACATGAAAGCAGTGAATGAAACTAGGCACAGCAAGCTAATTTACCGATATGTTTGTCACCAAAATTTGCAATAACCTTAATAGCATTCGTTGCTGTACTTAAACGTTTAAACGTAGATCGTCAATGTGTTGCTTCGAATTCCATTTCTCATAAATGCACACACCTAAAAACTTTGAATATTCTACCTTAGTTACAGATTTCTGTTCACATACTATATTTATTATCGGTGTCATACCATCTACCACATGCAACTTTATGTATTGTGTTTTGTTGAGGTATTCAATCCAGAGAAATTTGATGCAGCTCTCTACGCTACTCTATCCTGTGCAAGCCTCTTCATATCCTCATACGAAAGGTCCATGTCCATCTGAATCTTCTTACTATATTCGTGTATTGGTCTCCCTCTGCGATTTTTACCCCAGTCACTTCCCTCCAATGCTAAATTTATGATTCCTTGATGTCTCACAATGTGTCCTACCAATCAATCCCTTCTTTTATTCAAGGTATGCCGAAAATTCCTTTTCTTCCCAGTTCTGTTCAGTACCTCTTCATTAGTTACGCGATCTACCCAACTAATCTTCAGCATTTTTCCTTAGCTCCACATTTCAAAAGCCTCTATCCTTTTCTTGTCTAAACTTTTTATCGTCCAACTTTCATTCGCGTGCAAGGCAACAGTTCACACAAATACCATCAGAAAACACTTCCTTACACTTAAATTAATATTAGACGTTAGCAAATTTCTCTATGTCAAAAACACTTTCTTCTCATTGCCATTCTGAATTTTATATTCTCTGTACTGCGACGGTCATATATTGCGAGGCGCCGGCCGCGGTGGCCGAGGGGACTGAGGCGCTCCAGTCACGGTCTGCACGGCCACTACGGTCGGGGGTTCGAATCCCCCCTCGGGGCATGGATATTTGTGCCGTCCTTAGTATTAGCTAGTTCATAAGTAGTTTGTAAGTTTAGTGACTGATGACCCCGTAGTTAAGTCCCGTAAGCTTTACAAACATTTGAATAGAATTTGAATATTGCGAGGCAGAGTTGGATAATAAGTTTCCCCTGTTAACTGTTGTCAGAGTTGCGTATACAGGGGGGTAAGTAGAATCAGCCATTAAAGATAAGCATATATTTTCTACATAATTTCCAAGTACATTGGGACATTTGCAACACCACTTTATAAGCTTCAAAAAGCCTTCCAGGAAAAAACTCAGGGTGCTTCTAACCAAGAGTTGCAATATCGTTTTGCGTTGCCGTCTCCGAGTGTGGTGTCGATGCAACAGAAGAACGCCAGATCTAAGACGGCCAGGTCGCTTTTAACGAATCGCCAGAGTGGCACAGTACCGCGCAGCATTGATGGTTACAACCTCCATAAAGTCCAGCAACAAAAATCCCTGGGCATCCCAGTAATTGGCGAGTAGCACTTTATCTGCAGACGAAGTGCTTCTGAACTTCTTTCGGAGAGGTGATGACCGATGTTTCCAATCCATAGACGTTCAACGCCTCTTCCGTATGCAACGCCCTGATTTTTTTCCTGGACGGCTTTTTGAAGCTTATAAAGCGGTTTGACAAATGTCTCAATTTACTTGCGAAGTTGTAGGAAAATTAAGATACGTCTATCTTTAAAGGCTTATTTCATTTTTTCCTTTCATACACAACTCTGCCACAATCGAAAGGGGGAACTTATTTTCCAACTCACACACGTAATTTACTGCCCAAGTATGTCGGGTGCGGTGGCTCGGCGCGCCCGGTTAGAGAGCTGAACGCCGTCTGTAAAAAAAAAGATGAGCCAAGAATACCTCGAACAACCACGATCAGTGACCGCAAGGAACAGAACCACCATCAAATGTTCAAATGTTTGTAAATCTATCGGACCAAACTGCGAGGTCATCAGTCCGTACCTTACAAACTACTTAAACCTAGGTAAACTAACCTAAGGACAAACACACACACCCATGCTCCAGGGAGGACTCGAACCTCCATGGCGAACAGAACCACCCATACAGCAAAACTCATCTAACATCTTTATTGTTTCGTTACCTAATCTAATTCCTATAGCATCACCTGATTTTGTAAGACTGTTTCCATTACCCTCGTTTTCCTCTTGTTAAAGTTCATCTTGTATGCTTCTTTCAACACACTGTTCATTCCGTTCAGTTGTTCTTCCGGGTCCTTTGCTGTCTCTGACAAAATTACAATGTCATCAGTAAAACGTAATGTTTTTATTTCTTCACCCTGAACTTTAAAGCCCTCTCCAAATATTTCCTTGCTCTCCTCCTCAGTTTGCTTAGTGTACAAAATGAATAAAATTGGAAAAAGGCTACAACCGTGTCATACTCCATTCCCAAGCAGTGCTTCCCTTTCATGCCCTTCGACTCTTACAACTCCAGTTTTATGATAATTTAATAGGAGTCCAAGTGTGGCTCGGCAGCACAGTGGTAGAGTGCCAGACTATGAATCCAAAGGTCGTGGGTTCGATCCCGGCCAGGTCGTAGGATTTTATCTGTCACTTTCCACTTCTGCGCTGCCACCACCTGTACGCGCCTGCCGCGGTGGAGTAGCCGAGCGGTCTAAAGCGTCTCGCTGCGGAGCGCGCGGTTGCTCGCCTTGGAGGTTCGAGTCCTCCCTGGGGCATGTGTGTGTGTGTGTGTGTGTGTGTGTGTGTGTGTGTGTGTGTGTGTTGTCCTTAGGTTAGTTTACCTAGGTTTAAATAGTTTGTAAGCTACGGACTGATGACCACGCAGTTTGGTCCGATAGATTTACAAACATTTGAACATTTTTGTACGCGCCTGTCCTCAGTTTGATGGCGTTCGGTTGGCTATTGAGCAGCACTCTAAGACTAACATACGCGAGCTGCCTTTATTTTATTTTTGACTTGCTTGCCTTTTGCTAATATGTTGCATAATTTTATAAGTTTGGACTTGAGCACACTGCTCATAATTGTACGTCTTATGTTTTAATTTTTTATTCTTCTGATGAAGGCAGCCTTAGGTGGTGTCGAAATCTAGATCAAGGTATTATATCAAATTTTGCAACTGTTTCGGCTGTACTTTGTAAAATATTTGTAAACCTACAGTTGCTGCAGTTGACTATGAACATAGTTTATTGTATCATTTTCCAACGAGTTACAGCACAAAAATATAATTTTTTAAATGGAACAATAGTTTTTTTCTATCGTGCATTGGATTCGTTGATGTTCAAAAGTTTGTATAGCTTATGGGACTTAACTACGGGGTCATCAGTCCCTAAACTTACAAACTACTTATGAACTAGCTAATTCTAAGGACGACACAAGTATCCATGCCCGAGGGGGGATTCGAACCCCCGGCCGTAGTGGCCGTGCAGAACATGACTGGCGCGCCACAGACCACTCGGCCACCGCGGCCGGCTTTGAAATCAACTCTGGGAGTGTTGTTGATGTGAAAAAAATCGATTAGACCGTGGTTCGGAACCCAAGTTAAATCTTACGTCCCCCTATAACTGGCTGGGTAAGTCAGTTCGAATGTCGGAGGAAGGCAACGGTAAACCACCTCCAAACAGGACCATGGCTAGTAAAGCACTGTGGTGGTCATATCAATATTCGAATTGTAGACTGATTTAACTTTTACCGTTTGCAGAGAACCAATTAGGAATTCTCTGAAAGACATTATTCACAATTCAACTTCCGTGCACGGCACGACGGTATCGGGAAGGCATGACATCATCTGATCGTATCAACAGCTGCAGATGCGAGAGTAATGCGCCTACAGCCTGCGGCAGGGCGCTGAGTGCAACTCGGCTGGAGAAAGTGCAGCGACTGCAACGTGAGCGTGAGAAGCGGCCAGTCCAGCGCGATCGATCGGAGCCTCGTCCGGCGGAAGGGCCGGCGCCGTCACGACCAGCCCGCGGCCTCGACCACGACCACGACCGCGTTCACATGGCGCCGGCCACGCTGCAGGGAAAGTGAGAGCGGTTGATGAGCTCAGCGCAGGCGGTCCGGTCCGGCCCGGCCGGCGTCCGCGTTCCACGGCTGGCCTCTGCACGGCTTTCGCCGCTCCTGGGCGCCTGGGCGCTCTCCAGCGGACGTCGGCGACCCCGCGCTCTGGAAACCAGGTCCAGCCGACAACTGGGCCAGGGGGGCCGCCCGTCTCCCAGCACACACACAGTGGCTTCACAGCCGCCCTGCTAACTAACCAGTAGCGTCCCGATAATTGCGCACCGATCTCCCCAGGAACCGTTCCGTATTAACGGCACAGTCAGCTGCTGCGCCATCCAAACGGTTCATAGCAGACCGTAACATCTACATCCACCTGTTTACTATGGAAATCACATTTACTTTCCGGGCACAAGGTTTACCGAAATGCTTGTATAATATTTCAAAATCAAATGTTAAAATATTAGAAAATCTATCGGACCAAACTGCGTGATCATCAGTCCGTAGCTTACAAACCACTTAAACCTAGGTAAACTAACCCAAGGACAAAGACACACACCCATGCTTCAGGGAGGACTCTAACCTCCACGGCGAGCAACCGCGCTCTCCGCAGCGAGACGCTTTAGACCGCTCGGCTACTCCACCGCGACCTTATAATATTTCTCTATCTTTCCATTCTCTAATAGCGCTCAGATAAAAAGGACACCAAACTTAAAAATGTTCAAATGTTTGTAAAGCTTATGGGACTTAACTACGGGGTCATCAGTCCCTAAACTTACAAACTACTTATGAACTACTTACGAACTAGGACGGCACAAATATCCATGCCCGAGGGGGGATTCGAACCCCCGACCGTAGTGGCTGTGCAGACCGTGACTGAAGCGCCTCAGTCCCCTCGGCCACCGCGGCTGGCGACACCAAACTCTTTAGGCCTTTCTACACGAGCCGGCCGCGGTGGCCGAGGAGACTGAGGCGCTTCAGTCATGGTCTACCCGGCCACTACGGTCGGGGGTTCGAATCCCCCCTCGGGCATGGATATTTGTGCCGTCCTAGTTCGTAAGTAGTTCATAAGTAGTTTGTAAGTTTAGGGACTGATGACCCCGTAGTTAAGTCCCATAGACTTTACAAACATTTGAACATTTGATTTTCTACACGAGACGTGCAACGTGCACAAGAAAGTCGTTGTCAGCTGCAACGCCTCTTGCGGTAGACCGTCGAACTAAAACGAAGCGTTCAAACGGTACGCATTTATTCAGTCGTCTGTTCATGCGTCTACTTCGTTTGTTGTCAACTTACAGCAAATGAATCGCCTCGTTAACATCACTTTTCCAAACTGAATGATATACTGTGATGATTAAAACATTTGTGTTTTATTATTGTTGACAACATTGTCAGAGGAGAAAAACAGCGATCTATTTGGGATGATCAATATACAAAAAACACTCTTGATCGCAGAAATTAACAGTTTCAATTAACCGGTTTCGATCTCATGTAGGTCATCTTCGGAATTACAAATAGCCCTTGTGGCCAGTGTTGCACTCGGCTGGGCTGGGCTGTCCTGGCTGTTCTGCTGCCAGTAGATAACTGTTCCACAGTGTCTTGTCACAGTTACCTACTGGCAGCAGAACAGCCAGGACAGCCCAGCCCAGCCGAGTGCAGCAGTGTCCACATCGGCTATTTGTAATTCCGAAGATGACCTACATCAGGTCGAAACCGGTTAATTGAAACTTAAAATCCGCGATCAAGACTGTTTTTTGTATATTGATTTGTGTTTTAGACTGCCACTGTGAAACTATTTGTTTTCGTGCAGTTCATGCGTAATTACGTCGCTCACACGTGTTAACGTCCTCATTATAAAATGCTATTACATACTTCTAGCCCCTGTGGTTTGACGCGCTTATGTATATGATGAACAAGCTCAGGTGTCTATACATAGACCTTTCACTTTTATAAACCTTCAAATAACGCTCACCAGAAACAAATAATTCATCTGTTAACTACAGCATGTTTCAGGGAAAATAGCAAATATTTTAGAAGATGGTAATAAAAACGATTTGCAGTTGTATGTACAACAACTGATTTGGATATTTTGACTGATTATTTCGTTGGTTATTTTAATAATCGGTTTTCGACATAGTTTAAAGTCTGAATATGTCCTAGTAAGCCAAAAACAGAGTAATTAAGTGCAAATGAACGTCTAGAAAATACACAAACTTCTACTTTTAACTAAGTGTGATGTTGTACTACAAGAACCGACGGATAAATCAGTGAAAATTTCTTGATTTACATTTGCTCTACATTTGTTTGGATTTCATACTAATAACTATATCTCTGTATTCAATAAAAATTGTACACAAATTATATTACATTTTTAATGCAATTCCTCTACAGTATCGTCTCCTAAAATACTTACGACTGAATCGAAAAACTACGTTCCTCTGAGCAGGAGACAACTACACATTCTCAAACAAATTCCCGACTTGGCTTCGTTTGTCAGCTGGGTTCCCCATTCGGTCGTCTGCGCATGCGCGAAGCACTTCCATACGCGTGAGAATAGGATCCATCCTATTCGCCGGCCGCGGTGGCCGAGGGGACTGAGGCGCCCCAGTCACGGTCTGCACGGTCACTACCGTCGGGGGTTCGAATCCCCCCCCTTGGGCATGGATATTTGTGCCGTCCTTAGTATTAGTTAGTTCATAAGTAGTTTGTAAATTTAGGGACTGATGACCCCGTAGATAAGTCCCATAAGCTATACAAACATTTGAACCATCCTATTTCGTCTACTAACGATCGCCGGCTGCGGTGGCCGAGGGGATTGAGGCGCTCCAGTCACGGTCCGCACGGCCAGTACGGTCGGGGGTTCGAATCCCCCCTCGGGCATGGATATTTGTGCCGTCCTTAGTTGTAAGTAGTTCATAAGTAGTGCCGGCCGCGGTGGCCGAGGACACTAAGGCGCTCCAGTCACGGTCTGCACGTCCACTACGGTCGGGGGTTCGAATCCCCCCTCGGGCATGGATATTTGTGTCGTCGTAGTTTGTAAGTAGTTCATAAGTAGTTTGTAAGTTTAGGGACTGATGACCCCGTAGTTAAGTCTCATAGACTCTACAAACATTTGATTTACTAACGATCGTATGTGTGTATGTTGTGCAAGTGGACGCTACTACACTGCACGCGGACGGCGTGACCGGTGCATCATGGGTACTCTCGTAAGCTCTCACTTCCCGTGTATAAAGGGCTTTTCAGTTTTCGATATCATTTCTCTTATAAGGCGGAAGGCAGTTCGTGAAAGAAATTTCGTAAACAGATCTCACCACATCGAATTACGATTTAATAACTAAAGATGTATCAGAACACTTTTAACTTGAATAATGCGGGTACTTTACACTATTACCTGCTCATTTCGAGAGAGCCCCGTCTTCAGGTGTAATGCGATAGTCTGAATACCTGCTGTAGTATTTATTTTGACGAACCACTTTTGTCGTATATTATCTCGCGAAATATTATTAGGTGTTGTCTGCGATATATTTTTTTATCTTCATGCAATATACGATGTCTCTCTCTCTTTTTTTTTTCTTTTTTTTTTCCTTCTATAATTTTAAATGGATGGTATTCTTTTACAATCATTTTTAGTCACTGATTATCAATTTGCTTGGAACGATGAATTGTAATGAAATTTGATCTGATAAAGAACTTGTATGCTGAAGTGGACGGTAATATTTGTTTCTGAACTGGATGGCCCAGATTCAGGTAAAGAATTGTGATTAATTTTAATAGAATTGCTACTGCTATTGGTAAATTCTTCTTTGCTAGGTAAATTTATTTCAAGTGTTTCACGTGTTTTTCCTCTTCCTACATCTGACGAGATTTTCTGTTCGAGTTCTTGGATTGTACGAGAGATCCAGACAGCAATATCGGCATTTAGCTTTATTATCTTGGACTGTAAATTTATTCCAAACGTCACTGTTCTTCGGTGGTGGGATAATGAAATCTACGAAAACAAGAAAAAAGAAACTGTTCTATGACACCTGGCCAGCACGGGCACACATGTGTGTATCACTATAAAGCTTAATTCGTTCGGTAAATAAATCACTGGACCAAGATTAGTGTCCATAATATCGTATGCAATGGTCAAAATGGACTTGCAATGTTTGCTTGACAGACATGAGTGCATAGTCCATCCCTTGTTGGCACGCTTTAAAACCATATCATGAAATACAGAATAACCGTGAACTCATCAAATGTTACTACCAACTTTTTTGGGGGGCACAATCAATAGTTACTGTTATTGGGAATAACCTTACAATAATAATCTTCCGTTGAACAGTTGTGCAGTGAATGGCAACACAAATTCAGGAAATCGAACAAAATCACTACTTTTGTTGAACTGTTTCAGCCAAACATCTGTTAGTAATGCGATGCCTGTAAGAAGATGCAGCCCAAGGCCAGTACAGTCTCGGACAGAAAAACTACGCCTGTTTGCCAGCCTCGCCTGTTGTGCAGCGAACTGCCAGGGCAGCGTCACACACAGCTGACGGAATTCGGCGAGCAGGTAGCTGCCCGGCCAACCCCGGCAGGTCGCCTCGGCCTGACCACCCTGCTGTGTTTATGGCTGGATCCGCATCCGGCGTGGGCTTTACAACTGTCTCCCTGCCACTCCACCGCTGCGTGTCCAACTCCGGCCGCGCCTGGAACCACAACCGATGCGTGTCCGAGGATGCGTGTCCGACCTGCACTCGGATTTACATCCATCACTAGCGCAGCGGATGCGGGTCCAAGGAACCGTTTCCATCCGGACCTACCCATCTCTACTTCTCAGTGTGATTGTACCTGTGAGAATCCGGTTAGCCCTGCAAGAGCCCTGTGGTCTGCGCAAGTGTTCCAACCCCTATTCCGCATCGTGGCAGCGTCAGCTAAGAAGGGACATAATTGACTCCTTCCCCATCCTTAGCAAAAATCAATCCGAACCTGTGTTCCAATGACCACGATGTCGATGGGACGCTAGAACCTAATCTTCCTTTCTTGTTTCTTCCTTCCTTCCTACTTCCTTCCTTTCTTCGAATACTCGAAACCGCAAAATACTATATTTAGAATAACATTTCATCAGTGGTACAGTAAATTTCGATAAAAACAAAAACAGTGATCTTAGTCATTGTTGCAAAACGCTGCATTGTACTGCAAGGGACAATTTAACAGGAAGAGCTAAGACGTCATCAGTAGAACATGCAGTGATAGCAGTGTACCATTATATTTTCAAGCAACATTTCAAATACGCAATGGTTAAATTAATTGCAACAGCGCAAATCAGAAATCTACAAAAGTTCAAATGTTTGTAAACCTAAGAAAGAAAACAGCTGAGGTTATCAGTCCTTACTGAAAAATACTTAAAACTCATGTTAAGGTCAACACAAACACCCATGCACGAGGGAGGACTCGAATCTCCAACGGGAACTGCCGCGTAATCCATAACATGGCGCCCTAGACCGGACGGATATTCCCGCACAGCATGGTAAATCAGAAGAAGTTTTAACGAGATGCGTTTTAGTGTCCGATTGCAGTGACAAAAGTAAATTAAATTGGCACTGACAACAGTGATCAAATTCTTAATTAAGTGTACGCTCGGTAGCACAGACACGATTTTTATAGTCAACCTTTGTGAGACACACACACACGCGCGAATTTTACAGTTAACCTTTGTGACACACACACACACACACACACACACACACACACACACACAGTACTAAGTACTCCCAGGTGGAAAAAAACATGATTACAGTGATGACGCGTTCCTGGGAGCAGAGATTGAAAAAAGCAACTTTCTCCCGCAGCGGCGTATGCTTCATGTGTGACCACTAATGGAATCTGAATTCCCAATACGGCACCCGGAGCTGCTACGCTCTGACGTCGAGCGGAAACTACTATATTACATTCACCGAATTCTCAAAATTAAATTACTCTATCTGCTGATGGAGCTGATTAAAGAACGAAATGCACATTCCGCTTCAGTGTCACAGACACGTCAAAAGTGACACTACACAGCGCTTAAAATTTTATCTGAAGCCAGCAAATACGCATTTAAAAAAAGTGCATCTCCCAGCGGACAAACTTTCTCTGTTATTCTACACTGAGGTGAATTGGTACATATAAATACATCTTCCGATTAATAATCTTGATGTTGCAGCCCTTTTGATCTGTGTTTGATTTCTAAATAATAACTTACTTCTCTATGAGGATCTGACTTGAACAAAACATTATTTTTTGTTCAAAGTTTTACCGAGATGTGTCGTAATATACTTTTAAAAACCGCATATTGCCAACTATCAGCTGTTTATTATATTTACAACTTTGCCGGTTTCGGTTACGAACCATCATCAGAAAAGTCAATTAAACAGACTGATTACGTTGGGACATTATCTGTCACCTCATCCACATCAAACAATAAAAGATACGTAAAATTTCACTTGATTTTCTTCTTCTTACCATGGAGAACTGCTGCGTTCTTTAGTCTCTAGACTTACAGACTACTTAAACTAACTTACACTAAGGACAACACACACACGCATGTCCGAGGGAGGACTCGAATCTGCGGCGGAAACGGCCGCCTAGTACGCAGCATGACTCCTGAGACGACAGCCATTCTACGCGGTACAGTCGTGTTCCCATAGTGCAGTGTTTTCAACCTGTAAGTTGCTATCCCTAAGGGGAGTGATCTGGGGGTCGCCGTCACACGGGAGGTACTTGCACCAGAAAATAATCAAGAATCAGTAATATTTATTGTTAAAGTTACGAAACTCCTTGTATAACATTCATTACGAACTGAATAGATCTTTGATTGTTTTGTTAATGATGAATAAGTGCGAAGTCTGAAAACTTTTTTCAGGATCCAATCGATAGGTAAAAGAACATGATATAATAAGTAATTCTGGAAAATCCGAAAAAAATCTACTTCTTTACAAAAGTCTACACACTGCGACCCTTCTTAATGATCATAATTCGCTTCTGAGTCTTACCTGAAATGTGAAATACTCTTTAAGCAAAATTTATTTTTCTATCGAAAACTATGTAAATTTTGGATAATGTGTTCCATTCCGAAATATAAACGAAAAACGTTTCCAACAATTTAAAAGAAGGCTGAAGTGACAAAGCAGATACGGATCGTGAGGAGGGGGTAGCCAGAATATTTTTATTTGGAAGGGGGTCGCATGCGGTATTCAAATACGATGAAAAACACTGCTATAGTGCATATTGAAAGAAGGTACAAATGTTACTGCCACACCTACACTAAAGTCAATATGCATACTTTTGAACGATAGAGCTACAGATAAGTTCGTTTATATTTTATGACAGTTGAAAAGAACAAGTTCCTAGAATCAAAAATTAATTCAAGTTCAAGAGTCTAAGTTAAACATGCTAGACAACGAATCGCTACCATCTCCGTGGACACAAGAGCAGAACCAACCTTATCTCACCACGATCTAAGAGGAATGTATTTATGGCACACACAGGTGATGCAAACGCTTTTTTTAATGTGTGTAAATACTCGACAAAAGGGAGTGTCATGGATATTTTCTTGGTAGTTTCACTTCCTTCCTCGTTAGTTACGAGATTTCTGAAAATTTTACTGCGATAGGCATTTACTTGTTGCCTACATATACGAATTCAACATGACATTCAGATATAACAATGTACAGAAAATGTTTTATACTTCGTTATGATCTACTCTCTGATGCACACAGTTTTCTCTAGCATTGGACGAATATTTAATACAATATTCAGTAGCTTCCGTCTAATATGCTCTACGTCACACCAATCCCCAAATTTGACATTTTGAATATTCTTAGCTGTTAGAGTGTTTCAGCTTTTCGGATTTTCCTCTAACGCTATTTTGCATGGTCTTTGTTTTACGTTAATTCAAAGCAATTATTTCCGTGACATGTTCTAATAAGAGCAACAGACATCAGCTATTACCATTATTAATTACTAACATGTTTATAGCTAGTATAACATCGATACACTTTTTATAGCGTGGTTCAGTTACATGTCATCTTTAGCCCACCCGCGTGATTTCTAGATGGGTTTCTGACATCAGTACACTTTTAATTATATAGTACAATAATTAGGAATTTTTTTTTAGTATCCAAATACATTCATGGAAGAAAATTATTAATGCTTCCATGGAGGTACGATAGTTACATAATATTTAACGTTTTTGCTAGATACGATGTTGAAAAAGCTACACTAAATGACCACTGTACGATAAACGTAGCTCTGATTACCTTAGCTCTTTCAGATAACATCTTCAGTTCAGTTAGGAGCACTAATAAAAATAAAAGTGACAAGAAACAACTAACAAGCATTGTCGCAGCTTCTCAAATTATCGTCAACAAAGAGTTGCTGGTTATTTGGAATAATAAGGAATTTGATTCTAACTGTCGGACATGAAATTTTCTGTAGAAAAGATGCAATCCTTTTTGGCAGCTCTGATATCTCATTATCGTGATCTTACAACTATTTACACTTGAGACTCTTTTTGATACATAACCTGTGCCTCCCGTTCATCTTCCTCTGCGAGGTCGTCTGACGTAGCCTGGCAGCGTTCTAAATTGCTATCTCTCTCCTTACATCGCTACCTCTTGCCAGAATGCTGTCTGCGAAAAACAGTCGGCCAATTAACCTAGTTACAGAATGCACTAAGCCAAACTCATGCACACTTCAGGAAAATATATGAAGAGTTGGTGCTATGAATCCAGCCACAAAATATTTAAATAAACTGGCACTAGTTTTATTTGGTTAATTGTGAAATTTTTCAAGTACGTTACTAAAGGTGAGAAGGGAGATTATGGTTTAATGTTCCGTCGACAACTATATCAGCAAACACGAAACTCAAAGTTTGGAGAAGCAAACTGACCGTGTCCATTTCAAAGGTACCATCACAGTATTCGCATTAATTTCAAGATACCATGAACATTTAAATCTGTTTTAGGGAGGGTTACAAGTTGTTACTCCCGAATATGGACCCATTCTCTGTTATCATGCCGCGGTGGAGTAGCCGAGCGGTCTAAAGCGTCTCGCTGCGGAGCGCGCGGTTGCTCGCCGTGGAGGTTCGAGTCCTCCCTGGGGCATGGGTGTGTGTGTTGTCCTTAGGTTAGTTTACCTAGGTTTAAGTAGTTTGTAAGCTTCGGACTGATGACCACGCAGTTTGGTCCGATAGATTTACAAACATTTGAATTTTTTTTTTTTTTTTTTTCCTTCCTGTATCATGATACTCCTCAATCGGCATATAGGGGTTGAGAAATGTGATATGTAATAACAGCATTCAGAGAAAACCTCTTGTGTACTCATACACTCATACACAGGAAAAACAGTTACGGGATCAATTATCACCCCAAATACGTCCGTCCTCTGCCTAGCTCTTTGATGGTCGTGAAGTAAACATAATTTTGAAACTTGGTAAATGCGAAAGTTAAGTATAATGAATGTTTATAGATAAATACACGCAGATACACAACGACCTATATAATTACATATCTCTTTCTTTATGTATGATATTCGAACAGTTTTATCACCGCGGTTGCCAGAGTTGTACGCCGAACACACACTGGGCATGAGTAGCCACTAATAATAAAGCTAACACGTTAGTTTAGATTACAAACAGAAGCATCTGTTCACTCTGCTGCTTCAAACTGACGTTCTCAAATATGGCGCCCAGTGTTGCTTAGTGCTGCCACCCAGAGCGCTGTAGCTTGCCTATAGCCTCTGGTTGTGTATATACCTCTTTGGACAGAACCGCTGCGTTTCCGCTCAGTGACAGCCTACGAGTGTCGGTAGACGGAGCTCTGCGGCGACCGACAGAATTCCGCAGCGTAACGAGCGCAGGTGGTGAGCGCAGACTGGCGCGCCACGGATGATCGGAGCACGCCGCAGACCGCTGCTCACGCAGACTGCTCTCTCAGGGCGCGAGAAAGCGACGCAGCCAACGGGGCCGGCCGGAAACCTCGCCTCGACTACCGCCGTCCTGCGCTGACCGCCTCTCGACTACGGAATTGTAAAATGTAAACTTCCGTGGCCGGAAATATCAACATGACTAAAATTTTCAGTCATATATTTTTGACGACGTTACAGCGTTCAATGAATGAAATAATCGCAATTTACGATCAGTTATGGCTTCACTGTACTAGGTTTAGGTGGAATATCAAAGTGCGGCGAATGAAAATTTGTGCCCGGGCGGGATTCGAACCCGGAATCTCCTGCTTACTAGGCAGACGCGTTGACCACTCCGCCATCGAGGACACAGCGAACAGCCCGATGCAGAGGACTCTTCCCTGCACGTCTCCCGCCACACCCAAATCTCCATTCGCCACGCTGTCTCTTTCCTATTACTACAGCATATTTGTTGCGATTTATTTCAATAAAAATGAACGCTGTAAGGTCGTCAAAAATATATAATTGTATACAAGCCGAGGCTGGGCTCCTCACAAGTAATTGTGTCTCGATACGTCATGGTCTGTTCTCCCTGATGCGGGAATACAGTATTTCGGCTGCGAGCATTACAGAACAAATAGGCTTGGTAATAGGAAAGAGAGAGCGTGGCGAATGGAGATTTGGGTGTGGCGGGAGACGTGCAGGGAAGAGTCCTCTGCAGGCGGGCTGTTCGCTGTGTCCTCGGTGGCGGAGTGGTCAACGCGTCTGCCTAGTAAGCAGGAGACCCCGGTTTCGAATCCCGGCCGGGTACAAATTTTCAGGGCTATTATGCCATAGTCTTATGGATTTATTACAGAAACCCAACGTTTCGTCTCCATCTGCAGAGGACATTCTCAAAGGGGGATCGTGGCTCATTTGTACGTCCGATACACAACTCGTCACTGATCGTAGCCGAATTCGGTTTATGTAGGTGGATGGCAGTACCAGCAGCTACATTTAAATTCTTTATTTAATTTTGCACGACCGGTTTCGGTGCTTCAATTACACCATCGTCAAGCTCCTATTGTGTAACCGTCATTAATGCCACATTTAAACAGGGTAGCTGTTAATACCGATAGCCGTGAATTTCTTCGTCTATTCATGTCACAATCTCAACGACGACTGATAATATTACGAAAGTATTAAATCAATCTCAGAATGTTTCCGATTGCGTTTAATCAATTATAGGGGCTGTAATTTCGTACCTCAGTTTCAAAAGAAGTAAAGGCCTGTATACCAACCTACGAGAGTTGGAACTTCAATAGTGGGAACACTGCTGCGGAGACACTATGCAATGGAATCTACTATTGTCACTGATAGCACACCTTGTTGATATACCTACGTTACCTCCAAGCAAACGGACTCGACCGCCCCACCTCACCGGAGTGCGCACAGTCAAGGAAAACAGACACTTGTGAGCGAGCGGGCTAAGGTAACAGTGTCACTATGTTTTCGAAGCAGGAACAACGGAGTCGGATCAAGATAGAATGTGCCAGAGGCCGTACAGAACGACCGTGTCATCAAGGTCTTCAAGAGGCGTGCGGGGAAACGGCATTGCCGTACAGAACAGTGTCTCGTTGGGTGAAAGCTTTCAACGAAGGTCGGGAAACTGTGGCAGACCTATATCAGCCGCAGCGGATTAGTCGTGCGCACTGGGGCGCCGTGCTGCGGTGCGCGCCGCCGTTCGCCTCGCGGGGTTCGAGTCCCACCGCGGGCATGGGTGTTTGTGTTGTAATTAGGTCACTTTAGCTTAGTTTAAGTAGTTAGTAAGCTACGGACAAATAACCATGCAGTTGAGTCCGATATATTTACAAACATTTTTGAGATGCATTGGACAGGTCGTCTTGTTCGTTTGTGGAGCCTTACCTTTGCGAAAGAAGCGGCAATACTTTCTGCGCAACCCACTCATCATTTCCCAGCCCAAATTGTGGCTCCTCTGTTCAGTCAAGGGGCCTGGGAAGCACTGTACCATTCACCATACTCCCGGGATTTCAGTCCGTGTGACTTTTATTTTATTTCGAAGATGGAGGAACCACTTCGTGGCATTCGCTTCAGAACTGTTCCAGATATTCGACAGGCAGTAGACCGCTCCACTCGCACCATCAACACAACAGGCTCTGTAATCGGTATCTACGATTTCCACATTGGTGGCAACGGGTTGTACACTACGCTGTTGACTACTTTTAAGGACAGTAGCAGGTGCAAACATGAAACGCTTTTGTGTCGGTTGTGAATAAATAGTTGCCACTATTTAAGTTACAACCCTCGTATTGTGGTGGTTACTGCTAATATGATAAAGTGAACGCATAGATACAAATAAATAAACTGTCCATCTATAAACTGTTAATATTAGCAGACAACATTCTTGAGGATACCGTTTGATACCTGCCATAAAAAATTGCAAATGCACGCAAAACACAGAAGTAATAACAAGATGAAAAGAGTGTTTATAAGAAGGTGTAAAACTAGTCTCCAGGAATGTAAATATCGTGTCTAGTTTTGAAAATATTACAATTTCTAAAATCCACTAAAATAAAACTTATGCAACTTGACAATACGTACCGAGCACACTAATATATTCATAATCGGTTACTTTTTTATTTGAGCACATCAGTTTGCAATTCATTTTTTTTAATTGGTAGATAGCATTAAGTTTCAGCTATTGTGAGTCGCATGTATTACACTGCACTGATATTTTGTTATTAGAAACACGCATTAACAGAAGCAGTGATATTGCTTTAGTAACGCAAAGCGTTCATTGGGGGAGTTTAAAGAATTCCTCACGGCAATCCAAAAAGCCAATGAATATATACAAGGACTAGATGCCTGTCTGTGATTACATGTAATGTAGAATAACGTAATCAGACACATAAATGTACATAAATGCCATAGCTAAATAAATATTAACATTTTCATGTGTTTTGCATTAGAAAGTTCACAAGAACGTTTGTTGACTAGGAAATATGAAAGAAACAGCATTAAGACCAGCAAATCCGCAGCTTGTACCATGCCATTCCTGTGTTGCTCTCTAGTGCCCCCTGGAGCGTTAGCAGTGCTCCAGCAGCACTTTGTCCCCTCTAGTGTTTCGCGACTGTGTTAGTCTGCACTAACACGTTGAGATTAGAAGCTCGCGTTTACGGCGACAACAGACGGACCCCATTAGCATTTCAATGGACGCGCACATCAGGGCCGCTAGTAAGGACACCTGCTAGCGCTATACAAACGAGAAACAGGCGCTTATGTGCAAATAGTGGAATTATTCTTTCATATGTGGTTGTTTTGCGGAAGCAACTACAGAACGCCATTTAAACGATGGTGAGCAATTTTCGAGCACGTATCGCGTGTCGACAATGGAAGAATAGCTAGCTGCCTATGGGGATTGCTGATTATCCTTCAGTAAAATCAGTAGTCATGTCGGACTTAGCAAAGAAACTGTGGTGCGGACCTGTCGAAGACAGGAGGGAACAACGAATCTCCTGGCAACTTACTCCCAAACCTCCAGAACTCAGTTACATCGATACCAAATATTGTACGAGAGTTGGAACTTAAATAGTGGCAACTTTTTATTCACAACCGATATAAAAGCGTTACATGTTTCCACCTGTTACTCACCTTCAAAGAACTCACCTGCGTTGTGTAGAATCCGTTGCCAGTGATGTGGAAGACGTAGTATACCGTTAGCAGAGCCTGTTCTGTTGATGGTGCGAATGGAGCGGTCTACTGACTGTCTAATCTCTCGAACAGTTCTGAAGCGAATTCCACAAAGCGGTTCCTTCACCTTCGGAATAAAATCAAAGTCACAAGGACTTAAGTCCGGGGAGTATGGTGGACGGTGCAGTACTTCCCAGTCCCATCGTCCGAACAGAGCAGCGAAAGCTTGTTCAAATGTTTGTAAATCTATCGGACCAAACTGCGTGGTCATCAGTCCGTAGTTTACAAACTACTTAAACCTAGGTAAACTAACCTAAGAGCAACACACACACACACACACACACACACACACACACACACACACATGCACACATGCTCCAGGGAGGACTCGAACCTCCGACGGCGAGCAACTGCGCGCTCCGCAGCGAAAGCTTGTGCTGTATGCGCCCGCGTATTGTCGTGCAAAATGATGGGTAGGTTGTGCAGAAACTATTGCCCCTTCTTTCGCAAAGCTGGTTGCAGGTGATGCTCCAGTGAACAGTAATACTGTGCACTTCTGGTCTGCCGTGGAGGAACGTAATGAGTTAGGATAACACTATCACAGTCGTGCACAAGAATCGCTGTAACTTTCACCATACTAGGGCTCTGACGCAATTTCAACTTTTCCGGTGACCCAAACTGACGCCATTCGTTGGATTGGCGTTTCAGTTTAGGCTTGTGCGATGTGGCCCATGTGTCATCCAGTGTTACGATACAGCGAAATAAAGCTTCTCCTTCGCGCTCATAGCGCTCTAACTGCTTGTGAGCAGCGTCGTAAGTCATTCATTTCTGCATTTCCATCAATTCTTGCGGAACCCAACGTGTTGCAGTTTTTGTCATACCCACGCGTTCCTTCAAGATGCGAAGCCAGTCGTATGCGCTTATCCGGTTTCGTGGGCAAACTCCCGAATCGTCTGACGTCAATCACTAACGCGGCGACAATATGCACTTCTTCTTCTGAGACGCTAGGACGACCTGCCCGATGCAGGTTTGCCACAGTTTTCGGACCTTCGTTGAAGGACGTGCCACTGTCCTGTATGGCAATACCGATTCCCACACGCACCTTGAAGATACTGTCGTGCTGTACGACCTCTGTCACATTCATCTTGATCCAACTCCGTTGTTCCTGTTTCGAGAAAGATGTTGGCACTGTTACCTTAGCCCGATCACTCACAAGTGTCTGTTTTTCCCTCGATTGTAGCACGCCGGTGATGTGGGAGTCTATTTGCTCGGAGGTATGGTAGGTACGTCAACGTGTGCTATCAGTGACAATAGTAGATTCCATTGCGTTGTGTCTGCACAGCATTATTGCCACTATTTAAGTTCCAACCCTTGTAAAAGCACCATTGTTTGTATTAGAGAGGGGAGGAAGAGGGATACAGGAGGAGGAAATGTACGAAAAAATAAGGGGGGAGAGGGGAGAGACTAACGAAATATTGAAAGAAAGAAATAAATACAACTCTCGGATATAGGTATGTAAGTTTTAATTATATTTCCTAAGAGTAAAATGTAAATGGGATGTAATATTATGAAGTAAATACGTCTCTCTTTTAAAAATATTTTTATATTATTTTCTAATTTTTAAGCAGAAACAAAATAGACATTTCATATTGCTCACTACCTTATATGCTATTAAATGATTAACCGAAAACAAAGTTTCTGCCTGCGCACGTGAGCAAACACGTTCGAGCAGTGCCCTAGCAGCGCGCCGAGCAGTAACTCGCCGGCGCACCGCCGGAGGCAAACAGGGAAAGTGAGTGTTGTGTGCCGTGACCGGGTATCGACTATCGACCGGCGCGGTGGTCGACGCCAGCTGTTGGCCGCCACACCTAAAGCTCTGTATAGGGATACAGAGCTTTAGCCACACCTGGCCACCAGCGCTCCGCAGACGGCCGCGGAAGGCGTGCTACACCAGTAGGGGGCACCTACTTTGTAAGGAGAGGTTTACATTATATAAAGCAGAGTGTCCGTATGTGTATACGTGTTGCATACAAATCTACAGTTTTGCTCCAATCTTTATGCAATCTTGCACACGTAAGCGTCAATCCATGAGGACGGTCGCCGTAAGTGTAAGAATCACATACGATATATAGTTCACGAGATATGACTTCATAAACAATGAGATGCGCGAAAAACTGCTGCATTTTGCGACAATGCTGCTCATTTTCTCCTAAACCATTGGACCGATTTCAATCAAATTTGGTACACACGTTCCTTACCGTGAAGTAAAAATTGCTGCATGGTTAAGAATCATATACGACACATGATTCAAAAGATTTACGTCATAACCAATAGAAATCGCAAAAAATGTCATATAATGCGGCGAGAATTTCGAAATACACTGTATGAGTATGAGTATAGCGACTTGCAACAAACTTTAAACATAATTTCAAACCTTTTTCTCGCTGGCAACCATAGTAAAATGATGAAAGGAAGAAAGTTTCTTGCTTACTACTTTTCCGCTGTTTATGGAGTAAAACTACGGCTCTCGG
Organism: Locusta migratoria; assembly: GCA_026315105.1. NCBI lineage: Eukaryota > Metazoa > Arthropoda > Insecta > Orthoptera > Acrididae > Locusta > Locusta migratoria. The sequence continues at coordinate 129,710,637 of CM048750.1, read as the reverse complement.
TATGACGTTATAATTTATAATTTGAACACTACGAATTGTAGCGACACGAAATTTTAAAGACAGTATACACATATATATTTGAATGTAGCTTCTAAATTGTATCACATTTAGGGTTGCCAGATTGAACTCGAGGCAGGCCCGGAGACCAGACGTGCCCCCGTCCCCTTTGGCTAATGACTCCCCCCCCCCCCAACTCCCAACCAGGACTACACGTGAATTCTAAAAATCATCTCCTCCCTTCCAGCAAGTGTCCCCCCCCCCCCGTGGAATATTGCTAGGGCTGGCCTTCACATGCCGCAGCTGACCGGCCAGGCCGCCAGTTGCTGTGGATCAACAATCGGCACACTTCAGTCGGCGTGGCAGCAGAAGTGGCGGCAGCATCAAAGCTGCTCACATCAACAGCTGCCCCTTCGAAGAGTTGCCGCTTGCGGCTCCGCGCACTGTGAAGGATCGCGCGCCACCAAGAAGAGCTTCTCACTGGCTCCATGTGAAGGGGCACAGTTACCGTCTGCTCCCTGTTACGACCACTTGCTGCCGCGTAAAGAAGTAAACTTGAGAGCATAAATTGATTAATAGTCTGTCCTTTCTATGAGAGATAAATACGAGATTATTACTGTACTAAAAGAGATGCCTGTTGCTATAAATACATTTACTGCAAAGTACTTATTGGCAAATGGAACAGTACAGTTCGATTATTCGAATACACCAGTTTTACGAACACCCACGTTCCCCAATTAGTACGGATAATCGACGTTCTAATGTAATACCAATTCAACTTTATACACCGAAGTACAGGATATCAACAACGATCGCGAATTGTATAGTGAATTGATCGTCAGTGCTATACTACGTACGGCGAGAGTTGAGCTCTGACAGCTAGCAGCGCAGTTGCCAGGTTCGACAGGGAAGTGCAGTGGCCAGTGACTGGTGCTTCGTTCTCCATAATGTTGCACTTACGCGAAAATTACTTCACTGTCGTGACATAAGTAAATAATAGTGCATTGCGGGAGACTTGGACAATGACATGATATCTTAAGAACCTGTCATTACTTTTTATAATACAAATTGATCCATTTACGTTCACGCATCCACCTACCGTGCCCAATGTGTAATTAAAAAAAAAAAACTTCATACATTTTGGTAAGGCGATCCTCGGCCGCAATAAATTTTGAAAAATGTATATTTGTACACTTTGCTGACCAAATTTGTTCCGCTAAATAGTTTCGGTGATTACACCATTTTCAAAGCGTAAAATATGGGGCACGTTACATTATATATATTTTTTCGTAGCTCCAGCTGCACAAAACATCTAATTTCTAGCGTAGTGCAGTGCAGTGTGTTTTAACGGTGTCTTAATTTTTATTAGGTATTTGAGTCAAGATTTTTTTTACAGCTTGAGTTACCAAAATGTATAGAATGTAACTTGCCCCATATTTTATGCTTTCAAAATGGTGTAATCACCGAAACTAGTTAGCGGAACAAATTTGGTCAGCAATGACGTGCCTGAACTCGGCCGCCTTCGTTCACCGCGGGCAATATAGCCATCCACCAGACACTCAAACATTTGACTAACAGGTCGTTTTGTATCATTACGGTCACAAGTCTTACAAACACAACAAAATTAATTTCTATTACTATATATGATCACCAATCACTTACTAATGCCGCCATTACTAGTTTACCACTAATCGAACCTACACCGAAGCAAATAAAAATAACAGTAGTAAAATATTACGGTTATAGGCACATACCTTATTATTCATATTTTGCTGATGATCTCGCTGCATTCAGAAGAGCCTTGTTTTTAACAGCCACATTGTAGAAATCTTCACATCTCATTTTCAAATTCATCCGAACACATATCTCGGCTTTCACATCAACGAGCATTCTGTTTCTAGCATCCGACCATAATGCACTCATTACACTAAATACTCAACGTGCGCGTTACCAACAGAAATTGCGAGGACGTGCTGCATTATATTGAACAAGTTTGATGCATCTGGTTTTTCAAAAAACTCGCTCCACACTTTACAACAATTAGTTTCCTTCCTATCAAGATTTGATACTAAAGACTTGAAAACAGAAAACTCCTGATACAGTTCGTTTCCATCAACACTAATTTTCAATTTCTTTCCCACTTTGGCCAAGTCTTTAAATGAAAATAGTTTTGGTTGACATAAGCCTGGCACTGATACAACTTCATACACATTGTCATTCCCACTAAAGCTGTACCATTTACCAAGATAGTTTAATAACCTGTCGTAAACAAGTGTGCACTCTTTTACTACAATATTCTTTTCTTCTTCTGTAAGGTGTTCGAAAGACATATTAACTTCAAATCCATAAAACTTATCCTCATTACGACCCTCTATTTTTTTTTTTTTTTTTTCCAACATAATCTCGTGATCATCTGTGGAAAGCCGGCCGCGGTGGCCGAGGTGACTGAGGCGCTCCAGTCACGGTCAGCACGGCCCCTACGGTCGGGGGTTCGAATCCCCCCCTCGGGCATGGATATTTGTGCCGTCTTTAGTCTTAGCTAGTTCATAAGTAGTTTGTAAGTTTAGGGACTGATAACCCCGTAGTTAAGTCCTATAAGTTGTACAAACATTTGATTTGATTTGACATCTGTGGAAAGTGTGTCCTCTTTTTCTAAAAGTCTGATTGCTTTACAAAAAAACAGGCAAAGTTGCTTTTAAAAAATACTGAAAGCACTCTGGTAGTGTTAACGAATACTCGTTTCTTTCGTCTCGTTGTGAACTAATAAACTTCCAAATTAGGGGATGTGTTTTTCCTCACCCCTTGCTACATAATACATCTTTAAAACTCGCCACATCTTAACACGACGGTCCACAGCTGACTCCAAAGACAACCATCGCACTACAGTGTGTCGCAGTATTTCGCTGTAATCATGCTGAGCAAACTCGCAAAATGTTTTTAGTTCCTCTGAATTTTTTGATGATGAAGAAAAGTCTGAATATATTTTAAGAACTAGAGTTTCTACATGATATTTTAGAAGTTTGAATCCAAACTTAGTAGTTATATAAAATATGACAACAACAATTGGCTTTGATTAAGTTTTCATTTTCTCCTTTCAATTTAGTGAAGATAGATTTGTGTTTCCCGAAATTAACTGATGCATTGTCAGCTGAATACGAAACTACATTATTTAGTGTCAAACCATTTTCCAATAAAATTTTAGTTTGTTTGAGATGGCTTCTGCAGATTCGTTAAAATCTTCGTAGAAATCAAGAACTTCATTACATTTTCCCTTATCTTTGGTGAAGTATGTTACAACTATCGGATAATGTTTTTATTGTCCTTGTTTGAAGCGTCTGAACCTAATGAAAACGGAACAATTTGCTTTAATTCGTTTAGTAGCTTCTCTTTAGCATAAGGCCGAAGCACATTTTTTACTAATGCCTCGCTTTTTGTTCGGCCGCATCTTACTTTCGTTGACACTGAGGAATCTCCAAAAACATAAGGATATAGCTTATTACCACAATCTTGAGAATTGTAAGAATGGTGGTGTTTCATACCATGGTAAGTCAAAGTTAATTCCGTTGCAGTGACTTTGTCGTCTTCTGCAGAAAATTGTTTCGTCAAGAATTTAAGAAGCGACTAATTCTTCTTTTGTGTGGTAATATTCGCTTTGTGTCTTTCTGATTGTAAATGTTTATTCACAGCTTTCACTCCGTCATACTTAACAGTAAATGAGATATTGCATATTCTGCACTTACACATACACTCATCAGGATCGACTTTTTGTAATCACTCTTTATAATTTTCTTCCTGCAACCATTCTTCACGGAACGAACTTAGATATCGTTTCTTCATTTCACTGTTATTGCTCACTAATCTGAGTTAACATAAGCTTGTCTGTTCACACACGATACGAGTATTCCAAAAATTGCCGGTAAACTGATAACAAACAATGAACGAACGAACACAAATAATAGACGTCGCCAGTTGACACGTTGCGGCAACCGTGTTTGCTTAATACTGCGCTAGCCGATTACTACCGACGCAACAATGAAAAGTTTTCAGAGGAAGAATAGAAAAGTAGCGTTTTGTTGCAATAAGAAATTGACATTTATATAAAGTTATTCATAATTACTAGAGAGGAGCCGGCCGGGAATGGCCGAGCGCACTGGGGCGTCTTGCCACGGTGCGTGAGGCTGCTCCCGCCAGAGGTTCGAATTCCCCCCTAGGGCATGGATGTTGTGTCCCTCCTTAGTTTAAGTTACGTTAAGTTCGATGTAGATCGTCGCTACATGAGCATAGTACTTAAAAAGTGTCGAAAAAAAAAGTTATGATTAAGGTTACATTCAAGCCCGGAGATGAGAGTCATTGGCCCGTAGACCCGGCAACCCTAATCACATTCCGACATGTAGTTGATGAGATATGAGCACGTAAACAGTAACGTTCCGCTGTTCATGTCCTAAAACCACGGCATTCGATATGGCTTTACAATTTATAATTTCTACACTACAAATTGTAGCCGAAGGAAATTGTAGAAACACTATACACGCATATAGTTGAGTGTACCTTCTAAGTTGTATCACAGTACGAGACGTAGTTCATGAGATATGAGCACATAAACAGTAACGTTCATGAAAAACCACCACATCACGCACCAAGTTGCAATCTATTACTTCTTTACTACTAATTGTATTCCCAAGAGATTTTACAGACTTACAGGCCTTATAAAAATGAATATATACCAGGAATAAATTAATAATTATCCGGGTAACGCCGGGTTTTCAGCTAGTTCAAGTATAAAATACGTAAGACGTATTACCTCTCTGCAATAGTAAAATCTCCTTCAACCTCCGTCTGAATGCTGAGTATGTCTGTTTTCATACACTTGTCGAAACAATTAGGGGATCAGTAGAATATCTAGGTTCTGAAGTATCGTCAGTGGCAGAATGAACTTAAATGCTTCACCGTATTTCTGTTCGTGCTATTGAGTGGAGACAACATTATGGCAACCGAGGTAGCGGTAACAACAGAAAATGACTGCAGAGGGTGTTCAAAAATGTTCAGATGTTTGTAAATCTATCGTACACAACTGCTTGGTCATCAGTCCGTAGCTTACAAACTACTTAAACTAAGGTGACTAATCGAAGGACAACACAAATACCCATGCCCGAGGGGGGGGACTCGAACCTCCGACGGCGATCGGCCGCGCGCACCGCAGCGCGGCGCCCCAGTACGCACGGCTAATCCGCCGCGGCCAGAGGGATTGGTGTTGACTTGCGTTTACCAAACGAATTACACAAGCAGTTGAGTTCAGATAATGTTGTGAGCAGGTGCTGCAATGCAATAAGAACGCGACTTATCCGTAGCTATGATATGGAGAGCCATAGGAAGGTTGGAAGTGGCACAGACACAGCTATTGGAGTGTCCCAAAGTGTAATTTCCAGGACCTGGACGCAATTTCAGACAACAGGAACCGTTAAAAGAAGGCAGGTAACATCAGTAACAGATGACCGTTATCTCCACTTAACAGCCCGTCGAGACAAAAGGCTCAATAGAACTCAGCTGCAAAGCACCCTCTAGGCAGCAACAGAAAGCGCAATTTCAACACAAACAGTCCTAAATTTCCTACGGGAATGTGGCCTCTATGTACGGAAGCATATGGTTTGTGTCCTGTTAAAACCACGACACTGTTCAGTCCGCAGAAACTGGGCTGTGGAACATCAGGCTTGGAGTCTAACGAATGGCGCCGGGTTCTGATCACAAATGAGTCAACATTTTGTGTTCAGCCGGACAATCGTCGTTCCCTCTGGAGAGAACGTGGAGCAATCCTGCTTATGTACAAAAAAACATCATATCAGGGTGGTGGACGAACGGTGTGGCCAGGAGTCAGTAATAGCGGACATACGGACCTGTATTATGTTCAAAACGGCGCTTTGACTGCTCAGAGGTATAGAGACGAGATCCTTCGACCTTTTGCTGTTCCCTACGCTGGTACCATAGGAGATGGGTTCCTTCTCGTGGACGATAACGCTCGTCCCCACAGAGCTGCACTGGGGGATAACATGCTTGAAACTGAGGGAAGTGAATGAATGGCGTGTCCAGCTTGTTCACCAGACTTAAACCCGGTTGAGCATGTCTGAGTAATTTGACACTCCTGATACCACATGTCATCCCTATGAACCTATGAACCACAGATATTGCCGATGTCGGGTGGCTTGCATGCCACAATGAAACAGATAGCAATACCGTAGTTGCAAAAGAATATCTGTGGAAGACCAAAAAGTATAACGACAGGGGCAACAGTGGGGATGATTCACTGAGCTGGTCTACACTTGGCAGACGCACTGCAGACCAGCACCTCCCACAACTATGGCAGAGCTGGATATTGCTCTCATGGAAGAATGGTCAAATATCCCACAAGAGCGGATTGACAACCTCCTACTGTCCATGCTAGGTAGGTGTGCAACTGTACTGGCCGTCCGATGTGATCATACACCTTATTAGCGGGCAACGAGAATGATTTTATGGCTGCCATGCAGCCTTCCTCTATTAAACGCCATGGAAACCTCAAGTAAAGACAACCCATATGTATATTGTATATGATACGTCACCTGATCCCCTAATTGTTTTGAGCAGTGTAGTATTGTTGGTTTAACGACATTCCTTTCCCTTATGACAGTCATATCAAGATACCCGATTGTAGAAACACGTATTATCCTGAAAGAATAAATTTGTTGTCATTTGCTGCTGTTTCCGCCTCCGCCAGAGAATTCAAGTAGGTTTCTAATTTTTAATAACTTCATTTTGTATTAGTAGTACTCTCGTTACTATATAGAAATGTAGGGTTACAATAGAAATTCAGAATCTGAGTACCAATAAATTCCAATTACATTTCAAAGAATGAGTTTCGTTACTTTGTAACCACAACAGTGGAATTACTACTACAGACAATACTAGTACTTATAAACGCAGTTCTCGGGCTTACCGTCTGTTTTTGTACCTGTATTTACAGAATATTTCGAAGTAAAAACTGTCGCCATGTGCTGCAGCAATCCTTTGTTTTAAATCGTTGGGCGCGCTAGCTGTAACTGGATTAGCACTGCCACGGAATAATCTTCTACCCGCAAAAAAGTTTCGGACGTACACAAAAAGAAAGCAAACATGTCCCTTTTTTATAAGACTCTGCCTCGGTTATCATTCCGCCTCCTCGCCAAAAATACAGGCCTACAGTTCTGGCGTATGTTGGGCGCTCCTGACTTTAAAACGGTAATGACCTGCATTTTTCGCTCAATGAGTCATAATACAAATAATCTGAAATAAATCAGTTTTGGAATTTTCATATTATTATTTTTTTAAGTTTATTTCTAATTTCATGTAACAATTTCAACTATTTAAGTTTGCTTCGTGTATTACTATTTTGTAAGTCATTGTATTTTTGTACAATAAAATAACTGAGGAGAGAGAAAAAGAAAAAGTGGGTAGAAAAGTGACCGAAACATTATTTGCAGCCGAAAACGTGTTCCAATATTCGGCTCCTCTTCTAGTTTCGGCCAAAACAGAAACTCAAGTATTTAAGTTATAATTTCGGTACACTTACGTTACACTATAAATCACTAGTTTCCCACATTCTGCTCGATCCCTACACTGCACTAAGACTTCTTGAGTGTTTGTGTAAGCCTGACAGAAGTAGACATAGATGTACAGATGAGATACAAACATGCCAAGTAGAAACTACAGAATGCCATATCTTGGACAAGATTGCCGCAATACAAAATACTCAGAAAGTAATAATTTGTTTGCTTCCATAAGTAGCTATATATATATATATATATATATATATATATATTAGCACTGGCTTTATAAAGCCATCTCCACTTATGTTTTTGCAATCGACAAACAACTTTATATATCTCCTTTTCGACATTCCTAATTATACAATGCATAGAAGTTACACAAAGAGCCCTACACACGATGCGATGGTCACCCGATAAATTGGGCGGTTTTAGGTGCTACCCGACGAACTTTCCTTGTCGACCGATTGGTTGTGCCTGACCACCCGATCTCCGATTCCCCCACCACTTCACCCGACAAATTGTACCGTGTGTAGCGTTTCCCTAACAACTTCCATAACTGAGGTCGTGTGCACAGCGAACACGCAAAAACAAAAACAGTTCGACGGACAGACACCAGAACAGGGTGGCGCTGCGTGCAGTTGGTCGGAACGTGTGTAGGCTGCCACGAATTGGTTGGTTCATTGGACATCTTGTTGGTCGTACGATAAATCCGAGTGTGTGTAGGGGACTTAGTAAACCCAACTTCAATCGCCGCGGGGGATGGACGTCCGCTCTAAGCCGCCTTGCTGCCGAGTGCGCGGTTGATCCCCGACGGAGGTTCAAATCGTCCCTGGGGAACAGTGCGATTGTTGTCCTTAGTTTACGTAAATTACAAGTCTAGAGATTTCGCCGCTGTTTGGTCATATATCTTTACAAACATAACAACAACAACAACAACAACACACACACACACACACACACACACACAGGGAGGACCAGAACCTCCGGCGGGAACGGCCGATCACCCCGTAGCATGACGCTTTAGACCACGCAGCTTTTTCCGCGTGGCTTTTCAACTTCAGTGAGTGTTGCAGAAACTATTTCGAAAAATAACGTCACGGTTCCGACTATGAGGATGATTGTACAGCAGAATAAAAAAGGTTACAACCACAGCTATAAAGGAATACAAGCTGCACATTATAATAAATTTGCAAAAGGTATACATTACAAAAATAAAAATAAAATATCAGTCAGTCGCAATCTCAATACATGCGTGACACATTTATTGCAGATGGCGGTCTCACATTGTCGGTCTCCAGACTCATCTTCTCCGCCGTCGGCTCCACTTGTTTGAGGACTGCCAATACCCGGTCCTTCCATCGCGTCTTCGCTCGTCCCTTCGGGCGTCTTCCAGCAGGTTGGGAACGGAGAACACGGTTTGGGAAGGATCCGTCAGCTCCGAATATGAGCCCAAAACATTGTAGCTTTTTCTGCCACAATATACGGCCGATGTGTGGCTTTCCATAGCGCTGGTGAAGATCTTATGTTCTTCGTTCCCATTTACCTTCTATGGCATTCATAATCATCATCTTGATGTTGCTGCTCTTCTTTCTTCCGTGCTTACTTAAACAAAATGATGAGAATATTCCACCATACGCAAGACAATTATTTTTCCCAAACATGTTTCAGCACATTTTTGCTATCATCAGTGGGGTGGTTTATTTTTGTTCTTTACATTAGGCTACGAATAAATTCACTAATTAGGCTACTTATTATTTGTTGTAGTGATAATAGTTTTGTACAAACTTGTCATGATACTTTTTCTTCTCTTTAGTTTCTGGTTGTTCTTGTTTCCTTTGTAGTGTGTTTTTTATATGTTTTCCACGTTTTATTCGTGGTATACAGTAGTAATATTTCCAGAGTATCTTGTTCTCGAACGCACTGATTGCTTAACCCTCTAATGCATTACATTTTCAGGTATAAAAACTACCACATTTAATGTATAGTGTGTAGACACTGAGAAAAATATTGAAGAAAGAAATTCCTTAAAATTATTATGCAATCAAATGTTTCAAATGTTTATATAGTCTATGGGACTTAACTACGGGGTTATCAGTCCCTAAACTTACAAACTACTTATGAACTACTTACGAACTAGGACGGCACAAATATCCATGCCCGAGGGAGATTCGAACCCCCGACCGTAGTGGCCGTGCAGACCGTGACTGGAGCGCCTTAGTCTCCCCCGCCTCCGCGGCCGGCTATTATGCACTACTAGCGACAAAAAGTTCATAGCTGGTCAGCTATAAAGTGCTTCCATGATGTGCCCAATACAGTAAATGTCACTATTATGCCACTCATCTTTCCAGAAAGTAACTCATAATGCAACAGTAGTATGTGATTGACTACTTTTACATGGCAAAGGAGGAATACTAAACAAACGCACACGTTAGGAGTAACTCAATGCAGCGAACTGCAGAACTGATTCAGTAGCACTCTGCAATTTATAAGTTCCAGGACGAGCTACTAGCGTATGTAACACTATGTATAAAAGCGAGGCCGTATTTAGGCAGGTGCAACTTGTGCAATTGCACATGGCGGCAAAATGTAGGGGACAGCAAAATTTTCCCATCGAAAACAAAAATTAATATTTTAATGATAAATGAATCATCGTTATTCAGAGTTTCGATTACGGCAATAGATTTTAAAATTGAGGTTACTGTTTTGATAGCAGTGTTTAAAAAAAGTAAAAAACGAAAAAAAAGGAAGAAAGAAAAGAAATCAAATTGAACCCCACATGCAGGGGGCGCGTAAAATAAATTGCTGCACAGGGGCGTCGCATACCCTAAATACGGCCCTGTATACAAGCAGCTTCAAATGATTTCAGAATGAAATTTTCACTCTGCAGCGGAGTGTGCGCTGATATGAAACTTCCTGGCAGATTAAAATTGTGTGCCGGAATCGGGACTCGAACCTGGGACCTTTGACTTTCGCCGGCAAGCGCTCTACCGACTGAGCTATCCCGACACGACACACGAAGCCGCCCCACAACTTTACTTCCGCCAGTACCTCGCCTTCTACTTTCCCATCTTCACAGAAGCTCTCCTGCGAACCTTGCAAGACTAGCATTCCTGTAAGAAAGGATATGGTGGAGACATGGCTTGGCCATAGCCTAAGGGATGTTTCCAGAATGAAAGTACGAGGGGAAGTACTGGCGGAAGTAAAGTTGTAAGGCGGCATCGTGAGTCGTGTCGGGATAGCTCAGTCGGTGGAGCGCTTGCCCGCGAAAGGCAAAGGTCCCAGGTTCGAGTCCCGGTTCCGGCACACAATGTTAATCTGCCAGGAAGTTTCAGCTACAAATGAATTTGTGGTAAAATGTAGAACAGTTTGAGAGATAATGGAAAAAATACGGTATGTAGCAGATTAGCTACACTATGCATTAAAGGGTTAAGTACAATCCTGAATAAATTGTAACTAAAACAGTATAAGAATATCACTAAAAGAATGCGTTATATTGTGATTACAAAGTAAGAGCAATTTTTATGCGCAGGAAACGACTAATACTTAAACAGCGCGTAATCGGTTGAGATAAAGCGTTAATGTTGACTGTATCCATCCCAAACGCGGCCAGACTTCATCCGCTAGTTTACGAAAGCTAGTTCGGCCTAGCCGAAAATTTGGCTTATTTCTGGCCGAAACCAAGACTGCGGCCGAAATCAATATTTTGGTCGAAACTGGCCGAAACGGTATATTCGGTCAGTATTTAGTAGGAACACTTCGTGCCTGCAGCGAGCTACACAAACACCGCCTAGAGACAAGGCCTTCCAACAGTTTGCGTCACGTCACGCCGATAGGCCGCGAACGATAGCTGACTAGCTGAACGCTACGAGGCGGTGGGCTGTGCCCAAACGGCCAGCAATTCAGCTAGCGATCTCGGCCTACTCGGTGTGACGCGACGCAGGCTGTCGTGAGGCCCTGTCTCTAGGCGGTGTTTGCTACGTGCGGGGCTTGGCGCCAGCGTTGCAAATGCCATCAGATAGGGGTGCCGCTTTCGCGCAGTGTCGCAGCCAACGTTCCGCTGTGGCGAGCAACACGATCTGGACGCAGACGGTTGAGCAACGCTGGGTGTGGCGCTCGCTCTTCAAGTCACGGCGTGGCGGCGGGGGCGGAGGTGGAGACCTCCCCCTCAGACAATGCGCAGCCGCCTGCGTGTCAGCAGTTTAATGGCGAGGAGCATTCCAGGAAACGAGCAGGGGCGCTCCGCCTCCCTCGCACTCTGCAGACGCCGTTGTGGCTCTCGTAGGACTTTTACTGCCGGACACGAAAGAGAGACGTACTGGTTGTCACGCTAACTAAAAACCAACAAGATGTTGCACTAAGAAACTCAGTCACTTTACGCACTTAAAAAGTTTCTTCAAAATGGGCAATATTCAGAACGGGTGTACCGCAGGGATCGATACTGGGACCCCAGTTTTTAAATACAAATTATCTTCATATACACAACACCCGAAAGTGAGGAGCATCAGTCAGATATCAATCACCCCGTCGGGGGGTTCGAATCCCCGCCTCGGGCATGGATGTTTGCGCTGTATTTAGTATTAGATAGTTCATACGCATAGGGAAGTGCCTTGGTTGCACAGTGGTAGAGTGCCAGGCTACAAATCCAAAGGTCGCGGGTTCGATCCCGACCACGTGCTAGGATTTTTATCTGTCACTTTCCACTTCTTTCACCTCTGGCAGTATTGCTCATGTGAAAAATACCGAGTAGCACCGTGGTTCGGCACCCACGTTAAACTGTAGGTCCCCCTATAACTGGCTGTGTAAGTCAGTTCGAAGATCGGAGGAAGGCAACGGCATACCACCTCCAAACAGAACCATGCCTAGTAAAGCACTGTGGTATTCAAACCAATCTTAGGATTGTTGACTGCTTTACCTTATGCATAGGGACTGATGACCCTACAGTTAAGTCCCATAAGTTTGACAAACATTTGAACATTTTTTTCGACTACTTATTGTGTGTAACTGATGAAAGTTCCAATTACCTTGATAGAACGACCGGAAGTGTGCATTACCGAATTACCGACGTGATTCCTTTAGTTTTGGCTTGGTAACTATTTTCCAAGAAGTTTAGACATTGGAGCCGAATTACGTCGACATTTGGCACGATATTTCGGCTGACAAACATTCATCGATCTTCAGGTTAACGATTTACATTGGAGATCGCTAATTCACGTCGCAACCGTATACAGAACTTCGGCGCGGAGACGCATGAACTAAGAAAACATCTAGAGACAAGGCTCAGAGCAGTCCGTGTCACGTCACACCGAGTAGGCCGCGATCGCTAGCTGACTGGCTGGTCCCTGGGTACAGCCCACTTCTCATAGCAGCCAGCCAGTCAGCTGGCGATCGCAAGCTGCTCGGAGTGACGTGACTGCGCTGAAGCCTTATCTCTATACGTTGTTGGTTAAGGCAGCCACTACACGAGCTCCCTGAGTCATATTAGCACCCTCTACGTATATTGCTCCATCTATGGTGCACATGCACGTGCGAAATGGTGACATACAGGCATGGACTCTATCGGAATACTCTCAGAAACTGGAATAAAAATGTCAAAATAATAAAAATTTAGTAATTAACTGCCTCTCGGCATGTTATTACGCATAAAAGTTTCTTTTCTGAAGATTCAAAGGATTACATCTGAAGACGGACCACAATAGGATCGAAAATGATTACCAATAAATTTTCTATCATGCAAAGACTTTTTTATTATTAACTCTTTCGCAGCACTATAGTCTGCATAAATTAAGTAAGAAACTAAGCAAAGTGACGGTCAGAAGTAATTATTCAATGAATACTAGTTACGACGCTGATATCACATCTAAGAGATAATTATTTTTATTGCACGAATAAACATTTGGTTCAAGACTGTGCTTTGGAACAGGCTGTAATCATCTGCAATGAAAACTACATTTTAGTCTTTGCTAACTAAGTACACGTAATGTCGCTCACCTATTTCCAAAATGTTTGTGATCTTACGTAACGTTATCCGAGATGACCTCTGCAGACAGCAAATGGCTCACCTGAAACAACAGAAAGAAACATAATTAAATTACAAAGCTCACTTTGGTACTTTGGAGAAGGAACATTTTATACCTGTGGCATCTTACAGGAGTGTTGCAGATCTGTTGTTATAGTGACTGTAATGTGCTTCACATGCACTTAATAGTAAATGCGATCAATTAGATTCCTTTTCTCGAATATAAAAGGCTCAGACAAATAAAACCACATGTGTAAGTAACCAGACCTAAGAGCAACGCGATAAACACCAGCACTCCATTCAGGAAAAAATATATTGCCGATTAGGCGCAAGAAATGGGGTAATCCTCATCCCTTTAGCAGAAATTTTCGAAATGAAGACACCATTAGGAGCGTTGTGCACCACGACCATAAAATGAAAACTATTAACATAAATGTCAGCATCGGTCGTAAATTAACATTTTTTTATTGCAAATCGATTTCGACTCAGTGCAACATGCACAATCGAACTGATACATTGCAGTTGTTACACGTCAAGCCGCAAGGCATAGCTACAAGATGTTCCAGAGTGAGTTTGCCAAAATGTTTGGTGAGGAAGTTGGAATGAGGACTGAGGCATCTGGTTCCTAACTTTTCTGTCTGTGTCGTTTAAACAGGAACACATTTCCCTTTTTTGTCCTCCGACAGGGCCATTCTTCAGCTGACAGAAGCGTATCACATGTGTGTAGAATGCCGCATAGCGTGCTTGCTAGAACACCCTGTATAAGTTTCGTTTGAAAACGTTTAGTAAAACATCTCCAATACAAGTAATAACGAGGGTAAAACCCTTTAACGACTGTTGAGTAACGGGTAACGACACTTCTGAAGGGTGTATAAAGTTTATTACACAAGTGTAAAAATGTGTAGGCAGTAACTGTTGCTTATGATAGAGAAATATGGCGCAGGTGTAAATTGTGAGGACATCAAGTTGAAGGTTAGCGAAGTAACGCTCGTTTTGCTATCCATCTGTGTCACAAACGTGTAGTCGCATCGATGGATTCTTCTTGGATTTACTGTTAGCAGTTAACACACAGCAACCAGCAGACGACAGATGAAAGCGAAATTTTGCATTCACTACCGCATTATCATACTGAATTGGAAGAGGGAAGTATTTTTGTGTTACTCTGTAATTTCCTACAGGATCGAATGCCGATGGTATCAAAGTTCGTTTGAAACATAAGGCAAAAATTAAATTCCTAACAGCTAACGTAGTACTTCAAATAGTTGGCTTCTTGCACATCCCTTTATTGATAGTGAATTTTCTTCAAAATGTTCAAATGTTTGTTAAGCTTATGGGACTTAACTACGGGGTCATCAGTCCCTAAACTTACAAACTACTTATGAACTACCTTATGCTAAAGACGGCACAAATATCCATGCCCGAGGGGAGATTCGAACCCCCGACCGTAGTGACCGTGCAGACCGTGACTGAAGCGTCTCAGTCTCCTCGGCCACCGCGGCCGGCTGAATTTTCTTCTGAAATTTAAAGAAGAGCAAGACTATGAACCTTACTAATTTTCAGGCCTTTTTCTTTCGTACCTGTACATATTCGCCAGTGCCTTAGTTATATTTCTGGCCCAAAAAACATATTTATGAAATGACAACTACTATGCTTTTCATAATTACTACTGACCACCACTCAAACTTCGTGAAATACCACATCGCTTGAAAAACCTAAATGATACATAATTATGATATCAGAATAACAAAGAAGCAGCGAATCAATACCCTGTAATTAGAATTTTCAATGAATACGTAAGTAACGTCATATTTACAAAAGAAAGAGGTTTCTATGTTATGAGTAAGTAAACTCACTCATTTCGCTTAAATCGTGGTTTCCTACATACACTAATGGGTGTCCTGACAGACAGCATACATGACACTACAATTCTGGACTATTTCGGTCTGTAAATGTGATGGAGCGTGACGAAGGAACTCACTGCCTAAGCTTCATCACCAAATATCGTGCCAAGAAAACTGCCGATCTCAACTAACCGTATTACAACAGTGACATATATTTTCCTACAATTAGTTCCGGATAAAAGTCCGTTTTGCTGTTAAAATGTTTGTTAAGCTTAAGGGGCTTAACTGTGGAGTCATCAGCCCCTAAACTTACAAACCACGTATGAACTACCTTATACTAAAGACGGCACAAATATCGATGCCCGAGGGGGGATTCGAACCCACGACGAGAAACGACCTCGCGCGTCGCAGCATAGCGCCGCTCCGCCGCGGCGCTTTCCTGTTAAATATAACAAGCGGTAAAAGGATTAAATACTTGTTTGGACATGCATTAACAGTATTAGTGCTTTGGAACCTTGTCTATTTTGTTTATCTGCTCTGTTTCACATTTGCGATTTCAGGAACCATTTTCTATCGTGTGGCACGGTAATTTCATCAATTAGAAAAATATGGTTAGCAAAATATATTCGAATAAAATCAACCGATTATGAGCAATTAGATTATGAAATAGACTTTAAGATCAATGTTGCAAAAGCCACAAAGTAGCAATGAACGAAATAGTGGGAGAAGGGGTAGAAACTCAGATTGGCAAGAGCAAGGAATGTCTTTCAGGAAAAGGGAATTTATAAAAATGGTATAATCGCTTAATTTAAACAAACAACACTGTTTGCACTACAATGTAAGGCAGAGTCTATCACAACAGAAAAAAAAAATGCCAGACTCCTTTTCGGCGTCTCCTCCGAAAAGCCTGAGGTCAATTTCAGACCTCTAACCCTCGGGGAGACACCCAGGTAGTATTTTGGATTTTTAAGATTGTATCCGCGAGCTTTCAACATGAAATGAATACAGGAGTGCAAAATTAAAAGAAATAACTAAAATTCTGCAGGGAAGTGTTTATTTTGTCACAAAACAGCAATAATGATTTAAGCCTAAGGAAGTCCTTTGTCAAGACACTTGTGTGGAGTGTTGCCTTGTATGGGAATGAAACGTGGACGATAAACAATGCGGATAGACAGAGGATAGAGGCTTTTGAAATGTGGTGCTACAGAAGAATGCCGATGATTAGGTGGGTAGATCGCGTAACTAAGGAGGAGGTACTGAACAGAATTGGAGAGAAAAGGAATTTCTGGCATACCTTGACTAAAAGAAGGGATCGATTGGTAGGACACATTCTTAGGCATCAAGGGGTTGTGAATTTAACGTTAAAAGTGTGTGGGGTAAAAATCGCAGAGGGAGAGCAAGAGGTGAATACAGTAAGCAGGTTAAATTGATGTAGGGTGCCGTTCTTATGAGCAGATGAAGAGGCTTTCTCAGGATAGAGTAGGGTGGAGAGTTGCATCAAACCAGTCTCCGGAGTGAAGACCACAACAACAACAACTAGCTATGAGATACTGTATCATGTGTGATTGGATAAGGGACTACCCAGAAAACACTGCCCGTTTATTGGTTTTGATTTCCTGTTGAAATCTTAATGCTCAGCGGTGTGGAAGATGAACAGAAATCATTCGCAAATATTTCCTTTATTTTGGCAGACCTAGTGAACATAATCACCGACATGAAGATGCTAAATTTTTATACGTTTTAATCTACATTTAAACATAGATAATGATCACACGTTGAGCGAAATGTAGATCTGCTACACCGAAGGAAATATTTGCGACTGATAGCTGTTGATCTTCTACATACTACTCCGAAATGACGACTTCTGAGCGGAACACGTTTGTTCGGACATCTGTTGACTGTTTGTACGAAAACGTGAATTCGACTCAGGACGGGGAAATAGCGTTTTCTTGCTTTATTTTTGGACGCTAGTGTAAAAGGAATTTTTGGCATACCCTGACTAAAAGAAGTGATCGCTTGGTAGGACACATTCTTAGACATCGGGGAATCGTAAATTTAGCATTGGAGGGAAGTGTGTGGGGTAAAAATCGCAGAGGGAGAGAAGAGACGCATATAGTAAGCAGATTCAAATGGATGTGGGTTGCCGTTCTTATGAGGAGATGAAAAGGCTTGCTCAGGATAGAGTAGGGTGGAGAGCTGCATCAGACCAGTCTCCGGACTCAAGACCATAACAACAACAGTGTAATTGGAAGCCTGAGCAAACAGTTTCCCAAAAATTATAAGGCAACAACAGAAAACAGCAACCATTCGCAAGCCCAAAGTATCTACGATGGATCTAGCCGCAATTTGGACCGTCCCACCCCCCAATTCCAAAATTCCAACAGGAGTGTTACGGGTCAAACGTGAAGTTGGTAACTGTTTAACAACCGAGGCGGGGATCCAGTGCATCGGGCCGGTCTTAAGAGATAAAAACAGCGCCCATTTACATAACAAAGCGCGGGCCACCCGCAGGCTCTTTCCCGCATCCCCCCACACCGCCCTCCCACTGCAGGTTAAGCCCCGGTGCAATTTAGCGGCCGTTAAATTCCTTTTTAATGCGTCCGGCCGGCGAATTTAGTGCGGGCCGCAGGAAAACGCGGCCATCCTACACGGCGCCGACGACAAGCTCGCCAAATTACTACCGCCGCGCCGAGCTGAGGGCGACTCCGCCCCCAGCCAGTAGATAGCTAGCGCTCCCTCCACAGAGGGCGCTACGGTCAGCCGAGGGCCCGAGATAGACTCACAGCCGCACCTAACGCTGCGGGGCAAGTACAGGCACACAGCAACACATGCATCGAAGAAGCGCCCCTCCCCCCCTTAACCACTGTACCCTGTTTTGTTCTTAGTTTAGCCAGACTTATTTCTGGTGGACTACAGACTGCATATGCCTCATGATAATGTGATGGAGATGCAAAGGGAATTATGTTGTCCAGATTCATACTAAGACTGTTGATATAAGAAATAATAATTGTCTGCTATCCATATATCGAAAAAAACAATACCGAAATATCAACCTCTAAAAATAGCGGCCTCTCATTGTAAATGCACTACTGTGCATTGAATGTAAATTGCTAAAAGAAACAGAATTCGCCTTCAGTGCTTCTATGATTTATTATACACTAGTTAAAACCCGGCGTTGCCCGGGTATTTATTTATTTATTCCTGCCATTTTTCAGGTATATATTCATTTGTGTAAGGCCTGCATGTCTGTAAAATCTCCTAGGAATACAGTAAAGTAGTATACATTAAAACTTGGTGCGGGAAGGGGCGGTTTTGCATACTGTTTATGTGATCATATCTCTTTAACTACGTGTCGTACTGTGATACAATTTAAAAGATACACTCAACTATATGCGTGTATATTGTCTGCAAAATTTCCCGCGGCTACAATACGTAGTGTAGAAATCAGAAATTGTAACGTCATACCGAATGATGTAGTTTTAGTCCATGAACAGCGAAACGTTGCCGTTTATGTGCTCATATCTCATGAACTACAAGTCGTACTATGATACAATTTAGAAGCTACATTCAACTATATATGTGTATACTGTCTCCAAAATTTCCTGTCGCTACAATTTGTAGTGTTCAAATTATACATTGTTACGTCATACCTAGAGCCATAGTTTTACTCCATAAACAGCGGAAAAGTAGTAAGCGAGAAACGTTTTTCCTTTCATCATTTTACTATGGTTGCCAGCGAGAAAAAGTTTAATAAAAGTTTCAAAACATGTTTAAAGCTTCTTGCGAGTCGCTAAGTACGGTCATTCTCATACAGTGTATTTCGAAAGTCTCGCCACATTATATGGCATTTTTAGCGATTTCTATTGGTTATGACGTAATATCTTTTGAATCATGTGTCGTATGTGATTCTTAACCATGCAGCAATTCTTACCTCACGGTAACCAAATTTGGTTGAAATCGGTCCAATGGCTTAGGAGAAAATGAGCAGCATTGTAAAATGCAGCAGTTTTTCGAGCATCTCATTGTTTATGACGTCATATCTCGTGAACTATATATCGAATGTGATTTTTACACTTACGGCGACCGTCCTCATGGATTGAAGCTTAAATGTACAAAATTTCATAAAGATTGGAACAAAACTGTAGATTTGTATGCAACACGTACAAATATACGGACACACTGCTTTATATATTACATGTTTAAAGGACTGCTAAGATCAAAACATACGTTACAAAATATGGAAGGTCGTAAACTCTACTAAATACCTAGGAGTTACAATTACGAACAACTTAGACTGGAGAGAACACACAGAAAATATTGTGGGGAAGGCGAACCAAAGATTACGTTTCAATGGCAGAACGCTTCGAAGATGCAACAGCTCCACCAAAGAGACTGCCTACATCACACTCGTGCGTCCTCTCCTGGAGTACTACTGCCCATTGTGGGACCCTCACCAGGTGGGACTGGCGGAAGATATTGAGAAGGTTCAGCGAAGGGCAGCTCGTTTTATCGCGTTACGGGAGGGAAAGCGTCACGGAAATATTGCACGAATTGGGGTGGAAATCAGTAAAAGAAAGACGTTATTCATTGCGGCGTGATCTGTTTGCGAAGTTTCAATCACCGACTTTTACTTCTGAATGTGAAAATATGTTGCCAGCACCCACCTACTTAGAGAGACATGACCATTACAATAAAATAAGAGAAACCAGATCGAAAACGGAACGATTTAGATGTTACTGTATCTTCTAGACCGTTAATCTGAATATGTATCGTATTAAGAACGTTATTGTATTGATATTCAATGAGTGTAAAATCAACAGATAAAGTGAAATCTTGGAATGATTATCTCGTTATCTGAAGTTTCATGTTGGTCGCCAGATTTGGTTTTGCTGGTATTTGGACTGAACAAACTCGTCGAGCTCTTTTCCAGGACAATAGCACTCCCATTTCCACTCCCGCGTGACATTACATTAGGTTCAAATGTTTGTAAAGCTTACGGGACTTAACTGCAGTCATCAGTCCCTAAACATACAAACTACTTATGAACTACCTTACACTAAAGACAGCACAAACCCAAGGATTCGAACCTCCGCATTGGAGCGCATTGGAGCACAGCACAGCGTCTCAATGCGCTCGCTCACTCCGTCGCGGCCCGCCCTTACGTCAGGAAATGAGACACAACAGCAGTAGATGCCTACTGCTGTTTGGGCGGCAACGTTACCCTATAGCGGATTTAAAGAGGATATTAAAGGACAGATGGCGACAGCAGGAAACGCATATATGAGACATTTGCCAACGTCGGATAGACACTGAAATGTTAGGAAATCATTTCTGCAGTCCACGTCTAGCAATTCAGCTAAGGAGAGGTTAGAAGCTTCCAAAAAGTGATGGCAGTCTGAAAAAATGCTGCAGATTAGATGATTAACGAGATACCAAATCGAACTGGTGAGGAAAGAAAACTTTTCTGCATCGCCGCTAAAATAATTTGCCGCTATATAGGTTAATCGTGAAGCATTAAGAATCGCCAATAAAATGGTAGGAGAATAAGAGGTGATAAATGTGAAGGGCGACCTTAGAATCGGTTCAATAATTAGTTCAGATTTATACGGTTTGCAGTAGTCAAGCGATGATAATGATGTTCGTGTAGGGCAGACTAGCGCAGGCTAGACCAATCGTTGGACTGAATACCGCAACAGACACAGACTTTGTCTCCAGCCGTCCGCGCTCCAGCAACTATCTGGCTAACGCACTGCATGTAATGTGTTTCAAATGTGAACGCGGACCTATCCACTGTAGTGCTGTTTGTGCGGATTTTCTTTCAGGTTGACGTTTGATCAGCGGGCTATGCCCAAGCCTTTAAGTTTTATGTATGACTAATGATGTTTACCATCGGTATTTTACTAAGGAATGCAATCTTGCTGACCGTTAGTATTCTGATGACGCGCCAAAAGCGCGAAACGCGTTAATAAACAGTATTAATTTGCAACAGACTGTTATTATTACAAACAAAAAAAAAAAAGACACAGACGTTATTCTATTAGAGATTCATCCCGCCTCAACGGAGCTTCGGTTTCACAGAGAGATACCATGTCACGAATGCATAATAACTATCTAAGCCAAACCGAAATCGTTTACGGCTGTATACCTGTTGCAACATCGCATGCCAACGTAACATTCTGACTCACTTCAGCCGTACTTCTCTTCTGGCTCACTTGTTTTAAGTGGTTACCTCTTTTTCATGTCTAATAAGATCATGAATTGGTCTCATTACGGTTGGCGTTCTACAAATCATTTCTATGCACCTTTATAAAAGATTTGAGTATATATGTTCCAATGTACTCGATAATCTTCAATTAACTTTATCATCAGCTTTCTATGCCAGGATTGTGCATTATTTTCCTAAGTTACCGACGTATTCTCCATATTTTGCAACTTAATATACTACTTCATGAAGTCTGATTCTTTTCGCCACTAACATATTATATTGCATATTGCTATTCTAACCAGTTCCTAGATCCAAGAGTATTATCAGATACACTTCTATAAGAGATTTGTAGTCAAATATTCTCACTGAACCGGATTACAAGAGAAAGAGTAGAGGGAAAGAGTTACCTGTTAATATGTATGTGACAGTAAGAATAAGAGATGAGAGAGACTACTTCTCTTCTGTAAACAATTTAACATGGAAACCATGAATACTCTATACATACTACTTAATCGAAGCAGGTATTCTTGGAAAGGACTTTGAAGCACGGGCAGATAATAGCTGAATTACATCACTGTCAGACAGAGTCCGAAACCAGATACTGAATAGTAAAGCATACCCAAGAGCAGATGTAGACTCTGCTGAGGAATGATGAACCGCGTTTTAAGTTCGCTAAGGATGTAGACACTGCGATGAGGAATGCCAGCGGCCGTGGTGGAGTAGCCGAGCGGTCTAAAGCACCTCGCTGCGGAGCGTGCGGTTGCTCGCCGTGGAGGTTCGAGTCCTCCCTGGGCATGGGTGTGTGTGTGTGTGTGTGTGTGTGTGTGTGTGTGTGTGTGTTGTCGTTAGGTTAGTTTACCTAGGTTTAAGTAGTTTGTAAGCTACGGACTGAAGACCACGCAGTTTGGTCCGATAGAATTACACACATTTGAACATTTTGAATGCCAGCGTACACAATTCATCTGAAGAGGAGTCGGTGTGTCTCAGGAAACAATCACAAATGATGCAGACGCAAACATAGGTACAGCAAAACTGCGGCGAAGAAGCCACTGGAAATCATAAGGAAAACTTCATTTAATCGATGACCGAAGGAAGTGTAAACATGTTCAGGGAGTAACAATAGAATACACGAATATAAATACCTTAGCAATTCAAATGTTTGTATAGTCTATGGGACTTAAATACGGGGTCATCAGTCCCTAAACTTACAAACTAATTATGAACTACTTACGAACTAGGACGGCACAAATATCCATGCCCGAGGGGGGATTCGAACCCCCGACCGTAGTAGCCGTGCAGGCCGTGACTGGAGCGCCTCAGTCTCCTCGGCCACCGCGGCCGGCCCTTAGCAATTAAATAAATGGCAAGTTCACGGAAACAAAAGCAAAATAGATGCAGGAAAAATGTGAACAATTCGAGAAACAAATTATCGTCGGAAGAACAATGCGACAAAAGATTTTTTTGACTAATTCTTCCATTGGTTCTTAGTACGATAACATAACATTTCATTAAAAGCACAATTTTATGTTCTATAATGGACTTTATTTGTTAAGCCGTTTTCCCCTTAAAAGGGGGTCTCCGGACTAAAACTGTATTTTTTTAAGGAGGTTGCATTATTACGGTGTTACAATCTTGGAAGAGTTGTTATTACTATACACTTAGATTTAGGCATAAAGTATAATGACATGTTTGCCCGATGTGGCAGTAAATTGAAAAGGTAAAAATTAAAAAAAACATTAATCAATAAATAACTAAATATACATAAATATACATGAGGGAGAGGAGATCAAACCAGGAATAAACTTTAAGTGCAAACTGTCCTTGTGTAACATTTTAAATAAATCTTATTTCTATGGGACGTTTTTTTTTTATTTACATGTTCTTGAAACTACAAGATTCGAACCCCCGACCGTAGTGGCCGTGCAGACCGTGACTGAAGCGCCTCAGTCCCCTCGGCCACCGCGGCCGGCGTGATGTTCGATAACTAATGATTATTCCATTTAAAAAATCGTTTTGATTCCATCTATTGATCCATCTTTGTGAAAGTATAGAAGTGGCAACCTTCAGACACCTCCACTAAAGTATTTATTTGGACGTAAACTACGAATATATCCCAAAAGGAGCAAAATTAAATAAATAAATAATTGTGTAATTTGCCTGCGCTTTAGTTGCCTCTCACGTGACATGTTTTGCAAAATGATTTTGTCGATTCGCGTAATTTACTTGCGCACCAGCTCCGGTTCGACGTTAAAACTTTAAAATAAGACATCGCTACATGTGGAGAGATGTTTTAAAAATCCATTAAATTCGGGGAATGAGGCTGGATAAAATTTACTTCTTCTAATATTTCGGTTCCTTGCCATTTAGCCATCTAGAGTCCATAGACTAACTCTCAAAATGGCTAGACGCTATGGAGCCGGATATTAGAAAGGAAAAAAAAAAAAAAAAAAAAAAATATTTTAATGCCTATGCGCGCTCGAAATTTAATGGCTCGTCATTTCGCTGCGAAAGAAAAGAGAGGCGTACAAATACGTGCTAATCCGTGATAAAATGATCGTAGCTCAGATACACTGCCGATAAAAGATTCATATACCTGCAAACACGAAGTCGATTTTGATCAGGTGACGACAGAAGCCACCTGGGTGATATTATGCGTAATGATAATGAATTCAACCTAGTCCGCAAACAGACAGCTTAGTGACATAGCCGCGAGAGCGGCATCTATGTGTAATGGAAGGAAGGAAGCTTGGGGTTTAACGTCCCGTCGACAGCGTGGTCATTAGAGACGGAGCTTACGCTCGGAGTATTTGGGTAAGTATGTGGAAGGAAATCGGCCGTGCCCTTTCAAAGTAACCATCCCGGCATTTGCCTGAAGTGATTTAGGGATATCACGGAAAACCTAAATCTGGATGGCCGGATGTGTATTTGAACAACCATCCTTCCGAATGCGAGTCCAGTGTGTTACCCTTGCGCCACCTTGCTCGGTATGTGTAATGTTTAATAGGGAACGTCTATAGCCTTAAGGCTCAGTGCGATATCCAAGTGTGAAGCAAACAGGCGTCATGCCACGGAGACGCACTCGTTCTTCCTACAACCAGACAGCTTATAAAGATAACAGCGGCAACTCCGTGGCATTCACATGCGTTTGTCAGGCGACATAGAGCCCTGTATTGGGAGAGTACCGCCAACCGGGCGAGCGCCGCCATTGTAGGCCTATCTCGCAATAGCAGCGCTATGCACTGCGCTGTTAAATTTACATTTATGATGAAGGGAACCGGTCTGTATATCGACGTGGTATGACAATACGTTAAGTAAATAATGAACTTAAGTTTTTAATCGTTTCATCATATCTACAGCGAATATTAAGGAAAAATTGGTAATCTGAGATCAAAACCTTTATTTTTGAGCAAACTAGTTGTAAAATTGAAACTTCCTGGCAGATTAAAATTGTGTGTCGGAAGCGGGACTCGAACCTGGGACCTTTGCCTTTCGCGGGCAAGCGCGCTACCAACTGTGCTATCCCGACACGACTCGCGATGCCGCCTCACAACTTAACTTCCGCCAGTACCTCGCCTCCTTCATTCTAGTTGTAAAATTGTTTCGTGCTAAAATTTAAACCCTCTACCAAATGCACTGCTTTCGCAGTAAGTGACGTTCCTGATTTCAAATTAGCTAAGGACTGACGTTTTTATATCTAATATATTGGTTTTTATCAAAGTAGGTGTAATTAATACATGTTGCTTTCCATTAATCTAGTGCCTAATGTTGATAGGTGTTGTGTGCTAACCTACATGTGATATTATCACATAACATTAGCTAAAAAAAATGTTCAAATGTTTGTAAATCTATCGGACCAAACTGCGTGGTCATCAGTCCGTAGCTTACAAACTACTTAAACCTAGGTAAACTAACCTAAGCACAAACACACACACCCATGCCCCAGGGAGGACTCGAACCTCCACGGCGAGCAACCGCCCGCTCCGCAGCGAGACGCTTTAGACCGCTCGGCTACTCCACCGCGGCTAACATTAACTGAGCTAACATTTTGGGAAGGTATACGTTTTTACACATTGTTATTGCACTGCTGGGTACTTCAGTAAAATAAACTTTATGTTAAAATTCGTGTTTTGGAGATCTATTTAATGGGCGGTTTCATTTATCGCCCAAACTTTCGTAATATGCAGGATAAGTATAAATACGAAATTCGTCAAATACGGCACATTATGTTAGATTTTCTTGTGTTTGTATCTTTTAAAAATATCTTTTCTCTTACGTGTGTTGTCCGTCCAACATTGCTCGCAAGAAACTTGAACAGATAAACCTAGAAGTTTACTCGATATTTCAATACAAATTCACTTACTTCCCAAAATTTTGCATTATCGTATGGAAATGCATTTTTTCTTCCTATGCGGTGTACCCACAATTCGCGTCTTTTCGCATCTCTTTCGCCCGTAGAATGCATAAAACTTGCTACCTCGGACTGTCTTAGTATAACAATTCACTGCCAACAATGCGGCATTTTTCACCATATAAAAATGGAATATGCTATGTTAAGCTCTTAATTTAATACATAATGAGTCTACAGATTTCCAACACCTCTAAATCCTATAATAACAGTTAGTTAATTGTAATATGCACTTTACCCTGATGGATTGCTTAGGCCTAAAATAGCGGACGTGCCCCACCCGCGCTCAACTGACCAATAACAGCCGGCGGTTGTCGGCAAGCCACACATAAAAGGTTGGCGCTACTCCCCCAATACAGGACTCTAAGGCGACATAGAGCCCTGTCTTGGGAGAGTACCGCCAACCGGGCGAGCGCCGCCATTGTAGGCCTATTTCGCAATGGCAGCGCTATGGGCGACGCTGTTAAATTAGCAGTTATGGTCAAGGGAACCGGACTGTACATCGACATGGCATGACAGTACGTTAAGTAAGCAATGAACAAAAGATTTTAATCGTTTTCTCGCCTCTACTGCGGATATTAAGGAAAAATTGGTAACCTGAGATCGAGATCTGAGATCAAGACTTTTTTTTTTTTTTTTTTTTTTTTTTTTTTTTTTTTTTTTGAGCAAACTAGTTGTAAAATTGTTTCGTGCAAAGTTTTGTCAAAAATAATATATGTTGTAATGATAAGAGACTTTAAGTCGTTAGAGTTAACATATTTCATTTAAAATACTGGTACTAATTAAAATACAAATATGTAGTTTAGTTATTTAGGCTGCTAAGGAAAAGAATAAAAACTGGAAAATTACAAAATAATTTTGTCTAAAAATACCTTCACGGCATTCATCATGCTAATACTTCTACCACCGCACTCTGCTTGGCGATTATATTTTCTCAGAAGAATATGTACTCTAGTGGTTAAAAAATACGTGCACAACTTCTTCCACAACACTGTGACACGAAGGAATATTTTGGAACCCATTCTTTGATTGATTTATGTCCAAGCAGCATTGTTCACTTGAAATGTATAAAAAAAAGTTTTGTCTAAATACATTGCGATAAATTTACGTAGAATGAGTAAGATACGAATCTTATTTATATACATGCAATATATGTAAACGGTTCTGCCTGTACAGACTTTCGTGATATTCAACATAAATGCGAAATTCGTTAAATACGGCATATTATGTTAGATTTTCATGTATTTGTATCTTTTAAAAATATCTTTTCTCTTACATGATTGTCTGGCCAACATTACTCGCAAGAAACAGATGAACCTAGAAGTTTACTCGATAGTTCAATACAAATTTGTTTACCTCACACAATTTTGCATTCTCGTATGGAAATGCATCTTTTGTTTCAATGCGATGGACCCGCAATTCGCGTTTTTTCGCATTCCTTTCGCCCTGTGGAATGCGGAAACCTCGAACTGTCTTAGTGTAACAATTCACTGCACAACACTGCGGCGTTCTTCACCATATATAAAGGTAAAGCAGTCAACAATCCGAAGATTGCTTTGAACACCGCAGTGCTTTACTAGGCATGGTCCTGTTTGGAGGTGGTATGCCGTTGCCTTCCTCCGACCTTCGAACTGACTTACCCAGCCAGTTATAGGGGAACCTACAGTTTAACGTGGGTTCCGAACCACGGTGCTACTCGGTATTTTTCACATGAGCAATACTGCCAGAGGTGAAAGAAGTGGAAAGTGACCTGGCGGGGCTCGAACCCGGGACCTTTGGATTTGTAGTCTGGCACTCTACCACTGTGCAACAGAGGCGCACTCACCATATATAAAAGTGGAATATGGTATGTTAAGCTCTTAATTTAATACGTAATGAGTCTACACATTCCCAACGCCTCTAAATACTAAAATAACAGCTAGTTAGGTGAAATATGTCATTTACGCTGATGGATTGATTAGGCCTAAAATGGCGGACGTGCCCCACCCGCGCTCAACTGACCAATAGCAGCCGGCGGTTGTCGGCAAGCCACACATAAAAGGTTGGCGCTACTCTCCCAATACAGGGCTCTAAGGCGACACCGTTAGCAGTGCCATCTGTTGGTTTCGAGTTGTATGCTATACTTCGCTTGACGCATGTGATTCTATATTTTATTTCGCTGCGTACCAAAATTTCTTAGAAATGTTTACATTTCTTACGTCTTTGAAGATATTAAGTTAGATAACAATTTATTTAAAGTTCATGGTTGAGGAAAAAGAAAAACATTCCTCTCTGCCATGATCTGTGCAACACGTCAGCCCTTCTTGATGTGAGGCGAAAATCTAAGAAAAAAAAATTCCGTAGGAGGTTAAAAATCTACATTTTACAAAACTTGTAAGGAAGTTTTCGATCTATGAAACCAAATCAAATCATAGATAACTCTCATTTCAGAACACTGAAAATGTTTAATGTTCAATAAAACGGAACGCGTCTGAAGAAAAACGATCGCAGTTTATTGCAGTAGCATAGACGTAAAAATGATGCCCCTCATAGTCTGTAGAATTTATTTTGATAGCATTCGCACTGAAAATAACACAATAGGTGACAAGTTTTAGGCTTATTCATGTATGCACCTTTAGGAAGCCGAACGGAACGCACGGCACTAAGCCAAATACTGAAAATGGCAATAAAAATCTAAGACAGTAATTAAAAATTCTGTTTAGCCTTGCTTAAATACAAATACCTTATGGTTCAGGTATTGTGACGGTGTGTTTCAAATCTCGTCAAGGCTACTAAATGGTTGTATAGTTTATGTTCCAATGGTTGTATAGTTTATGGGACTTAACTACGGGGTCATCAGTCCCTAAACTTACCAACTACTTACGAACTAGGACGGCATAAATATCCATGCCCGAGGGGGGAGTCGAACCCCCGAACGTAGTGGCCGTGCAGACCATGACTGGAGAGCCTCAGTCTCCTCGGCCACCGCGGCCGGCAAGGCTAGTCTTTGAATAAAGGCATTCAAATAAAACTTGCGATTATAGGCTACATCTGTTGATGTATTAAATTAACCACCTTATATATATATATATATATATATATATATATATATATATATATATATATATATATATATATATATATAACAAATTACAGCATATTCTTTTTTCTGAAATGTTTCTGCACAAAATGCTATGGGATAATAGGCTTTTGCTCATATGCTCTGGACTTTTTTTCTTTTTAATGCATTTAGTTCTTCTTTGCGAATAAGCCACTGGCTGAATCTACAAACAAATTATAAAAAATAAGGTAAATTAAAGCGTAAAAGTGTCAATACTGTTGCCAACCGTTAGCCCGTGGTCCACTCACGGCACAGCACTGACGTGCAAGAGTCAACTGGCGCCGTCATAGGATCATTTCGTCTTCGGCGGTTAAAGCAGATCCTGGCTATACGACAGTGATAGTTGTTTTCACGTACGACGATTAACCTTTCGAACTCTGTCTCGTATAATGTACCGACCGAGGTAGTTTATTTTTTTTATTTACTTGTTCGACATATACAAAGGCAATCATTCTTTCATTAAGTACAATACCCTTAAACAACTATTCTAACAATAGAAGTGCTCTTATTGTGCTGCACTTCATTACAAATACTCTCAAGTTACTTCAGCGCCGAGTCACTGAGTCTGTGTATGTCTTTCAAATCACCATCACAGCCGTACAATTCACACACGAGTAAATGGTCCGTTGTTTGGGTTTCACCACACTCACATTCATAGCTATCTGACAGGCCCCATTTCTTCATTAGTTGCTTACATCTACCGACACCTGTTCTTACACGATTCAAAGTTGTTCACAATTTCCTTGGAATTTGAATTCTTCGATCTTCTTGCTGTGGTCGTCCATCAAATAGCACTTCTTGTGTAAACCTGGCCTCCATAGCTATTACCAGACTGTTTTCGAGTTGAAGTCTTTAAGCTCTTCGCCGGTTTTCCAAAAAGCTGTCCTGGATTTAAGCCTGTTTGTAGCTATAAGATCTTCATGAATAGGTAGATCCAGGTTGCGTAGGGTTTTTGGGTATGTTCTTAGAGCTGATTTCAGGGGGCTCTATGTTCGCAAGGGCAGGAAGCCAAGCACAGGGGGTGACCCTGAGTGTAGAGGAGGTTATTCGCATCGTCTCCCTCAGATGGATGTCCACTTCTCATCGAGACTGGTGAGCAATATTCAGCTACGCTGTAGACAAGCGCTAGTCCTGATGTCCTCAAAGTGCTCGCTCCACATCTCCATGTCGTTCTGGCTAGTTTCGACAAGATAGCATTGCGGGGTTTAAGTTTCTGTTTTGTGTCCTCTAGATGTGAGTTGTATGATAGGGTGCGATCTCATTTGACGTGTAGACAACATCCCCGCTTGTGTACCCCGGGTGCTGTAACACGGGACAGCGGCGAAAAATCTACGCAACTACGACGGCCGAACGCACTGATGCCTCCCGGTCAACTAAAAGACAAATGGAGCAAGCAAGGAATTTTAACAAGAAGAGACCGAGGTGGTGCAGTGGTAACGCGCAGGATTCACATTCTAGAGGACGGTGGTTTATATCCACCTCGACTTATCCAGATTTTGGTTTAGCGTGATTTCCCTATGCCAAATGCCAATGGTTCCTTTGAAATGGCACGGCCGATTTCCTTTCTCATCCATTACCCAAATATCAGCGCGTGAGCTCTGTCGGTAATGACGAAGGTGTCGACGGCACCTTACACCCAAGGCTCTCTTCCTTCCTTTCTCATAGAGTGCATTGCTGCAAGACACCTGACCCGCACTCTATAAGTGCAGAATGTTGTAAACCACGTTCCTCCTCACATTATTGAAACAGGAATATGATGTGTTCTTCCAAGGGGATAATGCCGGCTCACTCACTGCGTGTGAAAATCAACGTGCTCTGCAAGGAGTGCTGGAACTCCCTAACCAGCACGATTGCCGGACGTATCCAATAGATCCCGTGTGGGATATGATGGGGCGACAAATGATACGTGCAACTCGTCCACCAACAACTCTCGCAGAATGTTAACAGATCGATCACGAGTGGAGTAAAGTATCCCGAGACAGTATTAGCCATGTGTATGATCGAATGGTGACAGAATCAGCGCTTGCATTGCTACGTGTAGAGGCTGCAGTACGTGCTAATATGAGTGTTTCGGGAGGCGTAGCCAGGATTTAATTTCGGGAGGATTACGTGGGTCTTTTAATAATACGCGACAAAATAGATATCCACGGCTGTCGATCTGCATAGGACGAAGAGGTGCACTATCTTACCTCGGAATGAGACTAATGTATTTGAGGTAATGGCGATTATTTTCGAAATAATGAAGGCAGACCATTCTGTTCGCGACTGATGAATTCGGATGGTTTCTGCTTCCTGCAGCTATTGTCAAGCTACTTAAACACAAGGCATGGGGTTTCTTTGCCTCTTCCCTCAAACTTAACCTGAAACATAAAGAAACAGTTCCAGACAGTGATGTAACGAACATCGTTCCAGAATATCCGTTAATCAGTTACTCATGACGTCCTTAAAAGACAAGACTCTTCTTGTCATGGAGCACTAATTTTTTATGTCAATAATGAACTGTTGAACAAACAGGGGGTTCGTACAAAAACCTGCAGGACAGCTACCGCGCATGCGCAGTAGGGAAATTAGTGTTGAAAGAGCAATCCTGCAGCATGCTGCAGCCTACCGACTGTTCAAGGAAGCTGCCGGCTGCAGCATCCTGCGGCTTTCTGGCTGCATGAGCTGCAAGGAAATTTTCTCCTGCAGCCTGACTGACATGATCGGTACCGCGCATGCGCGGTAGTGCCTGCTTTGCTGCTGCAGGAAGCTGCAGCCCTGCAGCTCTTTGAACGAACCTAATATAACCCTGAGTAGAGAGAAAGGAGTCAAAAATAATAATAAACAATAATGGATGGATTGTTATGAGAAAATAGGGGAAAAGAAAAAATCGGATCACCACAATGCTTCATTAGCCTTCCTTGCAGTATGAAAAAACGATAATCTATATCTATAAATGTGAATGTCTGTTCGGTGTACGTTTATCACGTCTGAACCACAAGACATAAAGAGCTAAAAATTTGTACAGTTACTAATATCTAACAGGGGAAGGCTTTAGGCACGGTTTTATGGCGATCGGGCAGCTATTTACCCACATATATTAATGTGAATGTCTGTTCGGTGTACTCTTATCACGCCCAAACGACAAGACGCAGAGACTTAAATATTTGTACAATTACTAATTTATATCTGAGGAAGGTTTTAGGCAGGGTTTTATAGTGATCTGATAGATATTTAGTGATTTGAAGAATATAAAGCGAAATGCGGAACAATAATGATTCCTTGAAAATTATATTTACTCATTGAAAATGGTTTTATTGGTTGCATTGTTGCTTGAGGGTTGATAATGATAAAAGGGTGGATTATATTGGGATGGAAAGTTATCGGAGTATATAAAATTCTACGTGTGTGTGTTAATATTTCGCTCTGCAGCGGAAACTACAGAACGCAAACGAATGGTGTGTGTGCGTGTGTGTAATTGTTGTCCGAAGTCTCCCGTTGTACACCATAGAAGTTCCATGCCGACAGCTATAAGGGGGTGGAAGATATGGTGCTTGAAAGTCGTCAAATTATAAAAAATTTCGGACTGAAGGCCAGCGATGAGGTTTGCGACTGTAAAGTAAGGAGGTTATGTACAGCGATACATGATGCCACTGACCATATTTTACATAAAGATTAAACTGCAGTCTATTTTTAGACAATTTCTGCCCCTTTTTTTATTAGCTTTGTTAAAATTTCGGGAGGTGTTTGAACCACTAAAACTACTCCCTGGGTACACTCATGCCC
Organism: Locusta migratoria; assembly: GCA_026315105.1. Classification (NCBI taxonomy): domain Eukaryota; kingdom Metazoa; phylum Arthropoda; class Insecta; order Orthoptera; family Acrididae; genus Locusta; species Locusta migratoria. The sequence goes on along the minus strand of CM048750.1, from coordinate 129,677,752 downwards.
TGGTATGTCAGTACCGCTTCAGCTATTGATACGTAAATGTAAACATTTCATATAGTCCGTATGCCGAACTGCAAGAATAAATTTTGAGTGAATTGGACGATTGTAATGAGGTGTACGGTTTCTTCTTCTCCGTCCCCCCCCCCCCCCCCCCCCTCCCGCCAGTTTTGGAACAGAGAACCAATTATAGACTTGAACCGCGGGCGAGTATAATGAGCTTCCTTTCTGGTCCCTGCTTTGCACACAGTCCTCTTCCCCATTAACACAGAGAACGCGGCAGTGAGCGCTGGAGGCTCCCGCCCTGTAGAAAGGGAGCCGACCGCCCTCGGGAAGTGGGTCGTTGTTTGCGGCTGGTGTACGGAACGTGTGCGCGGCGGGTCGCTGGAAGGCTGGAATGGGGCTGGAGCGGCCCCTGGAACGGAAAGAGCGCGCCCGACCGTACTGCCGGTGGTCTGCGCGCAACAGGTCCGTCTGCGGCTACACAATGGCGGGGACGGCCGGTTGTTGTTGTACCGCCGAATAGCAGGGGGGGGGGGGGGGGGGCAGCGGTGGCCAGCAGGCGGCGCTGGCAGCGTCAGGCGTGACCGTTACACCAGCCGCGGTACACGCGCGAATGTAAACACTGAGTAGCTTATCCGTCAAGGCAACTGTCGTTTATATTGGGTTAAACCAGTGTTTTTCAACCTTTTCGTACATACGACCCACTTCCAAGTAAAAATTGTCTGTCGACCCCCTTCCAAATAAAAAAATCGCACTGACGTGTTTTACGGCCCACTTTAGATTTGTAGTTTTATAAGTTTTTGCAAACATTTTGCACAAAAATAATAATCTAAATAATAAAAAATTAATTAATAAGAGTGTCTGAATCCCTTTTAGGAAAAAAAATTTAGGTAGTGGCGGGTTCCGGCCCACTGTCCTTTAGCATCACCCACTACGCTACGGCTAACAGTTATCAGCTGCATTCATTAATCTCATACTATTGATGACCGTTATTAACTGATGCTAATATGGCATTTGTAGATACTAGATTATCATTTATCGTACGAAGAACGACGTGTTTTTGTTAATTCTTCAGTGCGCCATTGCTTTGAAATGACAACGTGTAAGTTACAATAAGGAAATCATCAAATACGCAACGCAAGATGGCGTATGCCAGTTCTGGGCGAGGAATGTCACGTGACATTTGCGAACGGTTGGTTTTCGTTAATTCAATGGAGGGGGGTCAAAACTCCCTTATTTTTGCAATTATCTCTCAAATGATAAGAGATATGAAAAAGACGTAAGGGAACAAAGTTGAAGAGAATTTTCTCCTCTAAAAATTCGGTTATTCAATTTTCGTGTCAGATGAATGGTTACACCGTTATTTTCATTTAAATTTGGAGCTGTCAAAAGACAATCGCAAAGGCCTACTTTTAGTGTTACTACCGTAACCTAAAGTGGGCAATATTCTGGTGACCCCCACCCCCCCTTCCTTCCGAGCCTTAATAAAACTATATCATCTCCAAGGAACGAATTTTCTTTCTTTTTATTCAGCTTTCTTATAAATTGTTGGACTAGGTATTGTGTGTATATTTCTCGGAATGGAGCACATTATCCCATTTATACATGTTTTACCTCAGACAAAAATAGTTGCATCTTGAGGTTTGAAAAGCTCTTCAATCTCCGTGTTTCCTTACAATTAAATTTGCTTTTTAGGTATGGTCCGCCTTCAGTAGGGTTGCCATACGCCACAGATTTCACGGACAGTCCGCGATTTTACGGTAAATGAAAACGTCCGTGCCGAAAAGGCAAATGTCCTCGATATTTGCTGGATTTGGAGTCGACGTCCGGTAATTTAGAAAATTGCTGTCAAAGAAGCATCAACAATATGTTATCTCTTTGCCTTGACATTATATAAAATCCATATGACAAGAACCGGTATGTACAGATAGTGTTATCCTATTTCTCGTAAGATTATGTGAAAAGGATCTGTTATTTTTCAGTTACTATAGTCGGCGTCACCTACGAAGGAGGCCCAGTTTTTAGCCTTTCTTTACCGCAATGGCAGCCAATAACGTTCATTCAGTAGGCGCATGGCTGGCCGGGAGTTCCGCAATGTTTGTCCCGTAGGCGCAACTGCTGGCGCTGGGCCGTAGCTCCTCCCCTCCACGCTTCCCCTATCGCTCCGCTTCTATCCGCGGAAGCGCCTTCTTACATGACGCCAGGTATTGGCTGTGTTGCGCGGATATAGAAAAAAAATATTACATAACCGATAAAAAAACGAAGTATGCTGGCTAACGATGTAGAGGCACTCGAATCGATAGCCAGTGACCACTGTTAGATTTTCTGCGACAGAAAGGAGTGGCGGGAGTTTTGTTCAGCCTTCCGATGCAAAGCGAACAGCTGCTTCAAATAATAAGAAGCGAAACACAAATGAAATAGACGCTACATGAAATTATTTGTATAACGCTGAAAGTAACATAATATTCACTTTCCAGAAAAAAGTATCACAAAATACACCTTTTATTCACCAAAAACCAGTTTTGGACAACGTACCACCCCGAGAAAAGAAAAACCCAAACGGAAGTAAGAGTTTAACGTCCCGTCGACAACGTAACCATCGTAACCATCACAAACTGAACACAAGCTTCCACTGTTTTTAAGAATTATGAAATCGCTGAAAATATGAAACTTGGTGGCCAGACCCACATTGCGAGTTCTGTTAGCTAACCACTGCATCACCTCGATAGGATTCATCCTCAAGTCATGGGTACCATTACACCATGTTAGGTTTTTCTTGCCGTCAAGTAAATCTTATTTTTAATTTGATAAAATAACCAGTTTGAACGATAGTTTTTTCTGCCGGTTATTCGCGTTGTACTTGCACGACGTTTCAACTGTATAATTGGCAGTCTTCTTCAGGTGCGTTCTGTATTGATTTGTACCCATGTGGTGCTAGGTGCTCTGTTTGCAGTCCGCGATGCGTCGAGCGCACCGTCCGTGCTACGTGCCGTGAGCGTAATTGTTTGTGGTTACGTGTTACCGTTTTTTAATACATTGAAGGCGTGAGTAATGTTTATTAAAATTTTTCATTTATTAGCATATAAAAATAAAACCTGCAATAATATGTAATACAAACAGTAACAGAGATTCCAACTTTTGAATATGGCAAATAGTAATGCGAGGTAATATGTATGAGCGGGGAGGGAGGCGGTGGGGGCGGTTTTTTGAAGGGGTCAAAACAGAAAAATTGAATACAAAATGATCAAAATTGTGAAGCGAGTTTTGTAAGATTGCAGATGATATATGGTCAGCGTATTACTACATCGTTCTGATGTGTACAGCAGGAATATGTGTGGGTGGGGAGAGGTGAAGCAAAACTAATTGTTTTCTTCCTCAGTACCGAACATATTAGATTTGGTGATTTCCAGAGATATACAGAACAATCATTAAAACTTGCACACAACCACAAGATAACGTAAAATCATAACTGACAGAAACAAAGCAGGTTAAGATATTTCGGTGAGTGTGCAGGTTATGAAAGGTACAAGTCAAGTGACATGATGCATTTTCATTGGCTGCTGCTGGATTCCAAAATGGTGCGCCTTTGTGGATTTGTCCCGTATGCCGTATTGCGTAGTTTTCGAATTCGTAGAAGTTACTATCAATACCGGTGATTTCCACAAGAACACGCTCGAAGATGCTGCTCAGAACCACTTTATTTTTGTCGATGACATCACACGATCGAAATCAAAGGGAAACTAGTTTTGCCAACGAAAACAAATGACCGATTTGTTATTTAAACCTGAAAATTGGAATCCGAGCCACTCCAATCGTATACTCGTAATTTTAAACAATTTTTGTAACAATTACGATTAAATCGTAAAGGTTGGAACCTCTGCAGTAACTACGACGGAAGGATTGCATATTCCAAAAACAAATATAAAGGTGGAAGCCAAATAACATTTATTAATACACATGAATAATACTCTGTTGATCCATAACATTATGAATACCTAACTAACAGTTGACATGTCCACGGTTGACATGCATAACACTGGTGATGCGCCTTGAAGTGAAAGTAATGTACTCTTGATAGGTCGCTAAAGGGAGTTGGTGTTGTAGTCTGCTGCAGGAATTGAGTCAGCTTCTAAGAGTACAAAGATGGACAAATAACATGGAATAAGTCAACAGTTATTACATAGCAAAAGTATAAATAATTTATTGACAGAATACTTAACTTCAGATAGTTGAAGGGAAGACAGGAATAATTGACTGACATAGAATATCAGAAAGACGTTAACACTTGATTGCATCTTTCTGCCACGCCTCAGACTATCATGATTGAAGCCTAATCCATACAGTTAAGTACTAAGAGTACGGAGCCTGCTTGTCCTAACTAATGTCTCAACCTACCGCAGCACAGTAGACACGAATAACTGACTGACTCCGGGTCATCGCCATCTAGCCTCGGTCAGATTCTGGTAGATCGTGTACACCTTTCCCATTCTAAACACGGATGTCAAATTTAAACCAGAAATTTAGCTCGAAACCCTGTCACATAATTTGGTACACAATCCCAAAAAATTCTGGCCGTATGTAAAGTACATAGGCAGACATGATCATCTCAATAAAATAAGGGAAATAAGATCGAAAAAAGAAAGATTTAGGAGTTTCTTTTTTCCCGCGAGCTGTTAGAGAATGGAACTGTAGAGAAATAACATAAAAGCGGTTCGATGAACCCTCTGCCATGCACTTCAATGTGACTTGCAGAATATCTGTGTAGATGTAGATGTAGAGCACGTGCACGCTGCGTGTCATTCCTGGAAGGATTTTCTGAATGGCAACTACTTCTACAATCTAGATGAATTTTTAGATAAAACTTAAAAAAATAAAAATAAAAAAAATAATGAAAAACAAAATAAAAATAAAAAAATCCTTAAAATATTGATTGTCAAGTATAGACAACATTTACTAATCTGACACGTTCCACATCATTACAAAAGGTAGTATATATGATCTATGGAACAAGTATTAATCTAATCTAACTGAACGCGAACTGTAATGGTGCCCCAGCGACCAGACGAAAGTAGTTCGCTAACCTGCCGCTAGGTGTAAAAATTATTGCAAAATTCAACAAAGCTTTTAAATCAGAGAAACAGCGATGCGCATGTTTACCCGCTGCGCATGTTTCCCCTACTTTCCCCTACGACATTATTTGCCACTGTGAGCTTCACTGATCTCGCATAGGTAGCAACACTAGACCCCTACTACACTGTCCATCTTCTGGTATTGGCCTTAATGTTTCTTTCGTAAATTCACGATGTTATACTGTTCTAGAGTGTTAGTGTTGCCCGACTCCCAAATAAAGAATTTTATAACCTCTAAATAAAATTACATGTATCAGTTATTGAACTACGTAATACTATAGAATGCAATTCTCGTTACCGGGTACTCCAGTGAGAAACGAGGCTAATCGAAGAAATTATTACCATTAAAATTTGAAACATGCATTATGGAAATTTCCCACCACTGTCCTCGGCTCTGTTGGCACGGCCGTATCAGTATTTAAGTTTCTCTTTCGAAGCAGTCTGACAGGTTCATGTTGCGAAGAGTGAGATAAGGCGTTAATGTGTACTCGGCGTGGCAGAACCACTGCCTCTGTCAAGCAGGTCTGCTGGGTTCCTTTCAGCCACGCCGGCTATCGCCACAACTGGTTTACGGTTCTCGTCCTCGATGCGACAATTTAGTTAACGGCTGAATCACTTAGCGAAGATTATTATTGAAAACATTATGAAAAACACCAATCTGAGCAATCATTAAAATCAATCTGCATTGCATATTTTTCTATTGGTCACCGGTTTATGAAAAATGTTTGATACTGAGGACGTATTAGTTGTTTTAAAGGAAATAAAAAATCGCTATCGAACTCAGTAGAGTAAACAACCAGATGCTCAAGAATACAGCCAACTCGTGGAAGTAATAATTAACTGCGCTATAGCAAATGCAATGTGCGTATATCACCAAGTCCCAATACTGCTCTGATAAGACGAACAGTGTCTGGCTATTGTGGATGGGTTCGTTCGAAGTGAAGCTGAAGGTGTGAGACGAAGGCTACACAGTGAATGAACTACTTCATTAAAGAAAACTCCTAACGTGAAGTAATTGCAGTATCAAAGTCGAACAAGAGATTCTCGCAAACTGTTTGCCTCACTGGCCAGAAGCAAAAGCTCAGTTCTAAGCTTGTAAATGAGTGCTCCAAAATGGAAATACAATGCACTGGAGTAATAATTTTGTTCCTCTGCTCACAGAGAAACAATTGTGAATACTTCAACCAATGCAATCTGCACTTGCAGCTAATTGTGAGCTAAATCATTGAACGCATTGCAAGCAACTGCTCACATGTGTTCTCGCACCTCGGACGCAGATAGTAGAAACGACGACTTACTTTTCAGCAAGTTACAAGTCTACATAGGACTTTTTCTCAAGAGCCAATCACAGCTATAGCTTCAAATCTCTCTTCCCCACCTTTCCTTCCATCCAAACCTTTTCCGCAAAAAAAGAGGCTTCTAGAAAGTTTAGAAAGTTTCGACCGTTTGACAGTTGAAATCATCTCTCGATCGTATCATCGCCCGCGAGTTTTGTCGCGAAGCGGCATCGGCCATGGGCTGGTCAGTAACCTGGCTCAACATACCGCACCCTTCGTGATACCGTCAACACTGGACTTGCGCATAATAGTTCGCGATCGGGAGCACTCACTTTAGTTCGCGGCTCTGCCGCAAACTAGTTCGTTCTTTTAGTTCGTCCGCTCCCAGTGACGGCTGAGCGGCGTGGTCTGCGCATGCTGATGGAGGGGGAAGTTCCTCCACCTAGCTGCTTCATGCGCTTGCTGCTTGAGCCGCTAACGATATCACGCAAACCAAAAGAAACAGTTTGTGGATAATTTCTCGCGTTTAAGTTTGGCATTATGGAATTTATTAGTCAGGTATTGCAGAGTGCAGAATACTTTAAAACAGAAATTTTGTAGCACTGAGCTATTTAATCTAGCAGGCAGACGCTCGCCTCGAAATGGCTATCAGCAGAAGGCAAACACATGATTTTTCATTCTACTGCACGCCCTCTTGCTATTTCGCGTCGGTATTTGGAAAAGAATCCAAAGAACTATGAAGCGAGATACATTTGACATAATAGTTCGTAACCGGTAACGCATGTTTTAGTTCGCGGCCGCCGCGGTGGCCGAGGACACTGAGGCGCTCCAGTCACGGTCTGCACGGCCACTACGGTCGGGGGTTCGAATCCCCCCTCGGGCATTGATATTTGTGCCGTCCTAGTTCGTAAGTAGTTCATAAGTAGTTTGTAAGTTTAGGGAATGATAACCCCGTAGTTAAGTCCCATCGACTATACAAACATTTGAACATTTAGTTCGCGACCGATCGCGCATTTTTTAGTTCGCGACCGGTAGCTCTCCTTTTAGTTCACAGCTCGGCCGCGAATTAGGTCGCTCTTTTTAGTGCGTCCGCTCTTTTTGGCTTTTGCTACCGCTACTAAAAGAGCTCTTTCTTTTGTTATGACAGCTTTTTTTATATAATGATCAGTGTTGCCCAAGCGTGTGCTATCGCCCGCAATTTTGAGCAATGTCTACGAAACTACAGCTGAGCTGCATTTCATCTCTAAATGACGGTAATTGGCAGAAGGGAATCACGCGATTCTACGCGCTCTCGCGTCCTCTCGCTGTTGCCCGTCAGTCTTCGGAAAAGGAGCGGACGAACTAAGAGGCGAGGGATCTGTGAACTAGTTCGCGTAGTTCGCCTGTGGGTGCACTCTTCCGAACTAGTTCGTTCGCGAACTACACAAGACTAGTTAATACTACCCTCGGCATTTGCCGGTCTCTCTCACTGACATGGCTGTGCTCCCATTTCCAACCAAGATAAGTACTACATGCGAATACTGTTAATATTAAATGTTCATTATCAGCATCAACCAGTTTTCTCAGTGACCTAGTCAACATTAATATTCCCACTCTTCCTACCTACTTTTGCTATCAGATTATCCGGAATCAAACTGATACCAGTAATAAATAAACGCATGTAATTAGTTACTAATTCGTATGTTGAAAACAGTAGACTGGCAGGGCTGGATTAAAATATGTCAAAACAAAACAAGCAGTTCCGCATATGCGGAAGACTTAGTTGTATTGGCAGATTCGATTGAAAGGTTGGAAACTAATATTTCAGAGCTCGATCAGAGGTGTAAGGATTATGATATGAAGATCAGCATCTTCAAAACGAAAGTAATGTCTGTGGGAAAGAGATTTAAACAGATTGAGTGCCAAATAGGAGGAACAAAGTTAAAACAGGTAGACAGTTTCAAGTATCTGGGATGTATTTTCACACAGGATGGCAACATAATGAAAGAACTAGAATCGAGGTGTAGTAAAGCTAATGCAGTGAGTGCTCAATTACGATCTACTGTCTTCTGCAAGAAGGAAGTAAGTACCACGACTAAGTTAGTAGTGCACCGCTCTATCTTTCACCAACTTTGTTGTATGGGAGTGAAAGTTGCGTGGATACAGGTTACCTTATTCATAAGGTAGAGGTTACAGATATGAAAGTAGCAAGAATGATTGCAGGCACTAATAGATGGGAACAATGGCAGGAGGGTGTCCATAATGAGGAAATCAAAGAAAAACTGGGAATGAACACCAACACCATAGATGAAACAGTTAAAGGCCGCCGTGGAGTAGCCGAGCGGTCTAAGGCAACTCGCTGCGGAGCGCGCGGTTGCTCGCCGTCGGAGGTTCGAGTCCTCCCTGGGGCATATGTATGTATGTATGTGTGTGTGTGTGTGTGTGTGTGTGTGTGTGTGTGTGTGTGTGTGTGTGTGTGTGTTGTCCTTAGGTTCGTTTACCTTAGTTTAAATAGTTTGTAAGCTACGGACTGATGATCACGCAGTTCGGTCCGATAGTTTTACAAACATTTGAAGCAGTTAAAGCGAACAGACTGAGATGGTGGGTTCACGTTACACGCATGGGAGAAGCTTCGTTACATGAGAAACTCATGGGCTCGGCAGCAGAGGGTAAGAGGAGTCGAGGTAGACCAAGAAGAAATTGCTTAGATTCGGTGAAAAACGATTTTGAAGTAAAAGGCATAACATCAGACGAGGCATCAATGGTAGCATTGAATAGGGGATCATGGAGGAATTTTATTAGAGGTACATTGCTCCAGACTGAACGCTGAAAGGCATAATCAGTCTCTAATGCTGATGATTAATTAGTAATATGTAAACGTAGCATGTAAGGTGGTGAAATTTGCTGCCGCCTTCTACAATCGACTATCGTCCGCGGACCAGTGCCGAACAGCCCAGTGTATGCCACACACCGTGCCGTTCGCAGCCAGGTGCCACACGAACGCCCGCGCCGCGACGTGCCGTGCCGCTCGGTAATCAGGGCGCGGGCCGCCATGCAGTATAATGGCGGCTGATTGCGCCTCGCAGTATAATCCCCCGGCGTAAAATCAGCGCGCCGCGGTGGGAGCCGGCAACACACACGTTAATAGCGCGCAAATGCACGGCCCTCATTACGACTCTGGGACCCGCGTCTGTTTGCGCGCGCCGATAGTCGCGACGCGACGTGGCAGTCAATACGCTGACTTGTGTGGCCGAGGTGGGAACGCGCTTGTGCCCCTAAGAGACCTCGCTCAGATGAAGCCGCGTACATGCTTAAGTCTCATCTGTTACTAACGCAAAGCTGCCATGCTCGGTAACAGAGCGTAGCCCTATACCCCCAAGGTTACTCTGCAAATCACATTTAAGTGCCTGGCAGAGGTTCGTCAGAACACTATTATACTATAATAGCGCGCGGGAAGAAAGAACACCTGAATCTCTCCGTTCGAGCTTTGATTTCTCGTATTTTATTCTGATGGTCATTTCTACCTTTGTAAGTGGGAGTCAATGTATTTTTGCATTCGGAGGAGAATGTTGGCGATTGGAGTATCGTAAGTAGCCCACGCCGCAACGATAAGCGCCGTTGTTGTAATGATTCCGATCCCAGATCCTGTATAATTTCCGTAACGCTGTCTCCCCTGTATCGTGACAATACGAAACGACCTGCTCTTCTTTGGACTCTTTCGATGTCCTCCCTCAAACCCACCTCATAAGGATCCCACACTGGGCAGCAATACTCCAAAAATGGACTGACAAGCGTAGTATATGCAATTTCTTTTGTAGTTCTGTTGCACATTTTAAGGGTTCTGCCAATAAAATGCAGTCTCTGGTTCACCTTTCCCATGAGATTATCTACGTGTTCCTTCCAGTATAAGTCTGAAGTAATAATAATTCCTAGGTATTTTGCGGAGTTTACGGCTTTCACTTTTGATTGATTTATCTTGTAAACAAAGTTTAACGGATTTCTTTTCTTATTCATGTGGACGACTTCACACTTCTCATTATTTAGAGTCAATTGCCAATTTCTACACCATACTGATATATTATTCAGATCGTTCTGCAGTTGGTTTTGATCTTCAGATGATTTTACTAGACGGTGAATGACGGCGTCATCTTCGAACAACCTAAGAGAGTTACTTAGATTTTCCCCTAAATCGTTTATGTAAATACGTAAGAGCAGAGGACCAATTACACTACAATGTGGAACGCCCGACATCACTTCTGTTTTAGTCGATGCCTTACCATCGATTATTACGAACTGTGTACTATCTGAGAGTAAATCCTCTATCCAATCGCAAATTTGGGGCGATATACCATAACCACGCATATTGATTAAAACCCGTTTGTGAGGTACGGTGTCAAAAGCCTTCTGGAAATCAAGAAATACGGAATCGAATTGCGAACCCTTCTCGATAGCGCCCATCACTTTGTGTGAATAAAGAGCTAGTTGTGTTTCGCATGAACGATGTTTTCTAAATTCGTGTTGACCTTGGGTCAATAGATCATTCTGTTCGAGATAATTCATAATATTTGAATACATGACATGTTGCAAAACCCTGCTGTAAATTGGCGTCAATGAAATAGGCCTGCAGTTTATTGGGTTACTCCTACTGCCTTTCTTGAATATATGTGTGACCTGTGCAACTCTCAAATCTTTTGACACAGATCCTTCTATGAGAGAGCGGTTGCATATGGCTGTTAAGCAAGGAGCTACCGCTTCAGTATAATCAAATAGAAATCTAATGGGCATACAATCCGGTCCAGAAGACTTGTTCTTGTTAAGTGACTTTAGTTGCTGCACTACTCCGGTGATATCTACTTCTACGTTACTCATTTCAGCCTCTGTTCGTAATTCGAAATCTGGAATATTGGTTTCGACTTCTTTGGTGAATGAGTTTCTAAAAGCTATGTTTAGTAACTCTGCTTTAGTAGCACTGGTAGGCTCCCAAGCACTTGCGCTGTTATTGATCTGAAATTTATATGTAAAAAACAGTCTAGAGTGCAAAGATTTTTATTTATATTAGCTGGTTTCTGTCCTTTTTTCCACCATCTTCAGGATTGCAACTCTCAAATGTGTCACAGTTACATTTAAGAGGACCTTCAAGTAACACACATTATTGCCAACATTAAACTAAGTTAGTAAAGAGAAATAAAATAAAACGATTTTCTGCCCATTGATGTCGTGGAGCAGGGCAAGTGCGTGGGAGCCTACCAGTGCGTTAATGCTGGCTGGAGCAAGGGTTACTGCTCTTAAGTAGCTAAGGCCCCGCCCCTTTGCCAGCTCCGCCTATCTTTGGTAGCCAATGAAAAAACTACTTAATTTTTTACAAAACTGTTGTAATCAACTAGTAAAACCAACCGATCTTTCAATGTTACCAAAAAAAAAAAATAAATAAATAAATAAAAATCAATAGCTTTATACGCATTCAATGAGAAAAGAATATAATAATTTTGGAATGCAATTGTTGTCTATGTACCTTAAATAAGTTTTATAGTTAATCTTTTAATGTCAGCAAATTGCATTGAAGTCTGGAGAACCACTTATAAAATATTGATAAGACCCTGGTTCCATATATGTCAGTATTTAAATGTTTTAATCTTCATTTTTCACATAAGAAAGATGACCATAATTATTTTATCTCAGATAATACCAAAGAATTGTCTATTTAACTATAATCCTATATTTTTTGGCTAAATTTATGTGTGTAGTCTTTTCATTGGCTACCAGAGATGGGCGGAGCTGGCAAAGGGGCGGAGCCTTAGCTACTTAAGAGTAGTAAACAATGGATATAACATCGTTTTATTTTATTTGTCTTTATTACCTTAGTTTAATGTTGGCACTAATGTATGTTGCCTGAAGGTTCTCTAAATGTAATTATGATACATTTGAGAGTTGCAATACTGAAGATGGTCCAAAAAAGGACCGAAACTAGTTAAATGCAAATAAAAATCATTGCACTCTAGACTGTTTTTTTATATGTAAATTTAAATATAAGACTGTTGTTTATCCCAAAAGTGAAACATAAATGTTTCCAAAAATAATTAATCTGAAATGTTTTTTATCCTAAAACAGTGGCTCTGCGGATGGAACAAATCTACCGTGACATGCAGGCACACACATCAGAAATCACTGCACGGTTCAGTCCAAGGCAGCTCAGAGGTTCTTAATTGTATTCTGAATGAACTCAACGACTACTCCTGTAAGTAGAAAAATAAATAATTACTGCTAAATGACCTCACCGATACAGGGGTGTGGTATTAGACAGTCAATAAAATGATAACGCTGTTCTACTGAGGAGTAAGAAATTTACTTCAGTATCTTAAAGAGTTCAAAAATCAAAGACAAATAAAGTTGAAAAAATTAATAATGAAATGTAATAAAAAACAAAAGGACGACAGGATGTGACCGTTAGTGGTATCGTTTCGATAACACCAAACCGCAAATAGAAACAAAAACAGTTATCAACACAAAGTACCCATTAGAGGGTGGCTGAGGCCACGCCTACAACTGAAAGAATGAACTAACAGAGGCTGTCGCAATAAATGCAGCATAAAGTCGTCCTGGTGTCGGCGCCGGTGCACTGAAGCAACTTTGCAGAAATAAAAAATCAGCCTTGCTTTAGCGCGCATTTACCATTTGCTGTGTTGGGCGTCAGCCGTGACTCTAAAATACTATCAAAAAACTACCTGTTTAAATCCGTAGCTGGAGTGAATCAGCCAGAACTTCCTATTAATCTTAATAAAGACAAGACCTGCTAACGTACCTATTGAAAAACTAATACGGCAAGGTACGCTGATTCAGCAAATCAACCCACCGTAACGCCTTCTCGCTTCCATCCGCAGACATGAACTAATTATTGTGGATGGGTAAAAATGTCCATTGCTCGCTCTGTGAAAGTCTCGTAATTACAGGTGAAGTGCAACTCAACAGTTGGCACAGCGTACTGCTTTTTATGCCACTGGGCAAAACCACAGCGGATCACCAAGTATTCACAGACACATATAATCTGTTCGGCCAAATTGGCACACCAATGCCAGCAGCAGTCACCGCCGGAAATGCGTTTTCTCGTAACACCATCATACATCTTTCGCCGTGCCTCTCCACTTTGCGAGCAAGCGCACCTGCTCGAGGCCGCCAATCAGAAGCGTATAGCAAAATGACGGGCGTCTCCCCATTATGGCTCACTCCAATGCGAGTTAATCTTACAAACTTGTTAGGTATGCTTTGAAAGCTGACGCACCCTTCATTGGCGTCTGGCCGTAGCGCCTTGATGTTTCTGCTTTGGGGGAATTGGGGGGGGGGGGGGGGGAAGGGGTGGACGAGTCAGTCTTTGTGCCGCCCTGTGGCCACACACGCGGTATTGTATCAATAGTATGTCAAAGCCCTTCCTTTCGCTTTGCCACCTGCTTCGGGAAATGTGGTATATTCCCAGCGAGCGACATCCCACTCTCGAAAACAAACACAGGGCTACTATACCATAGCACACAGTTTTAAAATGTCTGTCCGGTAGCAGCCTCGTAATACATACAGCATAATTAGATGCAATAACTTTTACAAATACAGTAATTACTGTCTCTAATTACCAACACAAATATCATGTGTGGGGTATCAAATTGATCATAAAAACGGGACGGTTCTGTATGTCTACATGAAATGGCGTGTAAGGAGATCAGAAAATCTTGACTCCTTATACTCTTCAAAACAATTCACTTTTGCCACATTAAATGGAGTAGACCTACATATTCAATATAAAAGACGTTTCAAAAATATTATAAGCTTTGGGGATATGTTCTTTACATCAGGCAATAACTCATTTCCTAAAATCCTTCGTTTTCAAGTTCTATATGAGCGTTCTCAAGTGATGTGATTGAATCTCAGCAACACATAAATCCTTACTGTCTTAGATTCATTATGTACATTACAAAGGGGTTCTCCTTCACTCAAAAACGGCTGAATGCATTTGGATGCAATTTGCAATATAGATAGCTCGTACGCTGCATTAATGCCTACGGTTTTTTTCGTAATCTACCATTTGGTTCATGGTGAAATATACCTAGGGCATGAAATGATGATGGGTGGAATTTAGAGATACTGTCTGACACGTTGATTATAAGAGGTAATCCGTCTTATGCTGACTGCAATAAAGAGATTTATTTTACACAAGACGCGTTTCGCTTTTTATTTTAAAACTATCTTCTGTGGTGGTGGTGTTCTCTTCTTTCCTACATCTCACTGCTGTTTCTCCGTCTTGTTGGCTGGAGTTGGTTTATGGCTTGTGGTTTTCGGCTGTGTACAGCACTTTTCGTCTGTTTTTGTGGCGTTCCTTACTATTCATCACAGCACATCACACACTTCACCTATTTCGACTGCATCAAGATTGCACATCACTTTGTTTTAAATGGAATGCCTTCCGATTTGTTAATTATAAGGGAGACATGTCAGAAGCTTCATATCCATGATGGTGTTCGCCAAGGAGATGGACTCATCCCCTTTTATTCAACACGAAAAAAAGAAAGAAAGAAAAAAAAAAAAAAAGAAATCGAGGGCACGAGGGCATTCAACATGGGAATGGATAATCAATGTGAAAAGTCTGAGGATCACAGAGGATCCTGCCATTCTAACTAACGATGGCGGACAAGCTGAACTCTCACTCAAGAAGCTACACGGAATCTCACAGAAAATTAGCCTAAGAATTTTCAACGTGTAAAATGAATGCATGGAAAGCAAGCCTGCAAATTATCTACTCGTTACAAGCCGGTGTGGCAAATTGGCCAAGTTGTTCACTTCAAAATCCAGAAAATACCCTCCAACCACCAGGACTGATGCATTAGAAAATCAAGAAAAAATTTCCAAATTACAAAAAGCATATATGCTCACTTGGAATGATTACAATACAAAAAAATCTATGCCGACGCAAAACTAAGGCGTTACGAAACTGTAGTTATACTGGGAACACGCCATGCCGGGGCAATTCTAGTGTTTCACGGTCATACGAGAATAAGAGCAACTGAAATGCACGAAAGGAACATTCTAAGTAATATATACGAATCAGATAACGAGGCCGTCATGAGACGCCTAGAAAAACACAAAAACAATAACGAACACCTTTATAAATACAAGGATGAAATTTTATGGCCTTATCAGTAGGATGACCAAGAACAGGATCACAAGGCAAATGTTTAAGACAGCGAACACTAACAAAAAGAAGACGAAATGAGTCACTGCAACAGAAGAGGACAATACAGAACTATGAATAACACAGGGCAACATAAACAATCGAGAACAATGTAGAATCGTCATAATGAAACAAAAATCTAAACAAAACCATATAAAAAGAACAGGAAATAAATGGTCGGGAAAGAGCAAGAAACAACACGGCCAGCGCATGAAGAGAGTTTGGAGAGAAAGAAGGAAGAAGAAGAATTCACGACTACCCAACTTCGATCGACCACTATATGTAAGATTGTAACCAACCACGTACGAGTTGTTGATACATGACACCAAGTAAGCACTATCTTACGTGTAGCAGTCCTGCATACAGTTATGGAAACTAAAAAAGGTGAAATTACAGTGTGGCGACGAATTACAGTGACGATAATATTATCAATATTTTCTCGCAATAGCGAATTTCTTTTAGCGCCACTGTATAAGGTATAGATGTTCTACCTAATGGTGACATATGAAAATTTGTGCCGGGCTGGGACTCGAACCCGGGTTTCCCACTTTTCGCGAGCGGTCGCCTTAACCACTAGGCTACCCGAACACGACTCCAGGACCGCCCCAAACTTCCATATGCCACACTGACTACCACATACAAGTCAACTGCATTCATCCCTTAGCAATCGCAGCTTAATCTGTATTCCCGCACCAGGGAGAATGAAAACAACGAGGCATTAACCTACGCTGTTATCGTCATTGCCTCGCTTAGGCATCTGTTAAGTTATTGTGTGGTGACAAATTACAGTGATGATAATATTATCAATATTTTATCGCAATATGGAATTTCTTTTAGCGCCACTGAACTAACTTATACTGGAGACAACACAAACATCCATGCTCGAGGGGTGATTCTAACGGGGAACGGCCATGCGCATCGTAGCAAGGCGCCTCAATGCGCACGGTCGCTCCGCCGCAGCGTTGTGATAAAAATTTAGTGCAGTTTCCAGTTTTACCCATATTGGATATTAAACAGAAGTTTCGCGACTGCAGCAGAGCAAATGATCCGTAAATAAATACAACAAACAGTTCCCTGAAATTCGTTTTTTCTTGTACTACTACCGGATTCTGTTCAAAGCGCATTACCAGATTACGTTCGTTTGTATTATTCATACACACATTACGCAGCCTCGAACCGACAGCTTTGAAATGGCTTATGTATTTAGCGCAATGTACATATTATCGTATCTGTTTTTAATGCTAAAGCAAAATAAATTAAGAGTAGAAAATTGCATGCACTTCAGAAACCACACGATTATTTTATTTCATTAATATTGCGATAATTCTACCTGCGACTCGTGCTTTAGTGACAGTAAACAACATGTGCAGCATGTCACTCATGTCATAGGAATGGTATGTAGACGCGTGACTCCCACTACTGTTTCTTTATCCGAACTGCAAAGCAGTGCGAAACAAGAGGGCTACCCGAGGACACTCCGTTGCTAAACTATTTTCTTAGAGCTATCGAAGTGAAATATCTTCGTAGCTGTCCCTTGTTTAATTTTAATCTCATCGATGCAAAGCTACCTTTCAGAGCACATTATTTTGATCTTGAATATTTCGTAGGAATTTTTGACATAACTTAAAACACTATCGTAATCTTCTCATTCGGAGGTATAATCTTATGTGGAATCTTCGACACAGTGGAACAAGTATTACTGTTATAGTCGGTGTATACCTTATATCTTAAGCCATCGAAATTCACGGCATGCAAATAAGTCAGAATATATAGGGAGCTAAGAGTTATATTCAACCTATACAAAAACCAGACAGCGGTTATTAGAGTCGAAGGGCAAGATAGGGACGCAGAGGTTGCGAAGGGAGTAAGACAGGGTTGTAGCCTTTCCGCAATGTTGTACAATCTGTACATTCAGCACGCAGTGAAGGAATGGAAGGAGAAATTTGGAGCGGACATTAAAGTGCAGGGAGAAGAAATAAAAACATTGCGGTTTGCCGATGACATACAAATTCTGTCAGAGACCGCAAAAGATGTGGAACAGCAATTGAATTGGATGGACAGTGTCGTGAAAGGAAGATATAAGATGAATATTAACAAGAGTAAAACGAAGGTAATGGAATGCAATGTCAGAACATCAGGCAATGCTGAAGGAATTAGATTAGGTAATGAGACAATAATAGTAGTAGATGAATTTTGTTATTTGGGTAGCAAGATAACTTCTGATGGCCGAAGTGGGGGAGATATAAAATGCAGAATGGCTATGGGAAGAAAAGTGTTTCTAAAGAAGCGAAATTTGTTAACATCCAATATTAATTTAAATGTTAGGAAGTCCTTTCTGAAAGCATTTGTCTGGAGTGTAGTATTGTATGGGAGTAAAACGTTGACGATAAGGAGTTCAGATAACAAGATCATAGAAGCTTTTGAAAAGTGGTGCTGCAGACAAATGATGAAGATTAAATGGGTAGATCACGTAACTAATGAGGAGGTGCTTAACCGAATTGGCGAGAAAAGGAGTTTCTAGCACATCCTGACTAAGAGAACGGATAGACTGGTTGGACACATTCTGAGACATCAAGGATTTGTCAACTTAGCATTAGGAGGAAGCGTGTGGGGTAAAAATCGTAGAAGGAGACCGAGGGACTAATATAGTAAGCAGATTCAAAAGGATGTAGGTTGCCGAACGTATTCTCAGATGAAGGGACACAGGACAGGGTAGCGTGGAGCTGCATCAAACCAGTCTACGGACTGAAGACCACTACAACATGATTAAATGATAATATTTTATCCAGTATCTGAGAATAAGAGATGTTAACGACTTTCAGCCAGCATCAAACCTAATTTCAAGCATCTACAAAATCAGTTCCCGCAGACATCAAAAGACATAAAAAGAAAAAACTCTCGCCGCTTACTAAATTTTCGCTGTTTATTTACAAGGTGCGTCTAAAAAGTTCGGTGAATTGTCCTATATTTTATAAACTGCACTGGCGAAGATGAGGTGCTCGCGCATACGCTTTGAGGGACATGTCAACAAGTGCCAACTATCGTGCAAAGCACTGCAGTAAAGCGGTGGTACAAGCTGTGACCCAGTTAACAGGGTCAATGCGAGAACTAGTGTCATTGGAATAAAATGTTCAAACGTTTTTTAAAGTTATAGGACTTAACTGCAGCGGTCATCAGTGCCTAGACTTACAAACTACTTTAACTTACCCTAAGAACAACACACACCCATGCCCGGGGGAGAACTAGAACCTCCGACGGCGAACGGCCGCCCGCACCACAGCAAGGCGCCTTAGTGCGCATGACTATTCCGCCGCGGCTCATTGCCACATGGAACGCAAAATGAAGCAATGGAGCAACGCTTTAACATCAACTTTTGTTTAAAATTACGGGTGCATCGGTTGCACAGTAGTAGAGTACCAGACTATAAATTTAAAGGTCGCGGGTTCGATCCACGCCAGGTCCTAGGATTTTTATCTGTCACTTTCCACTTCTTTCACCTCTGGCAGTATTGCTGTCGTGAAAAATACCGAATAGCACCGTGGTTCGGAACCCACGTTAAACTGTAGTCCCTCTATAACTGGCTGGGTAAGTCAGTTAGAAGGTCGGAGGAAGGCATCGGCATACCACCTCCAAACAGGACCATGCCTAGTAAAGCACTGTGGTGTTCAAACCAATCTCCGGATTGTTGACTGCTTTACCTTTTAGGCAAAAAGACGACGGAATCAACTGGATGTTAGCGCAAGTGTATGGTGTTTAAGCAGTGAGTAAAAAGTGTGTGAGTGTGTGCGGTCTAAGGCGCCTCGCTGCGGAGTGTTCGGTTGCTCGCCGTCGGAGGTTCGAGTTTTCCCTAGGCTATGGGTGTGTGTGTGTTGTCCTCAGGTTAGTTTACCTTAGTTTAAGTAGTTTGGTCCGATAGATTTACAAACATTTGAACATTTGTGTGTGTGTTGTGTGTGTTTAAGTGGTTGCAGAGATCCAACATGCGTGACCTCGGTGCTTCGAAAGATTCTACAAGAAGCGTTTGCTGACAGTTTCCAACAGCTGTACAGCGGATGTGAGAAGTCCATTGTAGACAAGGCGATTTCTTTGAAGGCCATCAAAAATATTTTGTTTGTAATTGTTATTTCCTGAGACCATTCACCGTATTTTTCAGACGCACCTTGTAGTAAAACGACGTCAGATATAACACTTTAATTTATGTCTTCTTCTCCTGACAGTATCCATATATACCATGGAATCTATTTGCAAAATTATAGCATTAGACGACACACAATTTGGGAGATATAACGAATTACATATGGAAGTTCGATATTCTAAAGAACCGGCGATACATTTCCAAGTGGCGCAGGTGTTGAATACTCATACTAAGCCGAGGGCCTAAAACCTCGCCTATTACCGTATCTATCATGTAATATATGAGCCAGTTACTCGTATAGCCACATCGACATAAATGTTCCTATCGGTTGATCCCTTAGATTACCGAAAACAGATAGCACCCTCACCACTGAAATATGACGGAATATTTTATTCTTAATTGCATCCAGGGAAAGAATTCTGTATATTAAGAACAATGTTTGAATTTACGCAGCAAACCAATTTTACGGTAGTACAGCACGGTAGGCGAACAAGGAGAGGTGGCACTACAGATATCAGCCACGTTGAACGTTAATCTGCATTGGAATATCACGCAGTGGTGTAATCGTTTTCAGTATTAAGCTCTAAGCGACCGCCATCAAGCTATTTATCGCTCACCCATTAAATATTAGAAAGAGGGAGTCAACAAGTGTTTGTTACTCGTAGCTTCCCCTACTTCCAGCTCATGTTAGTTTTGAAAATTTAAAATTCTGCTTTATTGGACATCTAAAGGAAAAACGAATAAAATGTAGAGACTCATATCAATAACTCTTTGCTCCGCTTTTGAGACCAAAAAGGGCGTATGCTTTAGAGCTTTTAATTCTTATTAGACTGTTTTCGAAACTGTCACTCAGTACACTTTCCTTGAACAATGTCTAAAATGTTGTTTATTCTTTTCTATTCAATGAAACAACAAGGTTTCCTGCTGCTACCAGTCAGTGCTTATTTTTCTTTAATCCCACAATATTTCAAACGTTTGTAATTAAGAATCTTTACTCCTGTACCACCTTTATCGTTTCGTTACCAAATCCAATTCCTTCAGTATCACTTGAGTTTTTTTAATACCACATTTCATTACCCTTGTTTTGCTCTTGTTAATGTTATTCGCTCGTTTCAAGAAACTGTCCATTCCGTGCAGTTCATCTTTCAGGTTGTTTGCTGTATCTGACAGAATTTACAATTTCACCGAAAGACAGCAAAGTTTGTATTTCTTTACTCTGAACCTTAATACGTTCTCCAAATTTCTCCTTGCTTTTCTTTACAGCTTCGTCAATGGACAGTTTGAATAATACCGGAGAAAGGCTACAACCCTGTCGTACTCCCTTCCCAACAAATACTTCCCTTTCGTGCACTTCGACTCTAGTAACTGCTGTCTAGTTTCTGTACTCTAAATAGCTTTTCGTTCCGAGCATTTTATCCCTGCTGACTTTAAAATTTGTACGAATTTATTCCAATCAATGTAGTCAAACGTTTTCTCCAAATCTACAAATGCTAGAAATGTAGGTTGGCTTTCCTTAATCCGTATTCAAGATAAGTCGTGAGGTGTGTATTGTCTCAAGTGTTCCTACATTTTTTCTAAATCGAAATTGATCTTCCCCAACATCGGCTTCTACCAATGTTCCATTCTTCTGTAAATAAAAGGTGCTAGAACTTTGCAACCATAACTTATAAAACAAGTGGTTCTGCAATTTTCACCCCTGTCTATACCTGCTTTCTTTGGACTTGCGATTATTAAATGTCTCTTGAAGTCTGAAGGTATTTCGCCTGTCTCATACATCTTGGACACCTAGTGAAATAATTTTGTCCTGGCTGGCTATCGATCTTTTCTCCCTTCCGTATTTTACCAGATCTGATTTACCGCAAAGTATTTCTGTTCCAAGCTGGAAACATAGGTAGCTTCGAACGAGTGTTGTCCTGCTTCAGTTACTGTGAAAGGTCTATTCCAAAGGAATAAACAATTGTGATGGTCCGCAGCCATATAAAACAAGTAATAATTCACTCGCGTCGCGGTGGAGTAGCCGAGTGGTCTAAAGCGTCTCGCTGCGGAGCGCGCGGTTGCTCGCCGTCCTCCCTGGGCCATGGGTGTGTGTGTTGTCCTTAGGTTAGTTTCGTTTAAGTAGTTTGTAAGCTACGAACTGATGACCACGCAATTTGGTCCGCTAGAATTACAAACATTTGAACATTTTGAATTCACTCGCAATTTTCAAATTCTGCCGCCTTTTGCTGCTTTGACTTGAACGCGCATCCCCCACTTTTCTCGAGTGCTCAGCTTAAACTCTCGTTCACCTGAAGCAAGCTCCCCGCCTACACCTGAACTTCCACGAACACTTGTACACACCCCTCTCATGCCAATACCGGTCAACGATGATGGAGAAGTGTCTCTCCCCGTCGCAGGAATAACACTAAAATGTGTGCCGGCATTAGGAGATGTATACAAGTCTTCGTGGAAGTTCGAGTCTGGCCAGGGAACGTGCTTCGGGTGAACGAGAGTTTAAGCCGTCCACTCGCGAAAAGTGGGGGATGTACGTTCGTGTCTCGATCCAGCACAAATTTTCATTTGTCACCCAATAATAGAGCATCTGAAGAAATGAAGCTGAAGTCAAAAGAATTGGCAACTGCGAATGAATTATTATTTTCTTCCGGTGATTTTAGTGTATGTAGCCGGATCCAAATGTTCAAATGTTTGTAGAACTTATGGGACTTAACTACGGAGTCATCAGTCCCTAAGCTTACAAACTACTTATGAACTACCTAAGACTAAGGACGGCACAAATATCCATGTCCGAAGGGGGGTCCGAACCTCCGACCGTAGTGGCCGTGCAGACCGTGACTGGAGCGCCTCAGTTCCCTCGGCCACCGCGGCCGGCTAGCCGGATCCCCTTGACATTCTGACACGATATTTCGACCCAGAGACGTCCATCCATCTTCAGGCGAGTAGGCAACTACTGAAGAGCACAGCTACGGTGGCGGAATTTATGCCGTTTTTTGCGCATTCTAAATACGTTGGTGTCTTTCTGCGCATGTGTTGGGTGGTGACATGCGCGATGCGGCCGAGCTGGGTGTGCTGCCCTCGATGGTGAAAGTGATAAGCTCCTGCAATCACCGAGAATCAAATGATCCCGTCGATTCCGCTGTGCCTCGATCATTTTAATTACAGAGTTCCAATTTCCATCCAGCTTTATTAGATTATCAGCAAGGCGTATTTCCACCGTTTCTTTGATAACTGAGTCCGAAAAACAGGAAATTGGAGCTAAAATTGTTGTTTTATTATATTCCATGAAGTGACCCATGGAAATGCAGTGTTCTGCTACTGCTAACGTCGACGGTTGCAGAAGGCGGGTGTGCTTTCGTGCAGCGCTCTTGAACTGTTCGAATCGTCTGACCTATGTAAGCAGAAGCACACTCACAGGGAATTTTGTAAACGTCCGATTTTTTTCAGTTTAAACAATTTTAGCTCCCTTTTCCGGTTTTTGGGACTGTTAGCAATGAAGCGGTGGGAATACACCTCGCTGAGAATCTTATAAATCGTGACAACGGCTTTCAGCTAAATAAAAATTGGAACCCTAAAATTAAAATTATTGAGACACAGCGGAATCGACGGTATCATTCTAGTCTCAATGATTAGAGGAGCATTTCACTTTCACCACGAGGGCAGCACACACAACTCGGCCGAACCGCGCCATGTCACCACCCAACACATGCGCAGAAAGCCGCCAGCGTATTTACAATGTGCAAAAATCGGCATAAATACCGCTACCGTATCTGGGCTCTTCAGTATTTGCCAAGTCACCTGAAGATGGCCGGACGTCTCTGGGGCGAAATATGTCAGAATGTCAACGGGATCCGACTGCATACCCGAAAATTACTGGAAGAAGAAATACGCCGGGAAAATTTTAGAAGTCACAAATATTATTTTATGTGTATGGTTGCGGACCATCATGATTGATGGTTGCTTTGGAACAGACGTTTCATAGTTACTGAAGCAGGTTGATAAACATCAGTCGTCCTAAGCTGCCCACACCTCTAGTTTACAACAGGAAAGTTTGCTGTAGGTCAGATCTGGTAAAGAACAAAAAGAAACATATGGAGAAAACGATCGATTGTTACCGATGAATTTAGTAGGCCTCACAGGGTTGCGATGGTCCACTTGAGGGACAGCACAGTAGAACAGGACGGCAGCTCGTAACGCAGTCGTGGCTATCTGATTTCTCATTGCCGTCACGTGTGACCCTCTCCCCCCCCCCTTTCCTCCTCCCGCCTACAACTTCCGGCAGAGACGGAGAGACGGACGACTGCCCAACTGGCCACAATAAGCCCGGATTGCAATTCAGCTGACCCGCCGCTCTTCCTCCCACACTCGCTCCTCTGTCGCTCTCTCTCTCAAGCTCGGCACTAACTCTGTTGTTGGATGTCACAGTAGGGACATCTCGGCGACCCAACCAGACTTGCAGATTTCTGTATCCGTGCTCTGAATCCTCGGTGAAAGCTTGTTGCACGGGGCCCCGAAACCTCGAGGACGGCGTAACAAACCAAGAATCACGAGAACTTCTGCCAAGTTTGGAAACCGAGAATTTCGCTACTGAGGACGCCGTCGAGTGTTGGAGAGAATTCAGAGTATGCATCTGGAACCCCACCCGCTTCCTTCGACAAGAGGTGGTGATCAGGAGTTTTTTGATTTCATTTTACAGGTGAGTTGGTTTCAAGGTGCAGCATCTGAGTAAGTCGTACAATATGTGTAGATTGGTTTGGAGGCGACGAAATGGGACACATCTCTGCGGGTTCACATACCTGTATGCTATTTTATCCGTTGTGTAAGTAGTTGCTTCAGCGAGATCATCCAGTATTAGTATAAACTATAAGAAATTAAGGATGGTTTACTGAGATGGCAGCAACGCTGATTTTTTTTATTTCCTGAAAATGTATCGGTGATGAAGTAACATAGTGGCGTAAGCTGCGAAGCATAACTGGAATGGTAACGCGGATACAGGAAAAGGAAATTCTCAAAATGTCAAGGACAACTAAATACAGTTACAGATTACAAAATAGCGGATCTGAATTTGGGTGTGACTACAGTCCTTATGCGCCGTATCGTTAACATACTTGCACACATACCAGACCACACATTTCCAGGGTCATTTTCCTTAGTTTGAAGATGTGCATCACTCTGAATCGTTATGATGCATAACAAAAAGCTCACAAAGTAGTTAGAGCTTATTAATTTAGAGAAATTGTCACAGGAGCAACAGCGATATTTCTTGGTAATATTTATATTGTAAAAATCGGTCCAGCTCGCAGCAGGTTATTTTATTTAACCGGTTTCGACCTATTGCATGTCATCTTCAGAAACATTCGTACAGCCTATTTGACCAGGGCTGACGTCTACAGGGTTGTGGTTAACTGCTGCACTTACCAATGAGCAGACAAGAGTGTAGTCACCGCTGCCCTGCAGACGTCAGCCACGGCCAAATGGGCTGTATGAATGTTTCTGAAGATGACATGCAACAGGTCGAAACCGGTTAAATAAAATAACCCGCTGCGATCTAGACTTTTTTTTAATCTTAAATATTTATACCTTGCTAAAAGTCATAAGATAGCTATATGGACGGCTATAGACGGCGGTAGTACGCCATACACGACGTATAAATGGACTGTGCCGCGGAGATCGTCATTTCACTTCCAGTGCTTAGTGTGAAAAGGTTTCCGGCGTGAATTTAGCCGCACGAAGGCAATTACGCATAATAGCAGTTGAGGTTGAACGCGTAGGACAATTCATTTAGCAAGTTGCCACAAAATCCCATATTTCGAGAGCCACGGATTTAAGAGAGTGTCGAGAACAGACTATGAAATTACAGGCATTACCTCTCACTACGAATAAGGCAGTGGCCGATGGCCTGCGTTTGACAGGGACGTTGCGTCGAGTGCTCAAAAATGTTCAGATGTTTGTAAAATTATGGGACCTAACTGCAAGAGTCATCGGTCCCTGAACTTACGAAGTACTTAAACTAAATTTTCCAAAGAACAAAACACACACCCATTCCCGACGGACGACTCGAACCTTCGACGGTGAACGACCGCGCGCACCGCAGCAATGCGCCTTAGTGCGCACGGCTATTCCGCCGCGGCTGTCGAGTGCTAACAAGCAAGTATCACTGCATGAAATAATTGAAGAAATCAATGTGAGACGCGCGACGAATGTATACCTTAAAAAGAGTGCCGTAAAATATCGCATTAAGGGGCTACGGCAGTAGACAAGGGACTAGAGTGCATTTGTAGTAGTAAGAGCTGATGTATATATAGAAGGCCTGTACAAAGGAAATGAACTTGAAGGCAGTATTCTAGAAGTGGGAAACGAAGTAGATGAAGATGAGATAGAGATACTATATTGCGAAAAGGATTTAACAGAACACTAAAAGATTTGAGTGGAAACAAGGCCCCTGGAGTAGATGTTATCCCGTCTGAACTGCTCTTATCGATAGGAGAGCCAGTCATGAACAAATTATTCCACCTGGTATGCAAGACGTATGAGACGGGTAAATACCATCTGACTTCAAGAAGAATATAGTGATACCAATTCCAAAGAAAGCAAGTGCATACAAATGTCAAATTTACAGAACTATAAGTTTAATAAGTCATAGATTCAAAATAATAACACGAATTATTTACTGACGAATGGAAAAACTGGTAGAATCCGACCTTGGGAAGGCCAGTATGGATTTACGGGAAATTTAGGAAGACGGGAGGCAATACTCACATTAGGACTTACCTTACAGCCGGCCGCGATGGCCGCGGGGACTGAGGCGCTTCAGTCACGGTCTCCACGGCCACTACGGTCGGGGGTTCGAATCCCCCCTCGGGCATGGATATTTGTGCCGTCCTAGTTCATAAGTAGTTTGTAAGTTTAGGGACTGATGACCCCGTAGTTAAGTCCCATAAGCTTAACAAACGTTTGAACATTTTTTTGAACTTACCTTACAAGATAGATAAAGGAAAGGGAAACCTACGTTTTTAGCCTTTGTGGATCTGGAGAAAGCTTTTGACAATGTTGACTGGAATACACTCTTTCAAATTCTGAAGGTAGTAGGGGTAAAATGTAGGAAGCGAAGAGTTATATTCAACTTGTCAACTATAGAGGCTAAGGGCATGAAAGGGTCTCAGTAGTTTCGATGGGAGTAAGACAGAGCTGTAGCCTTTCCTCAATGTTATTCAATCTGTAGATTGAGCAAGCTGTGAATGAATGCAAGGAGAAATTTGGATCAGGAATTGAAATCCAGGGAGAGGGAATAAAAACCTTGCGGTTTGCTGATGACATAGTAATTCTGTTGGAGACAGCAAAGGACCTGGAAGAGCCATTAAATGGAATGGACAGAGTCCTGAAAGAACAATATAAGATTGACATTAACAAGAGTAAAACAAAGGTAATGGAATGTAGAGTCAGAAAAATCAGGCGATGCTGAGGGAATTAGGTGATGAGACAATAGAAGTAGTAGATGAGTTTTGTTATTTGGGTAGCAAAGTAACTTCTGATGGCCGAAGTAAAGAAGATATAAAATGCTGAATGACCAATGGAAGAACAGCATTTCTGAAGAAGCGAAATCTGTTAACATCTAAAATTAATTTAAATGTTAGGAAGTCCTTTCGGAAAGCATTTGTCTTGAGTGTAGCATTGTATGGGACTGAAACGTGGACGATAAGGAGTTCAGACAAAAAGATGATAGAACCTTTCGAAATGTGTTGCTACAGACGAATGATGAAGATTACATGGGTAGATGACGTAACGAAAGCGGAAGTACTCATCAGAATTGGGGAGGAAAGGAGTTTTTGGTATATCCTGACTAAGAGACGGGACACATTCTGAGGAATCGTCAACTTAGCATTAGAAGGAAGTGTGTGGGGTAAAAATCTTAGAGAGAGACCGAGGGACGAATACAGTAAGCAGACTGAAAAGAATGTAGTTCATCATCATCATCATCATCATCATTACCATCATCATCATTAGAGACTGATTATGCCTTTCAGCGTTCAGTCTGGAGCATAGTACCTCTAATAAAATTCCTCAATGATCCCCTGTCAAATGCTAACATTGATGCCTCGTCTGATGTTATGCCTTTTACTTCAAAATCATTCTGCACCGAATCTAAGTACTGTCTTCTTGGTCTACCTCGACTCCTCTTACCCTCCGCTGCCGAGCTCACAAGTCTCTTAGGTAACCTTGCTTCTCCCATGCGTGTAATATGACCCCACCATCTCAGTCTGTTCGCTCTCACTGCTTCATCTATGGTGTTCATTCCCAGTTTTTTCTTTGATTTCCTCATTATGGACACCCTCCTGCCATTGTTACCATCTATTAGTACCTGCAATCATTCTTGCTACTTTCATATCTGTAACCTCTATCTTATGAATAAGGTAACCTGTATCCACCCAACTTTCACTCCCATGCAACAAAGTTGGTCGAAAGATAGAGCGGTCCAATGCTAACTTAGTCTTGGTACTTACTTACTGCTTGCAGAAGAGAGTATATCTTAGCTGAGCACTCACTGCATTAGCTTTGCTGCACCTCGATTCCAGTTCTTTCGCTATGTTGCCATCCTGTGAGAAAATACATCCCAGATACTTGAAACTGTCTACCTGTTCTAACTTTGTCCCTCCTATTTGGCACTCAATCTGTTTAAATCTCTTTCCCACAGACATTACTTTCGTTTTGGAGATGCTGATCTTCATATCATAATCCTTGCACCTCTGATCGTGCTGTGATATATTAGTTTGCAACCTTTCAATCAAATCTGCCATTACAACTAAGTCATCCGCATATTCGAAACTGCTAATTTTGTTTCACCTATTTTAATCCCGCCCTGCCAGTCTACTGTTTTTAACATGTGATCCATGAATAGTATGAACAACAGTGGTGACAGGTTACAGCCTTGTCTTACTCCTCAAACTACACTGAACCATGAGCTTAATTTGCCATCTACTCTAACTGCTGCCTGACAGTATACGTATGTTCCCATCGTCGTTGCCGGCCGCGGTGGCCGAGGTGACTGAGGCGCTCCAGTCACGGTCAGCACGGCCACTACGCTCGGGGGTTCGAATCCCCCGTCGGGGATGGATATTTGTGCCGTCTTTAGTCTTAGCTAGTTCATAAGTAGTTGGTAAGCTTAGGGACTGATAACCCCGTAGTTAAGTCCCATAAGTTGTACAAACATTTGAACATTTTTGAACCATCGTCGTTCGTATCCCATTCTACCTGAAAATCTGATGCATGATAGGATGTAGGTTGCCATTCTTATTGTCAGATGAACAGGCTTGTACAGGACAGTAGCATGGAGAGCTAAGACCACAACAAGAACAATAACAACAACAACAGAGGAAGTAGTGGAAATGAAGAAAAAATAATATAAAGAGAGACTCTGGATATGTCTTCTTTGCCTGTCCCTCGCCTGCCTCTCTTGCCAATAGTTTACAGGCTGCCTTCCATCTGAAATGTGGAATAAAACTCAGCTCGATGGAAACAACTAGGAACCTCGCAAGTACTGCACTTTCATTACAACCGAAATAAGGTACATGTCATCTATGGTAATACTGGAGGTAGGGAAGATGAAAAGAAAATAACATAATGAGAGACTCGTCGTATTTTTTCTTCTTCCCACCCTCTCCCGACAATAGGTTACAGAGTGTCGTAAAAAGGGACGGCCGGCTGCCTGGCTGCAGGTGTATACGGAAGTCCCGTTAGCGGAATGTGACTTTTTGTGCCCCTCCCCAAACAAAACGGGACGTCGGCTGCAGGAGCGGGGTAGGGGGTGCGCCTAAAAGCGGTGCCTGCCCCCTTTTTTTCGCCCTGTTGTGTTTCGGCCCTGCGCGCGCAGTTGGAGGGACGCGAGGCTTTAAAACACGGCAGGGCAGGGCAGCACAGCGCGAGTGCAGGTAGATAGCGCCCCTGGAACTGCCGCTGTTAAGCTTAACGGCCGAGACCTCCCCGCCGCGCCGTGCGCGCTACACCTGATCCCTGCGCAGTTCCGCCGCTGCCGCGCCCAGAAATCACCCGCGCCTCCGTCCGCTAGGATAACCCCTGCTTTACTGCTGCTGACGCTCCGACACGGAACCTTGACCACCCGCCTCGCTGACGGCCGGTTCGCCCAGTACACTTCGCCGCTACCTCCGAAGCTCCATCGCTCTTACACTTTTAAATCCGCCCAAATGAAGGCGCCGTATAGTGGGATTATTTGTCCTCCTCTCTTCAATTCTACTCGCGGACCGGGCACTGCAGAAATGTCTCCCCGGTGTCTGTACTAGTCCTAGTCCCTTATTTTATTCGTATGATCCTCCGCGAGAAATACGACGGAGACAGTAGTTTTTTTACAGTCTGTCTCCGAATATTGGTCCTTTTAAACTTTTCCAATAACATTTCAGAATAAGGACGCCATCTCTCTTCCACGAAAGATCCCCCAGATTATTCTCGTAAAACTCGCGCACTAAAAACGACTGATTCCAAATTACTCTGAATTCCTTCGCTGCAGATAATGTCTGTACCGCCTTGCTAATCCAACAGATAGAAAAATAATATCTGAAGACGTGCTGTACGTTCATTACATCTCACCACCGAACTAATGCAACACGAAAGTCAGCTCGTGTTACAATAACACCAGTTGGCGGATTCGAGAAGTAGTGTTCAGTTACGCATCGGCGTATCGGTACGCTGCAGAACAGCGAAGGAATAAGCAATTTTTTATTTTTTTTTTTTTTTTTACTGGCCCAGTAGGGCTAAACTGAGGAGGAAATCTCAATGGTCGAAAAAGAAGTCAATATACGAAATTTACATCTCTAAAGAACTGACAAAAATCCTTCTCAGCTGCTGAGTACATACTAGTAATACTCCCGATTCCCTAAAAAGTCTAATTCCTATATATATATGGTGTTACAAAAAGGTACGGCCAAACTTTCAGGAAACATTCCTCACACACAAAGAAAGAAAATATGTTATTTGGACATGTGTCCGGAAACGCATAATTTCCATGTTAGAGCTCATTTTAGTATTTACGAATGAGGCTTCATTCCAACGTGATCAAATTGTAAATTTTCACAATCAACATGCGTGGGCTGACGAGAATCCGCACGCAATTGTGTCATCACGTCATCAACCCAGATTTTCTGTGAACGTTTGGGCAGGAATTGTTGGTGATGTCTTGATTGGGCCTCATGTGCTTCCACCTACGATCACTGGAACACGTTATCATGATTTCATACGGGATACTCTACCTGTGTTGCTAGAACATGTGCCTTTACAAGTAAGACACAATATGTTCATGCACGATGGAGCTCCTGCACATTTCAGTCGACGTGTTCGTACGCTTCTCAACAACAGATTCGGTTACCGATGGATTGGTAGAGGCGGACCAAATCCATGGCCTCCACGCACTCCTGACCACAACCCTCTTGACTTTCATTTATGGGGACGGCTCTGATACAATACGACATTCTCCAGGGCTGCATCAGCCCATCAGAGATTCCATGCATGTATCCTCGCTAACGGAAGACATTTTGAACATTTCCTGTAACAAAGTGTTTGAAGTCACGCTGATACGTTCTGTTGCTGTGTGTTTCCATTCCATGATTAATGTGATTTGAAGAGAAGTAATGAGCTCTAACATGGAAATTAAGCGTTTCGGACACATGTCCACATAACAAATTTTCTTTCTTTGTGTGTGAGGAATGTTTCCTGAAAGTTTGGCCGTACCTTTTTGTAACACCCTGTCTATATAAACGCATCAGTGACTTGTTTTTAATGCTCAGCATTACGCGTTTCGAGAATTTATTCTGATCTTCAGATTGTTTTGTTACATATTTGTATTTATTGTGATGTCTCCATTTGTGGTGTTCTGTTTCTCCTGCCGTGTGGTTTTGACATGATACGGAGAATAGTTTGAATAATATATATTAGGATGCTATTTCTACATTATTTTCATAAGCTTCTAATTGTACTTACAGGTATTGTACCTCCTTCATTATACAGAATCTCACACATAGAGAACATCACTACACAGTTATTGTAAACAAAAATGTTACATAGACGTTAATATAGCACAGATTTACAAAGAGTTTGTATACATTCAGAGATGTTACTTTTTACACAAAGTTGGTATATATTCGGAGCTGTTACTTTTTGTAACATATTAGTTACATTGTTTACAGTTATTGAGGACGTAAATACACTAAATTACTATTTCAACCATCAGGGTATCCAGGTAATAAACAGAAACTTCACCCACCTTCCTGTCATTCTGTACTGGAGCACTAGAAAACAGAAATTATACAAATTAAAATTGTGTGCCGGAACCGCGACTCGAAACTGGGACCTTTGCCTTTCGCGGGCAAGAGCACTACCGACTGTGCTATCCCGACACGACTCACGATGCCGCCTCACAACTTTACTTCCGCCAGTACCTCGCCTCCTACTTTCCAAACTTCACAGAAGCTCTCCTGCGAATCATGCAAGACTAGCACTCCTGGAAGAAAGGATAGGGTGGAGACATGGCTTAGCCACAGCCTAATGGATGTTTCCAGAATGAAACTTTCATTGTGCAGCGGAGTTTGCGCTGATATGAAACTTCCTGGCAGATTAAAATTGTGTGCCGGAAAGTAGGAGGCGAGGTACTGGCGGAAGTAAAGTTGTGGGGCGGCATCGTGAGTCGTGTCGGGATAACACAGTCGGTAGTGCGCTTGCCCGCAAAAGACAAAGGTCCCAGGTTCGAGTACCGGTTCCGGCACACAATTTTAATCTGCCAGGAAGTTTCATATCAGCGCACACTCCGCTGCAGAGTGAAAGTTTCATTCAGGAATTATACAGGCTCGCAGTTTTCGAAAGGAGATGCTTGAGGAAAATATTGGGACCGGTTCAAGACAACATAACAGGAGAATGGAGGAGAAGGCACAATATAGAATTGGAGCAACTCTATAGTGAACCGAACATTGTGGGCTTGATGAGAAGTAGAAGATTAGAATGGACAGGGCATGTGGTACGAATGAAGAAGGAGCAAAGGCCTAGGATGGCCATGGGGATAATTCCAACACGCAAAAGACCACTGGGACGACCAAGAAAGAGATGGATGGACGGGATAATAGAAGACCTGCAAAAACTTGAGGTCTGGAAGAACTGGGAACAGACAGAAGATTCGCAATGAATGGAGAGCCATAATTATATCATCGCGCGGTCCACTCGGCCTCATCGCGTAAAGTATGTAAAGTAAATAAACATCATTATTTATGTAAGACAGGAGAAGCTTTTAAAGAAATTAGTAGATTCACTATCCAGTTTGTCATTGAGGATTTTTCTTCTTGCTTCTTTTGTGGTGTACAAAAATTACTGCCGCGTTGGGTAGCCGAGCGGTCTAAGGCGCCTCGCTGCGGAGCGCACGGTTTCTCGCTGTCGGAGCTTCGAGTCCTCCCTGGGGCATTGTGTGTGTGTGTGTGTGTGTGTGTGTGTGTGTGTGTGTGTTGTCCTCATGTTAGTTTACATAGGTTTAAGTAGTTTGTAAGCTACGGACTGATGACCAGTTTGGTTGGATAGATTTACAAACATTTGAACAAAAATTACAATTAAATCCATTGCATATGACTTTTGATGGAAATGCATATGACTTTTGGATGGAAAAGCTGGTAGAAGCCGACCTCGTGGAAGATCCGTTTGGGTTCAGAAGAAATGTAGGAACACGGGAGGCAATACTCCCTTTACGGCTTATCCTAAAAGATAAAGTAAGAAAAGGCAAACCTACATTTCTAGCTTTTGTAGATTTGGAGAAGGCTTTTGACAATGTTGATTGGAATAAACTCTTTCAAGGTCTGAAGCAAGCAGGAGTAAAATATAGGGAGCGTAAGGTTATTTACAACTTGTACAAAAACCAGACAGCGGTTGTCAGAGTTGAAGGGCATGAAAGGGATGCAGTGGTTGGAAAGGGAGTAAGACAGGGTTGTAGTCTTTCTCCATTGTTGTTCAATTTGTACATTGAGCAAGCTATAAAGGAAAGCAAGGAGAAATTTGGAAAAGGAATTAAAGTTCAGGGTGAAGAATTGCGTTTTGTCGACGACATAGTAATTCTGTCAGATACAGCAAAGGACCTGGAAGAGCAATTGAACGGAATGGACAGTGTGCTGAAAGATGCATATGAGATGAAGATTAACAAGAGCAAAACTAGGGTAATGGAGTGCAGTCTAAGAATATCAGGTGATGCTGAAGGAATTAGATTAGGTAACGAAGCAATAAACGAGGTAGATGAGTTTTTCTACTTGGGCAGTAAAATAACAAATGATGATCGCAGTACAGAGGATATAAAATTCAGAAAGGCAATGGGTAGAAAAGCGTTCTTGAAAAAGAGAAATTTGTTAACATCGAATATTGATTTAAGCCTAAGGAAGTCCTTTCTGAAGGCATTTGGATGGAGTGTTGCCTTGTATGGGAGTGAAACATGGACGATAAGCTGTGCGGACAGGAAGAGGATTGAGGCTTTTGAAATGTGGTGCTACAGAAGACTGCTGAAGATTAGGTGGGTGGATCGCGTAACTAATGAGGAGGTACCGAACAGAATTCGGGAGAAAAGACATTTCTGGCATACCTTGACTAAAAGAAGGGATAGATTGGTAGGGCACATTCTTAGACATCAAGGAATTGTGAATTTAGCGTTGGAGGGAAGTGTGTGGGGTAAAAACCGCAGAGGAAGACCAAGAGATGGATACAGTAAGCAGATTCAGGTTGCCGTTCTTATGTGGAAATCAAGAGGCTTGCTCAGGATAGGGTACTGTGGAGAGCTGCATCAAACCAGTCTCCGGACTGAAGACCACAACAACAACATGACTTTTTGAAACGGTGGAGTATCTTTAAGATCTTCTTATATGTTTTCAAATGGGTTTGAATGTTTTCAATGTTCACATACTGTATAAAATGTCCAGATGCTCGACCTTTATAAACCAACTCCCGTGTAAAATGAAATTAAGACAATTTGCTGCGTGCCCTGCATACCAGAAAAACCTCAACCGAGTGGCAAGTGTTTTTCGATAACACACGTAAACGAACTTCTGTTTATATAACTTGGCACTGTAGCTTCTGTATGTCAATAAATACCGCATTCACCTGAGTGTATTGATTAACGCCTACCAGGAAGTCGAATGATGAAAGCACGAGTATTTTGGGAATGCATGTCGGCTGGAATGCCGAGAGTGAAAATTTAAATGCCGCCGACGCAGCCGAACAACAATGTCGCGCAGTGTTCAGGCGCATGTTTTTTTCTGCCGTCCGCTGGACCATCAGAGATGGTGCGTTTTTTACGAGTATGGCGGTTGCTGCATGCGGAATCAGAGTGTTGGGCGCGGCGGCGGCGGCTGCAAGTTTAATGGCGACAGAACTCTGCTCTAGGCGGCGGTTATTATTTAGCGAGCCGCGGGGGCCGCCGCTCTACGGGATTAGCGGCCCCGAGGGGGCGCTGGCCGCCTCACCCCTGCTGAGGGGTCCTGCATCTCGCACTGACGCAGGCGGCGCTCATACATACTGACTGAGGCGTTCACCAAACTAGCAGGCCACGTATACCCGGGCCGCTGAAACTTTGCACTTGACGTTTACAAATAACAAGTGAAGAGCAAGAAGCACGAGGCGCTAGTCGCTAGGAACGGTCCAATCACAGCGCGATAAACACTTCCAGTGGTCACGTGCCGTGACGTCAACGTTCCCGCGTTGCCGGCTTTGTTCAGCTCTAGCGTAAACAAAGTTATGTATCGTGTTTATCGCGTGTTTATGTTGTGTGTGCTTTTCTTCGCTGCGATTTGTTTTACTGTGAGTGGTTTAACTTGACTTTCTGAGCTCAAGTAATTGGATAAGGTCACCGAAAAGACGTTTGTCTAGTGACGTTTTCTGATTAAGTTCACAATTTCGTATGAATAAACGAAGCATATGCTCTGAGCAGGAAGTTCATTCTCGCTTCAAACGATCGGAAAGAAGTTATGGTGTAGTTGTTACAAGAAAGAAATATTGCTGCAGATATGTCAATGTCAAAACTTCTTTTATATCCCACCCGTGAATAAATAAATAAATAAATAAATAAAGCACGTTGAAGAACTGATTCGGGGAACGCAAACAATGGCAGGGATCATCAGTAATCAATAACGGTTAATGATTTGTCTTGGTAATGACGACGATTTTGACAATGACGACAACAGTGAAGATGGGGAGTTGGATGTAATTGTACCATTGTCGCCGTAAATTGGTGAGTGAAAAGCATTCTGATTATAAAACGTAGAGAGAGAAGTTACTATCTTGATTATTGTTTATTTCGTATCTGTCGTGATCCAATGCTTATTTTCGATATTGCTTTGTTCCATTATTGAAGGCGTGTGCATTGTTGTGCTCTGGTTTTCTATAATATGCCGTTAATTAATTGCTGCTCGACAACGAATTATTATGTGCACTTTTATTGCTCAACAGCATACATTTACGAGATGCAACTGAAAACCGTTTCGTCTGCAGTGTGTATAGAGGCTAGAGTTGCAACGTCGCTAAAGCAGTGTAGCCAACTTAACTCGCCGTAACGTGAAACGTCAAGTGCAATGTTTCAGCGGCCCGGGTATAGCTCGTTTTACTTACTTTTACGGTAGTCGCTGGTAGCAGTGACGCAGAACAAAATAGTTACTCACAAATGAAAACGTAGGCTGAACATTACTCTTTGACAAGATAGCATTAATTACGGTACTTGCACGAGGGTAAGTCAATTATTATCCGCAATTTAGTTATATTTTTGTTTATGTTGGTAGTACTGCAGTTTTACGTTGGTGACGCATGCTTTGTTTATTTATTGTTATATCTTTGCAATTTTCAAGCTGCTACGTTAGTTTCGTTGTCGCTGCCGTGCTGTTAATCATGGCTGCTCCGCTGTCTATTTCCACCAAAGAAGAGCAACGTTCAGTGATACGTTTTTTGTGGGCGGAAGGTGTATCAGGGGCCGAAATTCATAGAAGACTTTCAGTACAGTACGGGAGCAGTGTTTTGCCACAACAAAGTGTGTACGAGTGAATTGAAAAATTCCGAAATGGTCGCACGAGTGTTAAACACGATGAAGGAGCCGGACGACCGTTTACCGCCACCAATGAAGAAAGCATTGAGCGATCACCTGAAATGATTCTCTTAGACAGACGATTAACTATGATGAAGTGGCTCATCGTCTTCAAATTAGTGATGTTTCTGCCTACGAAATTATTCACAACAGACTTGGGTTTCGTAAAGCTAGTGCAAGATGGGCCCTAAAACAACTCACACAGTTGCATAAGCAAACGCGCCTCGACATCTGCAAAAAAAAAAAAAAAAAAAACATTTGGATCGCTATGGTAACGAAGGGGACAACTTCTTAGACAGAATCATTACTGGTGACGAAACATGGATCCATCATTACGAGCCGGAGAGTAAACGGCAGGGTATGGAATGGAAACATCCAAATTCGCGGTGCAAAAAAAGTTCAAGACCCAACCGTCCGTAGGAAAACTGATGCTTACGGTTTTTTGGGATGCACGAGGTCCTGTACTGGAACATTATGGTGAAAGGGGCACAACAATAAACCGTGTACGTTACAGTGAGATGCTTACTGACAAGCTGAAGCCTGCAATTCGAAGCAAACGCCGAGGAATACTGTCAGAAGATGTGTTGTTGCACGACAATGCCCGTCCGCATACTGCTGTCCGCACTGCTGAAATGCTGCAGAAACGCAAATTCGAAGTACTGGATCATCCTCCATATAGTCCCGATCTTGCCTCTTCTATCACTTGTTTAGTCTACTCAAACAGGCATTAAGGGCCCGTTGATTTGACTCGGACGAAGCACTGAAGGAAGCGGTGCATCCCTGGCTCGCAGCTCAACCGAAAACCTTCTTGTATGAGGGTATAAGGAAGCTTGTAGGGCGATGGACGAAGTGCATTGAAAAGCAAGGGGACTGTCGAAAAATGATGTACTTGTATGTTTCGTATTTTATTACAATAAAATTTTATAACTACTTTGCGGATAATAATTGATTTACCCTCGTATGTAGACGCCTATTTCAGCTTGTCATTATCATGAAAACAGTTTCCAAATCATTAAATTACTGTATTAACAAATAGATATACCGATATATAGAATTTTATCATGTACTAGCTAGAACCCCGGCTTTTCCCGGATACTTACTTATTCCAGTCTTAAGTTCGACTCGTCCCTCAGTATCTCTTTCTCTCTTCTCCTACTGCCACCTCTCTGTTCATCTCCACTTTCCCCTTTCTCTGCCAATCAGCTCCTCGTCTCTCTGTCCGTTTCTCTGTCCATTTGTCCTCCCCCTCCCTCCCCTTTTCATCTCCTTTCAACTGTCACCATCTCCACTCTCTCAGTCTTCTCTCCCCTGTCTCTGTCCGTCTCCTCTCCACCTACTCCTTTCCCTCAAATATATGAGAAAATCTCATTGATGAAAACATACATTTATCTGCTGACTGCCATGGTGACCAGTCCAACAATTTGTTCGTAAGTCCGCCGCGGCGGAGTGGCCGAGCGCATTGAGGCGCTATGCTGCGATGCGCGAGGCCGTCGGGAGTTCGAATCCCCTCTCGGGCATGGACGTTTCTGTCGTCTTTAGTTTAAGCTAGTTCTTAAGTAGTTTCTAAGTTTAAAGACTGATAACCCCGCAGTTAAGTCCCATAAGCTTTACAAACATTTGAACATTTGGTCAACGTCGGAACTAAATGACAAAAATACTGGACTGTTTCCGACAGCAGAACCGGATCAACAACAACACAGATTCAATAGAAACCGCCATGTGACAAACTGAGTAATTTCTCAAATTCTAATATTATCCGATAGATTTTCCAAAAATTTTCTTTCACATAAACCTTGTCCTGACAATTACAAACACAACAAAGAAAAGATCAGCCAAATTGGTGAAGCCATTCTCAAGTGATGCGCTTTCATACATACGGCAATTCATTTTTATTAATATAGATAGATGTGTCATACATAAAATATTAAATAAATAGGTATCTAAAAACCATCCTATGTCCGTCTCCTGCTTCTAAGCTACCTGCCCACCAATTTTGAGCCAAATCGTTTTAGACGTTTTTTTAGTTATAAATAGTGTAACTAATACGACTTTCTTTTATATATATATATATATATATATATATATATATAAAAGGTAAAGCAGTCAACAATCCGAAGATTGGTTTGAACACCTCAGTGCTTTACTAGGCATGGTCCTGTTTGGAGGTGGTATGCCGTTGCCTTCCTCCGACCTTCGAACTGACTTACCCAGCCAGTTATAGGGGGACCTACAGTTTAACGTGGGTTCCGAACCACGGTGCTACTCGGTATTTTTCACATGAGCAGTACTGACAGAGGTGAAAGAAGTAGAAAGTGACAGATAAAAATCCTAGGACCTGGCGGGGATCGAACCCGCGACCTTTGGATTTGTAGTCTGGCACTCTACCACTGTGCAACCGAGGCGCACAATTTATATATATATAGAAAAATGTAAGCAGCCCTCTTAGGTTGTTTGCAGATGACGCCGTCATTTACCGTCCAGTAAAAACATCTGAAGATCAAAACCAACTGGGAATGATTTGAATAAGATATCACTATGGTGTAGAACTTGGCAACTGACTCTAAATAATGCGAAGTGTGATGCTGTTCACATGAGTACGAAAAGAAATCCGTTAAACTTTGTTTACAAGATAAACCAATCAAAAGTGAAGGCCGTAAACGCCACAAAATATCTAGAAATTACTATTACTGCAGACTTAAACGGGAAAGAACACGTAGATAATGTCATGGGAAAGGCGAACCAGAGACTGCTTTTCATTGGCAGAATACTTAAACGATGCAACAAAACTACTAAAGAGACTGCATACACTACGCTTGTCTGTCCTTTTTTGGAGTATTGCTGCCCAGTGTGGGATCCTCAACAGGTGGGCTTGACGGATAACATCGAAGGAGTCCAGAGAAGGGTAGCTCGTTTTGTCTTGTCACGATACAGGGGAGACAGCGTTACGAAAATAATACAGGATCTGGGATGGGAATGATTACAACAACGGCGCTTATCGCTGCGGCGTGGGCTACTTACGAAACTCCAATCGCCAACATTCTCCTCCGAATGCGATAACATATTGTTGATTTTCACTTACATAAGTAGAAAAGACCTTCAGAAAAAATACGAGAAATCAGAGCTCGAACGGAGAGATTCAGGTGTTCTTTCTTTCCGCGCGCTAATCGAGAATGGAATGGGGAATAAATAATATAAAGGCGGTTCGATGAACCCTCTGCCAGGCACTTAAATGTGATTTTCAGAGTATCCCATGTAGATGTAGAACGTTCAGTGACTAGGAAATATGAAAGTAACAGCATTAAAAACGGCAACTTCTCAGTTTGTATCGTGCCATTCCTCTGTTTCTGCCTACTGGCCGCTTGGAGCGCTAGTTTTTCCCTAGAGAAGTTCCGCGACTGTCTGTGATAGACTGTGGTCTTGACCTTGAATTACGCCAACAGCGGCGGTTGGTCAGGAGGAAGAGATTGGCGCGCTGATGGCCCAGAAGGGAAGTCACTTCCCATGCTGGAAAGTTTCGTTTGCCTCCATTCCGGCCGAAACGCCTGGGAGAGCAGCGCACACAATGGCGGCGTTTTCTTTCGCACGAACTTGGCGGCAGGAGCCACTTTCTCGCCGCTAATCTGCCCGCCTCCCGGCTATGTGAAGAGCGGATAACTGAATTACCGCGAGATTCTCTCTCAGTAAACAGCGCCCTGAGTGGGAGGGGCGGGGCAGACCGCTACTCGTGAGAGAGTAGCCACCCCCACCCCAAGCCGCTGCTTTCAGCGCGAGAAGGCAAACGTAATCAAATCAGCTCATTCGCAGGACAAGGAAAAGCGCGCAGCCACCGCGGGCTTCGCGTTGACACAAAGCTTCCGTACGAGTTCCCTCACAGCCTAATGGCACAGGCCACGCTCACAATGCAAATACTTTCAAAACAGAGCAAGAAAGCTGCGAGGGAAGAAAATTAGAAACGTAAGCATTGTTCGCCGTAGAAAATAATGCAAACACCCACCAGTTCTTTCGAAAATTCTAGTTTCGGGCCTAAGCCCAATTGCGGATGGCTGTGTTGATTTTACAAAATCAAAATGTTCAAATGTTTGTTAAGCTTATGGGACTTAACTACGGGGTCATCAGTCCCTAAACTTACAAACTACTTATCAACTACCTTATACTAAGGACGGCACAAATATCCATGCCCTAGAGGGGATTCGAACCCCCGACTGTAGTGGCCGTGCAGACCGTGACTAGAGCGCCTCAGTCCCCTCGGCCACCGCGGCCGGCGTTGATTTTACAGATGGGAAAAGTAGTTCCTTTTGTGGGACTGTTCATTTCGGATTAGTTGTTCTACATCTACATGGAATACTCTGCAAATCACATTTAAGTGCCTGTCAGAGGGTTCATCGAACCACCGTTATACTATTTTATCTCCCATTTCATTCTCGAATAGCACGCGGGAAGAATGAAAAGATGAATCTCTCCGTTCGTGCTCTGATTTCTCGTATTTTATGCTGATGATCATTTCTACCTTTGTAAGTGGGAGTCAAACAACATATTTTCGCATTCGGACGAAAATGTTGGCGATTGGAGTTAGGTAAGTAGCCCACGCCTCAGTGATAAGCGCCGTTGTTGTAATGATTCCCATCCGAGATCCTGTATCATTTCCGTAACGCTGTCTCCCCTGTATTGTGACAGTACAAAACGAGCTGCCCTTCTTTGAACTCTTTTGATGTCCTCCGTGAAACCCACCTGATAAGGATACCACACTGGGCAGCGATACTCCAGAAAATGGACGTACAAGCGTAGTGTATACAGTTTCTAGTAGGTCTGTTGCATCTTTTAAGGGTTCTGCCAATAAAACGCAGTTTCTGGTTCGCCGTTCCCACGACAATATCTACGTGTTCTTTCCAATTTAAGTCAGAAGTAATTGTAATTCCTAGGTATTTTGTGGACCTTGTTTGTGAGGTATGATATCAAAAGCCTTCTGGAAATCAAGGAATACGGAATCAATTTACGAACCCTTTTCGACAGCACACATCACTTCGTGTGAGTAAAGAGCTAGTTGTGTTTCGCAT
Source organism: Locusta migratoria (assembly GCA_026315105.1). Classification (NCBI taxonomy): domain Eukaryota; kingdom Metazoa; phylum Arthropoda; class Insecta; order Orthoptera; family Acrididae; genus Locusta; species Locusta migratoria. Next base: position 129,635,887 of record CM048750.1, on the reverse strand, counting down.
GAATGATATTTTCTAAATCCATGAACTGTACTAGTTTAAATGAACTACATAGTTCACCAACTAATTGAAATAATATTTTAATTTCTGATCTAGAAACCAGATACCAATATTTGTAGTTCTAGCTTCAACATTGTCTTAATATGGAAAAACTTTCTCGCGTATTTCATCCCTTCGTAAACGATACCGCTGGTAGGGGAAGGCAGGGCAAGATGGGGAAGCCAACTTTAACCCATTACAATAGGGACCAAAATAAACAAATCAAAATAATTTTGATTATATTTTGCTTATTGAACTATTGAATTATAATGACATGCAAAGTAAACTGCAAACTTGTTACATTTATTTATAGATATCTCGATTTGGAAAATAAACTACAAATTCTCCGTCTTGCCCCATATGGGGGGAAAGACGGTAACTGCATGAATTCATCTGTAAGACTTAAATAAAGATTGGAATAACGGATTCTTGGAAATCTTAAGTCCCCGCTCATAGTAGCTCTGCAGCCCTATCTGCTTGCCCATTGGCAGGCCAAAATAATAGATACGGTTCTTTTCGAGACAGATTTGATGTACCTGTGTGGTACGTACGTATGCATGCATCACATGCTTCGAGTATCTTCATCACCATTGATAACAAAATATTTATTGCTTTATAATTTAGATATACTTGACAGACGATCACCGAATAGGTAAACGGAACTAACAGAATTTTGTGGCTGGCAAAAGTTAAAAATATGACCTCTTAGTCACTTGTTTCGAGCAGAATATTGAAACGTGTGATATTTTCGGTTGATGGGGATGAGGAGGGGGGGGGGGGAGGGTATGGTCGTGAGGTCCATTCCTGCACTAACATCGTAAATATTAGCATTACTCATCATCGATATGAAAGAGCCAGTTTACAATACGAGTGGTAAACTGATGAAAGTACAGTGCAACCGAAAAGTAAACCAGGACGATTTCTTTCAAAGTGTTCAAATCTTTGTATAGTTTATGGCACTTAACTACGGGGTCATCAGTCCCTAAACTTACAAACTACTTATGAACTACTTACGAACTAGGACGGCACAAATATCCATGCCCAAGGGGGGATTCGAACCCCCGACCGTAGTGGCCGTGCAGACCGTGACTGGAGCGCCTCAGTCTCCTCAGCCACCGCGGCCGGCGACGATTTCTTTAGAAGATCTTCTCGCAAGTACTTTGTGGTCAGCTACACTAGATTGTCTAGACCTGCGCTTCGTCGCTCAAATAAGCTTTCTGCGATCAGATAATTTTTCAGTACTGTGAATCATAAAACGTATCTAGTAGTGGCGGACATAATTTCGGATGATTTCACCACTGACATCCGCAGTTTTTTCCGTTGTGGCAGTCACTGTTTACCTGAAAGTTTTGGATTCTGTAAACACAGTGCTATGTCTAAGACGTATGTTCTCGCCGTATAATGTCAACAGCTTACCGTCAGTCGATGTTACTGAGCTGTCGTTATAAAGAGTCTGCAGCACCGCTAGCGCAGGGCGTAGCCATGTGGAGCATTCGCTGTGACTCACCTGGAACAACAGAAAACAACAATGAAGCACATTTATACATGCAACAAATATTATACTGTAAAATACTCCTAGAATTAGCACCGAATATAGATTAATGTGAAAAGCAATGTCATACAAGATGTGGCGTGCTACAGAAGGATGTTTGATATTGGGTGGTCCGGTAAAGTAAGAAATGAGACTCTCCATACATTCGGCGAAATGAGAAATATTTGAGAACATGCGCAAGAAGGAAGGATGGGATAAGAGGACAGATTCAAAAATACACCACGAAGTATCTTTTGTGACATTGGAGCTTGCTGTAGAGAGTGAAAACTGTAAGCGAAGATGGAGGCTGAATTAATGCAGTAAGTAACACTATTCTAGAATGGTCATTTACATCATATGAAACTGTGTGTTTTTAAGGGGTTTTTAAGCATAAGAAAATCAAATTTGAAACCATAAACTCACTAGCAGTCACAGCTTCAGTTGTTATTGCTTATTACTAGAATGTATGTCTAATTTAACTGAATTTCTTAGTGTGATAATGTTCGTGAAATTGGCGTTGTAACAGTTGTTATGTTTACAAATATACGCAAAAAATTTATTACGTAAGCAAAATTTGATTGCAAAACCGTGTAGTGATTTGAAAAAAGTTTTATATATATTTCAGAAAATTTTCCTCATTTTTTCTCAGCAAATATAAAGGAAGTCGTGTTTGTGGGACGACAAATTAAAAAAAAAAAAAAAAAAAAAAAAAAAAAAAAAAAAAAAAAAAAAAAAAAAAAAAAAAAAACTTTAAAAATGTGCCATACACAAGAAACATGTTTGTTTCTGGAACGTAGGCGAAACTTTTGGAAAGGGAAAAGCTAACAACAACGAAGAATTAGTTCAAGATTATGATTACTGCATAAAGGGATTTAGAAACCAACATGTGTTTTAAGCGCATTTCCTAGATTCACATCTGTAACACTTACAGAGCTGTAGTGACGTCTTCGACTAACGTGGTGAAAGGTTATAAAGACATGACATTATTGGAATGCTACCAATTACTGCTGGAATATTATTCGAGCGGGGAAAATTTTCCACACGGGCATAGAAAGAGCCTTGTTTCAGAAAACATATTTTTATTTATACATTTTGTATTTCCATTAGGTAATGTTTTAATGATACTTTTTTCCGTTGGTGTTGTCCACAAACTGTGAAATATTGTTGTGAATAATAATTTTGAAGATAGCTACGCTGATAGAAACATGAAAGATCCCGCCATCAAGATTCAGCGGTAGTAGGGGTTAAGACAAAGACAACACCGGAAAGCTTCATTACAAAAAAAGTGGAGGAATCCGCTCTTTACCTGCCGGACGAAGTCAGGTTGTATTGCAGCCGTGTCACTATAGTCGAACTTGTATGGAGGAATTAAAATTTTTTACTGTAAACTGATGCTTAGTTACATAATCTTCGCATGCTAAGGTTTCATAACCATATGCAATTCCAATTACCGTTAGTGGTTGAAATTCCAAAATCATCGGACTTCGTTTAACGAAAAGAATAATCACTGCAGGCCTTGAAATAAAAATCAATACAAAATGTATGTAAGTGAAGTTCACGTCCGTAATGTTCTTACGCAATCGCGAAGAGATTTGTAACAATGATCAAGCATCATTTTACGAATTATGCTAGAAACAAAGATTACAAAATTACCCATTTTTATTAAAAGATTTGTAACAATGATCAAGCATCATTTTAAGAATTATGCTAGAAACAAAGATTACAAAATTACCCATTTTTATTAAAGATACTTTGAATTAAATATTCCTTTCAAATAAACTGAGGTATTTATTGCAATTAATGAATTAGAAGCTCACAATTACATTTTCAATGTAGAGAGACCAAAAGAGAGACGTCCGATCTATTCAACAGTAAGAAGACGAAAGACGACGAGCGATTCCGTTTTCTCTCCAGCCCGTTCGGAAAAATTGAAAGAGTCTTACAAAACAAGCGACAAGCGTCACATATATAATTTTAATTAAAAAAAAATCTATGTCATGCTGCAATGTTACACAATGAATGATTAAGTACAGGTTTGTAAATCTTTTATATTATACTATATGGTTTGCAAATAATTACGTAAGAATACGGAATAGTGATACTTGTTTTGCACATACAGGTTGATTGTTTCCACCGTGTACGAACTCTAGGGGTTGATCGAGGAGAGGATGCAGAATAAAATGTCTAACGATCTTTTCTGCGGAAAGTTATGTTTTCCATCCTAGAGACCATTCATTCTATCATACATTGTTACAGCGACTGCGGTCTAATACAATTACAGTGTGAATGGTTTCTTCCTAGAGTACTGCTCCTCATCTGTCGTGCTGTAGTACCCTCTCCAGCCATAGTAATTGGTGACGATGTGTCGGATTCACTTCTCTTGCTGACTCACCTTGTAGTGGGTGAGATACAGCGTTGTAAATAATACTTCATTATTGTGCACAATTTTAATCTGCCAGGAAGTTTCATATGAGCGAACACTCGCTGCAGAGTAAACATTTCATTCTGGAAACATCCCTTAGGCTGTGGCTAAGCCGTGTCTATACCATATCCTAAACCATGCCTCAACCATATCCTTTCTTCCAGGAGTGCTAGTCTTGCAAAGTTAGCAGGAGAGCTTCTATGAAGAATGGAAAGTAGGAGGCGAGGTACTGGCGGAATTAAAGTTGTGAGGACGGACCGTGAGTCGTGCCGGGATATCTCAGTGGTAGAGCGCTTGCCCGAGAAAGGCGAATGTCCCAGCTTCGATTCCCGGTTCCGGCGCACAAATTTAAAAGCTTTTCACTAAAAAGCTTCTTTGAAATTTTGCCCACGTAGACCGTCTTCAGTAGGCCTGCTTTCTGTCAACCACAAAAGAATCCAATGAAGGTTCTCAGCACATTTATGAGAAAAGCTTCAAGCATTCTTTTTTTTTTTTTTGCACTGAGTAGAACGATTAGACATTCTTGTACGATTCAGGGCTGGATTAAAGCAATAGCAAGTACCGTGGCCGCCGGCGCCCCCGAACAAGAGGAGCAATGATTACCTTCGAAATTTGTCACTATTTAACGAAGAGTCTTGTTTCCTAGTAAAAGGGGGGGAAATCATCGCCGGCCGCGGTGGCCGAGGGGACTAAGGCGCTCCAGTCACGGTCTGCATGGCCACGGTCGGGGGTTCGAATCCCCTTCGGGTATGGATATTTGTGCCGTCCTAGTTCGTAAGTAGTTCATAAGTAGTTTGTAAGTTTAGGGACTGATGACCCCGTAGTTAAATCCCATAGACTATACAAAAATTTGAACATTTTTTGAAAAATCACCGAACTTAGAATATTAACTTGATGCATTCACACTAATCCCGTCATCGAGAGCACCTTTATTGTTGTCTGTACTTTTCCTTTAATGGGACAGGAGTGTTGAATATCACGACAGTCTTCCTTCACGGCCCAGTCGGCCGCCGATTCGTGCCGAAACACCAGAAATGTGTGATGTCGCCGAAAGGCACAGTTCGTCTTTTTGCGTATAACGCGTGCTTTAGGCGCACAACAATGGGTAGTGTCTGAAGAGGCTGCCCTCAGCCGGTGCAACATCCGCCGTAATCTGCAGTTCCATCCGTTTCTACGAATAATTTGTAAGGGAACTTTTGTTATTAGATGAAAAAGTCTGCATATTCCGTGAAATTATTATCAAGTTATAGAAACATTACATTAGACATTATTATACCGGATATTGCAACAATTAATTTCTATATCGTCAGCCAGAGGGGACTCCAGAATTATGCGAAAAATATTATATCTGATGTTAGGGACGCCTTTCTTAAAAATTTGGAAAAATATATAGCATTTTACTATAAAGCCGTAAATAAGATAAATATATAATAGTTATAGTGTCACTGCAATATTAAAAACATCTAATACATTGTTACATTCCAATTTTTCCAGTTTTATGTTGTGTTAGTTTTAGGTAGAAGTTTTAAGCTCATATTGGTATGTTTTGTTGAATATTATCCTTATTTTAGCTTAAATTTTTCCGCATTTTGTGCACATTTGAACCAAAGCCAATTGGTGAACTATCCAGGCGGTAGTACTGTCGTGATTAAATGCAGAAGAACGATAAACGGAAGTGATACGAAATTATAATCTACCAGGTGTTCTGAAAAGTACAGCTTAACACGTTATACTCCATTTAAAAATCATTTTACACTGGAAGGATCGAGAGGCCGAATTGGCCCCTTTACCAATTTTTCACCGTTAAATGAATTGACTTATGTGATTTTCTCATCTTTGATATAAAGTATTGTGCACCCTCCTTTAGAGTGTTCTACTTCAAATAGATTCCTAAATATTAAGATTACTACCTAGAAGGATCGTAGGGCCAATGTGGCCCCTTATAGCGTTTCTCTGTATTTTCGACATGTTTCCTTTTAATGCTGTGTATGAAATAAAACCAACTGTTGTCTTCTTCTTATTTCAATATGCAACAACATTGCCACTCATTCCATCACTAGCTGCGGTAGGGCAGCTGGGGATGGCGGTCATGTATGGATGAGTTATGCCTGAGTGATTCATTGTGTGAGTGAGTGTGATCTTTTCTGACGAAGGCAATGGCCGAAAATTTACAAGTTGTATGAATGTGAAATGAGTTTGTTGGCAGCTCAGCGATCATCTTTATGGTGAGTTGCTAATTATCCTCATATTAGCCACATACCAATCTGGATCGTCCATACTTAAAAATCAATAAAAGTACATTATGATGCTTTCACAATCTGGCCGTATAAGTAATAAAACTGCATAGGACTAATTTGGCCCCAGAGGTTCTTATACGTAGTAGCTTGCATGCGACTCTTCTAGTATTAAATGCCAAGTAGACTAGATAGCAGCTATAAAAAAACATAATATAATTATTTCCTTTGCCCATTTTACTCTTCTTGTCATACCGCTTAGGGATTCGTTCTCAAGTCATGGCGTTGGCGCAGCAGTTTGACGTTACTTCTGGCGTGGCTTGAAAAGGAATTTATGGATCAGCTTTCTTCTTCATATTCTTCTTCTTCTTCTTCTTCTTCTTCTTCTTTCGTTTCGGCCATCTTTGGGCCACGTTAATTCAAAATGTTCAAATGTTTGTAATTCTATCGGACCAAACTGCGTGGTCATCAGTCCGTAGCTTACAAACTACTTAAACCTAGGTAAACTAACCTACGGACAAACACACACACCCATGCCCCAGGGAGGACTCGAACCTCCACGGCGAGCAACCGCGCGCTCCGCAGCGAGACGCTTTAGACCGCTCGGCTATTCCACCGCAGCACGTTAATTCACATCAGCTTCCTTTCTTCCGTTCTTCCTCCTGTTCCAGTATTCTTTCATTTTCATACTTTGCATCTTTCTTCGCTCTGCTGTCCACGATGATTTCGTTCTCGGTCTAGTTCTGTCCTCAAATCCTGCAAATGCCTGAATTTTTTATTTGTGTATTTCTTGATTCCGTATTCCCATTTCTTCCAGATCCCTTTGTACTTGGATCCACCGTATTTTGCTTTTCTTGTACAACAAGATTTGTGAAATTTGCTGTGTTAAGCTCCCCTGGTCCATTCTGCAAATGTGTCCCAAGAACTCGCACCTTCTTTTCTTAATGATATTGGAAATTTTTTTCTATTTTGGAATAGACTTCCCGGTTGGATCGATTTCTAAACTGGCCGTCTTCTGTTCTTCGAGGTCCTAATATTCTCCTGAGAATCTTCCGTTCCACCATTCTAGCCTCTTGATCACTCCAGGAGCAGCTTTCATTGTAATGTAGTGTTAGATTTTTTTTTACTTTCGCCAACTTCCGGCGAAGGTGAGATTTTCCATGTGTGTACAGCAATTCCGCCTTACCTGGCGTAGCATCTTCCAGAAGTACGAACAAGTGCCCTCTTAAGGTAAAGAGCGACGCTATTCACCAAATTTCTGATAAAGTAAATCAAAAGTATGCTGAAGTTGCTCCTTCGAGATTTGTATTGAATAACATTTAACATTGTCTCTATTGAAATATATCTGCGCCTTTAGTTCAACTTATGTTGTAAAGCTTCAAAAGTTAGAATATACGTCATAATTGGCTGATCCCCCACCCCCTAACGAAACCAAATTCTGACTACGGCCCTGCTGTGGCCATTGTAAGTAAAGTCTCAATTTTAAGTAAAATAATTTTATAAATGAAGCTTAGCGTATCAGATTTATACCTTGTTATACCAAGTTAAAGTACATTATAAAAAGAGCATGTTTAAGATATAAACTTGCAATTACAAACTACTGCACACAACAGTAAAAAAAGATAGAGGGGAGGGTCCGTCTCTGATTCTGGGTCTAGGGCCCGCAATCTAAAGTGGGGGCCATGCATGTAAGTTAAACTAGACATGTCAGATTTAAAACTGTGCAGTAGGCCTAATGCCGCACACACGCCGAGTGAGCTTCGCTTACTGACAGGCGTAGGGAAACTAGCGACATGTGTGCGCATAGTCGCGTGATAAAAATATGCATGTGCTGATAAAAGAAGGAAAAATGTAAAAAACATTGACAGAAATATGGGTAAGAAAATGAAAAACCTGATAGAAGTGTACGAACGTGGTGTCTAGAGGATAGCCCTACATCGCTCACCACGGGTCAGAAAAGATTACTACTGAAATGTACGCTTAGAATTCTGAGGATAACAGACATCGTGCAGGAAACAATGGTGACTAGCAAAAAGTCACACAAATAATACAGGTTTGAAGCCTTCTAGGTACTGTCTACTTGCGAGCTGGTCACAGAGAATATTGCATAATTAAGAGCAAGATGTTTAAAATTTTTGAAGCTCTTCCCACAAATCTTATTTCCTCGCTTTAACCTCCTTGTGTAATCTATATTTACATCCATACTCTGAAAGCCACCCGATGGTGTATGGCGGAGGAGACACGTGGTTTTTATTTTTTTTTTTTTTATTTTTTTATTTTTTTTTTTTTTAGGGACGCAAAACTACTTAGGTCATTAGCGCCCAACACTGCCCATAGTAAAATCGAACCGGGATTAGAACTTAAATGGCTTTCGCCATATTTGCAAGACGTATAAAAAGTAAAACTCGGTCAGCGGAATGCGGAGAAGCAGCTAAAATATCAGACATTTCAAATGGTAAACATAGATCATGACGGAGACGATTAAAAAACGGACTTTGCACGAGAAACGTGGTACATAGTAAAAGGTTCATCACAGTGCTCACATAAGGATCACCACGAAGTAAATACTGGTGGCTATAACGGCAGTGGCCAATACGAAGCCGGACCAGAACAATCTGCTCTCGGCGAGAGGGTCGAAATGACGTTGACCAAAGATCAGGCACAGGTTTAATGGTTCGCAATTTGTTCCCAAAATGACCAATGTAAAAAACCAACGTGAGATGATACGCCGGGAGACGCCAGCACGAAGGTCATCAGAGGTAGTAGAAAAGACAAGCGTCTAGGGATCCCAGTTACCCGTACCAACCGATAGATGTCTCTACGGTCGCAAGCTATGTCCTGCACAGACGTCATTTTCCATTTCGTATTTTCATGCTTTTCTCCTTATAAGTCGTGTGTTGTTATTTCAAAGTTACAGCACACTTTAGTGGTACCAAAATAATGTCGTTCTTAGTACAATTAGTTGTAAAACACTCAATAAATGTCATACTGGCGAGTAACCCTTCATATTGACGACAATGTGAAACAGAGAACTTTCGTATACGTACTCCTCGTAGCGTAGCGGATAAACGCTTGTCCTTGAGGAGCTGCTAAGTGTCGGCCGTGGTTCGCTTCCTGGTCCAGATTTTTTTTTTCTTTTCTACCTTGACTCCTAAAGGTTTTCTTTCATTGTTATTATTAATTAAAAGGAATTTACATTTTGAGATATTTCGACATACGTATTATACAAGCGCTTTCTCTAGAACGTGCGACTGTTCTCTTTTGTGAAAATCCCGGAAATATGGGCCAACGAATTGTAAACACTGTCTCGTGAACTACCTCACATAAATGAAGACACACTATAATAATTAATGCTCTAAATGCCATGCTGATCCTGTGTAGAAAAGGTAGATAGACGAGGGAGGAGAACTGCCTCCTTGGCAGCGGCAGTTGGCAGACTCATTCCCCAACACTCCCACGTGGCCAGGGACCCACAGAAACGTCACAGTAGTTCCTCTCGCTGAAAGAGAGGTAAGACAATTGTGGATGCTTTGTACCAGGGGATGGACAGGATATAGCTTGCGGAGGCTCAAAAGAGCACTCAGAGTCCGAGCAAATGACTTATTGAGCGAGTTTCGCCGGACGAATTGGGTGGCTTGATATAATGCATACAGCTCAGTTGTAAAATTGGAACTCCACTCAGCGGAGGGTAAGTTGAGTGCCACAATCGGTTCTCCCTACTATTCCAGTCACGTATCGTTCGCGGAAAGAAAGATTGTCGGTATGCCTCTGTGTGGGCTCTAATATTACAGTTTTCCAAAGGCCTCGGAATATGATCGGCAATAAGCAAATGCTCAGCAAAGGTCGAATTATGTACAATGGCACCTTTCTTCCCTAACAGGTGTCCTTTATACTTTGCTTTAATCGCCCTGTTTGTCCTATATAATAACGGAGGCAGTTATTGCAAATCAGCTTGTAAAAGTTGGTCAGGATTTTGATTATCCCGTCTCTAATGACCATGCTGTTGAAGAGACCTTAAACAGTAAGTAAGCAATGTCTTTGCCCTCTTTACACTGCATCGGTGAGAAACCACGGCACGTGTGGTGTCCCACGTTCACCGTAAAGCTCGTTTCGTTTGGGTGGGGCGTTTGAAAATTTTGCCGTCCTTTCATCGCAGCGCGCTTTGTCCCACGCGGTGCGACGCGTGTAACGTATACAGCACGGCCGGTCCGACACACGTAGCCCACATTTCACTGCATATGTATGCCGCGCCATTTCTATCGTGATCCGCCGCAGCAGGGTAATGAATCATAAATCCTCGCGGACGCGGGCTGAAATATCGGCCGGGCTTTCGCCTGAATCAGTTCTACGGAACTGCGGCAGTTTTACATCACTCTCTGAAACACAACAGCTAGTTAAGGGCACTGTAAAACTTCCAACAGGTTTTTACAAAACACTCTCGGGTACTTCGTTCACAATTATACGAAGGTGCTTCGTACAAAGTGAACAGATACCCGTGAATAAAACGAGTTATTTAGAAATTAATCCCGTCTATGCGTTTTATTCTGAAAAGTAACCGTATACGTCGACACATTTTATGGCTACATCAAAAGAATACAGTTACGTAATTAATTGCTTTGATAGTTTTCATACTGTGACCTTTCTATAAATATGACATGATCTGCGGTTGTATAACCAACAATTCAAAAGAATTCAATTTCGAAAGCTAATTTTTTTTCTCTGGGGCCCACCAGTGAAAAGGAACACAAACTACCGCAGGTGAACGGCAATCTATTGTTTGGGGATGACGGTGTAGTATACGGTGAAGTTTCTTCGTTCAGTGGCTGTAGGAGAATAAGAAGTTCGGGCTAGTAAAAAGCATCTTGCTCTAAATGAGGAAACATGTTACTTAACGCAGGTGAACGGAAATATCAATACTGTCATGTTCGAATACGGTAAGAAAAGGTGTGCTGCTTGACAGAGTCACGTTGATAAAATATCTATAGATAAGACTCCAAAACTCCAGGTCGGTTGTAGGGAAACCGAATGACCGACTTCGGTCGAGCTTAGGTTTGTATTGTGCATCTACGTCACGCATTCGTCGACAGCCAATGAGCGTCTAGTAACGTCCTGACCGCACTGCTGCGAATGTCACCAAAATTAAACTTGATTGTAATGAATTATTCAGTTTTTTTTTAATTTATTTGTTGCAATCTATGATCGCTGATGGTTATGGCATGTAACAAATTATATCTAAGCAAGGGAGAGCCATTGTCTGCGGAGTATAAGGTTTCTTCAAGCGCAAAGCGCACACACACACACACACACACACACACACCACACACACACACACATCTCTCGCTTGAAACTGGTAAAGATGCTGATGTCTAGACACGCGCTACCCGACATCGTTCGTGGGTCAAAATATAGTACGATTCATTATTGGATACTGCTGGAGTCTTTCGGACTTCAGTAGTACGGGTTAAAGGATGACATCCTAGCACTGGCGAATACAATATATACAGGTTGTTTCAAAATTAATGTATATTTATTAAAAAGAGGTACAGAGATGGTTTTAGTGTTTTTTCAAAGGAAAACACATCAATTTTTGATTCGCGTAGTTCGCTAGTGCAGAATCGCGTCGCAACAAGCGCTAGCGGCAGTTACGTTAAAGATGGCTACCTACCTTCACCGGACCCGAGCGTGCTAGCTGTGTGTTTTGGTTTGAAGAATCAAAGTCGGCGACAACAGTTCAGCGTAAATTTCGTACCAAGTATGCTAACAGATCCTCCTAGTAGGCCTACAATTTATGAATGGTATAAATTTTTCTAGAAACGGGGTGCTCAGTAAGACATAATAAAGTACTAAGTCGTCCAAGCACATCTGACAAAGTCGATGAGCAAGTAAGACAGAGTTTTGTCAACAGCCCTACGAAATCGACCCGACGTGCATCTCGTGAACTGCAAGTCCCACATACAACAGTTTGGTGTGTGTTTTTCCACTCGATCGATTGGCAAACGCAGGAGGAAAGGCAGAATCCACTGTGTACTTTACAGTGGAGTATGAAGTATGTATGCAGTTGCAGACGACTAACATTGCTGGTCCCGAAAGATGCTTCCGAAATTACTGTGGGTCACAGCCGCGCGCGCGTGCGGAAACTGCCTGAGGGATGACCAGCAACCGCGCAACGCACCGACCGTTCGATCACGTTTCACGACTTATAAATGTAGCTATGTCACTTCTGTACTCTGCCAGCGCTATGCCGAGGAATGTGGTGTAATGGTTAAGAATCGTCTCATATCGGGAGAACGGCGGTTAAAATCCCATTCAAGTATTTCAGGTTATCCCACAATGTCCCTACATCGCTTTAAGTGAAAATAAAGGATCGTTGCATAGATTACTTAAAAGTTGTTCCGAAAATGTTAACTTTCACTGCTGTGTGGAACTTTCGTTTACAAGTGCAACATACTGTCTCACAAGGGCCACCGTTGACCTTGAACATTCGGAACCACACTAATCCATGCTTAGAATAAAACAAACATATATAAACAGTGAACTGCTCCATTTCCATGCAACACAGTGCATTGTACCAAAACGTTGTCTCAACAACATCACAGAAATGTTACATCTGTATTTCTACGTTTGAGACACACTATAATATGTTTCGGATATGCGTGTTTTTACCCTTTTATAGAAACTTTAAGCAGAATATTTTTGACGCTGGTGAAAATTTACCGATACACTAGCGTTTTTGATTTACGTATAATTTTCCTCCAGTGGTACTGATATCTTGATACTTCCTTTCTCTCTATTAAAATGTAAATTGTAGTAAAACACATGGTTTTGCAAGGAAATATATAGATTATTGTGGTGTATGTTCTTTCGATCGTGTCCGAATGAACAGACACCAAGACCCATCGCCTGGTTTGCAGTCACATTGCATTTGCAAATATTTTAAAAAGTTTTGTTTTTATCCTTATATGACAAAAACCGGACTGTCAAGTCATTTTACCTCTGACGCGCTGAGGGGAAAAAAAGCAAGCGGATGGACCTAACCAACAATCCCCGTTAGCCATTCTAAAAGTCACATGTAAAAACGAAGCGCCTGAAGATGCAACTTTAACTTGTTACGAAACTGGTTGTGCAGGTCGGGTCTCCACGACTCCGAATAAAATACAGATAATGTGGATCAACGGCCTTGCCTACCATTCAGTTATTTCCAATTTTAGAATTGTAGGTATTTTAACATCTTCATTTCTAGCTGTTTGAAAGTTCCTTTATGTATCATATGAGCAATCCACGGTTTTACAGACTAGGGGTCAACCGATATCTTTATGAGTCCAAGTAGAGTCACTGTAGGCTATGTCTTCTGCTAATACAGCCCATTACCGCCAAATTGCGCCGCAGAGTCCTAACGGAGACATTCGACATTCGTCCCCACATTGATTTCTGTGGTTATTTCAAGCGGCGTTGCTTGACTGCTACACCTGACAGCTCTAAGCAAACGCCGCCGTTCTACATTATTAAGTGCAGGCCATAGGCTAATGCATACTCCGTAGTGAAATTTTTTTTTTTTTTTTTTTTTTCCTTTTTCGGAATACTTGAAATTGTGTGTATTGGAATCGAATTCCCGCTCAGTTTTCCCGTGCGTCTACCTTAAACTACGAAAGTCCATTAATTCCCGACCCTAATCATATCGGAAACCTGTAATTCTTCAGTTCCTCCCGGCGTACTTGTTGTTCGAACAGTCCACGGGTGTATTGCCGATTCATAGTGCCCAACGGGCACAACATTTCGTAGGGTATTAGGACACCTACACATTTGCTGGCCAAATACCTGAAGCAAATACTTGCTCCTCGTGTAGGAAAATGCCCCCACCACATTCGCAATTCTGTGGATTTTGAAAAACTTGTCTGTAGCTTCAAGCTGAAAGACTCAGATATTCTGGTGAGCCGCGGTGGATTAGCCGAGCGGTCTAAAGCGCCTCGCTGCGGAGCGCGCGGTTGCTCTCCTTGGAGGTTCGAGTCCTCCCTGGGGCATGGGTGTGTGTGTTTGTCCTTAGGTTAGTTTACCTAGGTTTAAGTAGTTTGTAGGCTACAGACTGATGACCACGCAGTTTGGTCCGATAGATTTACAAACATTTGAACATTTTTTATTCTAGTGAGTCTCGTTATTCGCCAGGGTACCACTACGAGAGTCATTGAAATCGTATTGGGTTGAAATTTGATGTGAAGACGACCTAAATCTTTAGGCACTTACTGACCACGTATTTTCTGTTTAATGGAGAGTACTATGAACAAACTGAAGAAGTCGCAATGGGCAGCCCATTCACACTAATGATCGCGAATTTGTACATGAGTACTTCAAGGAGGAAGTTTTGGCGTCATCCACATGGAAACCGGCTTGTTTCTTTCCGCTATGTGGATGACACATTCGTCATCTTGCCCCATGGAAGAGATAAGCGCCTGGACATTCTTACACACCTGAACTCCATACACCCCAACATCAAATTCACAATAGAGACGGAAACAGAAAGCAGATTATCATTGCTGGATGGCATGGTTAAGAGCTGATGGCACTTTGGGCTACGTTGTTTACCGGAAGAAAACCCACACTGACCTTTACTTGAATGAAGACAGCTGTTATCACCCTTCGCAGAGGAATGGGGTGCTAAAAACAGTGGTACACAGGGCGCGCACCAATTCTCAGAGTCAGAGTTTACCCAACGACCTGGAGCAGTATGCCGAGAAAACAGGTATTCAGAATGGCAGACTTAGCGCGCTCTCCGTCCCACCACTACAGTAAAGCCTGTGATGAAGGAAGACGTCACGGTGGAAGAGGTAGCGACGGCCTTTATGCCGTACACTGGCTCACTATCGGGAAAAATAGGACGCATATTAAAGAAACGCGGCGTAAAAACTATCTTTTGCCCGCCCAATAAAACACGAACATTATTGGAAAGTGTCAAAAATGATCTCAGATTGCGGAAGGCCGGCATATACTAAATTCCGTGTCAGTTTGGGAAGTCTTATATCGGACAGACAGTCCACACCATCGAGGGTCGTTGCCGTGAATATCAGATGCATACTAGATCCTTACAAGTCGGCGTTTGCAGAGCGCTTTTTGTCCGAAAATCATGAGATGGATTACGGACGTACCAGGATCTAGGCATAGATTTCAAGATACTGATACAGCATTGTTAGGCCATCGAGATCTACACTAGGGAAGGGCTCATCAACCGAGACTGCGTCTACAATCTGAGCAAGGCTTGGGAACCAACACTGAGTGTAATTAAGAACAGGATATTCAGCAAACAAAACGATTTGGCGACCACAGACGCCGACACTACCGTCTCAACGACCGCCGACACGTGACCGCGGGCGCGGACTGCGAAGTAGACTTGCGCATAATAGTTCGCGATCGGGAGCGCTCAGAACTAGTTCGTTCTTTTAGTTCGTCCGCTCCCAGCGATGGCTGAGCGGCGTGGTCTGCGCTTGCAGGTGGAGGGAGAAGTTCCCCCATCTAGCTGCTTCATGCGCTTGCTGCTTGAGCCGCTAACGATATCACGCAAACTAAAAGAAACAGTTTGTGCATAATTTGTCGCGTTTAAGTTTATAGTTATCTCTATATATTGGCATTATAGAATTTATTAGTCAGATATTGCAGAGTGCAGAATACTTCAAACAGAAATTTTGTAGCACTGAACTATGTAATCTAGCAGGCAGACGCTCACCTAGAAATGACTCATCAGCAGAAGGCAAACACATGATTTTTAATTCTGCTGCGCGCCCTCTCGCTATTGCCCGTCAGTCTTCGGAAAAGAATTCAACGAACTAAGAAGCGAGATACGCTTGGGATAATAGTTCGCAGTTCGTCCGCTCTTTTTAGTTCGTCCGTTCTTTTTAGTTCGTCCGCTCTTTTTAGCTTTTGCTACCGCTACTAAAAGAGCTCTTTCTTTTGTTATGACAGCTTTTTTATATAATGATCAGTGTTGCCCAAGCGTGTCCCATTACCCATATTTTGGGGCAATTAGACATCAAATACTTAAGCAAATAAACCAGTTATTTACTACTTTGCATACAGATTATTCGTAGTAAATATTATTTAGACACTGCTGAATACCTTAGAAAAGAAAATGTGTGGCAGTGAACCATGAAACTACAGCTGAGCTGCATCTCAGCTCCAAATGGCGGTAACTGGCAGAAGGAAATCACGCGATTCTGCGCGCTCTCGCGTCCTCTCGCTGTTCCCCATCAGTCTTCGCAAAAGGAGCGGCCGAACTAAGAGGCGAGGGATGTGCGAACTAGTTCGCGTAGTTCGCCTGTGGGAGCGCTCTTCCGAATTAGTTCGTTCGCGAACTACACAAGACTACTGCGAAGTGAACGCCTCGCGGGGGGGGGGGGGGATATGAGACGGCCGCCCGCCCTTAGGACCTCAATACTTCAGCGCACCTGACGATGGTGACATATCTGATCGCCGAAATATTGTGCCCGTTGGACACTATGAACCGACAGTACACTATGAACCGCCAACATATCGGAAACCTTTTTCGATAAATCACTGTCGAACAAATAACATATCTGACAATGCGCTGCCCTTTTATACCGCATGAACCCGATAATAACACCATCTGTATCTGAGCATATCGTTGTCTCGTGGTTTTTGTCACCTCAAACAGTAAGAGTAAATAATGTTGAGGACACCTGAAGGGAAAATTATGATTCTAGCGCGAAACGAGCTTCCATCTCGGCAAATTGCAAGGTCAATGTCTCAGCGCTGCAACTGTTTACGGCCGACGCCTTGAAAACGTTCTCACTGTTAGAGCGACAAATGAAGCGCGAAGCTCCGAGTCGACGTGATCGTGGGACGGAGCTGCGGTACCACCTGTCCTCCCTTTGCAGAGCCACACCGACGCCAACCGTTCCTATGTATCACTAGTCACGCTCCAGCGACCCACGGCCGCAGTCAACAACTTTTGCTGCAACAAGCGATTTTTCCCTCTTCGCCTTTATCCTTTCACGCGCGAGAGCTTCTGTAACTGCAGACGAGGTCTCTCTCTGCCCCCCCCCTTCTGTTTCTTCCCCTTGACTTTCCTCTTCTCCGCCACCTCTCGCATTCTTTATGCTGAGACCGTATCTCTTGGCTGAAGCCATGACCCTTTATTCTGCTACCGATTTATCAATCCGTCGATAGCAAGATCGTTGTTTGCTGCGATATCACATATAAAATCACACCGCGGCACGGTGCAAGACGAGCCTCAGTAAACGATGAAAGAAGTGTCCTGATAAGTGTGGCGACATACCAGTCCACATCAACTCCTGGTCTGCAGAAACCTGCCCGATTCTTCAACCACGGCAAATTTATATGCAGCAAGTGATGAGACAATTAAGGCTGCAGAATTCTTTAGCTAATCATCTTTCGGTCTTGACATCTTAAGAGATCGTTAATTAGCATTAGTTTCGTTTCTTATGTTCTTTCTCCTTTTCAAATAATATTTCGTTTTCATGTTTTTCAGTCCTCTAAGCTCTTTTAACAATTATGATTTTAGAATGAAACTTTCACTCTGCAGATCAGTGTGCCCTGATATGAAACTTCCTGGCAGATTAAAATTGTGTGCCGGAACCGGGACTCGAACCTGGGACCTTTGCCTTTCGCGGGCAAGCGCTCTATCGACTGAGCTATCCCGACACGACTCACGATGCCGCCTCACAACTTTACTTCCGCCAGTACCTCGCCCCCTACTTTCCAAACTTCACAGAAGCTTCCTGCGAACCTTGCAAGACTAGCACTCCTGGAAGAAAGGATAGCTCACTCGGTAGAGCACTTGCACGCGAAAGATCCCAGGTTCGAGTCCCGGTTCCGGTACACAATTTTAATCTGCCAGGAAGTTTCAATTATGATTTTATTCTCGGTCTACTTCTGTGATCTAGACCAGTGATGGCCTGATTTGTTTTATTTAATAATCACAGTTCTATCTATTCCTGGTTTCTGAATTCCCATTTATTTCAGATTTCTTTGTGTCTCTTGCATCAACCGTACTTCGGTTTCTTGTTCATCATAAACTGGGGTAATTTGCTACGTTAACCTCCCCTGGCCCATTCGGTAGATGTATCCGGAGAAAATGTCCCTTTTCCCGATGACGTCATATATCATTTATCTCAGTCTACAGTCCCTGGTTCGCTCGTTATGTAAAATAACCTTATGTCCTTCGAGGTCCTAATAATCACATCTTTCGTTCCACGGAGTTCTAGCCTACTCATCCCTCTGGTTCTCTCTAGGTTGAGAATTTCTGACACATATAAAGCTTCAGGGCGGACTATTGTCTGGCAGTGTTTCAATTTTCCACTGATCGAGACACTATTACTATTTTAGATATTCTTAGTTAGCTTATACGCTAAAGTAATTTCGTTCATTCGTGTTTTCGTGCTACCATTGTTTCCTTTTGTCAGCCCAGTTCCTATCCATTCGCCTTAAAATTTGAATCTACCCAACTTCTTAAATTTTTCCTCCTATTGTCATCCATCTAGGTACTGTCGTGATGTTTGTAGTATCTTGTGTCTTCCGAATAAATATTTGTAGTCCTGCTTGGTAGTTTGTTGGTTTGGTTAACTGCCGCCTCTACTGATTCGGGCAATATTACATTTATAATCTGCTAATGCTAGCCAATCTACCCGTATTCCTTTTCCTTGCAACTCTATCGTATTCCACCCACTTCTTTCATTTCGTTTCACTACATTCTGATCCCACTCCCATGAACCACAGACATTGCCGAGTTGGGGTGGCTTGCGTTCCTCAACGATACAGATAGCCGTACCGTAGGTGCAACCACAGCGGAGGGGTATCTGCGGAGAGGCCAGACAAACGTGTGGTTCCTGAAGAGGGGCAGCAGCCTTTTCAGTAGTTACAGGGGCAACAGTCTGGATGATTGACTGAGCTGGCCTTGTAACATCAGCTAATGTGGCTTTGCCACACAGCTACTGCGAACGGCTGAAAGCAAGGGGAAACTACAGCCGTTACCTTTCCCGAGGACATGCAGCTCTACTGTATGAACATATGATGATGGCATCCTCTCGGGTAAAATATTCCGGAGGTAAAATAGTCCCCCATTCGTATCTCCGGGCGGGGACTACTCAGGAGGATGTGATCATCAGGAAAGACAATTCTGGCATTCTACGGGTCGGAGCGTGGAAAGTTAGATCCCTTAATCGAGTAGGAAAATTAGAAAATTTAAAAAGGGAAATGGATAGGTTGAAGTTAGATATAGTGGGGATTAGTGAAGTTCGGTGGCAGGATGAACAGGATTTCTGGTCAGGTGAGTACAGGATTATAAATACAAAATCAGTTGGGGGTATCAAAGGAGTAGGATTGATAATGAATAAGAAAATAGGAATGCGGGTAAACTACTATGACCAGCACAGTGATCGCATTATCATTGTCAAGATAGATACGAAGCCAACACCGACAACAGTAGTACAGGTTTATATGCCAACTAGCTCTGCCGATGATGAGGAAATCGAAGAAATATATGAGGAGCTAAAGGAAATTATTCAGACAATTAAGGGAGAGGAAAACTTAATTGTTATGGGAGACTGGAATTCGGTAGTAGGACAAGGAAGGGAAGGGAGGATAGTAGGTGAATATGGTCTGGGCAAAAGGAATGAAAGAGGAAGCCGTCTGGTAGAATTTTGCACAGAACATAATTTAGTTATAACAAACACCTGGTTCAAGAATCATAAAAGAAGGTTGTATACGTGGAAGAGACCAGGAGACACCGGAAGATACCAGATAGATTTTATAATGGTAAGACATAGATTTCGGAACCAGGTTCTACAGTGTAAGACATACCCAGGGGCAGGTATAGACTCTGACCATAACTTGTTGGTTATGAACTGTAGGCTGAAACTAAAGAAAGTACAAAAAGATAGGAAAATAAGGAGATGGGACCTGGATAAATTAAAGGAACGTGAGATTCTTAAGAATTTCAGAGGGAGCTTTAGGCAACAATTGACAGAAACGGGGGAAAATAAAACAGTAGAGGAGGAATGGGTAAAACAGAGATGAAATAGTGAAGGTAGCAGAGGACAAAATAGGTAGGAAGGAAAGACCTACAAAAAATCCTTGGATATCACAGGAGATACTAAATGTAATCGATGAAAGGAGAAAGTATAAAAATGCAGTAAATGAAACAGGCAAAATGGAGTACTGACGACTAAGAAATGAGATTGACAGGAAGTGCAAAATGGCTAAGCAGGAGTGGCTAGAAGGCAAATGCAAGGATGTAGAAGAATGTATAAATAGGGGAAAAATAGATACAGCTTACAGGAAAATAAAAGAAACATTTGGAGATAAGAAAAACGGCTCTATGAATATCAAGGACACTGATGGATAACCAGTTCTCAGCAAAGAAGGGAAAGTTGAAAGGTGGAAAGAGTATATAGAGGGGCTCTACAAAGGAAATGAACTTCGAGACAATATTGTAGGAAGGGAAGAGGATTAGATAAAGATGAAATAGGAGATACTGTACTGAGAGAAGAATTTGACAGAGCCCTGAAAGACCTAAGTCGAAACAAGGCCCCTGGAGTAGATGATATTCCCTCAGAGCTACTGAAGTCTCTGGGAGAACCAGCCATGACAAACCTGTTTCACCTGGTGCGTAAGATGTATGAGACAGGCGAAGTACCCTCAGACTTTAAGAAAAATGTTATAATCCCCATCCCAAAGAAAGCAGGTGCAGACAGGTGTGAAAACTACAGAACCATCAGTTTAATAAGTCATGGTTGAAAAATATTAACACGAATTATATACAGAAGGATGGAAAAGCTGGTAGAAGCCGACCTCGGTGAAGATCAGTTTGGGTTCAGGAGAAATGTAGGAACACGGGAGGCAATACTCACTTTACGGCTTATCCTGGAAGATAGATTAAGAAAAGGCAAACCTACATTTCTAGCTTTTGTAGATTTGGAGAAGGCTTTTGACAATGTTGATTGGAATAAACTCTTTCAAGTTCTGAAGCAAGCAGGAGTAAAATATAGGGAGCGTAAGGTTATTTACAACTTGTACAAAAACCAGACAGCGGTTGTCAGAGTTGAAGGGCATGAAAGAGATGCAGTGGTTGGAAACGGAGTAAGACAGGGTTGTAGCCGTTCTCCATTGTTGTTCAATTTGTACATTGAGCAAGCTATAAAGGAAAGCAAGGAGAAATTTGGAGAAGGAATTAAAGTTCAGGGGGAAGAATTAAAAACATTGCGTTTTGCCGACGACATAGTAATTCTGTCAGATACAGCAAAGGACCTGGAAGAGCAATTGAACGGAATGGACAGTGACCTGAAAGGTGCATATAAGATGAACATTAACAAGAGCAAAACTAGGGTAATGGAGTGCAGTGTAAGAAAATCAGGTGATGCTGAAGGAATTAAGATTGGGAAACGAAGCAATAAAGGAGGTAGATGAGTTTTGTTACTTGGGCAGTAAAATAACAAATGATGGTCGCAGTACAGAGGATATAAAATGCAGAATGGCAATGGGTAGAAAAGCGTTCTTGAAAAAGAGAAATTTGTTAACATCGAATATTGATTTAAGGCTAAGGAAGTCCTTTCTGAAGGCATTTGTATGGAGTGTTGCCTTGTATGGGAGTGAGACATGGACGATAAACAGCGCGGACAGGAAGAGGATTGAGGCTTTTGAAATATGGTGCTACAGAAGAATGCTGAAGATTAGGTGGGTGGATCGCGTAACTAATGAGGAGGTACTGAACAGAATTGGGGAGAAAAGATATTTCTGGCATACCTTGACTAAAAGAAGGGATAGATTGGTAGGACACATTCTTAGACATCAAGGAATTGTGAATTTAGCATTGGAGGGAAGTGTGTGGGGTAAAAATCGCAGAGGAAGACCAAGAGGTGGATACAGTAAGCAGATTCAGACAGATGTAGGTTGCCGTTCTTATGTGGAGATGAAGAGGCTTGCTCAGGATAGGGTATTGTGAAGAGCTGCATCAAACCACTCTCCGGACTGAAGACCACAACAACAACACATTCTGATCACATTGTCAAGAACAGAATTAAATTAAGTTGTACGCACGGTCCGTTTCCTATAAATTTCAGTGGTAGGATACTGTCAAAACTTTAATTAAACACCCACTGCTTTTAGTTTACGATTATTCTTTGGCGACCCTTATAATAGAACTAATCATACTAACCATACACAAGAAAATACTGTCGTAATGAATTTCATTTATTTAGGGCATAGATTTTAGTGTCAATTAATCTAGAAGATGAAATTTAGAGATAAAACTTCCAAATGTTACGGTTTCTCCGCATATTTTAGTAATTCGTAATCAAAATATTTGGATAATCAAAGTATTTGGATACAGGAGAAAGCTATTTGTTACTTAAACCTAGTCAAGAATTATAGTGTGAACAGTATAGGGAAAAAGTGAAGAAACGAAATGATCCTACCATCCTTTGTTCATCGGAATCACTGTGCCTAAAGAGAATGGTTTCCGCATCACATTTTTATTACCAGTATGTACCTATGTCTATTGACGAGTGGTACAATTCTACAAAATTTTAATCGCTCGCCAGGGATAACGCTCTTTCTTGCGTTCCAGGAAACAGTGCTCACCTTCACAGTACGATGAGCAACACAACGTCTACTACTGACTCCGCTACATGTACGTAAGCCTTTTCCCACGGCACGGTGCCGCCACCGTAACCGCATTGTAAGCGCCTCATCTAGGTATTCAGCGTGTCGCTTTTTTCAGCCGTTGGGGAAAATGAAAATTAGACATCTCCTCTTTTAGTGCTCGACTTTCTCCAACACGTCATTTCCGTTCTAAATGTTCATTTTAGTGGTAGTTTTGCTTTAATCTCTGACAATGAAAGCTGCAAATTCGATACATTTTAAGAACATACTATGTGTCAGTATGCGCATTTTTCCTTTTTTTGGGAGACAGCTTTTTTTTCTCTCTTTTCCTGAATATACTGTGTCCGAAAGGCCCTGCACCCAAAGGGTATGTCACTTGTTTTTGAACTTCGATCCCAATTCTCATTGCGGGATGAATGCCAAGGACCGACAATTTTATACTCTGTGTATTCTGATGTTAGCTGTTAGTGGGTTATGCTTGAGGCATTAAAATGAAGGTGCATGTATTTCTGTCACCGTCGCTATGTTTCTTCCACCTTCAAAGTAGACTCAATCGTGATTTCGTTTAATTTCATACCATTGTTTCATTTACTTAAATTCCCTGCACTTATTTATCCAGGCTGAAACTTTTGTTATATTGTAGCAGTGACTACCTATCGCACACTTACTAACACCTTAACCGAAGTCTACACAATCACTCAAACTGTACTGGATGAACATTCTTCAGAATGAAAGTTCCTTTCTGCAGCGGAGTGTGCGCTGATATGAAACTTCCTGGCAGATTAAAATTGCGTGCCGGAACCGGGACTCGAACCTGGGACCTTTGCCTATCGTGGACAAGCACTCTACCACTGAGCTATTCCTACACGATTCACAACTTCAATTCTGCCAGTACCTCGCCTCCTACTTTCCAAACTTCACAGTTCTCCTTAGAACCTTGCAAGACTAGCACTCCTGGAAGAAAGGATATGGTGGAGACATGGTGAGCCACAGCCTAAGGGATATTTCAAGAATGAAACTTTTCCTCTGCAGCGGAGTGAAAGTTTTTATTTCTGGAAACATCCCTTAGGCTGTGGCTAAGCCATGTCTCCACCGTATCCCTTCTTCCAGGAGTGCTAGTCTTGCAAGGTTCGCAGAACTTCTGTGAAATTTGGAAAGTAGGAGGCGAGGTACTGGCAGAATTGAACTTGTGTGGGGATCATGAGTCGTGTCGGGATAGCTCAGTGGTAAAGTGCTTGCCCGCGAAAGGCAAAGGTCCAAGGTTCGACTCCAGTTTCCGGCACGCAATTTTAATCTGCCAGGAAGTTTCTTCTTCAGAATGTTTCTCGTTTCTCACAGATTCAGAAATTTAAAAATAGTAATTCTACTTTTTTACAGATACGACTGTAATCCAGAACTGTGTGTCAGCTAAACGAATAGGACATATATCCAGCTATAATCTGCCTATTGGCCTCTTGGGCTACAAACAAAGCATGCGGCGTATCTCGACAGTGCTGATAAATTGATTTATTAATCCGGGCTTTTGTAAGTATTTATGTATCATTTACAAACGTCGATAAATCACGACTACACTGCTGACAACCACAACTGACACAGCTCAGCTGGTGAGATATATCGATATCGTCATTCATGACAGCTGTATATCGCATACGAACCATTGCACTAACCGCATTGTTGAAAGAAAAAATAGCTAATCCTTATTAAAAGGCAGTGGAATTATTTTCAACCCCAGCATCTAAATAGATAGTTGCTGTGAAATCTTTCGGGTTGCATGGTCGTGGTCGAAGAAACATTTCTGCTCCTGACGTTTCGTCCAGAGATGCGCTGCACATCTTCAGAGGTGCTTCTGATAGCGGTGAGTCTTGCCGACTGACGAGTCGGTCGTCGGAGATCTGTATAAATTCTGTCTAAAAGGGGCGTGGTCAAGTGTTCACGTGTGCAGCAGAGATAAACCTTGTCAAAGATAAAACCATGACTATCGATAGTCTATGGTCAAGGATAAAAGCGAACCTACCTACTCTGAAGAGTTTCATAGCTTCTTTCTTTCTATTAAAATTATCCCCATGTTTGTATATTTCGACTGCTTGTCTTTACAACAGCGGAAATAGCTCGTCGTTGTAAATAAAATTTTCATTTCAGAAAACTTCACTTCATGATTTCCTGATTGGAAAACATGTTCAGTTACAGCTGACTTCTCAGTTTTACCTAGTCGGCAAAGACTTTTGTGTTCTTTCAGTCTTGTATTCACACTCCTTTTTGTAGTACCAATATACACTTTTCCACAAGAAAAGGAAATTTTGTACACCCCACTTGATGATAGAGGAGGGCGTTTGTCCTTTGCATATCGGAGTGCCTGACGTTTTTATTCGTTTAAAAAGCGGTCTGATGTCGTGTTTTTGTAAAATCTTTCCTATCTGATACGTAACTGTTTTAATAAACGGGAGAGAAACGGCGTTCTTCCGTCGTTTTTTATTGCTGTCTTTTTGTCTACCGATCGTTGGTCGGAGAACCCTGTTTACTTCTTTCCGCGTATATTCATTCTTCTCAAAAGATTGCATCAGATGCTGTAACTCGGCATCCGGGTGTTCTCGCGTGTAAATTCTTCTGGCTCTGTCAATAAGACTTTTAATGACACCTCTCTTTTGCTGTGGATGATGGTTGGAATCCTTGTGCAAGTATCTGTTCCAATGCGCGACTTTCCGGAAAACCTTATGTTCCAAACTTCCATCAGCCTGTCGCATAACTGAAACATCCAAAAAAGATATCGTATTTCATTGTGATTTTCCATCTCCATAGTAAACTGGATATTTGGATTTACACTAATTCAGATAACTTAAGAAGTCTTTCAATGCTTTTTTTATCGTGTAACCAAACAACGTATGTGTCATTCACGTATCGAAACCATCGACTCGGTTTTTTATTTGCTGCATGATCTAAGTAGACAGTTAAAATACATTCAACGGCGACAATCCCAATTTTTTTTTTTCGGACCAGGGCTCAAACCCAGATTTCTCGCTTTACCTGAACAGACGTCTTACCGCTTCGGTTATCCACATATCCTTTGTTATACACACATCAAAAAACTGTTGCATCACCACAGTCCTAGGGATCCAATAACCCTTTACATAAAAATGGAATAGAGACAAACAAAAACAACATCTGAGTTTGCTTTATTACTCATGAAAATAGAAATTGACAAGTTGAACAACAAGAACCTAGACATTCTAAATTCCTGTTCCAGGTTTCAGCAAACCCTAATACCCACTAACACGTAGTCATGCACTGATGGTTGTCTGTATTCGTCCTGGCGTACTGTCCACAAGATAATCAAAGGGGCTGTTGGTACAGATTGTCCCATTCCTCAACGACAATTCGGAGGAGATCTCTCAGATTGATTGGTGGGTCATCTCGTCCTCAAACAACCCTTTTGAATGCACCCCAGGCAAAGGATTTATGTCTGGAGAGCATGCTGGCCATTCTAATAATATTCATTCATTTATTCATTTCCGTGTCCAGATCAAGTTTTGTTTTTTCAATAGTTAGCCACCGCCACGGCTTTGTGATGTTGTTTTATCATGATGGAACGCAACCACAAGAAGTGCACTCTGAGCGCGAGAACTATTGTGCATTAAGACGAATCCATCACCGAAATACTGCCGATATTGTTGCACTAAACGTTGGAGTTTGTCATCCCTTTACCATATAGCTGTTTGACTGCCTTCTACGACCACCAGTGGCGTACGATAGTCCCACATAATACGCCACAAGACATCAGGGAACCACCACCTTGCTGCACTCGTTGGACGGTGCGTATAAGACGTTTAGGCTGGCCAGGATGCCTCAAAAAACGTCTCCGACTATTGTCTCGTTGACGGTAGATGTGAGTCTCGTCTGTGAATAAAAATTTGAAACCAATTTTGTCGATTCAATCGAGCACGCTGTTGGACGCATGTGTACCGCGCTACATGGTGTCTAGGTGTCAAACTGGGCCTCCCCATGGACGTCGGAAATGAAGTTACACGTCATGCAGCCTAAAGGCCAATTCACACTGTCCGTCACGTCAACGTCACGTCACTGCACCGTTACGTCATATTGTATTCAAACTGTCCGTCACGACAATTCGGTTATCCCAATACCCGATGTTGAAAATGAGGTTATGAATGGCGATCTATTATGTAGAAAGCCATATTTTTTAATACTGGAATTGGCGCGCGGGAGTAGTCGAGCGGTCTGGAGCGCAACGTTACGGATAGCGAGGCATCCCGCGTCAGGTTCGAATCCTCTCTCGGGCATTTGTCCTTAGATCAGTTTGTTAGTTTAAGTAGCTTGTAAGTCTAGGCAATTACGACCGTAGTAGCTTGGTCTCTTAGAATTACAAACATTTGAATACTGTAATTGAGGATACAACAACGCTAAATGTTATTGACAGCCAAAGAAAACTTTACAATGTATGTTTTTCGTCAACTTAATGTGGTAAAGTGCTGGGAAATCATCATTTCAAAACACTGCCATTGATTCTTAAGCGAAAATATAAATACACGAACACCATCAAACAAAAAAAGTATAAAAATGCAGCCCTCTGTCGCAAAAATAAAATTCTTTAACCTTGTTTCTGCAATAATTATGATTATCTTCATCAGAAATTATAAATTAAAACAAGTCACATAATAAAAGTTACAACTCAGATGTAAAGCTTACGTCACAAAATTTAAATAGAAACAGCTAACCACTATGGACTGCACGCCAGCCACCGTGCTCTTTCTAAGCATTTTTTTATGTAAGTTTTACAGCTGAGTTGTAACTTATTAAGTGACTTGTTTTAACTTATAATTTCTAATGAAGGCAATCATAGTTATTGCCGAAACCACGTTAAAGAATTTTATTTTTGCGACCTTTTTACACTTTGCCGTTGTAACAGTCGCTGACAATAGCAGCTATGTTCAGAATTTTAGCCATCAAACTATATTTATAAAAGCATAAATAGAAACTGTTTACTCTATCCATTGTGTTTTCCCGCTAACATTGTTAACACCGTCGTACACAACTGGATTTTTGCCCTTCATTACCACTGTCTTTTTCATTTAAAATGATATTTAATGAAAATTGCGTCATCAAAATACAGTCTTATTCAAATAACTAATTTGCTGCAGTCTTTCTTAACAATACTGTAAAACATAAACCATCTTTCGAGTTCGGATACC
Source organism: Locusta migratoria (assembly GCA_026315105.1). Classification (NCBI taxonomy): domain Eukaryota; kingdom Metazoa; phylum Arthropoda; class Insecta; order Orthoptera; family Acrididae; genus Locusta; species Locusta migratoria. The sequence goes on along the minus strand of CM048750.1, from coordinate 129,607,840 downwards.
TGACCTCGCTAAATTGAAAAAAAAAAAAAAAAAAAAAAAAAATAAGTCGTCATGAAACATTTGGAATTTACCGCTACTACTAAGTATAATAATAAAGATTAATAAGACACATTTGCGTGTAAACTGTGTAATCGTCGACTACAACATGAAAATGGCGTGACGATGTTTGCAGACGACCGTTCCGTCGAAACATTTTCCTCGAGAAAGCTTGACGTGACGTTCACGTGACGTGACGTTCTGGTGACAGGCAGTGTGAACGCTGCCATTAGAAATACATTGTGGAATGTTCTGACGGACGGTGACGTGGCGTGACGGACAGCGTGAATTGGCCTTAATACGTACAGTTTGGGTCGAAACGCGACATGTGGCTGCACGAAAACCATTATTCAGCACAGTGGCGCTCCTCTCAGAGTTCCTGCGAGCTGAAATCTTAAGCAGCGGTCACCAGCTGCTGTAGTAGCCTTTGTGACTTTGTGAGGCCATACCGAGGCAAGTAACAGACAGTTCCTGTATCTCTGTACCTTCTCCACTCCGAACAACATTCCTTCGTTTCACTCCAAGACGTCTGGAGTCCTCCATAAGAGTCCCTCTTGACACAAAGTAACAATACGGATATGATCAAGCTTCAAAATGTTCAAATGCTTGTACAGCTTATGGGACTTAATGGGACTTAAGGATTCACAAACATCCACGCCCGGGGGGGGGGGGAATCGAACCCCCGACGGGGAACGGCCTCGCGTATCGTAGAATAGCGCCTCAATGCGCTCCGCCTCGACGATTAAGCATCTGAATTGACCTTTTAGGCATGACTCAACTACAGTGTACACAAGCAGTGTACTGACTTCCAGGTGTTGCAACTGGAACTGGTCGGCCGTCTTATCCACTCCGTCGTGAATTTGCGCCGGCCGCGGTGGCCGAGGGGACTGAGGCGCGCCAGTCACGGTCTGCACGGCCACTACGGACGGGGTTCGAATCCCCCCTCGGGCATGGATATTTGTGCCGTCCTTAGTGTTAGCTAGTTCATAAGTAGTTTGTAAGTTTAGGGACTGATGACCCCGTAGTTAAGTCCCATAAACTAGACAAACTTTTGAACATTTGCGAATTTGCACTGATCATACGTAGTTGATTACATATTTGTGCGGTGTGAGTGACATCTAGGGGCAACCTAAGGAATTGTTCTTGATGGAAAAGAAGAAAAGAAAATAATAACAACAACAATAATAGATAGAAAATACATATTCAACTTCATTATACCGGACATCTTGGAAACAAGATGATGCAATACTTTCTTTGGCATGTGTGTGATTACGTGATCGCAATGGAGCGACATGGCCAAAAAGTTAATCGTGGGTAAGGCACATTTCATCGGAAGAATACTGAGGAAAGTCAACCGATAAAGGAAATGGCTTGGAACATTCGTTGTCACTGTGGAATCCGTACCAGGTGGGAATAAGAGAAAATAAGGGCAGCACGCTTTTATTTCAGCTTCATTTAGCAAGCAAGAAAGCGTCACAGAGATGATCGTCCAAATCCAGTGGGAAACGCTGCAGCAGAGTCGTCTGTAGGGAAGTATTATGTTTCTGTGAAAGTTCCGACAGCGTACATTCCTGGAGCAGTCCAATCTACTGCTTCCTACAGCTATACAGGGAGGGGCATATAGATGTGATGTGATCCGAACCAGAGAATACGATTTGTGGCAGCATAAACGGAAAAGAAAAAAGACACTCATACTTTCAACAGGGTGGAGTCATACACACACAATCTTCACGCCTGAAGGAGTAGTTAACAGAGGTTAGTCTGGACGCGGGCCTACCTGCCAACCGAGAAAACCTGTCAGCGGGGAAATACTTTGTGCCGTAACCATCAAATATAAGGTGTACCGCAACAACCCTTATATCCGAAAGAATAGACACCATACCAATAAATAAATATACTATGATATAATTACCTTCCATCTTATTCAGGTTTTATACAGGATGCGATCGTAATGAATCTCTTATGAGATCTTTATTTGCTATAGATAGCTTATATAGATTGATTTTACATTGATGACTAGTTTCGACTCGTTAAAGAGTCATTATCGAATCTGTAACAATTAACACACAAAACTACAGTGAATAAGCAGTGCCTAATTGTACAATAAATGTAGTACACTATGACAAATAAATATCTCATAAGAGATTCATTAGTAAATAAATATACTTTAACAAGGAGATGGCGTCAAGGCCCATTTCTTTACCACGGATGCTGAAAAATCGTATGGACGATAGGGACTTTACTTCGGTAGCGTGCGACCTGTGAGAATTTGGGGCGGGCAGGAAGCGTGCTACGGATAGCCAAGTGGTTGAGGTGACCGCTGGCCTAAAGTGGGACCTAGCCGAAAGAACAGATACCACACCAACGTATAATTGTGAACTGTGTTACTTTACATAAACGCGAATATGTCAAGATATTTTGATTTAAGTGTTTCTAGAGCTGTTACACGAGTCAAGAACCTAGTCCTCCTCTTTCATATCTAGACAGGACACTGAGTCGTAGCGCCTTACATTGCTCATATACAGGGAGGGTGCCCCACTCAACTTTTTCACCGAAAATATCTCTGGAAAATGTAAAATGACTTTCACGTTCATAAACGTACGGCAGCTGCTCATGAAAGTAAGTTCTTTGACACGTAAACAGATATTTTCAAAACAAATTTATGATCTTTGAAACGGATACCTCATTATTTCTTGCACAATCAGTAGCATGAAAAATCACAAAAAGAGAATGACGTTTGTTGCATCGCAATGACCCTCGGGACATCTTAGCAGCGCGTTTCAAGCGTTTCAAATAACTTTGCTTCGCAATCTCTCCGCTTGTAATTGACACATTGCAATGCAACCAACGCCATTCTTTTTGTCATTTTTCATGATATAATATGGGGTATCCAATAAAAAGATAAGTTTCTTTTGAAAATAATATTTGTTTATATGTTAGACTGTCTCAGAGCAGTTTCTTTCATAAGCCCTTACCTTACGTTCATGAAAGTCATTTTCAGTAACTATTGTAGTTCCAGAGATATCTGGGATGAAAAAGTTGAGTGGGGCACCCTGTACGGGGTATTTCAGAAGGAATACTAAATATTTTAGGAGCTGTTAGTATAGATGAACTCCTCTTGTAACACCCTGTATGGAGATATTGTAGCCAGGACGCTGTTATACTAACGGTCTGTGCCGGGCTTCTGCATTCTATGGATTTCTCTACACTTTTCCAGTGTTGCAATTTCTCGAAAATCGTAAGAAAATTGCTCAAATGTTTGTAAAGCTTATGAGACTTAACTGCGGGGTCATCAGTCCCTAAACTTACAAACTACTTAAGAACTATCTTATACTGAAGACGACACAAACATTCATGCCCGAGGGAGGATTCGAACCTCCGACGCGGGAGGCTGCGCGATTCGCAACGTGGCGCTCCAGACCACTCAGAAACCCCAGCGTGGCAAATCGTGACATCTACGTGGTCCTTTATGTATACAGTGAAAAGCAACGGTGCTGTAACACTCCCACGAGGAGTGTCAGAAATTACACTCACGTATGAGGACTTTTCTCCGTAGAAAATAGCGTGCTGTATTTAGGTAGTAACTCTTCAAGCAGTCACACTCTTGGTATGATATCGATCGATGTCCTTGCGGAAGTCAAGAACCACGGCATCTACCTGAAAACTAGTATCTACTGGCCTCTGGGTCTCGTGGATGAATAGCGCGCGCTGGATTTCACATAACCTTTGCTTTCGAAAACCATGTTGAATTCAACGGAGGAAATGTTGTTATACTTCACCATGAAACGTGTTCCAAAATTCTGCTACTGACCGACGTCGGAGACATGGCTCAATAGTTTTGATCATTTCATGATGTCTTCTTGAAAACAGGAATTACCCGCCTTTTTTTATTTTTTTCCAGTCATTAGAAACGTTTCGTTCCTGTAAAGAAATACAATACACTTCTGCTGGAAAAGAAGGGGGGGATAATTCCCTCGCTTAATCCGCATAAAATCTAATTGGTACCACATCAGGTCCAGCAGCCTTTCCTCCTTTGAGCGATTCCAACTGCTCCAACGACGCTATTCGCCATTGGCAGAGATGGAAGGATGGATATGATGTTATGGGCGCACGACAACGAGGTCTTTAGCGCCCGTACAAGATAATTAGGCGATACGTGTGACCTGAATAAAATGAAATGAACACAAGTAGGGAACACAATGGAAGGTAACCAACCTAGCTAAACGATAAGGAGAAAGAAGCAAAGACCCAACCAAACATGGCAAGGTAGTAATAGATGGTGATCGTCCAAGGTTTACAGTCGTAGACGTACTCAAAATGCCGTGCCAGGGGAGTGGTGGTCGAGCCATTCGTTAACGTCCTAAAATCACCATTGGCAGAGGGTAAAACGGGCAGGGCTAACAAGGAGACCACATGGGTATCGGATTTTAGAATTTCTTTATATTTATGGTACGTTAAGTAAAGAACTTAAATAACAATCAGCCAAAGCCATTCGACACTACTCTCAAAAAGCCTCGAGAAAACCGACTCTGACTCTGTTCACACTACACGTAAGTAGCAATAATTAAAACAGTTGCATTTTCTGTCGGTGTGGCACAGGTGGTAGCGTTCTGGCCTCACAACCATGAAGTCGGTGGTTCGAATCCCACTGTGCCGGATATTTGTTTTTCCTTTTCGTATATAAACATTTTGGGATCTCTAACTGGACGTGTTGGTAAGTTTTTGTTTGTGTGTATGTAGACGAGCTGAACACCTTGTCACGTAAAACGATGGTTGAGTAGGTTAGCTGCTTGCAAAGCCTTCAATAGCTATGGAGATGACTTTCCTAAAACAGCATCGTAGCTCTTCACAAACTGAACAATCAACTAATAGTGATACAAAAAAAGGAGCTTACTTCTTTTATTAAAGCCATCATTATCAACAAAATTTTATAAAATATAAAAAACTACGAATAAATAAAAATACGCACACTTTTCGTAAAAAACTAACATTAGATACTAAAATTGTGTAAGTATTCGAACACAACGAAAAAAAGGTCGCTATAGGATTCGAACGCCAGAATGCAACCACCTGAGCTACACACAGGTGCTTTATTAATGATTGATGCTTAAGCGTATTTGCAAAACTTCAACGTTGATTTTTATTTTCGAGAATTTTTGAGAGTTGCATCGAATAGCTTTGACTGTTTTTTATTTAAGTACTTATCTTCACGAACAAATATGAAAACATTCTAAAATCCGATACCCATGTGGTCTTGTAAGATGTGGGAAATTCCTTAGTTCCTTCTGCTGAGCTGCGATATATACATTTCCTTTTCTTACAGCTCGCCCTATATGAATCAAACATTATGCCGATTGGCAATAGCTGCATGCCAGCATCCTGTTACATATCTGATGGGGAAGAGCTATCAGGTGCGGTTGCACCGCAGCGGCTTGGCCGCACCAGCCCCCCTGCACAGTGGGAGACGGATGCCGCCTGTCATTAAGAGCGCGCCCGGCCCGGCTGCGCGGCGCGGGCCCTCCGCCACCTCGCCCGACTCCCCCGGCTGCAGCAGCCGCCGCCCTCCACCCCCACCGCCCCCGCCACCCTCAGACGGCCCGGCTGCATTCCTGCGGCGTGCCGCCGCCCCACTTCCCCAGACCCGCCCGCCGCCCAGCTCCATTGGCCTAATCCCGCCGCCCTCAGCTCCACGGTTCGCAGTCCTGCGGCACGTCCAACTCTCTCGCCACCTGCCACCGCACAATGCTCACACCTTCTCTTGCCTAATAGAACATGAACCGTCAACTCTCCTTTCACCATTCCTCCGACACGAAGTCAAAGTATCTTCAACTACGACTCCGGCTCTCGTCCCAAGAGCAATGGATCCTATTTTCAGTCATGGAGATTACAGGAGATGTATACATCATAACCGCACAGCTAAATGAAGCTACCGAGTATCATTGTTGGACGTAGTCACTATACTGCTAACCCCTTGCAAGCTGGCAGCCCAACAAACAGCCACGTGCGCCTCAAAGCCTAAACACTACACGACAGGCGCACCAAGTGAAAAACAAAATAAACAGCAACTTTCCGACTTAACTCAGAACCTATTATTTCAGATATGCAAATTATTGATGAAGAGTGAAAGGAAGAAGGATTAGGAAGGAAAGAATAGACAGTGGCTGCGTTAGGGCACAAGTAAAAATATGAGCCGAGCCGGTAATTGTATCCGAGTCTCCCGCTTCAGGCCAGCGGTCGCATTAACCACTTGGCTACTCGTGTCGCCTCCCGTCCGTCTCAAACCTCTACATGGCGCACGCTATGGCTGTAGTGCCCCTACCGTCCATGCCCTCTTACACTCGCCATTACGGATTCCCTTGTGAGGTTGAACGTATGACCGCATCTGCAATGAAATGAGTGAAGCTCATGCCGAACAGACACCTAACCAATATGATGAGTATTTACACGCAAAGACGGCTTTGGCTTCACTCATTTCACCGCAGATGCTGTCATACGTTCGACCTCGCATGGGAATCCGTACTGGAGTGTGTACGAGGGCATGGACGATAGGGGCACTACAGCCATAGCGTGTGACATGTGGAGGTTTGAGCCGGACGGGAGGCGAGCACGGGTAGCCAAGTGGTTAAGGCGACCGCTGGCCCGTAGCGGGAGACACGGGTTCGATTACCGACCAGCTCACATTTTCACCTGCCCTCATTGTTTAATTTCAATGCCCTAACGGAGCCATTGTCAATCTTTTCTTTCCTAATCCTACTTCCTTCCTCTCCTTCATCAATAATTTGCAAATGCAATATCGCTGCAAAAAGAACAGACACCACACCAATATGACAACTATTATTTCAGAGGTCGTGGACAACATCTAGGGAATCCCACATCACTATGCCGGCCCAGGATTACTGGCAGCCGGCCGCGGTGGCCGAGCCGTCTGCGGCGCGTCAGTCACGGTCTGCACGGCCACCGCGGTCGGAGGTTCGAATCCCCCATCGGGCATGGATATTTGTGCCGACCTTAGTATTAGCTAGTTCATAAGTAGTTTGTAAGTTTAGGGACTGATGACCCCGTAGTTAAGTCCCATAAGCCCTACAAACATTTGAACATTTGATTGCTGGCACCGTCTATATAACCTCGGCCACGTCTCACTTCAGGTAGTTCACTTCCAGCAACTGTAGTCTCTGCAACAGTCCGTAGAATCGCCGGAGACGAAGCCGACAGCTTACCCGAATATATAAGGGCAGAAGTCTGTCACAACTTTAGCCAGTCTGGAACTTGGATGTTGGCTCGCTACCGACGGAACCTGCTCAGAGACCTTCATGAAGCAGAATAACTGTAATTGTCATTAGTTAGAAGTTCTTTGTAGTATAGAAGATACCACCGAGTACATTTCAGACATCAACATTCGTTTTGCACTTTTGCCAGCAGACCCTGCATGCTGCGCTTGTAAAAATCCGAACAAGCTGAGGCTAACTACTTCCTTGCAGCTTTGACAAAAGCAGCAGAGTCTTGAAAATGTTCGCCACGTAGTCAATCTTTCAGAGTTCCAAAGAGATGCAAGTCTGAAATTAGTAAATCGGAACCATATGGTTGATTTTCATTCGATGATTTTCGCCTTCTTCTTCTTCTTCTTCTTCTTCTGTAAGCGTCCATGAAACTCACCTCGCACAGACTTTGCGGTAAGCAATTGCTCCAAACAATGTTTTCAAATCATTTAAGGTTATATTCAGGTATGCACACAATTCTCCGCCGATCAATACGGATGAATTGATGAAGACACTTCACTTTGTACTTGATTGCAATGGATGACAGCTGGCTTGAAAATGCAGTGTCCATTGTGTCACTTTGGTCACCTCTATTGCATCGTCTCCATTGACCTTTATGAAGCGTCGATTTATTTAAATGTTGTCGACAAAGTCATATGCAAACATCATGAAGAACAAGCATAGTTGAAGTCGGAAAACTTGCGAAGTTAGTTTAATTTATTTTGCTGCCAGTTGCGATATAAACAGATGCCGTGCTGGAATAGCCGTGTTGTCTAAGCTGTCACGCTCCGAATTAAGCAGCCGATCACGGTGTGTGCGTGCGTGCGTGTGTGTGTGTGTGTGTGTGTGTGTGTGTGTGTGTGTGTGTGTGTGTGTGTGTGTAGATTTTGTAGTATCACAGCTCGATACAAGACGTAGTCGTCAGACTTGTTCAAATGTTCAAATGTTTGTATAGTCTATGGGACTTAACTACGGGGTCATCAGTCCCTAAACTCACAAACTACTTATGAACTAGGACGGCATAAATATCCATGCCCGAGTGGAGATTCGAACCCCCGACCGTAGTGGCCGTGCAGACCGTGACTGGAGCGCCTCAGTCCCCTCGGCCACCGCGGCCGGCGTTAGACTTGTCCACAACTTGTTTTGTGGAACTGTGTTATACGCCTTTTACAGATCTACAAAGACAAGGTGAGTGACAAGGCCTCTTGATGTTCTTTTCTCCAAGAGGTTTTTAAGTGTAAATACTCCCGTCAGTACAGGAGCGACCAGATCAGAATCCATTTTGCTCTTTGGATTCAGTTATTTCTTCCTCTATCCTCTTTTTTAGGATACGACCCTAGACTCTCGCCATGGATGGCAATACACTAATACCTCGATAGTTTCCACAATTTCTTCTGTTACCCTTCTTAAATATTGATGTAATTGTGGCCTTTTGCCACTCCTTTGGAGGTGTGTCACCTCTGAGACATTTGTCAAAAATCACTGCCAATATCTCAAGGAGTTTCAACGGTGCTACTTAAACCAGTTCTATATAAATTAATCGTGGACCTGGTGACTTTCTGTTTTTCATGACGTTGATTGTATATTGGACTTCCTTAGTGGTTATAGGGGATATATTATCATTACTAATTTCAGTTTCCGGTGGGTTCTCAGTGAACGTTGCTCTGTTCTCCGTTAGAAGTGCCTGGTAGTGTTGTACCCATTCTTTCATACTAATCAGATTTATCTTTATCCTGTGTTCTCATTGTTTTTAACACCTTCCAAGGCTTTATTTACTTTTTTCTATCTCCTCGCCAATTTTCTGTTAAGCTTCGTTTTTTGCCTTAATTACTGTTCTCTGTGCATCCTTTCGTTTATTTCCTTGTATTCCTGCCAGTCATTTTCTGATTTTGAGTTTAACCACCTATTACAATTTTTGAATAAAGACTTCAAATATGCCCACAGTGTCGTTTCGTACCTTTTCATTTTCATACTACGGTTCTCTCTCCGACAGAATCGCTTACGCTTTTCGCAAAATTAATGTCAAGGTAGGATTTCGAACGAACCATAAATTGGGGAGAATTTTACGGCATAGCGTAGAACCACCGCCTGATAAATTCTGTAAATCAGGTGTATACAAAATTGTATGTGGGTTTTGCAATAAATCCTATATTGGACAAACGGGAAGGGAGTTTTATACTAGATACCGGGAACACGGTTATGCTAGTAACAACAGTTCTTTAGATCACCTACGGGAAAGAAACCATAAGCTACGAAATATAGAGGCGGATTTATCTACTTTGCATATTGGTACGAAGGGTATTACCTTAGATATTATTGAAGAGTTAGAAATTTGGACTAGTTATCATAATAATAAAGAATGGTTAATAAATAAACAAATTTTTGGTTCCAGACATTGGTTTTTCTATCTGTTTCACAACCTAGACTTTCTTGAATTACAGATTTTTGTGCTCTCTTCCTGTGCGCAGGTTTCCCTAAGTTCATTATGTTATTAAAAGTTATTCTTTGACAACTATTTTCTATTATTGAAAATGTTTTTTAACTAACTCGCTGTTGTGTTCTTTTTATCCTTGTAAATTATGATAACTTCTGCGGCCATACATAGAGGGCGCCTATGCCACTCCTAAGTTGCTCAATAGTATAGTTTTCATTAGGTGGTATTTACATGTGATCCATCGAGCTAGCAACTTATGTTACAAGTACATCTGATGTTGACTGTTAATCTATTATGAGTATTCACATGCATCTTTTTCCGTTCTCCATTCAGGAGAGGTATGTAGTTTATAACTGTAAACGCCAGATATTGGTTTTTTTCTTTTAAAAATTTTTGATTTTTGTAACTGCTGTGTCCTGTACTTTGTCACCAGGCGCTCCGATGATGGGTTGGGCCCGAAACGCGTCAGCGTAAAGAGAAAAATAAAGGATTTTACAACATCTACAACTCCTTCATTACCGCAACAAATCAGCTTTTTTTAGAATCCTTGGTGTTGTCATTTGAACAACGTCACGCAGGGGGCCCGGGTTCGAATTCTGGGCGGGTTGGAGATTTTTTCCACTCGGGGACTGGGTGTTATGTCGTCCTCATCGTCATTTCATCACCATCGACACGCAATTCGCCCATGTGGCATCACCCAAAGACTTGCGCCAGGCAGGCCGAACATAATTCCAGCTGTGGTCTAACGAGAAAAAATGATAACTGTGTATGTGTGTGCATATTTCGTTTCAGTTACTGGTCTCATAAGCTCTTTTTGTCGGGCCCAGTAGTCTTCGGGTAATGTGCTCGTCTGGAAACCGAAGGGTCGAGGGTTCGAAACCCGGTCGGACCTAGAATTTTTTCAGTCTGCATTTTAACCCTCCTTCACCTCTCAACGATGTCGCCAGAAACGACACGTGGTTCGGATTCCACGTTAAGCTGTAGTTCCCCTTTGTACGGTTGGATAACTGGGGTAGGCTAGGGACACACAAGTCACCGAAGTGGCGTCCAACAGAAAGCCTTGCACCATGCCAATGAGGCACACGAAGTTATTATTATAAGCTCTTTTTACCAAGTAGGTTGCCAGCGCAGGTAGCTAGTTTAGAATTGGCTGTTATGAGGACGCGGGGTGGTATTGCTCCAGATAGCGGCCGCGTCGGCCTGGCACAACAGCGGCAGGCGTGCGCTGGTCGGCCGCGCCGTGACCAGCCCACACCCCGCGGTCGCGAGCGCCAAGTGCTTCGCCCTGCGCGCTTTCCGGCCCCTGCCACCGCATTCCGAGCTCTCGCCTCGCGACAATGCGGCGATTCCTATGCCGGCGCGGTGGCGACGCTGTGCCGCGGCGGAGAAACCGAGTGTAGCGGCGCCGCAGCGGCGCGAGGCAGGGAGACGCGGCAGCGGCTCCGGCCCTTTTACGGTCGCGGGCTTCCCGCGGAAGCGACGGCCGCCCGGCTGTTAAAATCTCGCCCGCGCCCGCGATCTGCAGGCCGGGGGACGCGGGGGCCGCTCCTGCAGCCAGCCGCCCTGCATAATAAAACAGCCGCGCCGTGCCGCCGTCTCGTCTGCAGGGCCAGGCGTCTGCGAGATTTGTCTCCGTTTGTCTGCCCGCTTCTATAGCCCCCCACACTCCTCCAAAACTTACTGACGTTCCACGTTTCAGTAGTTGTATGAAGAGAGAGACGGAATAAGGGGGCCTTGTACCGGGTGATCAAAAAGTCAGTATAATTTTTAAAACTTAATAACTCACGGAATAATGTAGATAGAAGGGTAAAAATTGACACACATACTTGGAATGACATGGGGTTTTATTAGAACAAAAAAAAGTTTAAAAATCCAGACAGATGTCGCTTCATCTGATAAGAAAAGCGGGTCAAGTTTAGTGTACGATACAACCCGTCGGCTTTGACCAATGACGTCATCAGTCAGAGATGTTTACGTATATATATGTAGATGATATTAATTTTTTGTATCAAAGATATGGAACTATTTGCATACGGTCGTTGATTACTTTAAAGATAGACAATTGATATCTCGATTCTGTATTGATCGAAGTGAAAAAAAATGTTTGTAGAGCTTATGGGACTTAACTATTGGGGTCATCAGTCCCTAAACTTATAAAATACTTGTGAACTAGCTAATACTAAGGACGGCACAAATATCCATGCCCGAGAGGGGATTCGATCCCCCGACCGTAGTGGCCGTGCAGACTGTGACAGGCGCGCCGCAGTACGCTCGGCCACCGCGGCCGGCGATCGAAGTGATTCAACAATTTTGTTATAATTTAAGGATAAATATTATCACTGAGAAATTGATTGCTTACAATCGACAGTAAGTAATATAGTTTTTTGTTCATTCTTACTTTATGTGAATTTATACAAATCATTTTTTTTATCCGTATTTAATTATTTTATCGATCTTTTTAGGAATGGATGATAATGAAAAAATTAATAAAGATAAACTTTCATTAATGATTGGTGAAAACATGGTGTCTCTAACTAAATTTTAACAATTTTTGTATTAATTTCTGAAATTGGTTAAATTTTACGACGTTTCTCGCTAGGCTCGTTATGTTGGCACCAGTGGTAATGACGGTAACTCAGATGAGCAATAAATATTTTTTTTTCGTGACAACTTCAATTAAAACGACATTTTTTTCTGAACGGTCAAGGGTACATACAAGAGCCTGTCAACCATAGAGCAGGTACAGCAGCAATAACATTTACTCTGTAGCTCGTGAAAAATATTAACGCAATTCTACACTTCATTGTTCATTTGTTGCCAACATAAGCACTGGAGCTCGGAGTAGTAAAATTTGACCGCTGAAATTTATTACTTAACTTTTCCTGATCGAGTATATTATACGATACAGATATCTCACAAAATAGCGTAATTTGGTAACATTTAAAATTTGTATCGTAAACTAGACTTGACCTCCCCCTACTCAAGTCAAGAATACAATACAGATATCTTTTCAAATAGCGACATATGAGTAGAAACATATATTATTACACTACAATTTTACTCAAACATTATTGTAGATGTAACTTTTAACGAAATCGCACACATTTGTAGTAGTGTTTGTTATTATAATAATAAAAAAGTATATTTCTAGTATGTAATGCTGTAACTTTTTTTCAGACGCTAGACTTGGAACTGTATAACCTCTAAAAACAATCAGTACTTTTCATTTATTATTCATTTTTAAATAATTTAAACATGGTTCACTGTAAATAAAAATACAATAATGTAATAGATATGATGTGTTTCATTTATTATACAAATTTCTTAAACGAGCTAATAATTATTTATCTGTAAAGTTGGTTATAGTATTATCTTTGGTGTATTAATAATCGATATATTTCTTGATAAACGTCAAATGTTTAAATGTTATTACTTCCATATCTTTGCTTCATATATGACGTCATTGGTCAAAGCCGACGTGTTGTGTCGTATTCTCGACTATTTCCAGAAAAGCAATAATTAGCATAACAAAATAAGACAAAGCAAAGATGATGTTCTTTACAGGAAAGGCTCAGTATGTTCACTATCATTCCTCAACAATAGCCGTACTCGCGGAATAATGTTGTGAACAGCACTGTATAGCATATCCGGAGTTATGGTGAGGCATTAGCGTCGAATGTTGTCTTTCAGCATCCCTAGAGATGTCGGTCAATCATGATACACTTGCGACTTCAAGTAACCCCAAAGCCAATAATCTCACGGGCTGAGGTCTGGGGACATGGGAGGCCAAGCATGACGAAAGTGGCGGCTGAGCACACGATCATCACCAAACGACGCGCGCAAGATATCTTTCACGCGTCTAGCAAAATGGTATTGAGCGCCATCCTGCATAAAAATCGTACGTTCCAGCAGGTGTTTATCAACTACGCTGGGGATGATGCTATTCTGTAACATATCGGCGTACCTTTCACCTGTCACGGTAGCAGTTACAAAACCAGAATCTCGCAATTCCTCGAAGAAAAAACGCCCGATAACGTTAAATGTGGTTCTAATGAAACCCTATGTCATTCCAAGCAAGTGTGTTAATTTGTACCTCTCTATCTACATTATTCCGTGATTTATTAAGTTTTCAAATGTATACTGTCTTTTTTATCACCCGGTACATCCCGGCCTCCATGTATACGAGGGGCATACATTCTCATATTGTTTATGCATTTCGAACGTTTATTACATACAATGCCATGGAATGGGGCAGTTCAATTGGAACTACGTGTATTTCTTTAACTTCAGTGCTGTACGTTCGGAGATTAGCCCTACGTGACGTACATTTTTATATTACCGAATTTCCACGTCAGTTGAGCGAAAGGTAGGCCATTCTGGGGATAGAGCGCGATTAGTTAGTCGTGTCGGTAACGGCAAACCTGCAAACCTTCGAAAAAGTTAAAATCAGAAAGCCCAGTAAAAATCAGGTGATATCTACCGTCAAAAACTGCGGCTCACGTTAGTACACTCCTGGCCATTAAAATTGCTATACCAAGAAGATCACGTGCTACAAACGCGGAATTTAAACGACAGGAAGAAGACGCTGTGATATGCAAATGATTAGCTTTCCAGAGCATTCACACAATGTTGGCGCCGGCGACGACACCTACAACGTGCTGACATGAGGAAAATTTCCAACCGGTTTCTCATACACAAACAGCAGTTGACCGGTGTTGCCTGGTGAAACGTTGTTGTGATGCCTCGCGTAAGGAAGAGAAATGCGTACCATCACGTTTCCGACTTTGACAAAGGTCAAATTGTAGCCTATCGCGATTGCGGTTTATCATATCGCGTCACTGCTGCTCGCGTTGGGCCGATCCAATGACTGTTAGCAGAATATGGAATCGATGGATTCAGGAGGGCAATACGGAACGCCGTGCTGGATCCCAACTGCCTCGCATCAAAAGCAGTCGATATGACAGGCATCTTATCCGCATGGCTGTAACGGATCGTGCAGCCACGTCACGATCCCTTAGTCAACAGATGGGGACGTTTGCGAGACAACGTGGAGGCACTTCGCGACCAACTTTTCTTGTCGGATGGATGGTCGGGCCTGGCCATCCGACATCCCTGTAAATCGTGTATGTGTGTGTGTGGGGGGGGGGGGGAGGGGGGGGGGGTTTGTAGCGCTACCCGGCCAACTTCCTGCAAGCGAACGTCTGCTCTGTGCACAGCGAACTTGCAGAAACCAAACCAGTTAGACAACCAGACACCAGAACAGCGAGGCACTGCGACCGCCACGTGCTGTGTCGGAACCTGTCTACTCTGCTACGAATTTGGTTGGTTGGTTCGTTGTTTGGTTAGTCAGTTAGTCCGTCCGACGATAAATCGGACCTTGTGTAACGGTCTTGACCTCAAATGATTTTAGCATTTTCATATGACCTCGCAACGCTGTATAATGGCAAAAGACAGTCGCAGGCGATTACATACTCTCTATTTCTAGCCAGTACATATGTTCCATTAATTTGTGATTTTTAAAAATGTGCACAGCTGTATTTTTATGCTATATTGCTATCTGGAAACATTTTACGAAACAACTGACTCACATGGTCATCGCAATGAATTGGTGAACTGATCATTAAAATAAACGATGTAAATAAGCACTTGGCATGCATCAAACAACCACTTTCACTTTTATCAGCAAATTCCAGTATTGTATTGTTCCCAACACACTTCTCACTTTCAAATGTTCAAATGTTTGTTAAGCTTATGGGACTTAACTACGGGGTCATCAGTCCCTAAACTTACAAACTACTTATGAACTACTTACGAACTAGGACGGCACAAATATCCATGCCCGAAGGGGGATTCGAACCCCCCGACCGTAGTGGCCGTGCTGACCGTGACTGAAGCGCCTCAGTCACCTCGGCCACCGCGGCCGGCCTTCTCACTTTCTCTGTGCTTCTTTGTTTGCAAGTGTTTCCATACATCGCTTTTTCCACCATGCGATATGGACATATCACACCAAAACACAGTACAAAACACAAATAGACCATTCCCAGAATCGATAATGTACGGAAATTGCTCCGAAAACTGCTTCAACGAAAAGTAATACTTTATGCAATACTGGAACACTTATCACCGAATCGAAATCCCAGGATCGCGTAAAACAGCTGTTTACACGAAAGTTGTCTCCCCGAAATTCGCGTATGAAACACTCCTAACTATCCACTCCAAATGTTTCCATCGATCGAAAGTGACTTCATTTACGCACGACAACGAAACGACACGTCCAAAAAAGAGTACAACGCCGAAACAGTGAGCGTGTATCGGAAAATGCGCCGGAAAGACAAGAAATAGTCGACAAACAAATCGCGCGTGACTCGTAATTTCAATGAATTACGAAAAATGTTCAAATGTTTGTACAGCTTATGGGACTTAACTACGGGGTCATCAGTCCCTAAACTTACAAACTACTTAGGACTTTCGAACTTTGACAAAAAGCGGCGGGCTTTTAAAACGACTCTTGGTTTTCAGGATAAAATCTAAAAATCTGGAGAAATAATGGTAAAATTAGGAGGCGGGAGAAGAAGTGAAAATTCGGGAGACACCCGCATAAATCAGGAAAGTCTGCGTGAATGCTAACGCGAATTACTGGGGGAAAGGGGCAAACGTCATGTCCACGTAAAAGAATAACAGATTTGTTGATTGTTGGTTATTTATCACAAAAGTATATGTATTTTAAGGATGTACTGATGTGCAAGTAGGATATTGTCTATAACCTCCAAGTAGCCTCCAGCACATTTTCAGTAACGTCGTTTATCAGGAGATGGGCACCTTCTGACCATTACAAAAAACTGTAATGATCCTAAAAATATTATTATGAAGGACCCAACTTAAATTTTTGGAGTACGTTTAAAAAACTTTCGTAAACTTGTTGGACCAAACTGCTATGGTCATCAGTCCCTTGACTCACAAACTTCTTAAACTATCCTACACTAAGGACAACATCCATGCCCGAGGGAGGACTCTAACGTCCGACGGCGATCAACCGCGCGCTCACCAACAAGGCGCCTTAGAACGCTCGGCTACTCCACCGCTGCGGGTACGTTTAACGGATAATCTGAAAACATTTATACATCATTTAAGAAAACATAATTTAACACAGAACGTATTACTTCAGTATTTTAAAATATGATGTACCTAACTAGAGTAAAATATTTTCAAGAGGTGGTCATAAAGTACCCCTACGCCTTACAAACCCGTCCCCATTTAAGTGCTACACTCATATTACTGCGGCACAGGGACAACCAAAATAAATCATCCGGGGATCTGCAGAATCGCACCGAACGTTTTACACGTATTGTTACTGGTGTGTGGAGGAACAAATTGAGACGATGAACTCTAGAGTAAGCTCAGCTCAGAAAACCGACCGGGGTTGCAAAACGTACATCGTTGTACGACAGATAGTCCAGAAGGTATAACGTCAGAACAATGTGATGCGTGAAACGAATGTATTGCACATGGGAATTTTTTACAAAATCGAGGGTGACTTTTATTGGAGAGACGGGGGGCGGACGACTTACTAGGAACGGCTAAAGTAACTGCAATCAAGGCTTAGTTTCAGTCAGTCAGTTACTTTTTTTTAATTCAGGTAACAATATTTATTACATTCGAGAGAAGAGTAGAGTACGTGTAGAATCTTAATCACGCCGTAGCACGTGGAGTTTTACATACGAAACTCCATGTTAAATTTTAAAGATTAGAAGTAAGTAAAACTGTATAATGGGCACAAATAACTCACACATACAGGTATCAGCAACCCAATGTGTGCAGAGTTGGCTATGTAAGGTACTGAAGGCCCCTTGCTTTTCTCGAACGAAGAAGCTGCTTCCACTGCGCCCTCTCAGAGGGGGGAGATATTCATAAGAGAAATGAGTCGAGGAAGACACGTGCCCATAATACACAAAAAGGCTTCGCCTCCCTCCCTCATTCAAATACTACTCCGTCGCGTTTTAGGTCCGTTTTCTTCCCGTTCGCTGGACATCAGGGAACAAGAAAAATTTCTGTTTCATGTTCAGCCTGGTACTCCTGCATATTGAAGACCTAAAGAACTTCTGAGCTGGAATAAATCACAGCATGAAAAATCTGAAAGCTATTCTCAAGTAGTTTACCGAGCGACCGCTGAATCTCTTATGATAAACTGCTGAGCATATCCACTCTGACATGCAACGGCAGTACAATGGCTTACGTTTTTACTGTAATGATACAACTTCTAAATACTGCGGCTACTCTAACCTAACTGAAAGACAATATTCCACTTTCCACTTTGGCAGTACTGTGAACATGCACAATTATTTCACACTATCAAGTGATTTCGGCGATATGACAGCCAAGTACATTACCCAATCATTGTAACTTTTTCACCTTGAAGGAAGGAAGGAAGGAAGCTTAGGGTTTAACGTCCCATAGACAGCTAGATCACTAGAGACGGAGCTTACGCTCGGAGTTTTGGGTAAGGATGGAGGAAGGAAATCGGCCGTGCCCTTTGAAAGGAACCATCCCGGAATTTGCCTGCAGTGATTTAGGGAAATCACGGAAAACCTAAATCTGGATGGTCGGAGGTGGATTTGAACCAGTCCAGTGCGTTACCACTGCGCCACCTCGCTCGGTTTTTTTTCAACTTGATCCTGTGTGGATGTATACTGTTTATTTTTATACATCGGTACATGAAGACGCTGAAAAGTTTATGATGATACGAGAAAGTACTTGAAACTGTCACATCGCTAAAAGCAGCTGGTCGAGTAAAACAAAGAACTCAGTTTATAGCGCTGCCAAAGCGGATAATGAGATTATTTCTTGATACGTTTGTGGTTATTTTACCCATGAAAATACGTGTTAACTAGTTTTTCTGGATATTAAATCAAAAAATGTGACTATCCAAATAAAGGACACCATTGAAAAGTCACCATCACGTTATAACTACAGGTATTTCTTCTTGATGCCTCGTTTTGTAGTATCTTACTGTTCTGGTACCTTAAAAACTAATTTAGGTGTGAATTAATTACTCAAATGAAACTTCATTTTAATTATAAACATCAATACAGAGTCCAAGGGTTTCCATAAGGTAACGACAATCAGTTGCTTTTTTGATACTTCAGTTTTTATTAAACATGACCGGACACATACAGCCTAGCAACTGATCATCAGATGTCATCTCTTTTAATGAATATTTAGGGTCATTGGGGGGAAGGGGATTTAAATGTAGTAAGACATAAAAACGTAACAAGAAAGCACTAAAGGTAACTAAAATTATCTACACTGTAAGAGCGACTTCAAGGCAATATTATACTTATTTGCATACATGGATTTATTTCCGCTGCACAAATTAATGTGGATAACGTAATTTTTCTCCACTTTTGTTAATCTTTAGTGCTGCACAGTGTATGAGGCCGCACATCCTAATTTCTTTTAAAAAATGTAGACAAACCTACAAGTCTGTTCAAATAACATGTACCGCAGAACAACTGCGCAATAATTTCAGCCGTAGATTCTCTCTTGGACTTCATGATTTTAGAATGAGGTAACCTGGATCCCATAGAAAGAAATTTTAAAAAAATGTAAATAGAAAGTTACATCCAAGACACGTTTCTTCTCAGAGAATATTTGTTGGGTGTTGACAATTTGAGTCAGATGAACACTGCAATATGAAGCAGCATCTGTAGCAACTACCACCACCACCACCACCACCAACTACAACTACAACAACAACAACAATAATATGCAGGTGGTTTTTGTGGAATTTACTTGTTTTGTACACAATTACGTGCAGTTTATGGGAAGAAGTAAACAATTTGTAAGTTTTCGCTACTCTCCGTTTCGTCACCGTATATGAAACGTTTGGCGTAACTTGTTTATGTGCAGCTCAAATTTCACATGTTGGGTTAGCTCTTCAAGGATATTCATGTCCCATAGTTTATCCCCCGTAAGAAATGGACATGTATTCGAAGCAGAAACAGCCTGCGGTCATTGAAATTTTGGCAAGGGAAGCGTGTGGCCTCATTCACATCCACAGAAGGCCAATAAATATTTGCGGAGACAACACGATTGACAATATCAATGTGCAGAGATTGATGCAGAAGTTTAAGGAAGAAGAAACCAGCAATGAAGACAAATCACGCAGAGGGCGCCCGTAACTGCGACCACTGACGTGAATCACCAACGACTGGATGAACTGAAGGGGGTAGCGAAAGACTTAGGGTATCGAAAAGTGTGTGCCAAGTAACGAGGAAGATGCCACGTGACTGGAACAGAAGGGTGGAAATCTTCTCTGAGCTGCTGTATGAATTTGAAGCTGCCGGCCGCGGTGGCCGAGGAGACTGAGGCGCTTCAGTCACGGTCTGCACGGCCACTACGGTCGGGGGTTCGAATCCCCCCTCGGACATGGATATTTGTGCCGTCCTAGTTCGTAAGTAGTTCAAAAGTAGTTTGTAAGTTTAGGGACTGATGACCCCGTAGTTAAGTCCCATAAGCTTTACAAACATTTGAACATTTATTTGAACAATTTGAAGCTAGCGAAGACATGTTTCCCACTGATGTGGTCACAGGCGATGAAACATGGGATATACGCTTATGATCCGCAAACAAAGAATCAGTCAAACGAGTGGCATCACACTTCTTGTCAGAGACCCAGAAATTTCAAAAGGCCGCGATCAGCGAAGAAAACATTGACTCGTGGCGACAGTTTTTTTGGGGTGGCTAGGGTGTCAGTCTCGTCGATTTTATGGAACAAGGTTGTATTGTGAACAATAACAGCTACATTACAGCCCTGGGAAGCTTCGTGAACAACATCTTTGCATGGAAAGCATGGAGTCATATTCTTAGTTTGACAGCGACCCAGAACTGAAAATAATGAGATCCAAATTAAACTCCGTACGACTAGAAACTGAATATTGATAAATATTTTGAAAATGCTTCATATTGTTAGCAACGCAGTAAAGTAAAGTTCTTTGTCTTCCTCGCGAGAGGAGTGTCGATGCCGGCCGCGCTGGCAAAGCGGTCTGCGGCGCGCCAGTCACAGTCTGCACGGCCACTACGGTTGGGGGTTCAGATCCCCCCTCCCCTCGGGCATGAATATTTGTGCTCTCCTTAGTATTAGCTAGTTCATAAGTAGTTTGTAAGCTTAGGGACTGATGACCGCGTAGTTAAGTCCCATAAGTTCTACAAACATTTGAACATTTTTGAAGGAAAGTCGAAATTAAATTATTCCGCTTCCGATAACATTCTTCCTTCGACCGCTAATCGTTTTATTGCTCCTTGTCGTTATCTTAGCTCCAAAGGGGGAACAAACAAAAAGAGGAGCGAAGTGTCTGTAAAAGAGTTGTCTGCCGTACGAAGATGCAACTCTGCTACCTCAATTTATGATGAAAAGTAGAACAAGGACAACGATGCAACAGCTGTACAAATTTGATTTCTTAGTGTAGTTATGTAGTAATTAGGATATTTATGCGCAAATGTATCTGTTCTTTTGAGATACGCAGAACATCTCTGTAGGTACAGAAATTCTATAGTCTACATGAAAATTTCAATTTTTTTTTTTTTTTTTTTTTTTTTTTTTTTTTTTTTTTTTTTTTTTTTTTTTACATTTGCGCTTCGAACATGTAATTTAGATGAAACATTGCAGCCTATAACCGCCCCCCCCCAGACAACGACATTATCTTTGAGTACCTACTTTGTGCGACTTAAACCATTTATCATTAATACAGGACCGTTACCTCATCTGTGCTCTGAATTACCCGTCTCATGGTGTGCATGAGTTGTTGGAAATTTTATAGCCAGTAACTGACATCTTTTCATAATATGTGACGGTTGAGAATTTAGATTCTGTGGTTGATCATCAACAATGGAAAATTCGAAAGCTATACTTAAGCCATCAAAACACACAGATTCGTTTAATTATTTTGTCCACATATATAAGGTGTTTGAATAGTACATATTTTAGGCTGCGCTAGGATAAATCAATGCCACCAAAACTCCGTATAACATCGTTCCTCTCTTTATTGGTTACAGAGATAAAGCTGTTATAAAGTAACCCAAACAAATACTTAGAGGACATGTTTACTAAAGACAAATCATTAATTTCACAGTTGATTTCACGAATTATTTTTCCGACTGCTACATCTACATGGGATACTCTACAAACCACATTTAAGTGCCTGGAAAAGGGTTCATCGAACCACCGTTATACTATTTATCTTCCATTCCATTCTCGAATAGCGCACGGGAAAAAAGAACACTTGAATCTCTCCGTTCGAGCTCCGATTTCTCGTGTTTTATTCTGGTGTGGGAATCGGAGGAGAATGTTGGTGATTGGAGTTTCGTAAGTAGCCTACGCCACAGCGATAAGCTCCGTTGTTGTAATGATTCCCATCTCAGATCCTGTATCATTTCCGTAACACTGTCTCCCCTGTATCGTGACAAAACGGAAGGAGCTGCCCTTCTTTGGACTCTTTCGATATCCTCCGTCAAAGCCACATGATAAGGATCCCACACTGGGCAGCTATACTCCAAAAAAGAACGGACTGCTACACTCTTTCAACTTGACGTGTCTCTCTTCTAAGGTGTTGTTCTGTGACAATAGCACTATTCATCATCCTGAAGACCAATTCGTCTTGTCTGTCTTCATTCTGGACTTCATCGTCGAAACATCCCCACAAGTTAAAATCTAAAGGAATGGAGGCTGAGGATACCGGTGTGCAAGAAACGTGGCCGTTTCTACCGTCATATAATGTTAATTTCTATCGTCACGAGTGTGACTTCATCATCAGTAAACAGTATCAATGAGATTACTCGCCGGTATGCAATTAGCCAACGACAAAATCCCAGTCGTCTTTATTAAACTCCACGATTAAAGTGTTGAAACCACTGCATACACAATATCTTTCATAGTTTTGTACCTGGGCAGCCATGCGTGTAGAAACTTTGTATCTACTTGTTATTTTATGGACGTCATCCACACACATTCACATGTAGATAAGTGAAAGCACGAGTAGTCATTCTTGAATCTACCACTTTGAGTTAGCGAAAGTCTACTGTATGCATATTCACTGACTGCTCCGTCGGTTCTTCACAGAATATTTGATACATTATAAATGCAACACACTAGTTAACTGTGAGATATTCTGCGAATATGAATTGCAACATTAAAATCTGACTGAAAAATTTGACAAAAAATTATCTTAAACAGGTCCAATGTCTAGAAACATCGAAGCATTGTGAATATAGGTTAAATTTTAACTGGTTAAATTAAACTAGACAAAAAAATTATCTGAAACAGGTCCAATGTCTGGAACACGGAAGCGTATGACAAAGTTGAATAAAAAATATAACTTAAAATTTTAAGTGGTTCTGTTAAACTATGGTTACTAATAGAATAAGGCATTATAATTTATATCAGGTAAGCAGACAAATAGTTGTGATTACATAAGGATTTTATAACCTGGCAATGAAACAGTAGTAGATGCATGAGACAAGTGGGTAGGAGATGGTATTATATACATTGTCTGCAGAGGGTTATGATTAGGTTCTGCAGACACAAGATGTTTCATTCAACTTTGTCACATGCTTCCATGTTCCAGATATTGGGCCTGTTTAAAATAAGATAATTTTTTGGTTAATTTTTTCAGCCATTTTCTATTGTTTCAGTTTATATTTGTTAGGATAATGTTGTAATTTATTATATTGTCACATATTTTATCATTGTCAGGAATTTACACCACAACTTGAATTGTAATAATTTCCCTCAGGTTAGTTATAAACCAAAGCATTAGTCTCCCTTGAAAGTTATTTATCTTCCAAATTAAGCGGCCGCGGTGGCCGAGGGGACTGCGGCACGCCAGGCACGGTCTGCACGGCCACTATGGTCGGGGGTTCGAATCTCCCATCGGGCATGGATATTTGTGCCGTCTTTAGTGTTAGTTAGTTCATAAGTAGTTTGTAAGTTTAGGGACTGATGACCCCGCAGTTGAGTCCCATAAGCTATACAACATTTGAACATTTTATCTAGCAACTTACGATCTTTGAAACTCAAACTTGTAATGTTTACCGGATGAAGGCGTAACAGCGGAAAACCGATTCGTAAACCATCACATTCACCGTTATCTTGTGTGCTTAACCCATAATCTATTGTATTCTATACAAGACAATGTGAGTACACAAATACCGTATCAGTGTTTGAACGTAGGTGAACCGTCCTCAAATGGCACAGTAGTAGTAGTGAATAAATCAGAATCAGGGAGGAAAAAATCAGTAACGTCAACTTGTAACGTGGTTATACTGAACACACATGACTAGACTACAACATCTGTCCAGAACACTCCTTGCCACAAAGGAAGAAAGTGATAAAATTAATCCTTTAAACTTCAACAGAAATTCAAACAGAAAGACAAAATTCTGAATAAATTGATACCAAAGTTCCCGATCTATACGTTAACAATTCGTCGGACTTAATTATACGAGTAAATTAATTTTAGACAGTAGAGTCATATTGTTTAAATCTAGAGAGAGGAACATCGATTAGAGGCGACAGGATGATCTTAGCATTCCCAGTTTAAACAGTATAGAAACGCTAAAAGATGGCGAAATCTAGCTTGGTTTCCTGGTCGTTAATTCGTAGTTTCATTGAGACCAAGCGCTGGTGGAGAAAGGCATGTTTTTCTGTTCTGGGAATTCGAGCCAGTTTAAAATCACACAACAAGAGGACCGGAGCTGTCGACACTGAAGCCGACCTGAGCAGCGGGAACGGTTATGCCTCCCAACCGTGTTAGGTTGGCTACAACGACCTCCTCGTATACTGCGGAGGTGGACTGCAGTTCACCGAGCGAGTCTCTAATTAAAGGAGCAGCCCTCCAGTGCCATTCCGTTGCAGTTCCCAGAGGCGTCGACTATGCGCGGTTCACTGCTCGGCAGTTACCGCCATTGAGTGCAAGTGCTTCTCATTACCTTGCGAGCAGCCTCGTCTTGCCCATTCCAGAGCCCCTCGAGACGCTTAGGGAAACGAAGCACTCCACATCTGCCACGCTGCGACTGTGTGTAGTGCTGCATTTGCGTCGCAATATTCGAGCGCTGCAAACCGGCATGAAGAGTGACAAACATCTTTGTCAGACCCCTGTTACTATGATCGTAAGCAGAACACACGACTAGTTTCTTCACTTATAGTTACATCAATTACTTCATTTCAGTTCTCTCTCTGTCGACTTGTCTCTATTCTGAACACGCTAATGTTGTGTGCACTGTTGTACTTCGGGATGATCCTATAGCAAGTCAGTTGCACGCCAGAGGGCTACACTTTGTGAGTGACAGTTTACGGAAACTTGTAGCAGAGCTGTTTCTCGCTTGTGGAAATTTTTTCAGCAATCAGTCGTAAAAATATTTATTTATTTGCAAATCTAGATTTCGACCACCTCCATGTTAGAGGTCGAGATTTTTTAAGTATTTTAATTGTTTTTAAGCACTGATAATGACCACACAGTGGTCGAAACCTAGATCTACAAAAAAATAAATATTTTTACGACTCATCGCTGGAAAAAATTCCACAAGTCAAATACAGTCGTGGAGCACGAATTCCCCCATGGAAAAGCCTGTTTCTCTCTTATCTGCTGAATTCAGAAAATATTTTTCAACAGACTACATCAATTTTCACTGTCTGTAGCTTCTCTGCTATGCCTTTTGTACATCAGTTCTTTACTACGACGAAACACCTGCAGTAAAAAACGAAGTCTGATCGTCTGGAACAGAAGATCTGCAGGCGAGTCATCAGCTATGGAACAACATTGGTGTTTCTTCTAAGGTTAAGCAAGAGACTACAACAGCAGTTACAATCACCTATATACAAAGGCTAGTAACACGAGCAAAACAAGATTAACAATAAATGAAAATTTCAAAAACCCCTAACAAACTGCAATATAAACAAGTAAAATGGACATTTACTCCCGCAACCGGCTATACTTACTAACCAACAGTAGTTGCACACACGTTATGTCGAAGATTTTGTTCAAATCAGTTCAATCAGTTCACTTAAAATGCTATTTATTATTCGTTCCGTAATACTCTAGGTATCAACATCTTACCATGAATCGATGCTACGGAGACACTGATAAATGTGTACACGAATCTGGCACCGTGGGATGAAATGTCTATCGACCATCGTGGCTTACCTAAAACAAAACGAAACCAAAATTAAACATACGTCAGGTCGAAAACGAAAATTACTGTCATTCATAAAATTTCGTTTCTCCAGCACTGCCCATTATCAAGCATCATTTATTTCTCTCCTGACTTTTGTAACTAAAATTCGCTGACAAAATGCATCATAAAATTAGAGGCGTAGCTTTATCTCTAATACATCATATAGCTGTAAACACTTATACTTCCTTTCTTCAGGCACGTGTAATTTCTTCAGTACTGAATTTCTCTTTCAGATAATCCTCATTGTCAATACGTATCAGCACTGTAAATAAAGTACAACTTTAAGGCAAATAGAATTAAAAAAAAAACGATGCCCTTGTGATCTTATGGCAAACACATACCTGCGTTTTTATTTTAAAGAAAGATGCGGGGCCAAATGTGTTACCCATTTTATGCTTCTGACATGGACTCAACTCCAAATGTTTTTATTGCTTTTATTTTCATGACCATGTCATAAGGAAACCTGTCAGACAACTTTTATCACTTGAAATGGCCTAATGATGAACCTGACTGTGACAATAAACATAAAACAATCAGTCAAATGGCGGTCAGTTCGTAAAAAAATTATTATCTGAGAATATGTTAAATGGAACTTCTGCAGTTATGAAACTGAGGGCTCTGGAGCATAAACTCTTAAAGAAGTAAAAAAAAAATTAATAATGTAACCTAGTGGAAGTGGAGATGACATAAAAGGCAGAATGAATATGAAAAGGAAATCATTTCTGAAGAAGAGAAATTATTGACATCTAATATGTGTTAGGAACTTTTTTCTGAAGGTATTTATCTGAAATGTAAGCTATTACGCGAGTCTAACGTGTACAATAAATAGATCGGACAAGAGGATGGCAGAGTTTGAAATGTAGTGCCACAGAAAAATTCTGTAGATTAGATGGGAAGATTACGTAACTAATGAGTACGTACTGAACAGAATTGGGGAGAAAAAAATAGCGGCATAATTTGACTAAAATATGGTGTATATTGGTAGGAAACACTCATAGAGATCGCGGAATGGCCAGTTTAGTATTAGAGGGAAATGCGGGGGGAAAATCGCATAGAGAAGAAAGACGAATCCAGTAAACAGGTCCGAATGGATGTGGGTAGCCGCTTTTATTCGAGAATGAAGAGGCTTTACCGTGCGAACTGGCAGTGTGGTCTAAGGCGTCATACTACGGACTGGGCGGCCATTCCCGCTGGAGGTTGGAGTCCTTCCTCGGGCGTGTGTGTGTTCTTCTTAGTGTAAGTTAGTTTAAGTAATCTTTAAGTCTAGGCACTGATGACCATAACAGGTTAACCCTCCATTGCACTGTGTACATTTAAATATACATATTTTCAGAAATCTATTCTACCTCACGTAATGTAATTGTGCCATTCAAGCACATTGTATACTGTGATATACATTTGTGCTTCTCGTGTATCAGGGCAGATGCCAGCATCTGCTTACATCAGATTAGTAAATCCGGGATTACACGACACATCTATGTAAGTCTGGTACTGTCAACGTTTTCTTCCGTCCTATTACACGTCAGACCTAACGTGTAGAAGTCCACATGAGCATCTCAAGAATACATACTTGACAAGAGTTGTGTTGTTACTTGGCTTTTTTACAAGAGAGCCTGTATTGAAAACAGTATTGAAGAGAAAACCCAGTTAGCTTTCTTTGATTTCATTTTTTATATTAGTGAATCCTTATTCTGGCCAGGAAAATCATCGAAGAGACAATCGCTGTATAGCTCACCAGGCAAAAGCACAAAAAAAAAAAAAAAAAAAAAAAAAAAAAAAAAAAAAAAAAAAATAGAAGGCAGCGAAATACAGAAAATGCTGTTATCAGGAAGGACCGAATGGATCACTAGCCGAACTACTGTGGAAAATGTGTCGGATATAAATATAATAAATGTCAAAAAATAAGAAAAGTAATGTGAACAAAATGTGTCGCCTATTAAGCTTTGTACTAGATAAAAACTGTTTCTACAATTTTCAGAGTGTATAAATTAGGGCAGTATGTAATTGCGAAGCAGTAACATTTTGCCAACTGATGTATACCCAAACTAAAATACATTTTACTGTAAAGTCTTAATTTGCTGGATTGGGTTGTTTGGTTTATAACGCTCACAAAAAGGAATTCGAAAGAGTGTAGTGGTTCAACCCACAGCTGCCAGTTTGAAATTACATCGTAAGGATCGAATACAGGCATCGGCGCTCTCCAAAGATTACATTGTTGTTGCTCAATCCCTGGTGGGGAGGGGAAGGAGTGAGGATAGGAAAGGAGGGGAGGGGGAAAGGAAATGCAGTCCGGAAAGTAAAGAAGGAATGAGGACTGCATTAGCTCGGGGCCCCGTGCTCGCCACGCACGACGCACGAAACAACCGCGAGCCCGTGGAGGGATTAATTTTCTTAAGTATCGTAAATTTTGAACGCTGTTCCCCAAAAATTTAGTAGCTTCTACTAATATGTAAGTACTCACAACATTCGTATTTACGCAGTATATACTTAAATATACGTTGTGATATTTTTCAAAATATATATACTAGAAAGTTTATGATGATATATTTTACGTTCAGGGGCACTAGGAAGTATAATTCCATTGTTGTTACTGGAAAATACTTACTTTAATTATTCTTGTGCGATAGAGGGGTAAGAACTCAACAACAACAATCCAATGGAGTTGAAATGTTCAAATGTTTGTTAAGCTGAAGGGACTTAACTGTGGGGTCATCAGTCCCTAAACTTACAAACTGCCTTACACCTAAGACGACACAAATATCCATGCCCGAGGGGGATTCGAACCCCAGACGGCGGACGGCCGCCCGCACCGCAACACGGCGCTGCAGTACGCGCGGGTAATCCGCCGCGGCTCCAATGGTGTACCTTGGATTTAAGTGTTACTTTAACAGTAGGTCGTGGGGTTTTTTAAAGTCGTAGAAGGAATTGCAGTACGAATCTTTGAATCACTGACAGTTCACTGACTGGAATTACTGATAATTGTCTGCCAAAGAAGCGCAATGAAACAAACGAATTTGGGCAAGACAGCTGGTTTAACTGTAGCGAGCTGCACGCCGTGCCGTTTCGGTTTCGCTGCCTGAGGAGCGGCAGCATAACTTGGAGGCTGTCAGCTTACACGGCTTCCACCCCCAGGAAGGGCAGCTCATCGTAACAGAACAAGCAGCCAGTTGTGCGCACTCAATTAGCGCACAGCGAGTGGCTGGGTGGGTGGGGTGGGGGTAGGGGGTGGCCTTAAGCACTGCAGCTGGCAGCCGCGCCGTCTTCGACTGAGGAGCGACGATAGCCTTGTGGGGCCGACGCCGACTCAATCTGCCAGGCGGGCAGGCCGCCACAATGGGCGACCCCTCTGAATAGTACCCTTTGTCCGATTAATTGAATTTTACCTGCAGTTACACGCAGCGAGGGCGGGGCGCGGGGAGAATCGAGGGACTTCTTGTCCATCTATCTCGAGCGGGACTCTCGTATTGTAGGAGAGGAGGCAATCTTCAGACTAACTCGGCAGAAAAAGTTCTGTGTCCTTCCTGTGGACTACTTTCGCATGTCGAGCTACTTTTAATTCTCTTTCCTTACAACGATCTACTGAAGATATGGGCTTCCATTCTGTACACCACGTTTTTTTAAAAAAATGCGAAAGCTGGGTGAGGCATCGTTAAGCTAGTTCGAATGATACCCTTTTGCTTCACTCGCTGCTAGGAGAGAGGCCCTCAGAATTTATAGAATGGCAGAATTCAGAAAACAAATAGTTTTATAAGATGATCAAGAGCAAAACAAGGGTAAATGAAATGCAGTTTTAGAAAATCAGATGATGCTGTAGGAGTTAGATTAGGAAACGAGGCAATAAAAGTAGCGGATAATTTTTTTTTATTTGTGTAGCAAAATAACATTTTATAATGGTTACCAGCTAAGACCGCTATTTATCTAACTGGATGACCGGTTTCGATGCTACTTAGATATCATCTTCTGATTTCCATCTTTCATCTTAACAGTAATTGCTGACAGGATGAATGATGGAGCACAGAAGATGATGTCTAAGTCATCAAATTAAATAAATAGCGATCTTGTGTGGAAACCAGTAGAAACTAATTGGAGTTCGCCCCCAACGAACTACTGTCTTCCATACATGAAATAACTTATGATGGCTGTAGTAGACAAAATATAAAGTGCAGAATACCATTTCTGAAGAAGAGAAATTTCTTGACATCCAATATTAATTTAAATGTTACAAAGACTTTTCTGAAGGTATTCTTGTGGAGTGTACCATTACTCCGGAGGGAGAAGTGGGCGATAAGGAGTTCAGACAAAAATATTATACAAGCTTTTGAGATATGGTGCAACAGTCGAGTGCTGAAGATAATATGGCTATATCGCTTAACTAATGAGGAGTTCCTCAACTGAATATATCGGGGAGACAAGAAATTTCTGGTATAAAGCTATTTCGTCAAAAACTGACATTGTGATAACCATGACTGTAGCATTAAAATGTTTATAATTAAAACAGCGACCAGCGGAAGTAAGGTACAAAAACGTTTATTTATTTAAGCCATGACCGGTTCCGGATTTTCTTACAAATCCATCTTCAGAAGGTTGACATGCATTCTGGCTCGAGTCTCGTTTTATGTCTGGTATAGCTTCACAGCCCTAGGATGAACAGAAATATTTCGTGTACTGTTAGCTGACGCATACGTTAGATATTCATAAAAGAGTTTTAAAGTTGGATACAAAACGAAAATCTTCGCCACACTTTAAAACTCTTTTATAAATGTGATGATACAGACGAAAGTAAGGAAAAGTAATCTAATAGTAAGAAAAGACTAAACATTTTTCGTTCTTTTTTATATCCTAGAGCGCCAAAGAATAATATGCATAAAATGAGGCTTCACCTGGAGAGCATGTGATCCATTTGACATAGATTTCGAAGAAACTATGAAACCGGTCGTGGTTTAAATAAATAAAACATTTTTATACAATACTTTTGACTGGTTACTGTTTTGACAGGAAACATTAAAATTTCAGGTATATCTTGCCTAAGGAAAGGATCGATTGCTGGGACATACTTTGAGGCGTCAAGAAATCGTCAATTCATTGGAGGGAGGTGCGTGGGCTAAAACTCGCCGAGGGAGACCGAGAGATGAATTCAATAGGCAGGTTCAAAGGGATGTAGACTGCCACTATTACTGAGAGATGAAGAAGCTTACACAGCAAGCCTCAGGATTGAAAAAATATGTAAATGTTTGTAAAGCTAAGAGACCTAACTGCATAGGACATCGAACAAACATACACTAACGAAGACAAAAAAAACACACACACAAGGGAGGACTGGAACAACCTATGCGAGCGGCACGGCAATCCGTTAGGTGGCGCCCCTGCCCGCACGGTCATTTCCGTGCGGGAAATCCTAACTGAAGGCTACAACACCACAAGAGGGTGTTGGAAAAACTCCAAGGACTTACAGATGGGGAGGAGTACATAATATTCTTATCAGAAACCCAAGTCCGTACATGTCATCCAGTAACGCATATAGCACTTATATTTGACTCTGTGAAATAAATCTCTTCTACTGCAAGCCCTTTGCCCTCTATAAATTTGACGTGGAGCTAGTATGGACCAAAACAACAACGAAGTGTATAATAAACATTGGCTCTAAATGCATCCGTAGCATCTTCGATACTGTAAACACGTCTCTTCCGCTGTTAAACTGCTCACGCCTCTTAACCTATGCATTTGGAGTCTAGTTCACTACATTTTGTTTTATCCCAGTCTGCCTAATTTCGAAATATGGAAATCAAAGGTCCTGCAGTAGAAGAGACGTCTTTCACAAACTCAGATATTAAGTGCTCGTAGGACACAGGGTAACATTGCGATTACGTAGCAAAATATTACGTACAACTCACCCCTTCCCTTTTAAGAACAATGTTCAAATGTTTGTAATAAAAGTTCCAGATCACTGCTTACACTGTATTTTATTACGCTACAGCTGTTTCAGTCGTTTGCCATTATCAAGTGCCTGCGTATATAAGAAACATATTAATTACCATCCCATTACAAGTCAAATACTTCGAAAATATATATAATTTTATTTTTTAATTTATCTTATAACTTAACGTCTACGATGTTTTGACGTTAGTTCATAACATCTGGCGTGACTGTTGTAAAAACTGCATTGGATTAATTATTTCACAGTTGTATACGTTTTTTGCTGTCAACTTTTCTGCAGCTTGTTACACTATGATGTTAAATTATAGAAACCTTTTGTATAATTAGAACAGTTTTGCGGCCCCTTTTATGAGTCCACGAAGTTTGTAGCGGGAATTCCCAATACTTTGTATATGACAGCTACTCTCTCCAGTTTCACTTGTTAACTGTCGTGCAGTTTGTTCCGTTTGCTCTAATAGTTAGTAATTAAATTAGAAAAATTTAATTATTCTGTGTACACAGAAAAATTAATTTGACTGGGCAACATTTCCGGGCCATAATTTTTCTTCGATTTTAGATCGTCATTACCACATAAGCACTGCGGATATTGGTTAAGAAATGCGTATCGCGTGTAAGCCCAAGCTAAAGCAACAACATATATTTGATACATCAAATTCAAAGTTAATGGACTGCTATTACTGATGAAAATATTGAGCAATGTTTAAACATCAACACACTAGTACGGGTCGAAAAGAAAATTACATCAACAATTTGATAAAAAAAATTGTCGATTGTTTCCCCAGAATCTGCCTGCTATTCAAAAACAAGATGTTCGTTGTGTTTCTACAGCAGTCACCATAATTTAATGCGATCGTCAGTGTCATAGGAATATGGGTGTAGAACTTACACATCATGCCTGCGTCTTAAACATATTTTAGTCTATTCAAGTAAATTACATTTTAAAATTCTGAAAATATTTATCGTGTTTAATAATGTTTTCTAACATATTTTATCAATATTTTAAATTTTTCATTTAAACTTAACCCAAAACATCACTTTATAGTAGCAAAGACGACCAGATCAATGAATGTAATCTTCTAATATATAAAGCAGAGTGTCCGTATATTTGTACGTGTTGGATACAAATCTACAGTTTTGTTCCAATCTTTATTAAATTTTGTACACCTGAGCTTCAGTCCATGAGAACGGTCGCCGTAAGTGTAAGAATCACGTACGATACATAGTTCACGAGATATGACGTCATAAACAATGAGATGCGCGAAAAACTGCTACATTTAGCGACAATGCTGCTCCATTTCTCCTAAACCACTGGACCGATTGCAACCAAATTTGGTACACACATTCCTTACCGTGAGGTAACAATTGCTGCATGGTTAAGAATCACTTTCGGCACATGGTTCAAAAGATATTACGCCATAACTAATAGAAATCGCAAAAATGCCATATAATGCGGCGAGACTTTCGAAATACACTGTATGAGATTCAAATGTTCAAATGTTTGTATAGCTTATGGGACTTAACTACGGGGTTATCAGTCCCTAAACTTACAAACTACTTATGAACTAGCTACTACTAAGGACGGCACAAATATCCATGCCCGAGGGGGGATTCGAACCCCCGTCCGTAGTGGCCGTGCAGACCGTGACTGAAGCGCCTCAATCCCCTCGGCCACCGCGGCCGGCACACTGTATGAGAATGACAGTACTTAGCGACTTGCAACAAACTTTAAACATAATTTCAAACCTTTATTAAACTTTTTCTCGCTGGCAACCATGGTAAAATGATGAAAGGAAAATGTTTCTAGCTTACTACATTTCCGCTGTTTACGGAGTAAAACTACGGCTCTCGGTATGACGTTACAATTTATAATTTAAACACTACAAATTGTACCGACAGGAAATTCTACAGACAGTATACACATATATAGTTGAACGTAGCTTCTAAATTGTATCACATTCCGACACGTAGTTCATGAGATATGAGTACGTAAACAGTAACGTTTCCCTGTTCATGGACTAAAACTACGGCATTCGGTGTCACGTTACAATTTATAATTGATACACTACAAATTGTAGGCGCAGGAAATTATACAGACAGTATACACGCATATAGTTCAGTGTGCCTTCTAAATTGTATCACAGTACGACACGTAGTTCATGAGATATGAGCACATAAACAGTACCGTTCACGGAAAACCGCCTCATCACGCACCAAGTTTTAACCTATAACATCTTTACTACTAATTGTATTCCCAAGAGATTTTACAGACGTACAGCCCTTATACAAATGAACATACACATGAAAATTGGCAGGAATAAGTAAATACCCGGGCAGCGCCGGGTTTTCAGCCAGTATTAAATATTTTTAGGACTCTTAAAGTGGGGTAGGTAGTACATAATATTTTGATACGGAATGGCAATGTTGCCCGGTGTCTCTACGAGCACTTTATATTTGAGGTTGTAAAATAAGTATCTTCCACTGAAAGTTCTTTGCTTTCCATATTTCGGAATTAGGTAGTATGGAATGACACAAGAAAAAAGAAGTCTAGTAAACATGGACTCTAAATGTATAGTTTAAGATCTGAGAGCACTTGATATTGAAAGTGTGTTGAAAGATATTTTCAGGTTGTAGATCCTACTTACACGTCAGGACATCATTAGGAAGCATGTCACGATGAAAGAAAAAGCAGTTAAAAATTAACAAATTTAGTATCTTTAGGATGGGCATAAATTAACTCCCCTCCCCGTAATACGGAAAAACATTGATATTGCAAGGGTTAATAAAACTTTTACGATTTTACACATTTGTGTAACGACTCAATCAAGATTCACTAAAGTCTGTTAGTACTACTTCACGTATGTATGAGTTTCTACCGCCGGAAAGATTTGAATGAAAGTGAAATAAGAGAAGAGCGTCGATTCATGGACAGAAAGCTGAAAATATTGTTCACACGGAAAAGAGATTTGCACAGACCTTGTGTAGCATGCTGCCAATAGAACGAATCTAAGCAAGTCGGAGGAGATGGGGATCTGACGGGAAACATCGAGTGCACTCCAAGGAAGATACGGTGGAATGACATAGTACTGTGGCGAAATTTAAATTACTATAAACGCGGTATAATTCAGAGGCGCTGAAGAATTTTTCCCCTCTTTGTATAATGAAGTTTTGATATCCACAACAATACAGAATTACCAAATGCAATGCACTTTACAGATAATTACAGAATGCAGATGCTTAACTACAAAAATGATCCTCGGCTATATGTTTGACCAATATGTAGAAAACCTTTTATTTATCGCAGACACATTGGACATAAAGGACGAAAAATTATCTGAACGGCTAACTTTGGTGGCACGGTACAAACTACGGGCCGAAACACGGAGAGGGTGGAAAAGGATAAATGAGTAACAACGTACAAAATGGAAAATCAACGACCAGCAAACAAATGTTGCCTCTCACCGCGCTGGCGTCAAAAACTTTTTGCGGCAAGTAAACACAAGTTTTTCTCGAGCTCTGGAAGTTCCTCCAGCAAAAAGAAAGAGAGAGAGAGAGAGAGAGAGAGAGAGAGAGAGAGAGAGAGAGAGAGGATTACACGGGAACACAGAGCATTTGCTTTTTTCCTCCCCTGTTCTTCTTTAGACTTCTTCCACACCTCACGACATGCAGAAAAGTGGAGACTCAACCAGGAGAAAAATCGCCGTCACTAACGCGGCACTCTGTTAGATAACTTCTGAAGCTCTACGGAGCGTCGTACTCGAGTGATTACTCAACACTACGGAAATTGCATTCACGAAACAAGTGTTCTTCTGAATCTGATGTGACGCTTCGATGCATGCTTTGTTCGACCTGTAGTACGAGGAAATATATGTAACAAAAACTGTTTTTCCAAAAGAGAATTCCAACTTTTCGAGTTGAAACAACTCTTTCGTCTAAAAACGTAAATAGGTCCATTTCAAGCGAGAACACTGAAATGTTTAAATGTTTGTAAAGCTATTCCTAGGCATATAAACTACTTTAATTTTTTAATATTATGTACTACCTCGAAGAGAACGACCTATTAACCAATAGTCAGCACGGATTCAGAAAGTATCGCTCTTGCGAAACACAGCTTGCCCTTTATTCACATGAAGTGTTAAGTGCCATCGACAAGGGATCTCAAATCGATTCCATATTTCTGGATTTCCGGAAGGCTTTTGATACTGTACCCCACAAGCGGCTTCTAATGAAATTGCGTGCTTATGGAATATCTCCCCAATTGTGCGATTGGATTCACGATTTCCTATCAGAAAGGACACAGTTCGTTGTAATTGACGGTAAGTCATCGAGTAAAACAGAAGTGATATCTGGCGTTCCACAGGGAAGCGTTATTGGTCCCCTACTCTTCCTCGTGTTTATAAACGATTTAGGAGATAATCTAAATAGCTCCCTTAGACTGTTCGCGGATGATGCTGTCGTTTATCGGTTAGTGAAGTCAACAGAGGATCAAAAGCAACTGCAAAGCGATTTAGACAAAATTTCTACTTGGTGCGAAAATTGGCAATTGACACTAAATAAAGAAAAGTGTGAAGTAATACACATGACCACTAAAAGAAATCCGCTGAACTTCAATTACGCGATAAATCAGTCAAACCTTAAGGTCGTAAATTCTACCAAATACCTAGGAGTTACAATTACGAACAACTTTGACTGGAGAGAACACATAGAAAATATTGTGGGGAAGGCGAACCAAAGGTTACGTTTCATTGGCAGAACGCTTAGACGATGCACCAGCTCCACCAAAGAGACTGCCTACATCACACTTGTGCGTTCTCTCTTGGAGTACTGTTGCCCCTTGTGGGACCCTCACCAGGTGGGACTGACGGAAGATATTGAGAAGGTTCAGAGAAGGGCAGCTCGTTTTGTTTTATCACGTTACGGGGGGGAAAGCGTCACGGAAATGTTGCACGAATTCGGGTGGAAATCATTAAAAGAAAGACGTTATTCATTGCGGCGTGATCTGTTTGCGAAGTTTCAATCACCGACTTTTAGTTCTGAATGTGAAAATATTTTGCTAGCACCCACCTACTTAGGGAGACATGACCATCGCAATAAAATAAGAGAAATCAGATCGAAAACGGAACGATTTAGGTGTTCTTTCTTCCCGCGCGCTATTAGAGAATGGAACGGTAGAGAAAAGTTATGAAGGTGGTTAATGAACCCTCTGCCAGGCACTTAAATGTGATTTGCAGAGTATCGATGTAGATGTAGATCGATGTAGAATTTATGCTAAGGACAACAAACAAACAAACAAACAAACACACACACACACACACACACACACACACACAGACACACACACACACATATGCCCGAGGGAGGATTCGAACCTCCGACGGGGAGCAGGGGCGCACTACGCAGCAAGCCCCTTTAGAACACACGGACATCCCCGCGTGGCCGAGACACGAAACTAGTGTATGTTGGCAGTACCAGATACTCACCTGTGGGTGTAAGTTCGGATGGAGCCTGAAAATTGGAGAATTAGCATGTCAGATACGAGTAGACTCAGTTGCCGAATTTGAGCTTATTGTCGATGGTTGGTGTAGGTTGGTCAAACACACGAACGGGATTTACCTAATAAGCCCAACGAAAACGGTGTTACTGAAAACTCGATGAGAAAACTACTCTCTAGATAACACAACACTACTGAAAAGAACGTTTACATAAAATGTTTTTAGAACCAAATAAATTTACGTTTATTGATTTGTAATTTTCGTACAGGCCAGGATTCGAAAGCGGGTCTCCTGTTCAATAGAAAGTTGCGTTAACCACTGTGCTACCCTGGCACAATGGCTGACATCTCTGCATGGAATGTCAAAGTGCGTCCCCGTCTCCCAATACAAACTTCAATCCCAATGCATATTTCCTTACTTCCCCGTTTTTAATTCGTAACGGTATTGCCGAGGCTCCAAATTCAAATGTTTGTAAAGTTATGGGACCTAACTGCAGTGATGATCGGTCCCTAAACTTACAAACTACTTTAACGTATCCTAAGAACAACACGCACACCCATGCCCGAGGGAGGATTCGAACCTCCGACGGCGAACGGCACGCGCACACCAGCAAGGCGCCTTATACTTAAATTCTTGGCGCGCACGACTGCTCCGCCGCGGCACCTCAGCATTCAACGAAAGGCACCTCCACCGAAGGCGATATTCAAATCTGTCAGTGGGCATAGTCTGCAAACAATGGTACAGACAACCGAAATGCTCTGGTGCTCGTCGTCCCAGTAATAATCGAATACGTAAATACAGTGTATCCCTAAATTCATAGAGTATTCATAGAGTAGTTTTAACAGGTAATCCACTTGCAAAAGAAAGAAAAATTCCGAAAGTTTGTATTACGTAATTTTTAGAGTTTTGCTCGCGCATCTAATGACAACAACAATCAAATGAAGCGAATTACGTGTCTGCAGCGGGTACGTAAAGTAATGGCGCAGTTTTAACCGGACACAAAAAAAGCGACGAAACTAGTTAGCGATGTGAAACCTAGACGAAATTAAAGTTCTCCAAGTTTGCGTACCTGTTCAGTACAGTTCGATGTGGCTTCCAATTGTTGGTGTTTACATATCTAAACGATAATCTAGAATCTAGTTCATTCCACATACCTTGAAGGTCATCGGTTGCAAAGGAATGAACAATGTCTCCGATTCTCTCCTTTAAA
Source organism: Locusta migratoria (assembly GCA_026315105.1). Classification (NCBI taxonomy): domain Eukaryota; kingdom Metazoa; phylum Arthropoda; class Insecta; order Orthoptera; family Acrididae; genus Locusta; species Locusta migratoria. Next base: position 129,569,254 of record CM048750.1, on the reverse strand, counting down.
GTGGCCAATGTCGTTGATATGAACACTGTACACATTGCTGCACATAGCTAAAAAGAAAAAAAAAGCCTAGCGTCAAGTTGGGGTATCGTAGTGGTCAGGCCTTAAATCCATTCCTTCCTATCCGTCGCTGAGAAAATATTGTATCCAGAAACTCCGAAACAGTTAGTGTGTAGGAATGGATCGTTTGTCAACCTATTCGACAGAGACTGCTACAGTCATCAGTCTCTAGACATACGCACTACATAACTTACACTAAGGACAACACACAAACCCATGCCGGAGGGAGGACTCGAACCTCCGGCGGGAACGGCCGTCCAGCCCGTAGCATGACGCCTTAGACCACGCGGCAGTGTGGACAAGCACATTGTTGGACCTTCACGTCCTCGTGAATATTTGTGGCACTGAATATAACTGGACAAATTCCAGGCAGTTATTTGATGTCGCAATCTGCTCTGCAAAGAAATGCGGGCGTATCATTTTATCATGCAGCAGGGTATTCTGGACTTTACCTTTAGGGTGAGCTACGTTGGTAGTCAGTGTAGGTAAGAGGATTTTCAGCAGTCCATATTTAAAGTTATACCGATGAACTTTAGAATACACATAAAACGTGACCTCAACAATGAAAACTATATTCTTTGGGAATTGTTGATCGATGCTAATCTTATGAAGCATCCGTGCAGCAAATCCAAGCCGTTTGGGCCAATCAGTAAGGTGAATAGCGTGTAACAATTGCAGTCAATAACCTCTAAATAGAAAAGTTATGTAAAATATCTTGGACTGTGGACTTCTTTAGGTTCAATTCTCGACCATATTATAGGCTGCGATGTATTGGTGCCCCTGAGGGCATAGTGTCCCGCATAGCTTCTTCAGTTTTGTCACTAACGGAAGACGTTGCAGAACGTTTTTGATCCAAGAAACTGTAAGTTTCTTTCAACTGCTCATTGCGCCGTATAATGTTATTTTTATGTGGTGTGACTTGATTTTACACTAGTCACGGATTCAAAATAAGCCACAGGACACACTCAACTTTCCACCGCCCAGATTTTGAAGGAAATGTCCTGACCTGCAGCATCTACTTAATTCGCTTCATTCATTGTTGCACGCACAACTATGGCAATTAAGTAACATAAATTTGAAGATTATTTATTCCATTTGCCATTTGGTGAATGTTTCATTTTTCTATCTTGTTTCGCTGTCTTTTTGTGATCGTTTAAAACTGCACCATAACTTTACGCACACACTGTTATGACGCCACCTATGGGCCAATTTTCGTGAAACTTTGTATTTGGAAAATGGATATTTGAAGGCTAAGGAACCCAAAGAATTCCAGAAGACATTCAATCCTTGTTAACCAAACTGAACAGCGCTGAACTGCATTCTGTATAATCACATATAAAGTGAATTGTGTTTTGGAGGTTACGAAACAGACATACTTTGTCGTGAAGCATAAACACATTACAAGCCTTAGAAGAATTACTACACAAGACGTCATAATATATGAAACATTTATTTCCACTCATTAGTTTCTTACCTCAAAACTCAATTCAACACTTTCTGACAGACCGTCGTTTTCAAATATGGTGGTGCAGCGCAGTTATTATGGCTCTAAACATTCTATACGACTAGTTGTCATGCAGACAACTTTCTCAAGCTTTTAACTACCTAAAAAAAGTAATCGTACTCACTTCTTTTGTCATAATAGATGTAGTGACACTAGCTCCGCGTAGTTTTGTGGATTTCTTACGGCAGAACATATAGTAATAAACCAGAACGTATCTGGAAAGAAGAAGTTGACAGCTGTATTTTTTATCTTACTTTTTTTTTTACTGCTTATCCGCACCGAAGGCAATTTCAGATTCATTTGGGGAGATGTAGCGCACCACGCAAATAAGTAAAATCGAGAAAAACGAGGGCAGGTTGCACTGAAGCTAATACTGCCATTGGGCCGTAACCTGCAATTTTCGATCGTAAAAAAGTATACGACGCGAACGAGAAAATGAGGCACTGCAGGGGTTACAGCGGCTTCGTCAGTAAAACCCAATTTAAGGAAATGGAGAATTTTCACCGAGGGCGCAGGGCCGCGAGCTCTCCGCGTATTGGATCATGCTGCATATTAAAGAGGAAGAACTGTACTCTGAGGACGCGAAAGCTTCCCACGCAAAGAGCCAATACATAGTGCATTACATTTATCTATACTAGGCAACAGTTTCACTAATTTTAAGGCGGGCTTATTGCCTAGGTTGAACTGCTGCCTTGCCTTGCCCTTGTGCAAGTAAATGGGTTTCGCACTAATTTACATACTATACACTTTCATAACCAGACAACCAACATTGTAATTCTGTCAGAGACAGTAAAGGACCTGGAAAAGCAGTTGAATGGAATGGACAGTGTGTTGAAGAGAGCGTATAAAATGAACATTAACAAGAGCAAAACAAAAATAATGGAATGCGGTCTTAGAAAATCAGGCGATGCTGAAGAAATTAGATTAGGTAACGAAACAATGAAGGTCGTAGATGAGTTTTGTTACTTGGGTAGTAAAATAACATACGATGGTCGCAGTACAGAGGATATAAAATGCAGAATGGCAATGGGAAGAAAAAATTTTTGAAAAAGAAATTTGCTAACATCGAATATTAATTTAAGTGTAAGGAAGTCTTTTCTGAAGGCATTGGTGTGGAGTGTTGCCTTGTACGGGAGTGAAACATGGACGATAAGTGTTGCGGACATGAAGAGAATACAGGCTTTTGAAATGTGGTGCTACAGAAGAATGCTGAAGATTAGGTGGGTATATGGCATAACTAATGGAGAGGTACTGAACAGAATTGGTGAGAAAAGGAATTTTTTGCATACCCTGACTAAAAGAAGGGATCGCTTGGTAGGACACATTCTTAGACATCGAGGAATCGTAAATTTAGCATTGGAGGGAAGTGTGTGAGGTAAAAATCGCAGAGGGAGACCATGAGAGGCGTATAGTAAGCAGATTCACGTGGATGTGGGTTGCCGTTCTTATGAGGAGATGAAAAGGCTTGCTCAGGATAGAGTAGGGTGGAGAGCTGCATCAAACCAGTCTCCGGACTGAAGACCATAACAACAACAACAAGACAACCAAAAACGACACACACTAAAAACATTACAAACCTAGCTGACTTACAGGAACGGTAGACTTTCCAATGACAAGGGCTCATATTGGAACCAGATATCATACTTAAATTCTGGAGTAAATCGAATTCGAAGTTCTCTGAGTGACTTTAATTTTACAATTATTGATATGGTGTCTGTTCTGTCGGACATGTGCAAATAACAGACACCATTTATTGACATTAACGACCGTAATTTTACGAATTAGAAATATTGAAACATTTCGACCGATTCGGGGTGTCGAAATAAAGCTGAAAATCTGTGCTGAACCGGGATTCGAAAGCGGATTTCCCGCATCGGGCCTGCGGTCGTCTTAACCAATTAGGCTATCTAGGCACGCTTTCCTCCAACCCAGATTCATAACTTCTAGCCCCTCTGTCCAGTGATTTCTCTTGCTTGCAGCCTATACTGGATTCCGGCAACGGATCGAGCGTTTGAATACGTCCGCATTGAAACTGTCAATTGCCTGTTGGTGCCATTTACAACTTCGCAGTTGAATTTATTTCAACGCACCGAAACGGTTAAAATGTTTCAGTATTTCGAATTCGTGATCTTAATTTATTTGAAGTAAGATTCTTTCCAATGGGCAATCTGTTAGTATAGCTCGTGTGTGGAACTAGCAGCATCAGTGATTTAAATTTGTTTTATTGTTATTATTTTACTGAATAAAATTTTCCTTCTATAAGGGAAGTTGAAGGTCCCGAATTGGAATCTCGGTCCAGCACACAGTTTTAATCTGTTGAAAAGTTTCATATAAACGCACATTCTGCTGAATATTGAAAATATCATTCTGGATACATCGCCTCGTCTGTGGCTAATTAAGTGTTAAAGTATCATTTCTTCTAGGAGTGCTAGTCCTGCAGAAGAATTTTTGTGAAGTTTTGCAGATAGGAGTCAAGGTACTGGCGGAAGTAAAGCCGTATGGGTGGGCCGTGACGCGTTCCCGAAAAGCTCAGTCGGCAGAGCGCTTGTCCGCGAAATGGGTTCGAATCCCGGACCGGCGTAAAGTCTTAAGTGTGTGTGTGTTTTTTTTTTTCTCTGATCAATTTGAATACATGTCCTTATCTAATATATAAAGCAGAGTGTTCGTATGTTTGTGTTTCCGCGTTGCATACAAATCTACAGTGTTTTGTTCCAATCTTTATTTTGCACCCGTAGGCTTCGTTCCACGAGGACGGAGCTGTATGAGTAAGAATTACGTACAACACATAGTTCCCGTGATACGACGTCATAAACAATGAGATGCGTGGAAAATTGCTGTATTAAGCGATAATACTGCTCATTTTCTCCTAAACCAATGGACCGATTGAAACCAAATTTCGTACACATTCCTTACGTGAGATAACAATTACTGTTGGAGTACGGTTCAGGAGATACAATGTCATAAACAATATAGTTGCAAGAAACTGCCACAAAATGCGACGAGACTTTATGAATACAGTACACGAGAACCACATTACTTAGCGACTTGCAACAAACTTTAAAACATAATTTCAAACCTTTGTTGAACTTTTTCTCTGACAACCATAGCAAAATTATGAAAGGAAAAAAGTTTATCGCTTACTACTTTTCCGCTGTTCATGGACTAAAACTACGGTATTCGGTATGCCGTTATAATTTGTAATTTCTACACTACAAATTGTAACCGCAGAAAATTTTACAGACATTATACACAAACATATAGTTGAATGTACATTATAAATTGTTTCACAGTACGACACGTAATTCATGAGATATGAGCACATAAACAGTAACGTTCAAGGAAAAGCGCACCATTACGCACCAAGTTTTAATCTATTACTTCTTTACTACTAATTCCCACTGTGTAGTCTGGCACTCTACCACCGTGCAACCGAGGCGCACTACAAATGAATATATACTTGAAAAATTATACAATTGTACAACATTTAACTCAATAAATATGAGATGTTACCAATTTCACATGTCATTTGTATTTTGATTACTATCTTTCTTGGTTTGGATACTGCACATATAATTTTGTACATTATGCAAGACAGCGTTCTTTCTTATATATTCTCCGATAAATATAACAGCCGCGGTGGAGTAGCCGAGCGGTCTAAGACGCCTCGGTACGGAGCGTGCGGTTGCTCGCCGTCGGAGGTCCGAGTCCTCCCTGGGGCATGGATTAGTGTGTTGTCCTTCGGTTAGTTTACCTTAGTCTAAGTAGTTTGTTAAATTACGGACTGAGGACCACACAGTTTGGTCCGATAGATTTACAAACATTTGAACAATTTTTGATAAATATGACATGTTTTTAGAAAAAAGAGGATAGAGAGTGGAGGTATAGGAGAAGTACTAACTCAAGGCAAGAATATATATATATGAATTGCTGTTCGTTAGTCTCGCTAAAACTCGAGAACGGCTGAACCGATTTGGCTAATTTTAGTCTCGAAATATTTGTGTAAGGCCAGGGAAGGTTTAAACGGCGATAAAATACGGAAAAGTGATCCGGAAAAGTGCAAAATAGGGAAAAACTGAAACAGCTTTTTCCACTGTACTATCAATACCGTTCGTCCAATTATGATAAAATTTTGTACATTTCATGTTGAAAGCAAGAAGAAGGTTCGCATCAAATAAATATTTGGACAAGTCACCCGAAAAGTATGGCTTGACAGGAAGGTTTGTATGAAATAAATTTTTTGGAAACTTCGTATCACTTACCTCTTAACATAAACCATATTAATTTAAATCATATGTATTTTAGACCCACTACTTTATAAAAGCATCAGACTAAGTATCGGGTCGATAGTCGGCGGAAAGAGTTGGCAAATCACGCACACATGTCCAGGATAATGTTCATGTCACATTCGTGGAAGTTCATGGAAGGTTAAAACGCTGATAAAATAGAGAAAGATTGCGAGGAAAATTAAGATTTAAAACATGTAAAATAATGACTTGGTTGTTGTGTTGGGTACGTTTAGAAATATACTTTGAAAGAGTAAAGTTCACTTTACACGATCTGAACCCGTATATGAACTGCAAAGATAAAAATGAATTGCTGTCCGTTAGTGTCGCTAAAACTCGAGAACCTGGAAATAATGTTTCTGTAGGATACATAGTTCACGCGATATGACGTCATAAACGATGATATGCGCAAAAAAAAACTGCTGTATTAAGCGAAAATGCTGCTCATTTTTTCCTAAACCACTGCAATGATTTCAACCAAATTCGGTACACATATTCCTTGCCATGAGGTAACAATTGCTATCAGGGTAAGAACCACATACGACACAGGGGTCAAGATGTATGACGTCATAAACAAAAGGACACGCAAGAAACTGCAATATCGTGTGATGAGACTTTATTCATACACTTAGCGATTTACAACACACATTAAACATAATTTCAAACCTTTATTACACTTTATCTCGCTTACAACTTTTCCGCAGTTCGTGGACTAAATAACGGCATTGGATATGGCGTTACAGTTCATAATTTCTACAGTATACACACATATAGCTGAATGTGCCTTCGAAAAGGCACATTTTATATAAAAAAAAGAGCTGGAGAGAGATAGAAGAGATATGGGAAGTAGTAACTCAAAGCTTGAATAAATAAATAAATACCTGGCCAACGCCAGCTTTTCAGTTAGTTTAAATATAAAAAATGTTCAAATGTTTGTATAGTCTATGGGACTTAACTACGTGGTTATCAGTCCCTAAGCTTACAAACTACTTATGAACTAGCTAAGACTAAGGACGGCACAAATATCCATGCCCGAGGGGGGATTCGAACCCCCGACCATAGTGGCCGTGCAGACCGTGACTGGAGCGCCTCAGTCTCCTCGGCCACCGCGGCTGGCGTTTAAATATAAAATCCATTAGATGAATGACAGTTAACATTTAGATAATTACCATACTTTCATGAGTAACTGCAGAAGTGCTGCCACCATGCTTGGATGGAACTATAGTCAATTACATACCAAAAAAGGTCAAAATTAAATATTTGTAATGTGCAACTGTTTTTAACATCAAGTGCAAATGACTTGAGGGGGTCATGAAACTAGAGTGCTCCAATAGGACAACAGGTGACAGTGTTTATCTAGAAGTGTTGACAAACTTCGCAGCTCCAACACTTGTTTGATTTCGCACCGTCGCCAGAGGGCGCTAGTCTGTTAGAGTGGTAGCTTGGCGCCACTCAGCTGAAGGATGTCGAGGATTGCCGGCCTGCAGGCGCCCAGAAATCCGTCCCGCCACAGACTCGCTCTGTGTGCAGAGCAGGGCCTCTCACACTGCATTCAGGGACGCGTCGTGCAGCGCTGAGTGCACAAGACGCCTACGCTCGGTGCAGTCCACATTCCTCGACGTGCCACAATAGCGCTGTCTCTCTCTTTTCTTTCGCTCGTCTCACTCGCTCCACCTGTCTCGGCCTTTTCCAAAACTTAGCCTATGTTTCATTCATCGAAGCCAAATGTTTATGTACAATGGGTAGAAAAACCTTAGTCTGGTGAGACAAGATTACCATTGCAAAAGAGATAATAATAATAATAATAATAATAATAAAGTTAAAAATTGTTTCAACAGTAATTATCTCTTCCATTTTAACAAATGTTCAAATGTTTGTAAATCTATGGGACTTCTTTGGGTGTTAGTCTGTAAGCCTAGGAACAACTTAAACCAAATTAAGCTAACCTAACGACAAAACAAACAAACACACACACACACACACACACACGCCCGAGGAGGACACGAACCTCCGATGGTGAGCAACCGAGCGCTCCGCAGCAAAGTGCCTTTGACCTCTCGGCCACTCCACCGCGGCCCCATTTTTTTTTTTTTTTTTTTTTTTTTTAATTGCTGTAAGAGTGGTAGCTTGGCGCCACTCAGCTGAAGGATGTCGAGGATTGCCGGCCTGCAGGCGCCCAGAAATCCGTCCCGCCACAGACTCGCTCTGTGTGCAGAGCAGGGCCTCTCACACTGCATTCAGGGACGCGTCGTGCAGCGCTGAGTGCACAAGACGCCTACGCTCGGTGCAGTCCACATTCCTCGACGTGCCACAATAGCGCTGTCTCTCTCTTTTCTTTCGCTCGTCTCACTCGCTCCACCTGTCTCGGCCTTTTCCAAAACTTAGCCTATGTTTCATTCATCGAAGCCAAATGTTTATGTACAATGGGTAGAAAAACCTTAGTCTGGTGAGACAAGATTACCATTGCAAAAGAGATAATAATAATAATAATAATAATAATAAATTTAAAAATTGTTTCAACAGTAATTATCTCTTCCATTTTAACAAATGTTCAAATGTTTGTAAATCTATGGGACTTCTTTGGGTGTTAGTCTGTAAGCCTAGGAACAACTTAAACCAAATTAAGCTAACCTAACGACAAAACAAACAAACACACACACACACACACACACACGCCCGAGGAGGACACGAACCTCCGATGGTGAGCAACCGAGCGCTCCGCAGCAAAGTGCCTTTGACCTCTCGGCCACTCCACCGCGGCCCCATTTTTTTTTTTTTTTTTTTTTTTTTTTAATTGCTGTAAGAGTGGTAGCTTGGCGCCACTCAGCTGAAGGATGTCGAGGATTGCCGGCCTGCAGGCGCCCAGAAATCCGTCCCGCCACAGACTCGCTCTGTGTGCAGAGCAGGGCCTCTCACACTGCATTCAGGGACGCGTCGTGCAGCGCTGAGTGCACAAGACGCCTACGCTCGGTGCAGTCCACATTCCTCGACGTGCCACAATAGCGCTGTCTCTCTCTTTTCTTTCGCTCGTCTCACTCGCTCCACCTGTCTCGGCCTTTTCCAAAACTTAGCCTATGTTTCATTCATCGAAGCCAAATGTTTATGTACAATGGGTAGAAAAACCTTAGTCTGGTGAGACAAGATTACCATTGCAAAAGAGATAATAATAATAATAATAATAATAATAAATTTAAAAATTGTTTCAACAGTAATTATCTCTTCCATTTTAACAAATGTTCAAATGTTTGTAAATCTATGGGACTTCTTTGGGTGTTAGTCTGTAAGCCTAGGAACAACTTAAACCAAATTAAGCTAACCTAACGACAAAACAAACAAACACACACACACACACACACACGCCCGAGGAGGACACGAACCTCCGATGGTGAGCAACCGAGCGCTCCGCAGCAAAGTGCCTTTGACCTCTCGGCCACTCCACCGCGGCCCCATTTTTTTTTTTTTTTTTTTTTTTAATTGCTGTAATTCTACATCTGGTAGAAGGGCTCGGCTGACAGCAACTCTTAGAGAATTTTCTAAAGTACAGTCAGATGTAAAAGCAATTTTCGATCAAAGCAGGTATTAAACTTTAACATACACATGTGGAGCCAAACATAGAAATAATCTTCCTTGTTTCGCTGTATAACATTTTAAATTCCTCCTCCGAAAAATTCTGGGAGAATTAGACAAAATCTTACTTCTTTATCAATGGTCCTTCCGTAAACGGTCTTCCAGCTCTTGCTAAAGGTGAAGTAACACTGTGACTAGTTTTAAGAGTCCTAAAGCATTGTGCTCCACGTCTGCACAACGGTCACCCCGAACCATATCCAAACTAAATCCCAAGATACCATGTGACTGCAGACATGTTAGCAAAATAGAAAGTACCGCTTAGGCCTTATACGTGCAACAAAAGGAGTACAAATTGATATATGTGTATCCATAAAAAAATCGGACTTCAAAGATATTATTACAAAATAATGAAATTAGAACGACATGTGAGACAAATTGTAAGCTAAAGAAACGATATCTAACACAGTATCGCACATTTTCTACTAAGCAATTGCTATAGAAACGATTTGTTGCGCTGTGATTAATCTATGATGAAAAGACACGTTTTCTTTTAATATACGAGTTCAAAAAAAATGTTCAAATGTTTGTACAGCTTATGGGACTTAACTACGGGGTAATCAGTCCCTAAACTTACAAACCACTTAAGAACTAGCTTATACTAAAGACGGCACAAACATCCTTGGCCGAGGTGGGTTTAGAACCCCCGACGGCCATGTAACTTTGGTAACAATATCTCCTCATTAGGAAATTTATATAAATTTATATATAACACACATTAAAACATTGGGTACATAGAAACATGCGTACATAAGAATGTTATGTTGTTTCAAAACTCCTAGGCACCTGGTTAAGAACTATCGAAGAGACAAGTTTTTGATCGTAACACTAACCAAGACTATACGTTAAGAGTTGTAAGAGGACATAGAGAGGTGGAGGAAATTGACACAGAGAGGGGAAAAGGTCAACAAAGGAAGTGCGATTACGACAGGGAGAGAGAGAAGAAGTATGTGCATAAAGAGGGGGAAGGAGCACCGGATGAACAAACAGAGAGGGTAGGAGATGGGGAGGGTGTTGGGGGACATGGAGAGGGGGATAAGGTGATGAATAGAAAGGGGAAGGTGAGAGGGGGATTGGGAATGGCAGAGAGATGGTCACAGAGAAAATGTGAGTAAGAGTGTAGGTTGTGTATCCACCGCCGATTGGCAAATCATCATTAAATTAATAAAATAATAAGTTTCAGCATGGTAGGCGATATGAAATATTTATTTTACAAAAAATGGACATATCGATTTCGTGCCTATGCTGTAAAATCACGTTTCTTCAATCAGGCAAGGTAATGACCACAGTCTTTTTCTATGTCCGAGGTCAGATACTCATCGAATTCCCCGAACATGGAACAACTCCATAACTGCATCAAGAGCGAACGGCCTGGACTACTCATGGGGGGAGTGATTCTGCTCCATGATAACGCGCGTCCACACGTCTCCAGGGTCACACATAGTGTACTCGCCGAGTTCAGGTGGTAGCAGCTGGACTTCCATCTATTTGGCCCTCCAAAACAACATCTCCAAGGTAAACGTTTCAACTCGGATGACGAACTGATGGACAAAGTAAAGGAATGACCCTTGTCACAGCCACTGGGATTCTGGGAATAGGAAATCGTTTGGCTCGTTAAACAGTGAGATAGTTGTGTTCATGCCTCCAGTGATTACTTTTGAATAAAGACTTCAGTTATACCCAAAGTGTCGTTTCGTACCTTTTCATTTCAACACCCGTCACATTAACCACATTTTCTCTTCTTTTCCTTGCTTTGCTCTTCAGGTGTGCAAATCACTGAAAATTTTTTGCGAGTTTCCTTAAATAAAAGTAATTTCTGTTTACATGCAACTGATTTTATACCAGTCATGAGATAATCCCTACTGGGCAGAATCTGAAAAGAATAGCCAGTATTTTCCAGAATATCATTCAGCCACACCCACTGTCCACTATTCAAAATTATAACAAATAACAATATTTTATAGTAAATTTTGTCCCTACTTTATTTCAACCAAACTCTGTACAATTTAGAGTTTATTTACAATTTAGTGAATCTATTTGCAGTTATATAAATGTCATAAGAAATGACAGTGTTCCATTGTTTGAAGAGCTAGGGGACCAAACCGCAGTGGTTATCAGTCACTAGACTTACAAACTACTTGAAATAACTTATGCTAAAGACAACACACACACACACACATTGTGCACGAGGGAGGATTCGAACCTCAGACGGAGAGCAGATGTGCACTCTGCAGCAAGGCACTCATGTGTGGCAATCAAAGCTGTTACAAGACTTTGAATTGTACATTTTCTTGAAAGATAATAATATTTGAAATCTATCGCTTTTCTTTTAGCCTTTCTTACCATATTAAAGAACATTAAATCTGCATTTAAGAAAGTTTTTTTCTTTTATGAGAACAGAAATTTCAAAAATTATTCACTTTATAATACTATTGATAGTAATTATTTACTTCATTCCAGTAAAAAAACTTGGAAATAGAGTAAAATCTGAGTAAATTGTAAGAAAAGCAACAAGGATGACATGTAACACTCATGATCTGTGGCCGAGATGCTACCCTTCTGCCAACGTCAACAGTTATGGAAGCGCTGCCGCTACTCTGAACGTCCCGTGCTAACCCACTCCCTGCAGACAGCTTGGCTGCTTTACAAAGCACGCCGGCTACGTTCATCTCTCCCGGGGTGGAGGAAAGTGCCGCTGGGGCGGCAGTGAGGCTAATTCTTACGACCGCTTTCCTTCCGTCCTTCCTTCCTTCATCAGGAGAGTTACCGGGCGCGACTTTTTTTACGCACTGCGCTCGTGCGGGCCTCAGCGCTAATGAAACGGCAGCAGAGCGGGCAGTGGTGGGGAGGGGGCGGGGCGGAGACGTGTGGAGGAGGGGGGGGGGGGAGGAACTGTCCCACACTCGCCGGCGCGCCCCATAAATTTTAAAACTAATTAAGCACGCTCCTGATCGGATAGGAATTTAAAAGAAACTGCCCGGCGACGTCAGTGGGAACCATTTATCTCCTCCAGACGCGGCCGAGCAAATACTGTGCCACTGGCCGCAGCACCAGCGAGCTATCCCCAATTCCCTCCCCCCCCCCCACCTTCCCCCGTCACCAGCACACACCCCTCGTTTACCCCTGCGTCCAACTTACACCAGCCTTCTCCTCCCGGAAAAAAGGAATCCACTTTATCACTCATGATTAATAGCTCATGAAAGGAAACCCATTACTGTAAACTCTCGCGTCATTCCACAGATTTGGGCGGCTCAGTTGCAGCCGCGTCGCCACGTGCCTCGGGCTTTACTTGCCGGTGTTTGCGACAAGAGATTTGGGTGTCTAGAAAGAACTCGCGGAGATTCCGTCACAGCATACTGCTGAAGGAGGATGAATGAGCTACAATAAATCCCACTTCCACTCTTAACAAAAGTGTTACCAAGTTTTATTTCGATTTTTCTCTGCCTTTTTCCTAAGAAAAAGTATTTTTAACTACATGTACCAATATTCTGATTGAATCGAAGTTATTCAATTTTGTATCAATAGTTCACCTTCCGTATCATTCTCTTAATGCTCACATGCATGTGTAATTTATCGTTACAGATATGGAGTACTTTGATTATTCACAATGTATTTTCAGTGTAATTGCTTAACTAACCATAGAAAGTTGTCTTCATGCTTGTTATTTATAACACTGTATTACTCATTTGACATGTAAACTGTTATTACACAAAATATTTTCGTAAGTAGCACTGTATGTTATGTAGTCCACCTACATATTTTCTCTCTCTCTCTCTCTCTCTCTCTCTCTCTCTCTCTCTCTCTCTCTCTCTCTCTCTCATATATATATATATCTGTGTGTGTGTGTGTGTGTGTGTGTGTGTGTGTGTGTTGCCACTCTTTGCTTGTAACGTATGATACAGTCAGCAGGTGTTGTTGTTCGACCAAGATCAGTAGTGAATAAATAAAATCTATTGAGTTCCCTACGTGACACCACATAATGGTATGCGACCATTTATGAGTTCAATTATTAAACAGTGCTATTAGGCACGCTGTAGAAATAAAAAGGCCACATGAGGTTATGCGGTTGTTAATTTATTACCGCGTTTCGAAACAATCATCAGAATCCAGGTCTGGAGTAAAGCCTAATACTGAACATATGGCGTCATGGCACAGCTGAACTATACTCTGTTCCGCAGCGCCATAACGCCACACGTTCAGTATTAAGCTTTACCTCAGACCTGCATTCTGATGCTGAATTTTTCGAAACGCTTTAATAAATGAACAGCCGCTTCTTCACCTGTGGTCTTCATATTTCTACACCGTCCTTAATGGCACTGTTTAGTAATTAAAATCTGTTGAGTTACTAAATTCGATACGTGTTTTACAAAACTTGTGAATTATCTATGTGTAACGAGATGAAACATAAAATATTTCAGAATATCCTTAAATTAAAATGAATTATCTTGACCGTTCTAGTAATTATAAAAAATACTTGTCTGGTGATCAGACTGGAACTGGCAGTCCTCAGCCCACAAGAGAGTGATGCTAACCGCTCTTACACTGCATGCATCACACTTAGCAGTAATCTATACTACTATATAAAGACGACTTTTAAGGTTGTTATCAAAGTTCTTCATCAATTTACATCAAATCTTAGCATGATACTCTAACAGACATTACCTAAAGTTTCGTAAAGTTCTTGATGAATTTAATCCAATTTTTTCACGCTGATCTAAGAAACATTCCGACGGACATGGGATATACATTCTTTAATCAAGACTGTACCTTTCTTTTTATTGCCTAAATCATCTGCTAGAAAAAAATGCTATTCTGTGCTGTAAAAAGTCTGCAGCTTCCCTTAATTCCCGACAGTTTGTTTGAACTACTATAGCAGGTAATGTTCAAAATGAAACGATTCCCTTCTCCCACATACATATTATTTACTCTTTTCTATAATTTTAAACAAATACTATATAGAGCAGTGGTTCCCAAACTGTATGTCGCGATCCACTAATAGGTAGCGGAATCTACCAAGGTGAGTCGCTGTTCGACTTTAACATATCCGAGGAAAATATCTTACTTACTGAAAAAAAAAAAAAACGAAAGTTAATTTCAAGAATGTTTTATAATCTGACAAATTATGTAGAAAAGACGTTCTAAACAAGAAACTAATGCGGATAAAATCGTGCTCATACCAGAACACTACAGTCTCAGCAGACGTTCGTAAGTGCATTATGGTAACTCAGCATCGTCTGCCACTTGCGTCAAGTGTCCTTCCGATCATTTTGATAATTTATCCTCTGTCCGATTGCGAGGTCGTACCTTAACTGCTTGTTGTTTGGTCTCCGTATCCGTATTTATAACGGCGATTTGTTTTATTTTGAACTATATTTCTATATTTTCACTATGGGCGCATGGATTATGAGTAAATCTTCCCATATCTAATGCGAAGGGAGAGTACTGAGTTTAATATGAAAAAAATCAGACACGTTGGCAGACATGATACACTTCTTTTTCTGAAAGTGACCGGTTTAGATCGTATATAAGACCATCATCAAACCCGATTTGTCTCCAGTTGGTTCTGAGACGATGAGCCACCAATTGGCTGTGTTTCCAAATGGAATTCTGTTTCCAAACTCATTAGGGTACTGTTTACAAATATAGTTTTGAAGGAATTAATGAGGACCACAAGTACTTACGTATGCACGCGTACATTTTCTAGTTTTTACTGTGTTTTTCCTTGCATTCTTTTTTTTTATAAAAAGAAGGTAAATAAATAAATGATAATTTTGTGATTCAAGGTCTTCTTGCTTGTGTTTGCTTCTTAATATAAGATAAGGATGGTTATTTCTGCCTTGAGCAAACAAAATTTAAGTTTTTTGTTCACCCAATCACGATTCGGAGAAATTTCTCCATAATCAGAAGGATTTCTATTTATTATTGCATCTGTCAATGACAAATAATTTGAACATGATATCTGATAGTTTTTGAACCTAAGTTACTTACATTCTCTATAAATGTATTAATACAAGTAGCGTTGCCTCAAAAACTTCCAGATATAATAATGTTAAAATTCTTCGCATGTCATTAACAGATGCAATAATAAATAGAAATTCCACTGATGATTGAGAAAATTCTCCGAAATAGATTTGGAATACAAAAAAACAAATTGTGTTCGCTGAAGACAGAAACAACCATCCTTAACACAAAGCAATAAACTTTGTGGGGTAATCGATTTACGCCTACACTAACGAGTTTCAAAATGCTCAAATGTTTGTTAAGCTTAAGGAACTTAACTGCGGGGTCATCAGTCCCTAAACTTACAAACTACTTATGAACTAGCTTATACTAAAGACGACACGAACATCCATGCCCGAGGGGGGATTCGAACCCCCGACCGTAGCAGCCGTGCAGACAGACTGGCGCGCCGCAGACCGCTCGGCCACTGCGGCCGGCAACAAGTTTCAAAGCAGATATAAAAAAATATCAGTAACACCCAAAACTAAACACTCGCCGCGCAGTATGGAGCGCAGCCTCCCACGTCGGAGGTTCGAATCCTCGTCAGACACAAACTTCCAGCCTTACCCTGCCCACAGTAAGGTGCGATGATCACTGTGTCCCCAGTGGTGTAGTGGTCAGCGCAATTGCATAAAAAGGTGGAGACCCGGGTTCGAATCTCGGCTGGTTACACATATCAGCTTTGCCCAATCGCAGTTGATGTAATATAGTCTGAATATAAAGGTAGACGGTTTCAACTTATACTGTAGATGACGAAGGTAAGGATCGCAAAGTGTATCTCGGATTAAACTTTTCAGGAAGCAGATCTGTGAGGCGTCTGAGAACTAGATTGTGAGATCGAAACAGCTTGTACCAAAGTGTGATCGGTAGGGAAACGCGTAGAACCGGAAGAACAAGCAAAGAAGAAAAGATGAAGCACTGAGACTACAATACAATAGCAGCACTAAACTATTTACCGTTGGAAAGCTGTAATTATTTACTGTAATTGCAACTCATTATCTAGAAGGTACAGTGGTGAGCCTCGACAGTTGTTAAAAGTTGTGAGACCTCTCAGTACAATAGACAGAGACTTGGTTAAAATATTCAGGAGGTAGCCCGCTGGAATGAACTGAAGTTAATAAAATTCTTCAAATCATTAGAGAAAAGCTCTAAGCGGTACATGACACACCTGCATCTTAAAACATATAGTCTTCCCGAGGAAAAAAATCTGTTTAAAAATGTGCAGTACGGGTTTAAAATGTGCAGTATTGGTAATACGCCAATCTTAGAAGTTACAAAAACGGTACAGACACCTCTGACATAATTATTACACACAAGTTTCCATTATGATAGTACGATGTGTGATTACAAGAAAGAGATCGTCAAAGTAGTTTCAGCATCTGTCTTTTGTTACTGAGTGTGAGAACGTGCAATTAATAATAATACACGGGATGTTATACGGTTGCTTTGGTATGGAAAATAAGGCAAAATTATGATACGGTATTCGGTAATATTCCACTATAATTTGTGGTAAACACATATTTTGTTGTCCTTCTAGATTTCCTAAATTCTTTTTAATAACCAGTTTCAGATCTCCAACAAGAATCAGATTGGGTAAGTTACAAGAGAAACTCGGCCAAATTACGTGAAGAAACTATACACGCTACACCAATGAATACAAACTGGCTGTTTTAGCCTGAAACTTAGCATGGGAAGTTGTTGCTAATTCATGATATCATTAGATCTCACGATAGCTAAAGTGAACTGAAAAAGACAGAAGACAAAATCCGTCAATAAAATATTACAGGTTTCAAAGCCAGCCCCCATGTAGTAGTTCAATAGTTACCAAAATAAAAGTTTAATTCTACAGCAAAGCGTCCGCTGTTTTGAAACTCCCGGGCAGATTAAAGTTATATTCTCGACTAGGAATCTAACGGGTCGATGCTCTTAGCGAATACCCTCACGGATTCGTTTATTTCAGTAGCTCGTTATTTTCACGCTTCAAAGTTTTCTGTTTCATTCTACTTTCGAGTTCCGAGGCTACACACATTATTTTTAACTAGCCAGAAAGTTTCAACTTCACAATTATACGAAACAATATTCTCTAACGATTGTTTAATCCTTTTTAAGCCTCATACTATAAACTCTTACTATCTAGCGCCAATGTATACAGAGGAGGCAAAACTATGTCATCTGACTGTAAAGGATGTCAAAGTAATGCCAAAGCAATCAGACTTGGTAAACAGGTCAACGAAAGCCGTGCGTAAAACTCAGCTGTGGGGCAACTTAGAAGAAAAGGAAAACTATGGACGCTTTTATTCATCAGAGTCGGACTCGCTAATAAGAAAAGTTTGCTAAACTCAATCAACATGGCCGCCTACTTTCAGATTCCATTATAAATAAGAAGACTTCCAATACTCGGCGAATGGTGGGAAGAGGAGACTACAGTAAACGTGAAATTAGTAACAGGCCCCCTCACTAAAATAACACAGGCTCCTAGTGTGTGCAATTAAAACTTTCACATATTTAAATCCCTCCCTCCCCCCCCCTCCCACACATACACACGTGTGTGTGAGAGAGGGGGAAGGGAGGGCAAAGGTATTTGAAGGGTGAGACTTTGCCACTGTCTCAGATGCGTTAGACCGATTGTGTTCAATCCTATAAATTAGCGCCGGTCAACATTCACTGCGTCACCACCTAGATGGCTCAGTAGTGGCGTAACCCTTTTATGCTTACTGATTTCAAAGTTTCAAGACCGCTTGGACAGGTTGTTTCAAATTTCGTAAAAAGTTTTAACGTCCTTTACAACTACTAGTCAAATTTCGTAAATAAAAAAGTAGAGTAGAGGTATGAGGCTTATACCTTCCACTTACCCAAATTCTCACTATCAATATTAAAGAACACAGGGATTAAGTATTACCAAATGGTGAAATGTAATGAATACGTTTTGCATATTTCGCAACTAATTACTACGCTCTCAACAGTAACCAGATGTTGGAAAGCACACAATACTTTTACTAAGAATAGAACCAAAAAACGTTCAAATGTTCATAATTCTATCGGTCCAAACTGCGTGGTCATTAGTCCTTAGCTTACAAACTACTTAAACTAACCTAACCTAAGGACAACACACACACCCATGCCCCAGGGAGGACTCGAACCTCCACGGCGAGCAACCGCGCGCTCCGCAGCGACATGCTTTAGACCGCTCGGCTACTCCACCGCGGCAGAATAAAACTATATCACAACTTCGTAGTAGTATTTTTCTATCACTATGTAACATCAAAAGGGAAAAGAGGATCAATTACGTAGGGTAGCACAAATTCTGCGGTATGGAATTTATTAATCAATTTCGGGTAATTTTGGTCTTCAGAATACGAAAATAGCTTTTTTTTTTTTTTTTTTTTTTTTTTTTTTTTTTTTTTTTTTTTTTTTTTTTTTTTTTTAACTGAATGCATTTTGAGATAAAGGCGATCCGTTATAATGTAAAACATATTATACAAAAGGAAATTGTCGGTTTATTTTCGTTAAAAGACATGCAAACAGCTGCTTTTACGGATGTTTTTTATTCCATAACTTGTTTTCAAGACATTGCAGGAGAAAAGTTAAGGAATTAAAAACATCCATAAAAACAGCTGGTTGCATTTCTTTTAACGAAAATAAACCGCTAATTTAAGCTACAGCTGCAGTTAGTGTCCAACATAGATATTTTGAAACAAAATAAAATATTCAAAACGTTCATAATTATCAGATGATTTCAAACAAAAAAAAAAACTATACAAAGAATAATAAAATTAACAACATATCAGTAACAATTAAGAGAAATGTTTTGTATGGGATTTTCTTCGGTGTTTTTGGTCCGGTCACTGTCTCTGCAAGTGCAACAGTAGTGTGCCATTATATGGCGATCCCAACGATCTTTATATCTTTCCTCCATAGTCTTGATATTCTGGTGGAACCGTTCTCATTGCTGTTCGGTGATATCACGCACGTTTCAGGAAATTTATCTAAATGACTTTGCAAAAAATATAATTTTAAAGTGTTATTAGCTCCTCTTAACAGCTTTGTGATCCATTCCCCAAAAAATAAAAATGAATCAACCAACACAAAAAATTTACAACTGATACTACAATGCTCGATCATGCTTTAAATCCAACTTAAGTTATGTTGTTTCTGAAATCATCCTTGTTCATAAGGGCATGGATTTGTGGCCCGTCCAAAATTTCTGTTTTTTTTTTCTCTTTTTTTTTCCTATACTGACAATGGGAAGGCATCAGACACAGCCAACCGATTAGGCTCAAATGTGGCAGGTCGATTGTATACAACCAAAAACGAAGGACTCTGAGGTGTTATTGGATCAACAAGCCCCCGTTTTAGAGAAAATCACCCATCAAAGGTTATGATGACCAATAGCCTCAAAATTGACGGGATTGATAGATAATCGTAAACAGGGCATTTCTCATCATCCTGTATGGGGTCCGCAAAAGAACACTTTTCCAGAACTCGAGGAAAGAAATCGTTACAACTGCTGCTTATGTAACCACATAGTAAACACTTTTCCGGGATAGCACAACGGCCAAAGTAATTGGCTGCAAAGTGGAGAACTCGGTTCGCATCTCGAGAAATATTTACTGTTTTCATTTCTTTAAACTGCGGTTTTTGCCGCGGTGGCCGAGGGGACTGAGGCGCTCCAGTCACGGTCTGCACAGCCATTACGGTCGGGGGTTTGAATCCCCCCTCGGGCATGGATATTTGTGCCGTCCTTAGGATTAGTTAGTTCATAAGTAGTTTGTAAGTTTAGGGACTGATGACCCCGTAGTTAAGTCCCATAAGCTGTACAAACATTTGAATTTGAACTGCGGTTTTTCGTTTAATAATTCGTTTGGATAGGTGGTTCAATAATGTCACAACTCAATAAATAATAATAATAAGGTAGGCAAACAAATTTCCCTAACGAGGTGAGTTAGTAAAGAAATAAACTTTTAAGTCTCGTTACATGAAAACAATTCCGAGTAAGAGTAGTGCGAATTCCTCACGAGGGACCACAGATAGCTAACCACATGACGCTTCCAGAATGATATTTCCACTCTGCAGCAGAGTGTGCGCTGCTATGAAACTTCCTGGCGGATCAAAGCTGTGTGCCGGAACCGGGACTTAAACCTGGGACTTTTGCCTTTCGCGGGCAAGCGCTCTACCGACTGAGTTGGAAGTAAAGCTGTGACGGCGGATCGTGAAGCGTGCCTGGATAGCTCAGTTCGTAAAGCGCTTCCCCGTATCCCAGTTTCGGCACATCGTTTTAATCTGTCAGGAAGTTCCACACGACGCTTGTTTACAGCGAGGCACGCTGCCGGTTGCTTGTTCGTCATTTCATAGTTTGAATCTCTGATGTTGAGGGTTTCCAACACCAACCTATTCACTTTTCACAGCATAATTCATAAATAACTTTCGGCACTGATATTTCAATCAATGATATCGTATGCGTGGTACCCATTCCCGAAACGACATACTTTTAAGCGTAAACCAAGTTTGTTATCCGTTAACTCTTCGGCATTCATTAGCTTCATTAGCTGGATTGGTACTGCGAGTACGGCCGGCCGCGGTGGCCCAGGGGACTGCGGCGCTCCAGTCACAGTCTGCACGGCCGCTACGGTCGGGGGTCCGAGTCCCCCCTCGGGCATGGACGTTTGTGTCGTCTTTAGTATAAGGTAGTTCATAAGTAGTTTGTAAGTTTAGGGTCTGATGGCCCCGCAGTTAAGTGCCTTAAAAAAAAAAAAAAAAAAAAAAAAAAAAAAAAAAAAAAAAAAAAAAGAGAGAGAGAGAGAGAAATTATTCTTTTCATTCTCCACTCCGAAAAGTGAAGCGGGCTGTTTGAGATCCGGCTCATAAAGAGTCGCGGTTCTATTCAGCCAATTATCAGTGATAGTGGGGCAAAGGGGGTATCCCAATTGGGAATAAGTGGGAGGGGCTTACCAGTTCCGGCATACGCCTTACAACCAAGGAAAACCTTCCGAAAACCTTGGTCGGAACCGGGGGATTGGAACTAATTTAATTTGTCTCTGGGACGTTGCCCCAGACTAAAAATGAATTTTCGGAAGAGCACGACTGCACTCACGACAATCAAGGATCGGACGCCCGAGTTACTCTCGTAAACTCGTAGAGATCAGCTCGACCAACAGTCGCACCCGTGAGCACGGTATCCTCTGCGTCGATCGCCAGTTGTTAAGTCCCTTAAGCTTAACAAACATTTGAACATTTTTTTGGTACTGCGAATACATTTGTTTGGAATGTTTACATGACAAATACCATCCATCTAATTGTTCGAACAAAAGTGAGGACTCTTAACAGTGATTGGAGGAGGCGTTGTAAAGTGAAGAGAAATCACATTTATTAGCATCGGCGCGCTCCGCAGCTAGGCGCCTTAGAACGCTCGGCCACTCCACTGCGGCAGTTGTTTACCATCCCAAGTAGTTTGAGAAATCGATTTCCCTACATTTTTATGATTCCTTATCAATTTATTCATCTTACTAACCCTGCTAACCGCATTAAGTGAGATATGGGAAAATACATACGAGAAGAATTACATCCGCTGGGTTTCGTCGAAATTCTAACCCGATTTCTCCGCTTCCCAGTCCTTGGCCGTTGCGATACCAGCGCTCTCGGCGAAAAGACTTACCCATGTGGATACATAAGCGGCAGTTGTAAAAGTTTATTTCCTCAATTTCTGAAAAAGTATATTTTTGCGGACCTCATACACGATGATGAAAAGGTTATTAAAAATTATCTATCTATCCGGTCAATTTTCAGTAGATTGCCCCTCATGACCTTTAGGGGCAATTTTTTCAAAAACAGATAAGTAGAGGCAAAATGTCTTAAAAGTCCTTCGTTTTATTTTGTTCACTATTGACCAGCCAAATTTGAGTCGAATCGGTTGGTCGTGACTGAGGCCTTCCCTTAGTGAGACCAGGAAATGATTGACAAATATATTTGAAGCAATCTCCATTCATATCTGAAGCTTTAAGAAAGCTCCCATTTAATACGTAGCGACGAAAATTTATTTTCTATTTTTATTTTTTTCCTGCTGACCTACGGTTCATGAACGATGTTATCTTTTCCTATACTCAGGTTATTTCGTAGCGGTCACTCTTTTGGATTCCTATCTTAGTTACCTAGACAGAGTTACTTGGCCATATTGAGTCACAAGTTACACTGAGTACAGGTGCCATATTTAAAAAAAACCACGCCAATGAAGGTGGATTAGTAAAAAAAATCATGTACTTTTACTGAACCGTTCATCGCGAGAACCACAATCTGTCCAAACAAAATAATATATAGGCTAAGTACTTCATTATCTCGTGTATCTCAATAGATTATTTTAATCATAAGCCCTCGGGATGGCAAAAGGTGTGCTGCCCAAGCATGCTCAATATTTTGACGGCACCTCGGGGAAAAAAGGAAACCAAACATGTGAGTATGTGAGAACGTGGTCAGGAAGAACAGAACGGAAAAAAGGTCTTTAGGGGATTGAGGCCACAGAAGGTCACCAGGGTCGACGCAAGGTGTTTGTAAGGCGTCTGGGTGCCGAAACTCGTTTTGCTAATTCACCTATGCCGTTGGGTAGTTACGGTGAAGGTGCAACAGATATCACTTCCCTTTAAACGTAAATATCGTTTCCTGTTTGATGCTTAGCTTTAGGAATCTTGACAGTCAGACAGAAATAAAACACCGATGGTAACGCTTCCAATGACTAAGTTTAACCTCTTACCAGAGGGGGCCAAGAGACAGGTCATTGTGGCTCTAACTGTCTGAGAAGAAGAAGCGAGACGCATTCTGTCGAATTCCTAAAGTATCTCGACTGAATGGGTCATAGGCAAAAAGTGACAAATATCTAATTGCTTTATAAGCAATTCTGAAAAACAACACGTTTAGTGTAGACATGGTGCAGTACATAACTGCTTAATGTGCTGCTTTTTGCAGCCTGGGTTGGATTCCTGCTACATGCGATTACTTTTCAGAGTTTTATTTTATTCCTTGCAATGGGAAAATTTTAATTGTAAAAATCTAATTAAAAGTTTACAAATTGCCCCTCAATTGTTACAACAACAGCGAGAGCTATAGTCACCAGAAGATGCCATTCAAATACATTCAATCGTACAATGGTTTTGTTGTCACCCCAACGATTCGCTGTGATTTTTATGCAAAAAAATGGTCAGAGGAAATATCTTAAAAACGGCGAAGTGACTTATGCTTTCCTCTGACTATTTCGGATGAATAAACTTGACTGAAAATGATTTCATAAAATGTTTATGATGTAAACAATAATAATGTTTCTAATTTTTCACGATTATCACTCTAAAAAAAACTTCAGGTCATAAATAATTACTACAATTTTCGCAAATATTATTCTCAATCAAAACTTCAGGCAATTATGGAAATTAACTGTTTAAACATATTATTTAAATTACAGTAATTATAGTTAAACAGACTACATTAATTTAGCGTATATATACAGATCTGTCTGTATTTAAATTTTATTGATTATAATATGAAGCATTCAATTAAAATTTGTGCTGCGGCCGGAGTTGGAACGATGTCATCTACATACTAGTGAGTAGTTTTTTTTTTTTTTTTTTTTTTTAAAGCGAAATGTCCGACGCAACAAGATTTGTTACCGACTTTTACTTATACGTATATTGGCGATAACAAACAGTTTAAACATATAGACTAAAACAATTTAATTAATTTTAAAGGTCACACTGTTTTTACTAATTACAATGGCTCATACGGGTCGTACTTCTAAACCATGTTCGATACTACTGCGATGTTAAAAACACACGAAATTCTGTGGCCCAAGTCATACCTACATTGTAGTTCACTGGCAGCGTCTTACCTCCAAATTGGACCCTTCTTAATCACCTATTGGAAACAATCAGTTTTTAATTATTTAATAAGGTGCTTTTTGCCATAACTCTAACTGAAAACCTTTTTAAACGTGCACGTTGTTTCATATTAACGTATTAAAACACTAATTAGGAGTTTCATTTTTAAGACAACCAATTTGAAAAAAATATAGCGAATGATTGAAAATGATTAATTTGACAGCAATACCAACTATTTTCAGTGATAATTCCTCCCTTATTCATAAAACTTTTATTGCATCCAAGTTTATCATGGTAATGTTTCTTAGCTTGTGCACCGAAAAAGCGTTTTATATGAACTTTGAAAAATATTCCGGAAAAAAGAAGCACAGACCAGGGATTGTATTCTGATCAAATTTATTACATCAAAACGGAAAACGTAGAGTTATCGCGAAGCTATGAAAGTGCATGTGGCATCCAATAAAACTGAGTTGGCCAATGCGAAAAGACTGCTCCGGATACACGCCCAGATGGGCAAATTTTTTAGGTTGTATTAAAATAATTTATTATGACCAGATTGATTTTGAATCCAAATATTTATGTACATCCTGATATATGTATTAGAATTGAAACAAGAGTCATTTCAGTGCAATAATAGCAAAGAAAATGTTCAATGCTTTGTAAAGCTAAGCGACTTAACTGCTTGGTTGTTAGTCCCTAGCTTACAAACTGTTTAAAATAAGGTGAAATAACCAAGTCGGGGAGACCTATAGATATTCCCATCATGAAAGAACCATTTCCATTAGCCCCGCGGTACAATGTGCAGTACATCCTAGGATTTTCCCCCTTTCAATTTGCCGCTTCTTTGACTCTAATGTGCAGTCTGGTCAATTACAAGTTTGAGAGAGGAAATCGAAAAAAGAGATTAACCCTTTCATTCCCAAATTATGAATACAGCTTTGGAAAAATTAAAATTCAGCGGTTTCTGTATTAACGGCGAGAACTCGTGCCTTTAAAAATTACACGATTACATGTGTATAACATTTTTCTGACAGTCAAAGAACATTTTGTAACGTACTTAATATGTTTAAATTAGTATTTCTAGTTGCGTTTATAAGAAAACACACATATTTGACTATTTAAAATTGGTTAAATTCCTATTGATTTAAACTTACTCCTCGCGGGTTAATACAGTGCTCTATACATAAAAAATGTGTATTTTAAAATTTTTGCTCGAACTATTGTTTTTTATGCCACGTATTTCATGCAGAACACAGACGTTTGTACTGAGGTATTTTATTACTTGGAACCTTATTTCGTTGATAGTTAAACGCTGTCAGTTCAATAATGCTACCATAATCATCGTCATAGCACCAAAGAGAAGACAGTTCACTGCTGAAATAAAATAATATGAACGACACTCACGCTCACACTCACAACCACGTACAGACAGCAACGCAACACAACCTCCAAGACGCATAGATTACAGCCTCAGAAGTGGCTACACGCAGTACCAAGCGGCAAAATGTACTAGAAGCATGTTGTTCATCAATAACAATGCGACTTTAAGGACTGATACACAATATACAGTATAAATCAACTTTTAATACGTTGTTGTCGAGGAACAACGCTGGGAATTAAAGGGTTAACATGTACGGGAAAGTTAAGAGGATGCATCGGAAGAAAGTACCAAAAATTATGGAAGAACAAAAAGATGGATAGAAAAAGACTTAGAGGGCGCTCAGGCGGAAGAGTGAGAGCATGTGTGGGAAGAGGTGTGTTGACTCAAGTGGAGGGAGGACAGAATCAGATAGAGAGTACTCGTCGGCACCCAAACCCGGAGTAAACAGAACGGGATACGGATTCATACATACAGTTTTGAGAACGGCAAAGGAATTCCACCTTGAATAAAACCGTGTTTAGTAAAGCACTACGATGATCAAATCACACTGCTTCTCTTCAATCACTTTTAACCTGCACATAAATGCGCAAGACAAACATGGAAGGTGTTTCTCTAACAAGGAGACCACATGGGTATCGGATTTTAGAATTTCTTTATATTTATGGTGCATGAAGTTCAGAACTCAAATAACAATCAGCCAAAGCCATTCGACGCAACTCTCAGAAATTCTCGAGAAAATTGACTTTGAAGTTTTGCAAGTACACGTAACTCCCACTAATTAAATCAGTTGCAGCATGTTTTAGTATAGCTCAGGCGGCATCCTTCTGGTCCCACAACCACATGGTTCGAAACTCGCTGTGACAGATACTTTTTTTTTCCTTTTTCGAATTCAGCAATATAAAATATTTTGGGATCTCTAATTCCACGTGTTGTATCAGTTTTTGTTTATGTGTATGTAGACGAGCAGAAAACCTTGTCACGTTAAATGGTGGTTGAATATGTTAGCTGCTTTGAAAGCTATTAGTAGCTATGGAGATAGATTTCCAAAAACAGTGTCGTAGCTCTTCACAAAATGAACAATCTAAGACTACGGTTGTCAAGTAACAGTGAAGCCAATACTGTAAAAAATGTTCAAATGTTTGTAAAGATCAAGGGACTTAACTGCGGGGTCATCAGTCCTTAAACTTACAAACTACTTATGAACTAACTTACACTAAAGACGACACAAACATCCATGCCCGAGGGACGATTCGAACCTCCGACGCGGGAGGGCCGCACGAACCGAAACGTGGCGCTCCAGACCTCTCGGCTACTCCCACGCGTCGTAAAAAAGAAAGTAACTTACGTTTTTATTATTGAAGCGATCATTATTAACAACCTTTTATGAAATATAAAAAAATCACAAATATAAAAAAAACACGTGCATTTTTCGTAAAAATGACCATTACATATTAAAATTATGTTAGTATTCGAACACAACGAAAACTAATAAAAAAATCTGTCAGGGCAGGATTCGAACCACCAATGGTTGTTAGGCGCTACAACGCTACCAACTGAGCTACATAGACAAATTTAATTACTTGCTCTTACATGTACTTGCAAAACTTCAAAGTTGATTATCTCGATAATTTTCTAGAGTTTCGTCTAATGGCTTTGGCTGATTGTTAATTGAGTTCAGGACATCACGTACCATAAGTATCAAAAACTTCTAAAATCCGATACCCAAGCGGTCTCCTTGTAAGATGCAGGTCGTTTACAAAATTCTTCTTCGGAAACGTACTCACACAATTTGCTTTGAGTGAGCACTGCACGACAAAACTTGTAGATTTCTACTGTTGTCTCTGAAGTTATGTAGCTAAGAATAAACTTGCGCATAATAGTTCGCGATCTGGTGCGCTCACTTTGCTGCCGCGAACTAGTTCGTTCTTTTAGTTCGTCCGCTCCCAGTGACGGCTGAGCGGCGTTGTCTACGCATGTAGGTGGTGGGAGAAGTTCCTGCTTCTTGCGCTTGCTGCTTGAGCCGCTAACGATATCATGCAAACCAAAAGAAACAGTTTGTGGGTAACTTCGCGCGTTTAAGTTTAGAGTTATCTCTATATCATGGCATTATGGAAGTTATTAGTCAGATATTGCAGCGTGCAGAATTCTTTATAGCAGAAATTTTGTAGTACTGAACTATGTAATCTAGCAGGCAGATGCTAACCTCGAAATGGCTCTCTTCAGCAGAAGGCAAACACCTTATTTTTAATTCTGTTCGCGACCTATCGCGCACATTTTAGTTCGCGACCTATAGCGCATATTTTAGTTCGCTACCGGTAACTCTCATTTCAGTTCGCAGCTCGGCCACGAAGTAGATCGCTCTTTTTAGTTCGTCCGCTCGTTTTGGCTTTTCCTACCGCTACTAAAACTACAGCTTAGCTGCATCTCAGCTCGAAATGACGGCAAATGGCAAGAGGGAATCAAGCGATTCTTCTCGCTCTCGCGTCCTCTCGCTGTTACCCGTCAGTCTTCGGAAAAGGAGCGCACGAACTAAGAGGCGAGGGATCTGCGAACTAGTTCGCATAGTTCCCCCGTGGGAGCACTTTCCGAACTCGTTCGTTCGCGAAATACACAAGACTAGCTAAGAGCGAAACATTTGCTGTATGTGTGTGTGTTGACTTCTGCTGTAAAGTGGCTGGCAGATTACTTCTTCGCCATAGGCCCTCTGCAGTGTTTACTAGGTGCCATTACTTGGCCACAGCGGGGCAAGTAGCAATTTCCTGTTTCTTCGGCCGCCGCCGCCTGAGGTAGGCGCTCGCCTGTCATACGCGCGGTTCTTGCTGTTTGGCGGCCCCTGCGCGTGGCTGCCTGCCAGCACAATTAATCACTGCCTACCCCCACCCCCTTCCCCTCCCACGCTCCCCCGGCTTTACAGATGCAGCTGCCGGCGGAAGGCGACGTCGCATTTCGCGATTCTGGCTGCGTATTTGGTGGTGGTTGCGGCTGACTTCTCTCCAGTATGTTGCGAATCTGTTTCTGTCTGTTCTGTGCCTTTTTCACCCTTCTGGAAATACAATATCGACCCTCCGTCATTTACGAGTCTCTTTATGAGAATTGCTCGTTTCCAAACAAACATACGCTCTGCACTTGGATAAATTTTCCGCTACGAAGACAGCACATCCGCTACCATCGTTAACTTTACAGTGCGAGATGGCGCAGTGGAAACACACTGGACTCGCATTCGGGAGGACGTCGGTTCAAAACCCGCCTCTCGCCGACCAGATTTAAGTTTTCTTTGATTTTCCTAAATCACTCCACGCAAATGCGGGGATGTTTCCTTCCAAAGGGCACGACCGATTTCCTCCACCATCATTAAAAAAAGTTTTACAAAGTACCCAAGCACGGATTCTATATCTAATGACCACACCGTCGACGGGACGTTAAACCCTAATATTACTTCCTCCTATGGTTTCCTCTATTATTGTACTACATCTCCTTATAACATGCTTGGAAAATCTGTTTGATAGCATTGCATCTGAAACTTCCTGGCAGATTAAAATTGTGTGCCGGAACCGGGACTCGAACCTGGGACCTTCGCCTTTCGGGGCAAGCGCTCTACCAACTGAGCTATCGCGGCACGCTTCACGATTCGTCCTCACAACTTTACTTCTGCCAGTACCTAGCCTCCTACTTTCCAAACGTCACAGAAGTTCTCCCACGAAATCTGCCATGAAGTTTCATATCAGCGCACACTCCGCTGCAAAGTTTCATTCAGCATTTAATCTGTTCAACTACATAGCAGATCATATGTGCCACATTTCTCCTGCTTGTTTTTAGTTGTTGTGGTCTTCAGTTCGCAGGCTGGTTTGATGCAGCTCTCCACACTACCCTGTCCTGTGCAAGTCTCTTCATCTGAGAATACGTTCGGCAGCCTACATCCTTTTGAATCTGCTTACTGTATTCGTGCCTCGATCTTCCTCTACGATTTTTACCCCACACGCTTCCTTCTAATGCTAATGTGTCCAACCAATCAAGCCCTTCTCTTAGTCAGCATATGCCATAAACTCCTTTTCTCCCAGATTCGGTTAACCACCCCTCATTAGTTACGTGATCTACCCATTTAATTTTCATCATTCGTCTGTAGCACCACATATCAGAAGCTTCTATCATCTTTCCATCTGAACTCGTTATCGTCCACGTTTCACTCCCATACAATGCTACACTCCAGACAAATGCTTTCAGAAAGGACTTCCTAACATTTAAATTAATACTGGATGTTAACAAGTGTCACCTCTTTCAAAACGCTTTTCTTCCCATAGCCATTTTGCATTTTATATCTTCTTTACTTCGGCCATCAGAAGTTATCATGCTACCCAAATAACAAAATTCATCTACTACTTTTATTGTCTCATTACCTGATCTAATTCCTTCAGCATCGCCTGATTTTATGGGCCTATAAAAACATAAAAAGTGCTTCATCAAAGTGAGGTCACTCTGAATAGGATATTCTCCTTTGATGAATAAGAATTATAGATTACAATAGTGACAGGGCCCACCACATTCCCTACTCTGCCGCGTCCTTCGTATTTAGATGAGTACACCCTAACCTCAGACAACACACAGTTAAGAACAAACCAGAACACGTAGCTCAAGTTAAAATTACAACAGACATACTCATATACTACGTGTTTCAAAACCATCCAGCCGATATTGGATATGAGGCTGAAAAAAAAAGTTCAAATGTTTGTTAAGCTTATGGGACTTAACTACGGGGTCATCAGTCCCTAAACTTACAAACTACTTATGAAGTACTTACGAACTAGGACGGCACAAATATCCATGCCCGAGGGGGGATTCGAACCCCCGACCGTAGTGGCCGTGCTGACCGTGACTGGAGCGCCTCAGTCACCTCGGCCACCGCGGCCGGCTATGAGGCTGAAGGTTAACACTTAAAGATCGAGGGAGACAAAATGAAATATCGAAATCAATTTGGAATACAGTGAGGAAATTAAGAACATATTCGCGTCGCAATTGCTTGGTAACATTCGACGTCCAATAGAATTTCTCTGAATGAGAATCCGAAATTCCTACTAGCAACTACATTGCAAGGAAACAAGTAGCCGCGGTGGAATGGCTCTAAGGTGCCTTGCTGCAGAGCAAGCGGTTGATCCCCGCCTGAGGTTCGAGTCCTCTCTCGAGCATATGGGTATTTATCGTCCTTCGTTTAAGGTAGTTTAAGTAGTTTGTAAGTCTAGGGACTACAAGTAGCATGATTTATCTTCCGTATATTTAATTTAGTGTGTCGATTTAATGTACTATTTGCCAGTAAGTTACGTAAATATTGTGTGGCATAAGCGGACATTCACATGAAATCGGGTTACGCTATTTATTTATTTCAGTTTTTTTGTAATATTAATTAACGGTTAATATTTTTATTTAAATAATGTTATTAATGGGGAAGTGGTATCGGATAGCCCGTTTTTATTTACAGAAATATTTCATATTAACATGAATGCTATTTAAAAGGGATGGCAATCGGCCAATCAGGAAGCAATTTAAGGACAGAACTGGTGGCGTGTGTGTGTGTGTGTGTGTGTGTGTGTGTGTGTGTGTAAGAAAGAGAGAGAGATGGGTGGAGGTGGGCGGGGTGAGCGAAGGGTGTTTGCGGAAAGGAACTGCCTGTCTAGTCTTGGAAGAAGTAGGAACCTCCTGGATGATAGAAGTAATTCGGTCGGTCAGAGGGTATTAAGATCTGCGTAGCGAACGATCGGTTCTCGGGACTCTAAATTTAGCGTGAACAACTGTACGCCAGGGCAGCTGATACTGTGTTTATTTTTTTTACAGAATAACGTACGAGTGCAGAAATGGTGTTTGGGAAACTAACTAGTTTCATCTGTTAACAATTTCATGTTGGGTGCTCGCGAAATATAGAGTGTTTCTGTGTTTTTTAAAGTTGGTGAAAAGTGCTACCAAATTCTTATCGCAGGCAATGCAATTGTTTAACCATTTTATTCTATTTATGATTAGTAATTCATCAGACCACTTCCAATAAGGAACCAATTTGATTGAATAAAACTTATTCAGCTAAAATCTCTAACTTTGCGTACATCATTGGCAAACTTTTGAATAAAAAAGAAATCCAATATTACAACACAGCGGACAATTTCCCTTTATATAGAACTTCGTGTTCTCGGTGTAAGCCTACTCTGAAAAGCTCAGAGTGTTGTACATTCCTGGAAAAATTACAAAAGAACACCATGAATTCGTCGACCCAGCAGAAGGAAACTTTGTTGACACATTCTTGAGGTTGTCTACAGCACACGATCACACAGGCGGAGACGTACGCACATGAGTACAGTAACCAGAGCGTCCGCAATGTTAGCATTAGTATACCATCCTTTTGCAGCAATGCAAGCAGTAATTCTTTCATGAAAACGATCGTAGAGGTTCCGAATGTGGTTATGTGGAATGGCTTGCCATGCAGTTTCCACGTCGTACCTCAGTTGGGCCAGATTTCGAGCCGCTCGAGAAGACCACCGACATGAGGTTTCATGCGGTCCCAAACATGCTCAATGGGGGATAGATCTGGGGATCGTGCTGGCCAGGGTAGTTGACGTACACCTTGAAGAGCACGTTGGGTAATACGGGATACATTTGGATCATCAGTGTCCTGTTGGAAAAGCATATCACCTTCTTGGTGCATGTGTGGTAGCGAGACGGGTTAATGCTTGTTTCAGTGTACTGTGCACTGTTCATTGTTCTCTAGAAGAGCACCAGAGGATAATGGCGAGTGTAGAACATAGCTTCCCTCACAATTATGCATGATCATGTGCGCCGTCAGAGTGTCCTCCGTTCACGCCCCATCATTGAGTCCGCCTCCAATGGTGTCAAAAGGTTCAAATGTTTGTAAAGCTTATGGGACTTAACTGCGGGGTTATCAGTCCCTAAACTTAACTAACCATGACGTAGCTTATACTAAATACGGCACAAACATCCATGCCCGAGGGGGGATTCGAGCACCCGATGGGGAACGGCCTCGCGCATCGTAGCATAGCGCCTCAATGCGCTCGGCCGTCCCGCCACGGCTCCAATGGTGTCATGGAAGGCACTTATGAAGGCGCGAATGGAGACGTGTCGTCTTCAGTGATGCCAGTCGTCGCTGCCTCGGTACCAGTGATCGTCGTACGCATGTGTGGTGTCGTGCAGGGGAGTGCGACAGAGGAAAACGGAGCCGACATCTGGCATCATGCTGTGGGAAGCCATGTCCTACACTGGCAGTTCTCCTCTGGTGTTCGGTGCGGGAAAATTGAAGAGTACACGGTACATTGAAACCATCATTCAACCAGTCTTGCCACCGTTTACGAACCAACAAGGCGATGTGCTTTTCCAACACGTTGGACAATGCACGTCCACACGTATCCCGTACAACCCAATGTGCTCTTAGAGGTGTACGTGAAGTACCGTGCCCATGATTATCCCCAGATCTGTCCCCCATTGAGCATGTCTGGGGACGGATAAAACGTCATCTTGGCACGGTCTACACGACCGACACAAGATATGGTCCAAATCAAG
This sequence comes from Locusta migratoria, assembly GCA_026315105.1. Lineage (NCBI taxonomy): Eukaryota > Metazoa > Arthropoda > Insecta > Orthoptera > Acrididae > Locusta > Locusta migratoria. The sequence continues at coordinate 129,535,999 of CM048750.1, read as the reverse complement.
TATCAGATGGAAACTGCATGGCAGGCCATACCGTAAGACTTCATTCTGCACCTCTAAAATCGTCTTCATAAAAAAGTTGCACCCCGCATTGTTGCAAAAGGAGACGATACTAGCGTCGACATTGCGCACGCTCTGGTAACTGTACCGACGTGCGTATGACTGACTGCGTCATTGTGTGTTCTATAGTAAATTTCCTTGAAATGGAAAAGCTTCTTTCTATGAATTAGCACGGGTTTAGGAAACGTCGTTCATGTGAAACTCAGCTTGCCCATCTTGCGAGCCATGGATGAAGGGCAACAGGCGTATTGTGTTTTTCTCGACTTCAAAAAGGCGTTCGACGCGGTGCCACACTGTAACTGCTAACGAAGATACGAGCTTATGAATAGGTTCACAGATTTGTGACTGGCTGGAAGATTTCCTAAGTAATAGGACGCAGTACGTTGTTCTCGACGGCGAGTGTTCACCAGAGACGAGTGTATCGTCAGGCGTGCCCGAGGGGAGTGTGATAGGACCGCTATTATTTTCTATCTATATAAATGATCTGATAAACATAGTAAGTTCTAATTTGTGGCTGTTTGCTGATGATACTGTGGTGCATGGGAGGGTGTCGTCTTTAACTGACTTCAGTAACATACAGGATGACTTAGACAAAATTTCTAGTTGGTGTGAAGAATGGCAGCTAGCTCTCAATGTAGAAAAACGAGAGGTGGTGCGCATGAGTAGGAGAAACAATCCCATAATATTCGAATACAGCATTAGTAGTGAGCTTCTTGATGCTGTCGCGTCGTTCAAATATCTAGGCGTAACATTGCAGAGGGATATGAAATGGAACGAACATGTACGGACAGTTGTGAGTAAGGCGGACAGCCGACTTTGGTTTATTGAAAGAATTTTGGGAAGATGTACTTCATCTGTAAAGGAGACCGCGTATAAAACGCTTGTCCGACCACGTCTTGAGTATTGCTCAAGTGTTTGGGACCCGCAGCATATCAGTTTAAAGGAAGACATGGAAGCAGTTTAGTGGCGAGCAGCTAGATTCGTTACTGGTAGGTAAGACCAATGAGCGAGTGTCACAGAAATGCTCCGGGAACTCAAATGGGGATCGCTGGAGGAAAGACGATGTTCTTTTCGTGAATTTCTGTTGAGGAAATTTAGAGGATCGGAATATGAAACTGAGTGTAGTACGATCTTGCTGCCGCCTACTTCGCGTGGTGATTACAACGACAAGATCAGAGAAATTCGGGCTCGCACGGAGGCATATAGGCATTCTTTTTTTCCTCGTTCTACGAGGCGCGTCCAGAAAGTAATTTCCGTTTGGTAATAAAATGAAATTGTAGACAGATACAGAAGAAATTTTTATTGCACAAAATTCTACAACTCTTAAACTACTTTTCCACATAACTGCCGAAATTTTGCAGGCATTTGTCATAGCGTGGCACCAGGTTTTGTATACCTTCTTCATAGAAATCTGCCGCTTGTGTCTTCAACCAGTTGGAAACATTGAAATTTGGAGGAAGCCCATAGCGATAGCACTAATGGTAAACCTACGGTTTTCCTGGATCTTGTCATCAATCGCGTGAACCAGTTCTTCTGTAACCAAAGGTGGACGCCCACTTGCACATCCCTACGCCCGCCATTGAACTGTCGGGCCCATCTTATCACCATCGAATCATTCATCGCATTTGGTCCGTAAACACCGCAAATTTGCCGATAAATTTCACTTGGTTTCACTTTCCTCGCATTCAGAAACCGAATCACCAACCTGATTTCACAAGCGGCGGGATTTTCAATAAACGCCGACATTTCAAACAAGCACAACAAAGCGTACGTAACTGACAGCGATCTCCAAATGGCGCACGTTCTTCTCAAAATGTTCAAATGTTTGTAAAGCTTATGGGACTTAACTACGGGGCCATGAGTCCCTAAACTTACAAACTACTTATGAACTACTTACGAACTAGGACGGCACAAATATCCATGCCCGAGGGGGGATTCGAACCTCCGACCGTAGCAGCAGTGCAGACCGTGACTGGAGCGCCTCAGTCTCCTCGGCCACCGCGGCCGGCGCACGTTCTTCTCCTTGATACACACCGTCTACAGCGCATGTGCGGAACTGCAATCGCAGCGCTGCAGCGCAGATAAATTGAAACACAACTTACTTTCTGGACGCGACTCGTATTTGGGAGTGGAATAGGAAAGGAAATACCTAGTAGTGGTACAATGTACCCTCCGCCACGCACCTTACTGTGGATTGCGGAGTATAGATGTAGATGTATACATCCTCAAGAATGTGTCAATAAAATTTCGCTCTGCTGGGTTGACGAATTCATGGTGTTCTTTTTTCATGTTCCAGGAGTGTATTTTGGGAGGCCAGCAGTGCTCTTTCCACGAGAGCAGACTGCAGTGAGTGATCAACAAGTGCGCAGTGTTCTCGGTATGAACAGAGCGTGGCTAGTGCCCACTGGAGCGCCAGACAGAGGTGGCAGTGTTGTCGGCGGGCCTCCAGACCGCTCACAGGCGGTGCCTTTACTGCTGGGCTGGGCTCGGCGCGACAAATCTAATCTGGCGGCGCGAGGAGAGGCGAGGCGGCTGCACTGATTTCCCACCTCGCGCGGCTCAGAAGTCTTACCGGCGCCAGTTGGCTGGCTTCTCGCTCCTCACCGACGCGCCGCCTCGCCGGCGCCAGAGGCGAGCCGCCTAATCGCATCAAGGTATGCCTCCGAAATGCTAAGGAACAGCGGGGAAAACAGATTATCACAATGCTGTCGCTTTTTCCTCCCCGCTCACTACAGTTTTCGCGGTCTGTCCGTACCGTCTAACGCGTAGAGCTAATAACTTCGAGACTTGCAGCTGAGTATAGTGATCACACATTGCTAATAAGTGTTAATGTGGCGATTAAATACATAAACAAAAAGAAACTTCGCGTCCCCACAACTTCAACACTCGTTGCGGTTGATTTCGGTTTGCAGCAGCTTGCAGCACAGTGTGTGTGTGTGTGTGTGTGTGTGTGTGTGTGTGTGTATGTGTGTGTTGATGGACATGAGGGACCCTCAACTCCGAATTGTACATGCCACAGAAACCAACGAAAAATGTGGGAAAGCTAAAAGACCATTCCACTAGGAATTAAAATCATCTCACCGACAAGACTAAAACCAACTTAGGGTAGCGAAAGCTACAGTGTCCGCTCCCATAGCTCCGGAAGCGACGACAACCTTATAAACCACAAGTTACTAAAGGCGCAGTGGTCAACAGATCACAGCTTCTTCCTTCCTATTAAAATTATCCCCATGTTTATATATTTCGACTGATTCTCTGTACAGCCGTGTATAATAGTTTGTCGTTGTAGATAAAATTTTCATTTCGGATTGAAGAACATGTTCAGCTACAGCTGATTTCTCAGTTTACATAGTTGGCAAAGACTTTTGTGTTCAATTCAGTCTTATATCCACACTCAATTTTGTAGTACCAATATATACTTTCCACAAGAATTTTGTACACCCCACTTGATGAAACACGGAAGTCTTTCCTGAATAGATAAAACTGAGAAATCAGCTGTAGTTGAAAATGTTTTTCAATCGGGAAATCATGAGGTTTTCAGAAACGAAAATTTTATCTACGACGAACTATTATCCTGGGCGGTATAGATAAGCAATCTGAATATACGAACGCGGGGATAATTTTAATAGAAAGGAATAAGCTATGAAACGTAATGACACATGGACAGCGGCTCTTCAGACTACGTAGTTACGCTTTTATCCTTGACCATTGACTATCGATAGTTATGGTTTTATCTCTGCTACGCACGTGAACACTTGGCCACGCCTCTTTTAGACAGCAATTTACTGCTCTCCGACGCCCGACTCGTCAGTCGGCAAGATTCACCGATACCAGAAGCACCTCTGAAGATGTCCAGTGCAGCTCTGGACTAAACGTCAGGAGCAGAAACGTTTCTAAGACCACGACCATACAACCCGGAAGATTCAACACCAACAATTTACTATTAGTTTTGAAACACGTCTGTATGGTACAAAAATAATGAAGTTGGTAGTGGGTTGCTACTACGCACCAAAGATATACAGATATGTAATAATATCATTGTCTCATCTCGCGGAGATCATTGTTTGGCCAGAGACGAACACTCCAGTTTTGGGTGTCGTGAATTAAGGTCATCCGTAGTGGCGGCAGACAAAGCTCCAGGTTGAGATACTGAATAGTGAAATGGTCTGATCCACAGGCACGGCAGACACTGACTGATATTAGTTGTTCTAGCTATAAAATAAGGTAAAAGAACATTTTAGTAATTTCTTAGCATTTTTTGTAGTGAAAGAATCACCGAGTACATATTGTTGTAATAATAAAATGTATTTTGTATAAGTAATTTGGGATTGACAGTTATGTATTTTGTATGAGTAATTTTGGATTTTCAGTAATGTAGAATTTTGTATAACAATGTTTTGAATTTTGAATACTTAGTGAAGTAGTCAAATAACCTTCTGTTTTATTTTTGTAGGTAGAAAGTATCATCATACACTAGTTAGATTTACAAGTGTATATGAAATTGCATGTATTTAAAACTTGCATTATTGTCAACAGTCACAGTAATGAAAAATATATTTTCTGAATGAAAATAAGATTCAAATTTGTGGGATGCGTTAATTAAGAATAAATTGGTAAATGTTGAAGTTTAAAAAAACAGTGAAATTTGTTTAGTAACATTTCTTGTGAAATCAACGTCATGAAAGTGCAGTGACAATATTCACATCAGAGGGATCTTACAGAATAAAAGAGCACCTTGTTTATTTCATTAAATTAAAGCGCGTTCCGCTGCCGAAAACTCTGTGAAAGGCGGGAAGCTGAATTTTATGACGAGGCCCTGACCTCATTTAACGTTGAGCAGCTACGGGACTAATGAGTCGAGTTTAACGTCGTCTTAAAATGCTTAAAGGCAACGCTGTCATTACTAAAAGCCACAAAAATTAAATTATGGTCACATGTATCCACAAACTATCACTTTGGTGATTTGCATGCATGAAAAATGTTTAAAGAACACGAGGTTAGATACCGTAATATCTTCAGGATTAATTACACATTTTTATCAGGGCTCAAAAATACACAATTAAAAACAGTATACCACATATATATTGTTTAACAACAGTTCACACATTTATTTACAATAGCAGTAAAAACAGCCAACCAGTTACAAATTAAAGCTTAATAAACTTTTCCGCGGTTTCAATTGATATAAATCTTCTTCAGAAGATACATGGACCTAGAGTGAATAAGAAAGTAACAACCTATGTACAACATAATTAAAACCATAGATTATTTACCTATAAAATTACAAAAAATTTAGTTTACAGGAAGTAAGTACTTGCATTATTACTGTGGAAAAGTTACATGCGTCGATCTTCGTACGCATAAAGTCTTTTAGATAAAAACACGTCAAACATGTAAACTGATAACATATGCTGTGTAACAGATTGTGCGGCGTGCTAACCGCCGACTGACCGTCTGAGGAAGACGTGGACGCCAGGTAAACATGACACGTGGCGCATGCGCTTACTGACGATGATACAGCGTCAGTAGTCAATACATGTTAATAACAAAATATAAAATAGGAAACCCACAGAAGCTAAAATTAAATAAAATAGAATTTTGAGGAAATAACACCGCAGAGGTTACCGTTGACTACACAATAGGTTTCAGCACCACGCAACAATATATTTAAAAGGTAAGTTCCATCGAACTCCTAGTTTCAAATGTTCAAATGTTTGTTAAGCTTATGGGACTTACTACGGAGTCATCAGTCCCTAAACTTACAAACTACTTATCAACTACCTTATCCTGAGGACGGCACAAATATCCCTGCCCGAGGGGGGATTCGAACCCCCGACCGTAGTGGCCGTGCAGACCGTGACTGGAGTGCCTCAGTCACCTCGGCCACCGCGGCCGGCAACTCCTAGTTTCTGAACGAGTTTAGCCACGAGAAATCGACAGGCAAGTTTCAGTTTATAACATGAAGATAAATATGAAGTAACCGAAACGTTTGTTTTCTCTACCTATTGAGATGTACGGCAAGGTTAAACACTAAATGTAACACTACTTGAAACTCGGTTACTTTTCCAAATGTCAGGTAGAAATCACAGTAATCTACACTTGAAGGTAGTAATTCACTAAATAATAAGCGTCATTAATTCGTTTCTAGACAAATTATGGACTTAAACTTTGTGTAATAATGTTAGCTCATTCATTAAAAAATGTGAATCCAAGAAACTAGAATGACAAAGTTAACACTTCGATGTCTTCAAAATGCTGTAGTTTATTAACATGCCAGATCAGTATTCTGTACTGATTTTGTGAAATTAATCAAATAGCCAGTCTGCATGAAAACTGGTATAAAATATTCGAACATGTGTTAGATGCTGGTATCTTAATTACTTTTTTAACTATTGTAATAAACCTACTTGGCATTAACTTATTTACATGGAATATTTCATTAGTACAATTGTTTTGAAATTAGACACACTTTCCAAAGTGTGGTGTCGAATCTGTTCTATTTAGTGTCACTAATATATACAGCAATAATCTTTAATATAGCAAAGAAAAAACTTTGTAATACCGCCGAGCAATTTCTTCGTGGATCATGACTAATCAACCACTCTTATAATTCAACAATGGCTGAAATGAATCTTCTGAAATGCTGTGGCGTCGCTATTCGCCACAACGCCGACGGTCTACACAAGACACCGCGCAACTTCAAGAAAACGCGATAAGTCGCCCCACAGTACTTCGGTCACCGGGGGCGCCCGCAGTCTCGATATCTCTTTACCTGCTCTGCACGCTGGCCAATATGAACAAGGGGGCACGGCTAGATACGCCGGCGCACCACAGCCACGACAATCAGTACGGGGGAGCACGGAAGTTCATCATCGAAGACCCAGACGTCTGTCTATGCACAAGCCGCAACAGTTTTTTGTTACATAGAGGAACTATTTAATAGTACAAGAAGTTGGTGCCAACACAAGCACACCCAAGTTAAGTATTTATTTCTTCTATCAATAAATCCTTTGAGGACAAATACTTGTTTCAGTTGCAGACGTTAGCCATGACCCACCTCCCAAACCTACCGCTCACAGTACAGCATCCTGAGGTCACTTCATGAAGATGGAAACTGAATGTAGCCTATAGTTATCATTAATCTCCACAATATAATTATGCAATTAAAAAACTCTATAATTTTAAGCATTCGATTCAGGATACAATATTATTTAGATTCTCAAATTATTTCATGAAGGACACACGCAATACTTCACTTTAATGGGAGAAGGACCCTGCACAAGACAATGACATAGAACAATAATGGGTTAACTGCACTGTTTGAAGTCAGTGATTAATAACTAAAAACATGAATGTGAGGTTCAGGCTGTTATTACAGTACTAAAAGATTGTCCACTTTGCCTGTCATGGGAGATTAGCGCCGAAATGTGACTCATTGTCATGTAATGTTGTCCATTACTGACTCTTGTTCTATGTGGCAAAATTCAGTGTTCTTGGCGTCGAAATGATTTAAACAATACGACACCAGTATTACGCCAGTAACCGTACTAAAAATTATTCATCTGAAACCAGTTGATATTATTCTTCAAGTGTATGATCTCTAATAAAACAGCCACATGTCACTAGCACTGTTCTCTGTTTATCGTCCAGACAAAGACTCTACCATCTAACTTTTGAGCCACGCAAGCTAGCCACTTGACGTGCTTTTTCCATTTTTTACCTCCACGTCATCACTTTCCTTGAGTCGTTGGTATCCCCCCCCCCACAATGATTTATACATTAATCTAATTTACAAAACACATACGCCGGAACCTCCAATTTATTATTAACTAAACGCCCGCTGTTTTGCATGCGTAGGCTGGTTGGTCTGCACCAGTTGTTTCTCCCTCTTAATATAAATTTTCATAGATATAGCTTAAGTACTATCATAATGAAATGTTGTGATACTACTTGTAGCCGCGGCAGAATGGCCGTGCTTATTGAGGCGCCATGCTACGGTGCGCGCTGCTGTTCGCCGCCGGGGGTTCGATTCGACCATCGGGCATGAATGTAAGTGTTGTCCTTAGCATAAGTTAGTCTAATTAGTTTGTAAGCCTTAAGAACTGATGACCCTGTAGTTCAGTCTCTTAAGATTTACAAACATTTGAACATTTGATTTTACTACTTGTAAACCCCCATGGCACCCCTTAACAGTTGAATTTCAAAAAATAACCCATCACGTGTCTCTTCAATTCCAATGCAAATATCATTTTTTATAATTCTGGGTTCAAAATTGGCTCATTGGCAACGTATTTTCAAAAAAATGTTTCATCCCCTATTTAACCCGTAAATGATTAATTTTTCTGAAAATACCGAAACACGTATCTTTTTAATTCTGACCAAGGAAACATATACCAATTTATGTGGTTTTAGCTTCAACATCACATTAATAGCAAAAGATTTTCGAAAAACATCCCCTCTCCAACTTAACCCCGTTCATGGTTGAATTTCCAAAAATACCGAAGCACATATTTTTTAAATTCTAACAAACAATATAAATACCAATTTTTGCAGCTATACCTTCAAAATTATCTTGACAACAATGTGTTTTCGAAAAGAATTTTTGATCCCCTATTTTATCCCCTTAGTTGTTAAATTTCCAAAAATGCCGAAACTCCTGTCTTTTTAATCCTGATCAACAGTCCACATCCTAAGTTTCGTAGTTATAGCTTGAAAGTTAACAGCAACATATTTTTGATAATCAATTTTTGCATCCCGTATTTCACCCCCTTATTGGTCGAATTTCCAAAAATACCGAAACACGTGACTTTTAAATTCGAACCCCGAATCAATATCCGAAAATTTGTAGTTCTAACTTCAAAATTGCCTAAATAGCAACAGATTTTCGAAAAACATCCCCTCCCCAATTTAACCCACTTTATGGTTGAATTTCCAAAAATAACGAAACAAGTATTTTTTTTAAATTCTAACCAACAATGCAACTCTAGCTTCAAAATTGTCTTCATAGCAACGTGTTTACAAAAATTTTTTCATCCCCTATTTTACCCTCTTAGTTGTTGAATTTCCAGAAATACTGAAACTTGTGGGTTTTCGTCGTTGTAGCTTGAAATTTGAGTTAACAGCAACATATTTTTGAAAATCAATTTCTTGCGTTCCTCTATTTACACTCCATTATTGGTTGAATTTCAAAAAATGCCGAAACATATGTCTTTTAAATTCGAACCCTGAATTAAAAGTCAAAATTTTGTAGTTCTAGACTCAAAATTGCCTAAATAACAACGTATTTTCAAAAAAACTTCTCATCCCCTATTTCACCCCCTTACGGACAGAATATCGAAAAATCCCTTCTTAAATGACGCCTACAGAGTAAGATCAAATGTTCAAATATTTGTTAAGCTTAAGGGACTTAACTGCGGGGTCATCAGTTCCTAAACTTACGAACTACTTATGAACTACCTTATACTAAAGACGACACAAATATCCATACCCGAGGGGAAATTCGAACCCCCGACCGTAGCGACCGTGCAGACTGTATCTGGCGCGCCGCAGACCGCTCGGCCACTGCGGCCGGCAGAGTAAGATCAACACCCTCTACAAATTTCAGGTGTTTATCTTCAGTTGTTTGGGCTAGGCCAGTCCTCTCCAACTCGGGTGCTTCGCGAACACCGGCGGGCACTGGGAAAAGCTCCGGTGCTCTGCTGCAGTAGTCGGTGGTGTGGGCGAGGCAGACACTGCGCTGTCATGGCACTGCTAGGAACGTGTTGCCGAAGCGCGAAGCGCAGCGAGATTCGTGTTACTTCTGAATGACAATAATGAAAATTTTCGTCTATAGACAGAAATAATAGTTTAGCTGCGCTCCTTATTTTGCACAAATTTTGAACATTCTTTGTTGTCTTTGGCATAGCTTTGAAGCCACTGATTTTCTCATATTACTCACAATCGCTTTGGCAGTTGCATTAGGAAATACAGCTTGGAACAATACATTGAACTTGAGCTTGTTTTTGTTTTGTTATTACTCATACCAGAAAACATTTGTTCACATATGAAAATTGTTCAGAACATTGCAACGCATTTTAAGACAAGGGCATGAATATTCGCGAATTCTTGTTGGTCAACGCCTTTATGAAAAGGAATTGAAATCACTATTCTAATGATAGTAGTGGTCTGTCAAAATCGAATCTTACTGTTTTATCTGTTCAATTTAAAGACTTGATGGGGTATCCTCTGGGTGCACCGAAGAAGGCAGCATACAAACTTTTCAGTGGAGGTTTATTTTATTTCTTCAAATATAACTTCAAAACTTTTATGCAATGAATATAAATATAACTCTTCGTGTACTTCCTGGTGTGGACTTTTTTTTTTACTTAATTACGGGGTCATTAGTCCCTAAACTTACAAACTACTTATGAACTACTACAACTAAGGACGTCACAAATATCCATGCCCGAGGGGGGATTCGAACCCCCGACCGTAGTGGCCGTGCGGACCGTGACTGGAGCGCCTCAGTCCCCTCGGCCACCGCGGCCGGCATAAGTATTAACTTAAAGGATTTTGAAAGGGAAAATTTTCCAAATTTTCTTCTTGAAGCTGACATTTAGAAAGCAAAACCTGCAATTTGGAACTACCGATACGGTCACAGTAGCAATTAATTTATTTTTACCCTGCAACGATTTATTTAAGTGATATACATAACCCGTGATGTCTTTATTGAAACTGAGGTCAGCGATCCAAATGTTCAAATGTTTTGTAATCCTTCTGTCGTCATCTGTTCATAGACTTAGAAAAAACTTAAGATAACTTATACTAAGGACAACACACATACACACACGCATGTCCAATGGAGGAGACGGACTTTGACGTGAGAGGCCGGACGAACCGTAATAAGTACAATTTAAAAAAACACATTATTTTTTTCTTTTAGTATTAACAACACTTACTTATGAAGATTGTGATAATTGTGCTTTCAATTTCTTAATCAGTTCCATTCTGTCTGGTCTGACAATCAACCCGAGTGTATTGGAATATTTATTTTCACAGTGACGGCGCTTTGTCAGTGCTTTGATATTTACGGTAGAGTGGCACATTTAACATTGTGCTTTCCCACCACGCTTAATGAATCTTCCCATTGAGCAATAAAAATGGCATACGAAATTCCGAACCTTTTGTGCACATGATAATCGTTCACAAGATAGATTAATCTGATAAGATTCAGAACGGATATTCAGCGCATCAATGAGACGCGAGAGCGAGCGCTGTCTCTGTCACACACGTGCTGCGACACGACTGGGCAAGAGTGGTGTGGGGAAAGCACCGGGGCGTGCAAGCACCGAGTGCTCGAGTTGGAGGGGCCTGGGCTAGGCGATGATGCGTCAGTCAGTCAGTCAGTCAGTCGGGACATTGGCTTTTACACATAGAGATTTACATAACATTTAACAAAGTAATTGTTACAAAGCAAAGAAAGGTCACACAGATTTACAATGTGTTTCATATCAGCGCACACTCCGCTGCAGAGTGAAAGGTTCATTCTGGAAACATCCCTTAGGCTGTGGCTAAGCCATGTCTCCATCACATCCTTTTTTCCAGGAGTGCTAGTCTTGCATGGTTCGCAGGAGAGCTTCTGTGAAGTTTGGATAGTAGGAGGCGAGGTACTGGCGGAAGTAAAGTTGTGGTGCGGCATTGTGAGTCGTGTCGGGATAGCACAGTCGGTAGTGCGCTTGTCCGCGGAAGGCAAAGGTCCCAGGTTCGAGTCCCGGTTCCGGTACACAATTTTAATCTGCCAGGAAGTTTCAACGTTGTTGTTGTTGCTGTTGTTGTTGTGGTCTTCAGTCCGCAGACTGGTTTGGTGCAGCTCTCCACGCTAACCTGTCCTGTGCAAGTGTCTTCATCTGAGAATACTTTCGGCAACCTTCATCCCTTTGAATCTGCTTACTCCCTCTACGATTTTTACCTCACACACTTCCTTCTAATGCTAAGTTGACGATACCTTGATGTCTCAGAAAATGTCCAACCAACCTATCCCTTCTCTTAGAGTACGGCATAAACTCCTTCTCTCCCCGATTCTACATTAGTGAATTACAATTTTTTTTTATCTAGCATACATATAAAAATTATACACGTCCAAACATATACACATGAAAAGTAATCGATACAGAGCATGTAATACACAGACAGTATAGAAATTATAAATTATGAAAATATAGACGACCGGATATGATTCTTTCTTCACGATTTTCGACAGGAAACTTGTAATATTTTCGCACAGCAGCTGAAAAGTCAAATAGGTTCATCTACATATACATCTACATAACAAAGGCAACTCATTGTGCGTGCGTAGGGTTCTTTGTTTAAGTATCACTGCCTTCTTTTCCTGTGTCTAGTCGCGTATGGTTCGCGGGTATGCACGATAAGCTTCCATTAGAGAGTTTATCTCTCTAATGTTATTTCCACTGTCTATTCGAGAGATGTACATCGGAGAAAGCAATTTACCGAATGACTATTCGACAAATGGAACGTTGTCAGAGGCCCATTCTGTGACATAAACCGTCTCTCTTGTATCACCACCAAGGCCAGATTAAAAGGGAGTAGTACTCTACAAATGGACTTTCATTAAACTTTGGTAAAATCCTGCCCATTTCTAGAGAACCATTTAATAATTTTCTGAAAGAATTTTTTTAAAATTTCATCAATTAATTCTTGTTTGTATGTTGTGATTACAATATTTGTATAATCGTGAATATAGACTGGTAAGTCATTAATATATATCGAGAACATCGAAGGACCCAATACCAAACCCTGTGGGGCCTCTTTCTTGAAAGTTCCCCAATTTGAGAAATCAACTGATTTTTGCCGTTTATTTGAATCATGTATTTGAACTTTCCACACTCTTCCTGTTGAGTATGAATGAAACCATCCGTACAGTGCCACATTAATAGCACAATGTTTAAGCTTTTATAGAACCATGATTTACACAATCAGAAGCCTTTGATAGATCAGAAAAACTCCCGACAGGTGGTGTACGGTTATTGGGTGTATTTTGCGCTACATTTCGTTCATTACAGATCTGAAACCTTAACTTCCCAATTAAAACAATTAGCCATTTCGCTCGGTAAAAAAGTTTATAAGCGTGAGGAATGCTGGGTAAAGTAAAGCAGTCAACAACCGGAGATTGGTTTGAACACCACAGTGCTTTGATATAACTTCGTAGGCTTTCCCGGCGTGACAAATCTTCGAAGTCTCTGCGGGTTTTTTGCCGGATAATAAATTCAAACTGATTTAATATTTCGACGGTACAGCTGTCCGCCATCTTCAGGAAACTGCTGTTGCTGAGTCCCGCTGAATTCGGGACTCAGCAACAGCAGTTTCCTGAAGATGGCGGACAGCTGTACCGTCGAAATATTGAATCAGTTTGATTTTATTATCCGGCAGAAAACCCGCAGAGACTTCGAAGAACCACAGTGCTTTACTAGGCATGGTCCTGTTTGGAGGTAGTATGCCGTTGCCTTCCTCCCACCATCCAACTGACTTACCCAGCCAGTTATAGGGGGACCTACAGTTTGCCGGCCGCGGTGGCCGAGCTGACTGAGGCGCGCCAGTCACGGTCTGCATAGCCACTACGGTCGGGGGTTCGAATCCCCCCTGGGGCATGGATATTTGTGCCGTCCTTAGTTGTAAGTAGTTCATAAGTAGTTTGTAAGTTTAGGGACTGATAACCCCGTAGTTAAGTCCCATAAACTTTACAAATATTTGAACATTTGAACCTACAGTTTAACGTGGTTCCGAACCACGGTGCTACTCGGTATATTTCACATGAGCAATACTGCCAGAGGTGAAAGAAGTGGAAAGTGACTACTGGAGAGTAAATACGACAGTTATCAGCGCGAGTCTTTCCTTCCTGATCAAAGGCTGCTACAAATAGGGCAAGCGCACCACATCGATCTCATTGTTTCGGTTCACGGTGAGCGGCCGGCTAATGGTGGTCCATCATTGCCTCAATTGGCGCTAACGCGGCTCGCATTCCAGAGCGGATAAATACGGCAGGCAGTGGTTTGTGTGGCTAGCACCGCGCCGCGCTGACTGCGGAGCGGGCACGCGCGCGCCGATTTCAAATATTTGCCGTCAAACAGCGGCGAGTGGCCGCCTGAGTCAACAGCTGCTGTACGCGTCGCGGGCCACGCGGCTGCGCGTCACCGCATGCGTAATCTGCCCGCCGCGCCGGCGAAGACCGCAGCGGGCCGCGCACGCTGCGCTCCAATTAACTACTGGCTAATGGCGTTACTGCGGCCACGGGATAGCCGACTACTGTAAGCGTCGTCTGCAACGCAACACCAATATTTCGACCTTCTCCAGAAAGAGACCGAATGAAGACACTGAATGAAAGTTCAAAATGTTCAAATGTTTGTATAGCTTATGGGACTTAACTACGAGGTCATCAGTCCCTAAACTTACAAACTACTTATAAACTAGCTAACACTAGGGACGTCACAAATATCAATGCCCGAGGGGGGATTCGAACCCCCGACCGTAGTGGCCGTGCAGACCGTGACTGGAGCGCCTCAGTCCCCTCGGCCACCGCGGCATGAAGTTACGAAGAACCCTTCTTCGTGAAGATGGTATTAGTGCTTTGCTTTGTCGTATCTGTTATGGTACAGAAATATGAGCATAAGTTAGATACTGTTGTTACAAACTCATAATAATGATAATAGGGATGATAATGACGAACATCTCATTGCAAGCGGTAGTGCTGTGATAAGTGCGGGAAGAGGCGATGGAAGCAGTGGCAGTGAATACCAACAGTCTTTCGGGAAGAAAGTTAAAGTTGCAACTATCATCACGGTTTTGATGACAATTCGCTGGAGAATGTGTACGATGATTATTACATAAGTTGTAGTTAAGATATCTGTATTACGTATGGCGTCTTTAATTACGTCTACAGTGCTTTCTAGAGCATGGTTGCAGAGCTTTGCAGAAAAACGACACCCACCAGCACATTGAGGTGTACGTAAAGATCCTGTAACCAAACGTGCATACATGTTTGTTCGAGCCCATTTACTTTCCTTGTGAGTTATTTGCCGCGTCATGATAAAATATTTCCAACGTTTCGGATCCGTTACAAGAGCATTCTTCAGGGAATACCATATTCCCTAAGGAAGGCTCCTGTATCGGATCCGAACCGTTGGAAATATTTTATCATAATCACTCGGCAAATAGGTCAGAAGAATATTAATTATTATGAAACATAAAATTTGCACTGGGGCCATGATTCGTAACTGTGCCTCCTGCTTACCAGAGAGCTCCACTAAGCCCCTGTACCATACCAGGTACATGGCCTTAACACACTTGCACTGAATACCAAAGCACACACTCCGTCCGCTGCAGTAACCTGTAAGCAGGAGGACCCTGGTTCGAATCTCAGCACCAACATAAATTTCCATATGTCCATGTTGTGCTTTTTTGACACCTGCAAGCTGGCCGCGGTGGCCGAGGGGACTGAGGCGCTCCAGTCACGGTCTGCACGGCCACTACAGTCGGGGGTTCGAATCCCCCCTCGGGCATGGATATTTGTGCTGTCCTTATGATTAGATAGTTCATAAGTAGTTTGTAAGTTTAGGGACTGATGACCCCGTAGTTAAGTCCCATAAGCTATACAAACATTTGAACATTTAACACCTGCAAGAAGCTGCGATTTAAAAAAAAAAAAAAACTTGCTGTTAAATTCTATTCTACAAACAATTCGTAGTTGCATCAACAACATGGAATCAAAATTGAATGAAAACCTTATCGCAGAGTTTATTATGCTTGTTAGACTGTATAATATGTTTTGAATGATGAGCAGCAGTCAATAGCAATTATTTACTTGTTATTACATAGGTAGATTTCGGTCATTGTGTGACCATTCTCACATTTTTAAAAACGTGGTGCCGTTGTGGAGCGACCGAGCGCATTGAGGCGCTACGTTTGTGCTGTCTTTAGTTTAAGCTAGTTTATAAGTAGTTTGTAAGTTTAGGGACCGATTACCCAGCAGTTAAGTCTCATAAGCTTTAGAAACATTCGAAAAGCGTGGTTTAATACACAAAATTTTGTAGTAACTGCTGCGAACTTAATCTTCAACATGAAGTTTTATATATCTTAAAGCATGTTTCAAAAAACGTCCAAATGTTTGTATAGCTTATGGGACTTAACTACGGGGTCATCAGTCCCTAAACTTACAAACTACTTATGAACTAGCTAATACTAAGGACAGCACAAATATCCATGCCCGAGGGGGGATCGAACCCCCGACCGTAGTGGCCGTGCAGACCGTGACTGGAGCGTCTCAGTCCCCTCGGCCACCGCGGCCGGCAAAGCATGTTTTTAAACCATTGAAAATGATCACACAGTGACCAAAATCAAGATAAACAATAACAAATAAATAATTGCGACTGATTGACGCTTATCATTCAAAAAGTTTGAGCTGTCTACAATGGAACGGTATGAGTCTGACATATTGCCCACAACAATGAATTTGGACTTCATGTACAGTATTATATAGTGACATCTGTTGTCCTCAATAACAGACGGTGCAATTCTTAACTATAAAGTCTGCATGTCACGGACTTATACAAAGACTGTACTCATGGTGGGGTGGGTTGCCAGCTGCGAGCCATGGAGTAAAGTGCTCAAAGTAGGGCATATGAAGGTTTGGATCAGACAAGAGTACAGGCGTAGTTGTGCTAAGCCTGTGTGCCAGCGGTAGTGCAGGGAACTACGCAACTGCCTGGTAAGAAGGATACCCAAGATCACATACTGTATGGTGCAGGGACTTGTAAACCCGAGGCCCCGGGTTTCACTTCCAGCCCCAACAGAAACTTTCGCATGTCCATGTTGTATGATCACAACACCTGGAAGCCGCTGAGACTAAAAAACCCACAGTTGCAATTTATATTACGAACAATTAGTAGTCGGGCAAACGTTACTTCTTAAGAGCCTCCAACTGTCTAACTAGTAAAAAGAAGTTCCGTGACGAGGTTTTCACTGTTTACCATGCCAAGGTATGACTTCAGTACATTCCCCGTGACAGTGAATTGGCACTTGAGTCGATGAACAGAATTATACACAGACAATTGTTATTTCAGACAAGTTCTGAAGAATAGACGCCACAATTTTTAACTGTAAAGTTCACACATTAAGGACTGATACAAATTAACGAAAGTATGAAACTGGGATTGTAAGGAACAATGTGTGTGTGTGTGTGTGTGTGTGTGTGTGTGTGTGTGTATAGGGAGGGGGGACGTAGGGGGAGGAGGGAGTGTGGGTAAAGTTATGAAGGGAGGCGAACGCTTGCCTGCACAAAGCAGGATGAAACGGATTTAGTTTGCAGTAGTTAGGGAGAGATGCAGAGGCTTGCACGGAACAGCTAGCGTGGTAAGCTGTATCAAACCAGTAAGCTTGAAGGCCGCAACTAATACACTTAGCCCTGTGAAGCGTAACGTACTCTGTTATAACCCGACCATAAGTCAGATCAACGCCTGGTATACATGGTGTCCCATTTATGTTGATCAACCGAAATATATATCGAACAACAACAGCTATTTTAAAACGACTTTCACCGGTATCAATGTAAGGCAGGGGCTAATGAAATTAAATATTTTGAAACTTTCTGAAATGTATCGAAAGTTGAAGTACACCTCCGTTAATGTAGAACGTCCTTTCGGCCATATCGTGGCTTTTCTCTACTAAAAGTATAAAAGGATTCAATTCTTTACTGTGAAGCCAATTATGGTCTGAATGTTTGAAACCACTCGTTTATTCAGCGTTTGGTATATTGTGTAGGCCTATTACACGTAGTTAAACATATGGCTTCTGATCTGCATTGTATTTTTATCTTCAAAAACTATGAATGTTTGGTGTCAGTTTCATAATTAACGTTGTGAGATGTTCTTCTTATTGCAGACGAGTAAAAATTTGCTCATAAGTCAACACTATGCATTTTACATTATTTTTATTTCGACTGATGAATTCTTTTCAGGACCTACTTTAGATTTTAATTGACCTAAATGAAGTAATGAATGTGCCTATTTTAGACGCCTAAAAGCCTCGGTCTAGTTATCATAATAATATGTTTTGTTCTGCGAAGGTCATCACAAATTATCTATGAAATGCGTGATCAATCAGACTTCCAAAGGGTCTAACTTGATAGTGCCCAGTTAATGGAAGCCTCTGTGACGAATATGGCTGCACTGTTCGTTTCAGTGCCGATAACATCCTCGTTAATTACAGCTTTCACACAATAACGTAAAATATCATTGGTGAGGAGGAATACTGAGCGTAACTCAAAACTAATTAACAACGACCGGCAAGCATTAAGAACGAGCCGTGAGGAAATGGCTGCGCGGTTCTAGGCGCCATGCCAGGCATTGCGCAGTTGCTCCCGCCAGAGGTTCGAGTCCTCTCTCGGATATGGGCGTATGTGTTTTCCTTAGGACAACTTAAAAACTACTTAAAGCTAAGGGGCCGCTGACCACAGCTGTTTGATCCCTTAGACTTACAAACATTTCATTATTTGATTTGATGTGATGTGGTAGGATGAATCGTCGTTTACATTGCTTCCTACAAACAACCGGGTTTGTGTTCCGAAAACCCCAAAAGAAGCTTACGACACGGCATGCCTGCATCCTACAGTCAAGTAAGGTTTCGTTAAGATCTGGGCACCTACATCGTGGTATTCAGCTGCTTCTACGATTACCTTCAATGGTCGGATAATCATCCTCGACAATAAACTGCTTTCTATGACCAACATATCGCTGACAAACAATTTCAGATTGATAAAGCGTCCACATAAAAACACAGCCAAAACGGATCAGAGGTGCTTTTTACAGTATCAGAAAAATCAAACATCACCCCCGGACAACAAAATCGCAATGTCTCAACTTAACTAAATTGTTGTGGAGAATTATTTCCTAACTCAATGCTGATTGGTTGCAAATTGGTTTAATTGATAACTTTATTACCGGTATCGGGCGTTGCCCATCATCAGATACACTTCGGCATGCAAAGAAGAAAAGTGAAGACAGTGAAACCAATTACGAGTGTATCTGATGATGGGCAATGCCCGAAACCGGTAATAAAGTTATCAATTAAACCAATTTACAACCAATCAGCATTGAATTAAGAAATAATTATACATTAAAAATGGTTGCTCGCCTCATGAACGATTTTAAATCGCCTTTGGAATTGTTGTGGAGAGTTTTAGAGCAGAAAAAGAGAACCAAAGCTACAGCGGTAACACCGTTTAACTAATTGGCGGATTAAATAATTGAACACTTGTCATTGCCTTGTTCCACAAGACTATTTGTACGGCCTAGGTTTCGCGTTATGAGCCCATTTTCAAGTATTTTACTGATTCCAAAGTTGTTACACCAGTCAAGACGAACCATTACGTTACTCTGTTTATCGACGTTAAGATTGGAAGAAAATACTTTTTTACTTTACAATTTAGGAACTATTACACTTGCATTACCTTGTTAGATTAAACTTATGGGAATATCTGTTGTTCTAACATTGTATTTAATGATGTTATCTACTACTGTAATTACTAATCATTATTGTAGGCCTATCTCAAAACTGAACTGTTTTTGTACAAGACCTTGCTTCTTGCCGATGACCGCCTCAAGTTAGTAATATTGTTATGTACTATGTAGAAGCTACGCATAATCTAAAAGAGGTGAATAATTGAATTCTGTCTGTTCTTTCCATATCAAATTTGGGGTTGTGTCCATCTGTTTTTTCCATTTCCAACAAGTGAAAAACTGACCCTTTTTGAAATTTTGGAAATTGAAAAACAGATGCGCACAGCCGCAAATTTGATACTGAATGGACAGACAGAATGCACTTATTCACCTCTTTTAGATTATGAGTACCTTCTACATAGTAGAAAATAATAATATTACTAGCCTGAGGCGGTCATAGGCAAGAAGCAAAGTCTTGCACATTAAACTGTTCAATTTTGAGGTAAAATAATGATTAGTAATTTCAGTAATAGATAACATCATTAAATACAATGTTAGAACAACAGATATTTACTTAACGTTAATCTAATAAGGTAATGCGAGTGTAATAGTTCCTAAATTGCAAGGTAAAAAGTATTTTCTTCCAATGTTAAAGTCGATAAACAGAGACGTGTAGTAACGTTATTGTTTGTCTTCTCTGGTGTAACAGCTTTGGAATCAGTAAAGTACTTGAAAATGAGCTCATAAGCCGAAACCTAGGTCGTACAAATAAACTTTTGTGAAACAAGGCAATAACAACTGTTCAGTTATTTAATTTGAAATGTTTCACCAAGAATCGACAGTAGAATCAATCAATATAATTGGCGGGTGTTTTTGTAAAACAGTGGATAATGCTCTGTTGGAATCTGTAAAGACACAGTACGAATCCGTTACTAATAACAGAATATTTAGGTTGTGTGTTCATGTGCGTGTGTGTGTGTGTGTGTGTGTGTGTGAGAGAGAGAGAGAGAGAGAGAGAGAGAGAGAGAGAGAGAGAGAGAGAGAGAGAGAGAGAGAGAGGAAAGAAGGAGTCTGTGGGATTTAGGATCACTGTCTTGCTGCACATATGGCAGGAACCACTTCGCTGTTAGCGAGAATGACATTCACGTTTCTGAATTGCTACTTTCGTACAATCGCCATCATTTCCTCTTACTTGAATATTCTTTCGTTTTCGCTCAATGTTTCTCTGCATTTGTCGTACTCTGCCGTCTCTCTCTCTCTCTCTCTCTCTCTCTCTCTCTCTCTCTCTCTCTCTCTCTCTCTCTCTCTCTGTTTTACATTCCTAAAAGCCCAGAATCCCCCTTTGGACGTAACCACTTCATGAAAGTCATATCTCCTGCCCCTCTAGCCAACTACTTCCTGCACTGTATATTTTGGACTCTCCGGCTGTTCTGCATTTCGTTCGCGTCCCTGTCAGGAGCGGGAGACGAGAAAGGAAGGAGGGTATCCGGGGCTAACTTGATGCCTCCTGAAGTACATTCTCTACTTTATGCTAAAAGGAAATGTGAGCCTGCTCTTCTTTGTTTCTGTCTAGCCGTCAGACATGAAATATGCGCGAGAAAAATTCATGGCATTAAGGCGTCTATGCACAGAACTGGCGATATACTCTAGACCTACAACAGCGGAGTTTTTTCAGTGTGCCCTGGAAGCGTCGAAGATATGTTGAGAAATTTAGGTCCAGAATATTGTCGGTATTCCTATTATTTCCTGTCACGTTATCAACTGTGAAAAGACCAACACCTACCGCAAAACCAGTTCAATAGTTCCACTTGCAGATTCTGCTGTTACATTGAGACCGATTTTAACATGCGTCTTGACATGATCGATAATTGTTAAATACCAGAGAAAATCCATGAAAGTTCAGCGTAGTAAATGAAGAACGAGGATGTTGTTCAGTTCGGTTTCAAGTGTCAAAAAAATCTGTTTTTGTGTACTACAAAGTGGGGTTTCAAAAAATGTGCAAATGTTTGTAAAACTTATGGGACTTAACTGTGGGATCATCAGTCCCTAAACTTACAAACTACTTATTAACTACCTTACACTAAAGACAGCATAAATATCTATGCCCGAGGAGGGATTCGAGCCCCCGACAGGAAACGGCCTCGCGCATCATAGCATAGCGGATCAATGCGCTCGGCCACTCCGCCGCGGTGTTTCTGTGAGGGGAAGTTAACAAAGAATTGTGCGAACTCCATGTTGGATTCGAAATTAAGTAACCAACTGCCTCTCAATCAAACAACGGCTCGATGTCTGAAGTCTATCTGCGTATGATTTCCGTGTTTGACGCCCTGATTCAGTGTCGAGTTGTTATTTATTTTATGTTTCGTTAACGTTTGTTTAGAACGAACTCTTATTTCATAAATCATGCAAGAATCTTTTAATGAGATGACAATATACCTTCGATAACGAAGACGGATTATCAACGGTTACCTTTCTTATTTTTAAAATCAAATGTTCAAATGTTTGTAATTCTGTGGGACCAAACTACTGTGGTCATCATTCTTCAGACTTACAAACTGCCAGCCGCGGTGGCCAAGCGGTCTGCGGCGCGCCAGTCACGGTCTGCACGGCCACTACGGTCGGAGGTTCTAATACCCCTCGGGCATGGATATTTGTGCCGTCCTTAGTATAAAGTAGTTCATAAGTAGTTTGTAAGCTTAGGGAATTTTGACCCCGTAGTTAAGTCCCATAAGTTCTACAAAAATTTGAACATTTGAACTTACAAATTACCTAAACTAAGTTAAACTAACCTAGAGACAAAACACAAACACAGACACGCACTCTCGTATATATATATATATATATATATATATATATATATAAGGTTAAAAAAAGGTAAAGCAGTCAACAATCCGAAGATTGGTTTGAACACCACAGTGCTTTACTAGGCACGGTCCTGTTTGGAGGTGGTATGCCGTTGCCTTCCTCCGACCTTCGAACTGACTTACCCAGCCAGTTATAGGGGGACCTACAGTTTAACGTGGGTTCCGAACCACGGTGCTACTCGGTATTTTTCACTTGAACAATAATGCCAGAGGTGAAAGAAGTGGAAAGTGACAGATAAAAATCCTAGGAGCTGGCGGGGATCGAACCCGCGACCTTTGGATTTGTAGTCTGGCACTTTACCACTGTGCAACCGATGCGCATATATATATATATATATATATATATATATATATATATATATATATATATATATATATGGCCGCAAAGTTCCTGACATGTGCGCCGAGAACCGCGCGGCGGTTATTTTTCTAGAGCACGACTACAATCCTTGGGTAGTACCCGATAAGAGGGAACCCTCGGAAAGTGCCGATTCTACGTGTGAACTGTTCTTTTCACACATAGTCTGTGATTAAACTTATTCACGGAATATTACTCTGAGTAGGATTCTGACACAGAGTTCTTCAATGTGGCCGCTCATAAAGTAGAACATAAACATAGTTGTGGAACGGCAGCGGACCACAATTACTTGTGAATACACATCTGTACCAGTAACCCAGAAACAACATCCATATGAATGTGATGGTGACAGTATTTAAGATTGCGGCTAGTAAGGACACACTCAGCTGCCCGTTGTGTTATCCCAAAACTAACTAATAAGTGCTCTGATAAAACTCATGTTGAGAGGCGTCATCACTCGTCACTTCATGAGCCGCTCCAACAGTTTATTAATATCAGATTCACGGGATGTATGACATTAACTGCGAATGGGTAAAGTTGAAATTGTGTACCCATCTGGGATTCGATCCTAGGTCTCCCGCTTAATAGGCAGTTGCCCTGACCCCTGAACCACTGTGGACACAGGGATCAACACATCTACACGCATTACTCAAGCACGCCCCCGTCAGATACAAATTCTCAACTTTATAACTTATATATGCCGACGACGGCCAACGATCCTACGTGCAGAGGCACTTCTAGGCCCTTATTCTTACTCTTAAGGGAATCAGTTTACCAAACTAAGAGTTTGAGTAATAGTGGGCACGGAAAAGTTGAGAATTTGTGTATGACGGGGGGAGTACTTGAGTAATTCCGTGCAGATATAGTGATCGCTGTGCCCACAGTGGAGTAGGAGTCAGCGTAACTGCCTAGAAAGCAGGAAACCCGTTTCGAATTCCGGCTGGATACAAATTTTCAACTTTACCCATTCACAGTTATTGTCATACAGTCTATGAATATGAATAGATAATAACTGCAGGGTCAGAAATGGCGACTGTTCTTTCGGAAGAACGAAGACACCACATGTAATATATAAAAATGAATGTTTGTGTGTTCGTATTTTATACGCGGCCGTACCGTCCAGTAAAAAATGTGTTAAACAACTGTAAGGTACTCTCCGCCTTGCACCGTACGGTGGCTTCCTAAAGGTAGCTCATCCGTTAATTCAGGGTATAAGCTATCTGCATTCCTAATTTCATTCAAATCCGTCCAGCTATCACAGCGTGAAGAGAAACAAACTTATTAAAACACTGTAAGGCACGCTCCTCCATACACCGAACGGTGGCCTACGAAAGTTAGCCTATTTATTAATGCAGGGTATAAGTTATCTCCATTCCAAGTTGCCAATTGTACCTCTGACCCATTTTTGAAAACAAAGGGTCTGTGGCTATGGAATAATGGAACAGAATATGTAGACTAACAGGAGTACCTCACGGAAACATGCATCTATAATATTCTCTTGCAGATGGCCAGATAACAATAGCAGAATATCAGCAGGATGTGAATTACATGCTTGAAAAGTTAAATGAAGGCTGTCGTATATGGTGTTTGGAACCTAATGCTGAAAAAACAAAGTAGACAGTAATGTGATAAAAACGAAAGATATAGAACTGAAAAGAAGGAATATGAAAAATGTGAAAGAATATCAATACCTATGAGTTATATTTGCTAAAGATGAAACGGATGACAAAGACATAACGAAGAAGATAGAGATAGGGATGAAAATTATCAATATTCTAAATACGACACTGTGGAATAACAACTTGTCCAGTCAAATAAAGGAGAATATATGTAAGGCAATAATAGAAGCATTCGTATGAGTCAGAAGTGTGGGTCATAAATAAAAATAGAATACCAGATACTGTTTACTACAGAGACTTCACACTGGAGAAGATACTCCAATCATTATAGATGCAATTAATGGTAAAATATTGAAATGGAACAGCGAAGGATACCATCACAAGCACTGAATTCAATTGAACCACAAAGAAATAAACGAGAGAGACGATGTAAGAAGTGCATGATCGCGCCGTCTAAGGGTCATGCTACGCCTTGCGGGAAAGCTCCTGCCGGAGGTTCGAAAATGTTTGTAGAACTTACCAACTACCTATGAACTAGCTTATACTAATGACGGCACAAACATCCATGCCCGAGGGGGCATTCGAACCCCCCGACCGCAGCGGCCGTGCTGACCGTGACTGGCACGCCGTAGACCGCTCGGCCACTGCGGCCGGCTGCCGGAGGTTCGAGTCCTCACTCGAGAATGAGTGTGTGACTTGTCCTTAGTATAAGTTGCTTTAAGTTAAAATGTTTGTAAATCTACCGTACTCAACCGCAGCACGGAGTCCCAGTACGCACGGCTAATCCGCCGCAGCTTACTTTAAGTAGTTTGTAAGTTCAAATGTTTGTAAATCTATCGGACCAAACTGCGTGGTCATCAGTCCGTAGCTTACAAACTACTTAAACCTAGGTAAACTAACCTAAGGATAACACACACACCCATGCCCCAGGGAGGAAACGAATCTCCACGGCGAACAACCGCGCGCTCCGCAGCGAGGCGCCTTAAGGTATAACCGCACTGAGCGGAACTGCACTGCAGCGGAGCGGCGCGGCACGACGCGGCCAAATATTCTTTACATGGAATTGAATGGGGCAGCACGCACTACGCGGCTGCGGGACTGCGCAGCGCTGCACTGCGCGCCAAAGTTGATCAACTGGCCGACTCTGCCGCGCCGTGTCGCGTTGCGTAGTTCCGCTGCCGCTAGTGCGGTCTAGGAAGCGTCGCGGCACTGCACGTCATTCGCGTCCTAACTCTGTTGTGAGCAAAATTAAATTTGTTTACAACAATGGCATTAGACGAGGAAAAGTTAATTGTATGTGTAAGTGAATACCCAGAGTTATATGACCTTCAAAATGAACATTATATGAATAGCACAAGAAAAAGCAACATTTGGAAAGAAATTGCCAAGGAATTGGGAGTACAGGGTAAATGAATTTCATATTTTTTTTATGTTGGTGCAAGGCATTTATTTTTGGTCAAACATTACGTACAATTAACGACAAGTTATTTTAATTTTGTGAAAGTGACAAATAGGTACTTATTTATGACTACACATGTGTTATAACATTTTTTTACTATTCGTTGTCTCTTCGACGACATCCCCTGTTAACCATGTTGTTTTGCCAGACCAAACTACCTTGAGGGGAATTGAAATAATCTTTGAAAGTATCCCGTATCTGAATAGCATTATTTACGAAGTTGCCTCCTATATGTGGAAGGTCTCGTAATTGTATCTCGTCAGTCTCTTCGGTATCCAACATCACCGTATCATGTCTGAGAAAATTGTGCAAGACACAAGTGGCAAGAATCACGTTGTCTACGTGTTCTGGACTCAGACAGATCTTGCGATAATAAATCCTAAATTTTTGACACAATATTCCAAAAGCATTTTTTGAAACTCTTCGAGCTCTATTATGTCTATAACAGTATACTTTTTTCAGTGGGTCGTCTAATTGTACAGCAGGGTAAGGTCTCATTAAATAGGTTTTTAATGGAAATGCTTCGTCCCCAACAATCACGTGAGGCACCCGAACTCTCATTCCTGGTAATTCTTTTGGGCCTGGTACATTCAAAGTATTTGTTTCTAGTTTTGCTGCTAAATCGGACCGTGAAAAAATCCCTGCATCGCTATTCTTTCCGAGGTCACCAACGTTTACATATATAAATTTATAATCTGCATCTACTAAGGCAAGTAACACTATAGAGAAAAACTTCTTGTAATTAAAATATAGCGAGCCACTTTTTGGCGGTGAGAAAATTTGTATGTGCTTTCCATCTAGTGCACCAATACAGTTGGGATAATGCCATTTTTCAGAAAATTCTTTTTCAATCTTCTTCCATTTTTCTTCATCTGGTATGGGCATTACTGTCTTGGATAACACTTCCCACAATGCTGCGCATGTAGTGTGTACGATTTCTTGTACGGTTGTATATCCCAGACGAAAAGATTCTGCTATAGTCTTGAATGAATCTCCAGTAGCAAGAAATCTAAAACAAATAAAATAACATTTTTATTTGCAGATATTCACTGCAAGGAGAAATGGAAAACTTTGAGGGACGGCTATCATAGAAGTATAAAGAAACGTAAATGCAAGAGTGGAGATGGTGCTACCAAAAGTAAAAAATGGAAATACGAGAGTCAAATGGAGTTCTTACGGCCGTATCTTCAGGAGAGAGCTACAAAGACTAACATCGAAAACGCTGAGTCAGCTTTTAGTGACGATGAAACTACTAACGACAAGTCTGTTCCAGATGCATTGGCAGTATCTCCTGAGCCAGTAGACTCACCGTTATCTTCCTCATCGGCAACATCACAAATGTTCAAAAATATTACAGCGAGGAAAAAGAACCGAACGCATCAGCTATCAGTAGCCAGTGTTCTACAGAATTATTTGAATTCACGGCCATCTACAAGTACACCGGCAACAACGGAAAGTGGAGACCCTATATATTCCTTTTTCAGAGCTATGGCTGACTCTGTCAAAGCCTTGTCTCCAGATCTACAACTAAAAGCAAAAAATAAAATTTATACTATAGTATCAGATTTAGAATACGAGAATCTACTTAGGAACTCTACAGGACAAGCCAAACCAGTAACAAAGGAAACAGCTCCACCTACATCTTATGATTTAAATAATCAATTTGCCGAATCAGTTCCATCTACATCTGACTTAAATAAGCAGTTCCTCAAAACGCAGACTACATCAGGACCTCAGAATATTCAGATCCAGAAAGTTCCGACTGCTTCTACTACTGTTCAACAGAATACTTCTAATACAGCCAACTGTGACTATCCCAGGGGAATGAACAACGACTCGCAAAGCATTCATGAGAGAAATCCCAGCAAACAAATCACATATATCATAACTTCAGATGGCTTCTACAGCCACAAAATGTTACATATGATTAAAAAAGCCTGTATTTATGGAAGTATGTCATAAATAAAAAAATACTTACCTAATAGTCACCATGAGTTTTTCTTCTACGCCTATCGCTTTTCGGAATAGTGTATCTGCTTTTGCTATATGGGGCTCCATAGTTTGTACTAACACGCTGAATTTTTCTTGAGACATTCTAAAGTACGTATGAAATCTCTTTGGAGCCTTTTTAAGCCGTGGCAAAAGTGTGTGATATTCTCCTTCTTCGCATCGCGAATCCGAAATGTTATGCAGCCATATTCTTCGCCTTTTTGTTGACTGCTTTTGCTTCAACCTTTCTTCTTCCTCACATAACAAAGAAATTATTACTACATCCATTTCACTGTCGTCCATTGTACTCGGAAGTTGCCCAACGACTGGCATACAAAATTTGCCGCGTGCTGTCGCGCCGTTGCAGTTCAGATGCGGTATACCAAACAGAGCCGCGTCGTGCCGCGCCGCTCCGCTGCAGTGCAGTTCCGCTCAGTGCGGTCATACCTTTAGACCGCTCGGATACTCCACCGCGGCTAGTTTGTAAGTCTAGCAACCGGTGACTTTAGTAGTTTGGTCCTTAGGTTCATAAACATATGAACATTTAAGAAGTATATAAATAATGTTCAAGAGAAAATAGAGAAACGAGGATTCGACGAATGAATGAGACTGGATAGACAAGAACCGATGACACTTAGGATATGAAATGCGGCAATGTTGTTGCAAACTCTTGCAATTAGAAAATACATTTTGCAGCTTTTTTTTTTAACTATGCAACGATGATTAGACTGAAAGGGCCTCTGTGGGTCAACAAAAATTTAAAAACGCGTATCTAAGCAACGTCCACTGGAATCAATTGCAAAATTCCATATGTTGTCTTTTTGACGCATTTTATACAGGCTAGCAATTGCAAAGGTCAATGCTGACTGGCAGGCATACGTTTAGTGTAGGCGGTAGCTGCGTCTGATATCCTGACGCTTAATGTTAATTTAATTAACATATGAGTTTCCTCACTCATTCTCATAGCAAAAAATATAAGTTCTGCGAAAAGTGTGTAATTAAAAATGTGGAGTGGACAGCACTAAACGTGATTACTAATTTACTTTACTGCTACCGACACGAAATCTGCAGCTTTAATCCATTACCGTCACAAGGGGCACGTTACTCAAGTTAACACACTTGAGTGCCACGTATTTGTAATTAAATTTTGCCTTCATTTCAGTCCGTGGTCCATCTGTTTTCACTTTAGGTGCGGAGGTATCTTGTAGAGGTTATTCTTCTGTCGTTTGCACAACTTCTCTTCAGATACATTCGTCTTACATTAATTTATAATTTTAGTAGGCTTACAGCTGGTATCCAACAGATGCCGAATGGCTTTGATCCTGCACTGAAGAGTCAATGAAACTGGTATAGGCGTGAATATGCAAACACAGAGATCTGTAACCACTCATACGGTAGCGCTGCAATCGACAACGCCTATATAGGACAACAGGTGCCTACCGCAGGTGTTTGAACGGTTCTTCTGTTACAATACAAGTTATCTGATATATTTGCAGAACGACCTATTGACCATAGCTGTTTGTTTTTTCTCAATGCTACCGGTTTCAGTCATTTACCATTATCAAGCGTTAGCAGAGATTAGCTAATAGCTTAACATGTCGTAATACAAGAATTCAAAATTATAACATAAGTATTTGTTGTCATTGCTCTAGTCATTGATATTATCACAGTTGCTGACTGCTGCTATAGATGATTTTGAACGTGGTGTTACAGTCGGCGTACGAGAGAAGTCATAGCATCTCCGAGGTAGCAATAAGGTGTGAATTTTCTCGTACGGCCATTTCACGAGTGCATCTTGAATATCGGGAATCCAATAAAACATCAAATCTCAGACACTGCTGCGGCCTAAAAGAGATCTTGCAAGAAAGTAACCAACTACGACTGAAGACAATCGTTCAAAGTGATAGAAGTGTAACCCCACTGCAAACTGCTGCGAATTTCAGTGCTGGGCTATTAATATGTGTCAGCGTGCGAACATTTCGAAGCCGAAGACCCACTTGGTACTCTTGTTGACTGTACGACGCGAAACTTCATGCCTCGACTGGGCCGGTCAACGTTTCTTGGTCTGACGAACCTCGTTTCTAATTATAGGGATGGTCGTGAACAGGAATGGAGACACCCTCATGAATCCACGGCACCCTGAATGTCAGCAGTGGACTATTCTCGCACGTGGAGGCTCTGTAACCGTGTGCTGTTGGAGTGATATGGGACCCTGATGCCTCTAGATACAACACTTGACAGGTAACACGCCCGTACGCATCTTGGCTGATCACCTGAATCCACTCATGTCCATTGTAAATTCCGACGGACTCGTGCAATTCCAGCAGGACAATGCGACACCCAACACGTCCAGAATTGCTACAGAGTGGGTCCAGGAATACTCTTCTGATTTTAAATACCTCCCCTGGTCACCAGACTCCCCAGATGTGAACATTATTAAGCATATCTGGGATGTCTTGCAACGTGCTGTTCAAAAGGTATCTCCACCTTGCCGTACTTGTGCTCTGTGCAGGCAACATTATGTGAATGTACTAGTAAATTACAACTACCTATCTTGTTGTAATACGTTAGTGTGTTATTAGCTAAACGTGAACCGGCGTAGATGGGAATTACGTTTATACTATGTGCTGTAGAAGTCGGGTTGCTAGTATTGTTAGGGTAGTGTTGTCTGAGGGAAGGAAAAATCCTCCCGGAAAAATGTTCTTTTTGTACTGCCATAAGCATCAGTTTTAAGCCCACTTTGTCCATGAGGTGTCATCGGTTTTAATGTTCTGTGAATATTACTTCTATGCGAATGATCTCCAGCTGTACCCAAGTACCAGACCTAACAACATAAATAAAGCGGTTGACCAGATGGTCATGGTGACAAGGGCGAAATCTTGGGACTAAACTGCAAGAAAGACTGAGGTAATCTTATTAGCCCATCAGAAATTAATAAGTTCAGAATTACGCGACCAGTTACCTCCCATTTGACTAAGGTATCCCAATACAATATGAGAAATCAGTTAAGAATTTGGACGCAATTATCGAAGAAAACTTAAACTGTGCAGATAATATCATCACCGTGTGCAGGAAAACCTCCGCTTGCCTCTGTGCCCCCAAGAAGTTTTATATCATCCTTCCTCAACATGTAAAATGATAACTTTCGTGCCATGACAAAAGAAATGCAAGATACCACTTCTGTAGAATCCTATCTGTTCCGGAGCACAAAACAAACACATATGCAAATTCCTACACTGTCGCTTCTGACCGTAGGCGCGGTGGAGTGGCCGAGCGGTCCGCGGTTCCCGACTCAAATTCCGCCACGACAAAAAAAAAAAAAAAAAAAAAAAAAAAAAAAAAAAAAAAAAAAAAAAAAAAAAAAAAAAAGATGTCTAAGACGCTTTGCTGCAGAACGCGCGGTTGCAAGCCGTCGGAGGTTCGAGTCCTACCTCGGGCATTGTGTGTGTGTGTGTGTGTGTGTGTGTGTGTGTGTGTGTGTGTGCGTGCGCGCGCGCGTTTGTGAGTTTTGTTCTCTTTAGTTTTGGAAACTTTTTTCTAGATTTACTATAACTAACCTAATATAGTTAATGTACGTAGAACATTTGTTTAGGCTAAGAGACGTCCTGAAAGCTCTAATCTTGCCACATTAAATAAAGGAGTAAATAAATAACTTTCCGTTAGGCGTCGTTTCTAGTACGGCTACGTGGGGTTGAAATACAAACACCTGTACGTATTACATTTGTTGACAGACAACACGTGTCTGGCTTTACTCTCAATCCTGTAAGTAAGGCTGACTTCTGTAGAAGAATGCTGTGGAAATCGACGGGAAACAGACCTTTCCTCCAGTGAAGTGCACCATTTCACGAAAGGGATTATCTCTTTCCCAGTTGACTGCTGCAGCGGTCCATTGTCTGCAAGACCCAATTACAGTGGACTTTTGTACAATTCCACCGTAGTTAAAGAGTTAAAACTGTTTTATCGAAACAAAAGTGCTGCTGAGCTTCTGAAGTATCGACGCACTGGGGCTGAAGAACATTATTCTAAAGTTCGAGTTAACTGGCGATTTGGGAATTGCTTCTGGGACAGTCCAGCGGCAAATTGCGCCATAAATTGTTAAAACGTCACAGCTGGCGCGGCTTAGAATGCCGGAGGCAATGTGGGAACTTAGAGCGGTGCACTAGATCAGACAAGACAGCTGGACATTCCTTGGTTCGTCATTCGGAAAGTGCTGCGATATGATATCCCCACTGCCTTCGTGAAATCACGTAAAGTGAACATGGTACGAAAATAAAAACTTTTGATGACTCACATTAAAATCAGCATTTGTTTCACAAGTGCAAGATTTGTCTTCCACTTTTGGGATATTTCACGACATTAGCGGCCCCTTGTCACTTATAGTATACTAAATTACTTGTCTCAACGTCATTTACATCGCTTTGTAGGTTATTAATAAGAAGCAATCCAGGCCTATGTATCTGTCAGTATAGATCAATAACTCAAGATAATTACAAATTTTGAAAAGACTTAGTATTTTTTACTACTGCCAGTATCCCTGAATGAGTTCTATCTGTCAGGGATTTCTTACAATTATGTTTCTTTAACGCTTTAAATGCGAATGACAGGAATATCCGTCCGCCGCTTTCTGTAGATAATAGCTTGTGGGAAGGACGAGATTTAGTCCTGGCAAATACAACTCTGGTATTAGGCGAGCTTCTCACTACATGGCAGCTCTCTTCAGCCACCACATCGTATTCTGGGCTAATTATATCAGTTTGCTCTAGGCCACAGGTCGACACTATGTTTCTAGTGAAGCAACGGCGTTATTGAGTGATCTTTCGCAATGGCCGAAATAAGACATTTATTAGATTGAAATATAGAGTAGCTACTTTTAGAAAGTGATGATAATTTTTGTGACAGTTCTGAAAGTTTTCAAGAGACGGATTTTGAGGTTAGTGAAAGTGAGTTCGATCGCTTGAAGATCGCTTAAAACTTTCATTCAGATAATTGCCGTAATCCGACTTGTATTACGCGATTTGAGCAAAGAAATATATTTTTTTCTAGCACCTTTATTTTTTATTCGGACAGCAAAGAAAAATGCGACAGAAAATGCGACATTTTTGTGTCTAATCCTCATATCGAAGTAAACACGAGTGAAATGCAAGATCAAAATCGCACGAATTAAGGCTCTTATAAAATATTTCAGAAAACATGAACAAAAACAATTCAAAATGTTCAAATGTTCGTAAGGCTTATGGGACTTTATTGTGGGGTCATCGGTTCCTAAACTTATGAACTATCTTATACTAAAGACAACACAAACATCCATGCCCGAGGGGGATTCGAACCTCCCACGCGGGAGAGCGCGCAATCCGCAACGTGGCGCTCCAGAACGCTCGGCTACTCCCGCGCGGCGAACAAAACAATGCAGTTCGCTTAAGCTCCGTACTGTGTTTAGCATTCGCTGGGAAACAAAATGGCGGATGCGCTAGTCTGTATTTTTAGGCGCTCTAGGTCATTCCATTTCTTGGATATTCAGTATTCCCAGATCCACAGAGTCAACAGGGAGTACCACATTTTCAGGTATTATCTATGACCACGGAAAATGCAATGGTTAAGTCTGCAATTAATAATGACCTAGGGCAGCTGCGTTCCTGCAGAGTTGTCAGTCCTAACAGAGAAGCAACACTACCTGAAATAACCACATAAATCAATGTGGGACTCTGAGGCGCATTTTGGAGTTTACCAGATATGGCAGCAGACGGCCGATTCCAGTTAGCACCATCGAAAGAGAAGGCAGCAGCGCGTTCGTGTTACTGCCTAGCTGGCCGGCTGCTGGGGCGCAGCCTACTATAGTCCGTGTCACGTAGGAAGACGATCCAGTTTCCAGTCGTTCTGCGCATCCCCTCCATTGCCGCACTGGCAGCCAACAGTATTCATTCTCTAGGCACCTGGCGGGCGGCGAGTTGCGCGTTGTTTCTCCCGCAGGCTCCACTGTTTTCTCTCCGCCGTAGCTCCTCCCCTCCACGCTTCCCCTATCGCTCCACTTCTATGCACGAAATCGCCTTCCTACATGACGCTAACTATAGGCCCCAATGGCCAGCACTCACCTGTCATCTAAGCGATCGCGGCCTACACTGCGCCGGCCGCTGTGGCCGAGGGGACCGAGGCGCTTCAGTCACGGTCTGCACGGCCACTACGGTCGGGGGTTCGAATCCCCCCTCGGGCATGGATATTTGTGCCGTCCTAGTTCGTAAGTAGTTCATAAGTAGTCTGTAAGTTTAGGGACTGATAGCCCCGTAGTTGAGTCCCATAGGCTTTACAAACATTTGATTTTTGGCCTACACTGCGTGACGTGACACGGCGCATTGGGGCCTTTTCTTTCGGTGGTGCTGATTAAAGTCTCTACTAACCAAACGACAACACCTACAGCTCTTCTGCGCTCCCATACTACTGAAAAACCGTGAATTGGTAATAGGAGTCCCGATTTCAGATGGCAAGAGTGTATAGTGGGGTTCAAGTGTGGCGCACACCC
Organism: Locusta migratoria; assembly: GCA_026315105.1. Taxonomy (NCBI): domain Eukaryota; kingdom Metazoa; phylum Arthropoda; class Insecta; order Orthoptera; family Acrididae; genus Locusta; species Locusta migratoria. Next base: position 129,501,655 of record CM048750.1, on the reverse strand, counting down.
TACGAAACTATGGACGCAAGTTGTAAACAAGACACTATGCAACCTGGTGCTCATCTCAGTGTGTATATAGTCAGCAGTTGCAGAAGTACGTACTAAGTTTACCTCGGCAGCAAGCGGAGTTCACAGGTGCACACGTGCCATTTGCAGGAATTTTCTTACCTGCAAAAGAGAAAGTGTATTACAGACATGTTACTTAGCAAAGCAAATGTCGAAAGTAGAGAAAGCAAAAGACAAACTTGCTTTAATACTATGTTTTAAAATTAAAAAGACTTCGTACTGTTTAGAATACCAGTGGTTGCCCCTGGAAGCTTTACAGTCTTATAATCTTCAAAATAACAACCTGAGCTAGCTCTATATTTTATGAAAAATTATTCGTGACGTTTAAGTGTAAATACATAGGACCTCTACCCACCTCTAGTAATTACATTTCCGTTGTACCCAGGAGTGAATTTATATTCTTATGTTAATCCATTTCTACATCTACAAACACACAAATCCTCTGCAAATCACATTTCAATGCGTGGAACAAGGTTTATCGAACCGTTTTATAATTTTTTCTGCCGTTCCATTCTCTAATAGAACGCGGGAAAAAGGAACTCTTAAATCTTTTAGTATGATGATCATGTCTCCCTATGTTGGTGGGTGCTAGTAAAATATGTTCACATCGGGAAGAAAAAGTTGTTGAAAGAAATTTCGTAAATACATCTCGCCGCTACGAATAACGCCTTTCTTTAATGATTTCCACCGCAACTCCTGCATCATTTCTCTGACAATCTCAGACCACTATACAGCGAAACACAAAACGTACTGTCATTCTCTGAAACTTCTCGATACCATTCCTCAGTCCCTTTTGGTGGGGATCCGCAATGCGCAGCAATACTCCAAAATAGGTCGGACAAGTGTAGTGAAGGCAGTTTCTTTAGTAAGCCTGTTGCATCTTCTGTTCTGCCAGTCGAACCTAGCCTTTGGTTCACCTTCCCTACAATATTTTCTGTGTGTTCTTCCAATTTCAGTTGCTCGTAATTGTTATTCCTAGGTATTTAGTTGAGTTTACGGCTTGTAGAATTGAATGATTTATCGTGTAAAAAAAAAAAAAAAATCACGCCACACAGCCCCCGCTACCCGTGTAGCAGCTTCCTGCGTGTAGTGGCCTCCTAACCTATTTAGCGGAACCCTAATACCCACCAACCTTGGCACAAGTCGAGGAATCAGCAGCCTACACGGTCACAGAACTGTCTGAGCCTCTGATTCAGACCCTCCACTCGGCTCTGTACCAGAGGACCACAGTCGGTCCTGTCGACGATGCTGCAAATGCTCAGCTCTGCCTTCATCTCGCAAGCAAGACTGGCAGTCTTTACCACCTCAGATAGCCGCTCAAATCCGGAGAGAATCTCTTCCAACCCAAAGCGACACACGTCGTTGGTTCTGACATGAGCTACCACCCACAGTTGGCTGCACCCTGTCCCCTTCATGACATCCGGAAGGACCCGTTCTACATCTGGAACGACTCCCCCTGGTATTTGGTCATTATCCATGAGTGCAATATCCAACTCTGGAACAGTTGTGGGAGCTGCTGGTCTCGCTGCATGCGCCTACGAAATACATCCCAGACATGTACAATCCGGTTTAAGTCTGGTGAACAAGCTTGCCACTCCATTCGTTCAATTCCCTGAGCTTCAAGCATATTGTCCATCGGTGCAGATCTGTGGGGTCGGGCGTTATCGTCCGCCAGAAGGAATCAATCGCCTATGGTACCAGCGTACAGCACAACAGAAGGTTGACGGATCCTGTATGTATACGTGTGAGCAGTCAAAGTGGCATTCTAAACGACGTAGCAGTTCTTAAGTCCGCCTGTAGTGACTCCTGCCCACACCATTTGTCCACCACCACGATATGGTGATCTTTCCTACACATAAGTAGGACTGTTCCGTGTTCCATTTTCTCTCATGACGAGGGAACGAAGACTGTCTAGTTGAACACAAAGTTTTGAATCTGTGATCAGAAACCGACGCCATTTGTTACGACTCCAATCCTGGTGCTCCTCCGCTCAATTTCTGTGGGCTAATCGGTGTCGTGGTTTTAACGAAACACGCCATAGGCCTCCGTGCATAGGAGCCCCATTTCCGAAGACGATTTCGGATTGTTTGTGTTGATACTGCACGTCCTGTTGCTACCTAGATGGTGCGTTGCTCCTGACCCAACAGATTGTTATCCAGAGATAATGGTCATCTCTTGCTCAAGTTACTCATGGACGACCTTGGCTTTGCCTTCTTTTAACTGTCCTTGATGTCTGAAATGGCGTCCAGGACATAGCTGCAGCCACCTTCCTCTTTGTCTGCCCCGCTTTCAACCTTCCTATGGCTTTCATGCCATACTTCGTGTAAGTAACTTTGTTGTTGCACTGCACTAACTGCTCACTACACTACCTGAACCGAACTGCTTGTGTAACTCATTCGGTCACCTTTTGGCAAACACGAGATAATAAGCAACCCTGTCTACAGCACCTTTCTGTTATTACCACTATCTCGGTTGCCGTAATGTTGTTCTCTCCTCTTTGTAAAACTGACAAAAAGACATCGAACCATTTTAGTTCATCCTGCAGTTCAGAAACTAAATATTTCATCAATCCCCTAACTGTTTTGGCCAGTGTAAATTGACTATCTTTCGTTTATTACTCTCCTGGCCATTAAAATTACTACACCAAGAAGATGACATGCTGCAGACGCGAAATTTAACCGACAGGAAGAAGATGCGGTGATATGTAAATGATTAGCTTTTCAGAGCATTCACACAGGGTTGGCGCCGGTGGCGACACCTACAACGTGCACACATGAGGAAAGTTTCCAACAGATTTCACATACACAAACAGCAGTTGACCGGCGTTGCCTGGTGAGACGTTGTTGTGATACCTCGTGTAAGGAGGAGAAATGGGTATCATTGCGTTTCCGACTTTGGTAAAGGTCGGATTGTAGCCTATCGCGATTGTGGTTTATCGTATCGCGACATTGCTGCTCGCGTTTGTCGCGATCCAATGATTGTAAGCAGAATATGGGATCGGTGGGTTCAGGAGGGCAATACGGAACGCCGTGCCGGATCGCAACGGCCTCGTATCACTAGCAGTCGAGATGATAGGCGTCTTATCCGCATGACTGTAACGGATTTTGCAGCCACGTCTCGATCCCTGAATCAACAGATGGTGACGTTTGTAAGACAACAACCGTCTGCACGAACAGTTCGACGACATTTGCAGCAGCATGGACTATCAGCTCGGAGACCATGGGTGCGGTTACCCTTGACGCTGCATCACAGACAGGAGCTCCTGCGATGGTGTACGCAACGACGGACCTGGGTGCATGAATGGCAAAACGTCATATTTTCGGATGAATCTAGGTTCTGTTTACAGCATCATGATGGTTGCTTCCATGTTTGGCGACATCGCGGTGAACGCACATTGGAAGCGTGTATTCGTCATCGCGATACTGGCGTATCACTCGGCGTGATGGTATGGGGTGCCACTGGTTGCACGTCTCGGTCACCTCTTGTTCACGTCGACAGCACTTTGAACAGTGGCCGTTACATTTCAGATGTGTTACGACCCGTGATTTCTATGCTTCATTCGATCCCTGCAAAAGCCTACATTTCAGCAGGATAATGCACGACCGCATGTTGCAGGTCCTGTACGGACCTTTCTGGATACGGAAGATGTTGGACTGCTGTCCTGGTCAGCAAATTGTCCAGTGTTGTTGTTGTGGTCTTCAGTCCAGAGACTGGTTTGATGCAGCTCCACAATACCATATTCCGAGCAAGCATCGCCGACCACGGTGGCCGAGGAGACTGAGCCGCTTCAGTCACAGTCTGCACTGCCACTACGGTCGGGGGTTCGAATCCCCCCTCGGGCATGGATATTTGTGCGGTCCTAGTTCGTAAGTAGTTCATAAGTAGTTTGTCTGAATCTGATCACTGTATCGATCTCTTGGTCTTCCTCTGCGGTTTTTACCCCACCCGCTTCCCTCAAACGCTAAATTCACAATTCCTGGATGTCTAAGAATGTGTACTACCACTCGATCCCTTCTTTTAGCCAAGGTATGCCAGAAACTCCTTATCTTCCCAATGCTCCAGAGCTTTCACCTATTGAAAACGTCTGGTCAATGGTGGCTGAGCAACTGGCTCGTCATAATACGCCAGTCACTTCTCTTGATGAACTGTGGTATCATGTTGAAGTTGCATGGGCATCTGTACCTGTACACGCCATCCAAGCTCTATTTTACTCAATGTCCAGGCGTATCAAGGCCGTTATTACGGCCAGAGGTGGTTGTTCTGGGTACTGTTTTCTCAGGATCTATGCACCCAAATTGCGGATAAATGTCAGTTCTAGTATAATATTTTTGTCCAGTGAATACCTGTTTATCATCTACATTTCTTCTTGGTGTAGCAATTTTAATGGCCAGCAGTGTATTTTGCATCATAATTCGTAACACATGTGAAATGTAACTGCCACTGTTTAAAGTGCCGTCGATGCGAACAAGAGGTGACAGAGACTTGTAACGAATGGCACCCCATACCATCACGCCGCGTGATACGCCAGCATGGTGATGACCAATACACCCTTCCAATGTGCCTTCACCGTGATGTCACCAAACAAGGATGCGGCCATCATGATGTTGTAACCTGAATTCATCCGTGAAAATGACGTTTTGCCATTCGTGCACCCAGGTTCGTCGTTGCGTACACCTTCGAAAGCGCTCCTGTCTGTGATGCAGTGTCAAGCGTAACCGTAGCCATGGTCTCCGAGCTGATAGTCCATGCTCATTCACACCTGGCTGCATCTGCTTGACGATGCACGTATATATTTGTGACGTCATAAAAAGCGACAGTGATGCAGAGAGAGGCAGGGCTTCGCACGACTCGGCATGACCCTGAGCGGCGCCGTGGCCAGTGACAGCCACTTTGTCGACGTCAGCTGGTGGCGGGTGCAGGCAGCGCTGTGTCGTGGCGCGGTGTCAGGGCGAGCTGCGCAGAGCCGCAGACCTGTGGCGACTGCCGGCTGCTAACGATCCCTGAGGGTGGCAGGGCCAGGCACTAGGCAGGTAGGAGGCGGGACAGGCGCGCCCGCACAGACGCCGCGCCGTGGGCGGCCCGCACCACACAAATTGCCTGAAAAGCCGGCCCAGCCCTGCCCTGCCAGGGCCCGCCCTCGCCTCCAGCTGCACGCCCTCAGGCAGGTGGAGGACGCACCCGCACGCCGGGGGCGTGTCGCGGCAGTACGCACGTGGCTGTTCTGACATTTAACTGACGAAATTTAAGGTCATGTGACTGTCTCATACGTAAACGCTTAGCTGCAGTTTTACCCCCGACGAAAGTTGATGCAACTTCTAAAAGTTTCAGTTTAGCATGAGCTACGTAATCCCCATCTCATGTTATAGTTGTTCTTGTACAATACACAAAAGGTAGGTTCACAGATTTGTGACTGGCTGGAAGACTTCCTAAATAATAGAAAGCAGTACGTTGTTCTCGACGGCGAGTGTTCATCAGAGACGAGTGTATCGTCAGGCGTGCCCCAGGGGAGTGTGATAGGACCGCTGTTATTTTCTATCTATATAAATGATCTGATGGACAGAGTAAGTTGTAATTTGCGGCTGTTTGCTGATGATGCTGTGGTGTATGGGAGGGTGTCGTCTTTAACTGACTGTAATAGCATACAGGATGACTTAGACAAAATTTCTACTAAATGTGAAGAATGGCAGCTAGCTCTCAATGTAGAAAAATGCAAGGTGATGCGCATGAGTAGAAAAAACAATCCTATAATGTTCGAATACAGCATTAGTAGTGAGCTTCTTGATGCTGTAGCGTCGTTCAAAATCTAAGCGTATCATGGCAGAACGATATGAAATGGAACGAACATGTAAGGACAGTTGTGAGTGAGGCAGACAGCCGACTTCTGTTTATTGGGATAATTTTGGGAAGATGTACTTCATCTGTACAGAGACCGCGTATAAAACGCTTGTACGACCACGTCTTGAGTATTGCTCAAGTGTTTGGGACCCGCAGCAGATCAGTTTAAAGGAAGACATAGAAGCAGTTCAGAGGCGAGCAGCTAGGTTTGTTACTGGTAGGTTTGACCAATGCGCGAGAGTTACGGAAATGCTCCGGCAACTCAGTTGGGGATCGCTGGAGGAAAGACGACGTTCTTCTCGTGAATTTCTGTTGAGAAAATTTAGAGGGCCGGAATTTGAAGCTGAATGTAGTACGGTCTTGCTGCCGCCTTCTTACATTTAGCGTAAAGATCACAAAGACAAGATAAGAGAAATTAGGGCTCGTACGGAGGCATATAGGCATCTCATTTTTCCTCGTTCTATTTGGGAGTGGAATAGGAAAGGTAATGCCTGGTAGTGGTACAGTGTACCCTCCGCCACGCACCTTACGGTGAATTGCGGAGTATGTATATAGATAGATAGGGGTAAAAGTTAAGCAGTAAGCCCCACACAGCAATTTATGCACTCTATACACTTGTCAAAACAAGGAATCAGTTGAGATATCTAGTATCTCAAATATTGTCATTGGCAGAATGAACTAAAACGGTTTGACGTCTTTTTGTCGGTTCTACGGAATGGAGTCAACAACATTATGGCAAATGAGACAATGGTAATAACCAAAACGTGCTGCAGAGGGGCTTGACTAGTGTTTACCAAACGAATAACACAAGCTGTTGGGTTCAGACAGTGTAGTGAGCAGGTAATGGCATCCAACAGCAATGAGACTTACCCGAAGCTATGGCATGAAGAGCCATAGGAAGTTTGGAAGCGGGACAGACACAGAAGGAGGTGGCTGCAGCTATTGGAGTATCCCAAAGTAGTATACAGAACCTTGACGCCATTTCTGACGTCAGCAACCGTTGAAAAAAAGGCGAGGCCAAGGTCGTCCATGGGTAACATCATTATTTCTGGCCCCGGTGGAGTAGCCGAGCGGTCTAAAGCGTCTCGCTGCAGAGCGCGCGGTTGCTCGCCGTGGAGGTTCGAATCTTCCCTGGGGCATTGGTGTGTGTGTTTGTCCTTAGGTTAGTTTACCTAGGTTTAAGTAGTTTGTAAGCCACGGACTGATGACCACGCAGTTTCGTCCGATAGATTTACAAACATTTGAACATTTTTGAACCTTATCTCTGGTTATCAGTCTGTCGGGACAGTAGGCTGAATGCAACCAGCTGCAACTCACCCTCTAAGCAGTATCAGCGCAGTTTGAAATCGACTCCGCCGCGGATGTTTGTGTCGTCTTCAGTATAAGGTAGTTCATAAGTAGTTTGTAAGTTTATGGACTGATGACTCCGCAGTTAAGCCCCTTAACCTTTACAAACATTTGAATTTTGAAATCGCCTTCGGGAATGCGGCCTCTACGCTTGGAGGCCTATGGTGTTTGTCCCATTGAAACCACGACAACGTTTAGCCCGCACAAACTGGGAGTAGAAACTTAAGAATTGCACTCGTAACGGATGGTACCGGGTTCTGTTCACATATGAGGCAAGATTTTGTATTCTACCAGACAATCGTCATTGTCTCATCTGGAGAGAAAGTTATACACGGTACAATCTTGTTTATCTCATCATATCTGAATCAACCATAGAAGCGACTACATGAAGCCGTTAGTGACTGTATTGCTGTTCCTATTTTAGGTATGACTATCTGTCTAGGCCAGATAAGTTGTTGTAATTTTAATCTCTTTTTGGATTTGACATGTAATTTTTAACCTTTTACCTCATATTGTCTGAAGGTGTCCTTTGTGACACTGAAACCTAAGTCACATTCAAATGTAACTTCCTACAAAGACCTGTAGTTTTTTTCTATCTATTTAGTGATGTTTTAACTATCTTATGGTAATCTATTTTCCTGTTCTGCGGTGTCCTAAGGTTCGGGTCTGCTTGTCACCGGCAGGTCTAAAATGATATCTGCTCCCATCGGCAGAAGGTAATTTTCGGACAACGCACTTTGAACAATTTCACTCAGTTCTCTGTCCCTGTCTGAAATATCTGAGTCTTCCAGTCTACAAACGTTAAGTTAAAAATCTCTACTTAATGCAGATATGCCAGGTTTGATAAGAAGCTATCCGTAATGGGGCACAGATTGGGGACGAGGTGGTGGAGTATACGAGACCTTACCCCAGAATTTATTTCAAAAATTGACAGATAAATCTCGAATTGATGCTTAATTGTAAAAAAAAAAAAATTATGTCACAAGAGGGCGCCTATGTATCTATGGCAGTGTATATGTGACTTCAGAAGAAAAATTAGCTGACCTTCACATTTGTTTGAATGTGTCTGAAAAAGACTAAAAAAGAATAAAAATAAAAAAGAATAATTGATTTAGACTAGCTATTGACAAAATAGTTCATTACCCTGGTACGCCACATCACAATCTAACTACAACTTTACGCACCGACAGTACTGAAGTATCGAGGCACCGCTTCAATGATTGGTTTTATTATACTTTTTGTACCAGAACTATAGTGGCTCATAAAATGATCATACGAAAAACTTTGTTGCCAAAATACATAGCGAATTCCGTAATTTTGGCACAGGCTCCCGTAACACCGTCATTTTTGTCCAGAAATCTTTATAATTATGGCCAAATCGTAATACTTGGCATGTCTGCTAATGGTATAACATGACTAGGAAATTCATGCGAAATATTTTCCAAGTTTTCCCTCATATGTTCTGCCACTAGTGCAATGCTACAATTGAAATACCAAAAATGTTTTGTCACAGCAAGAGGTGTCGCAGAGGAAGAACCACGGAACAAAGGTACCTTTAGTAGAATGCCACTACGTTGGTTAAATTATCCGTTTCGAGGACATTTGTTCTCTTGACACTTGCTCGATCTTTATGGACACAACTTGCAGATGCAGCGCTTGGTCTTTTGGGGAATGTGATCGCTGGAGAATGGCGAATTTCTTTACCCTGTAACCTAACAAGATGCTGATCAAATAGGATATACGAGGCGCGTCCAGAAAGTAAGTTCCGTTTGGTTATATAAAACGAACGGGTACAGTTACAGAAAAAAAATATTGATTGTACAAAAATCTACAACTGTTAAACAACTTTTCTACATAGCTTCCGAAATTTTGTAGGCAATTGTCATAGCATGGCACAAGGTTTTGTGTGCCTATTTCATAGAATGTTGCCGCCTGTGTATTCAACCATGTGGTAACATGTTCTTTCAGCTCGTCATCATCGTTGAAGTGTTGTCCACCAAGGACAGATTTTAAGAGTAAGAAGAGGATTACTGTAAAAAGATTTTTTTTTCACGATAATACCTGACCTCACACACCGAATGTGACCAAACAATTCTTCAATTCTTACGGAAATTTCAATAGGACCTGTTTGATCATCCTCCATACAGCTCGGACCTCTCTCCTAGTGACTTTCATCTCTTTTTACACCTAAAATCTGTCCTTGGTGGTCAACACTTCAACGATGATAAAGAGCTGTTAACACATGGTTGAATACACAGGCGGCAACCTTCTGTGAAGGATGCATACAAAAACTTGGGGCACGCTATGACAAGTGCCTACAAAATTTCGGCAGTTATGTGTAAAAGTAGTTTAAGAGTTGTAGAATTTTGTGCAATAAAAATTTCTTCTGTATCTGAATACAATTTGATTTTATTACCAAACGGAACTTACTTTCTGGTCGCGCCTCGTAATTCTTTTGCCACGGTCCCTGCTGTTTTGATACTTCACAGAGCTGTAGTAAACCATTTTCTCATCACAGTGTTTCCACCAGATAATCTGCTTGCGCTTCGGTGGTGTCTGTTCACCGAGATATATTTCTCAGGTTGTAAGATACCTGTTAGTATTATGTGTCCATATTTGTTAACGATGTAATTGTAGATAAGAGATTTTGTTTTGTTATAAATTAATTTCAAGGCTAATTATAATGTTTGCTGTATTTAATGTATATCAAAATTTACCGTAAAGTATTTTTCAGAACATATAGAATCTCCATGTAATTGCTATGCAGAGAAAAATGGTTGTTCTTTGCTGATAGAGTTTAGAGTATTCTATAGGAGTATGTCATTATTATTGGAATGTTATGGAAAGTGAATCGATGTATTACGAACGCTCAATACATATATTTCAACTTAAAGTAAGTTCTGCTTTTGTCTACAATTACTTAATCTCTTCAACATGTAATTTTGATGTAGTAGAAAGAGAGTCTACGTGAGCTTCCTCACGTGGAATTACGAACCTGCAGATTTTACACACGGGACTTTATTTGAAGCTAATTATAAAATTGACTGTTATATTAGACACAGATACTCCTGGCAATTCCAGATTAGGTAGTGAATTTTCCATTCGGTACATAGAGTCCTTCTGTTATCCACGAAATTAAATTAAAAAGTTTACAGTTTCCCGCATCATTGCAGACCATGAATCAAGAAACTAAGAGCTGCATCGACACTACAAAGTCTATCCTGTGGTGGTAAGAAATAAATAAAATTGTTCCTTTTCAGGAATTTCGCAGCCCCTTATCAGAAACTGACGAGAGACTTTTAAAGAGACATTTAAATCAAAATAATTATGTCATACGTAATGAATACAAATATTTATTATATAATTATGCTACAAGGTCCTTTCATAGTTATATATATATATATATATATATATATATATATATATATATATATATATATTGTTTGTATAGTCTATGGGACTTAACCACGGGTCATCAGTCCCTAAACTTACAAACTACTTATGAACTGCTTACGAACTAGGACGGCACAAATATGCATGTCCGTAGTGGCCGTGCAGACCATGACTGGAGCGCCTCAGTCCCCTCGGCCCTTTCACACTTAGTAAGATATAGAAAATCAAGAATCTTGTAGTGGTGGTGTACGGAGACGCGAAGCGACTGCAGTGCGGTGGCACAGTCGCTGGAGGGCGGCCGGGGCGGATTACAATTGCAAACCAGGCGCACTGCACGGACGTGAGGCGCCTGCCGACGAGGCTGCCGCCATTTGGCAGCCATCCCGGGCTCCTCAACGGGGCGAGCGACTTCATTCTTGCTGCGCAGTCTGCGCCTCTGATCAGCCAAATAGTCCAGCAATTATGTCGACCAGTATCGCCAGGCACATTTCGATTCTTTATTCCTTCCTCTGTACGGAATACAGGCTTCGTTCCCAGTCCTGTATTGCAAACACGTGAGCTGCAATCCTGATCCTCGAAATCAGAGAAAGAAGAGGAAGAAAAGGGCAGAAAAGAGGGGGAAAAGAGAAAAAAAGGAGAGGGAGGAAAAGAGAAAAGAACAGGGGGAAGAAAGAACAGGGAGAAAAAAAGAGAAAAAACAGGGAGAAAAAAAAAGAGAAAAAACAGGGAGAAAAAAAAAGAACAGGGAGAAAAAAAAGAACAGAGAGAAAAAAAGAGAAAGAACAGGGGAAAAAAGAGAAAGAACAGGGGAAAAAAGAGAAAGAACAGGGGGAAAAAGAGAAAGAACAGGGGGGGGGGAAGAGAAAGAACAGGGGGGGAAAGAAAAAGAACAGGGGGGAAAGAAAAAGAACAGGGGGGAAAAGAAAAAGAACAGGGGGGAAAAGTGAAAGAACAGAGGGGAAAAAGTGAAAGAACAGTTGGGGGGGGGGGGGGGGGAAAGAAAAGGTGAGAAAAGAGAGAGAACAGGGGAAAGGTAGGAAAAGGAGAAACATTAGAAGTAAAATCAGGAAAGTAAAGATGATACAAGGAAGGGAGGATTATATATATATAACAACAGGTAATGAGGACGGTAGTTGTGTTTTCGACTATTATAAATGTATCCAGAATGAAACTTTCACTCTGCAGCGGAGTGTGCGCTGATATGAAACTTCCTGGCAGATTAAAATTGTGTGTCGGAACCGGGACTCGAACCTGGGACCTTTGACTTTCGCGGGCAAGCACTCCACTGACTGAGCTATCCCGACACGACTCACGATGCCGCCTCACAACTTTACTTTCGCCAGTACCTCGCCTCCTACTTTCCAAACTTCACAGTAGTTGTCTTGCGAAACTTGCAAGATTAGCACTCATGGAAGAAAGGATATGGTGGAGACATGGCTTATCCACAGCCTAAGCGATGAAGTTTGGAAAGTAGGAGGCGAGGTACTGGCGGAAGTAAAGGTGTGAGGCGGCATCGTGAGTCGTGTCGGGATAGCTCAGTCGGTAGAGTGCTTGCCCGCGAAAGGCAAAGGTCCCGGGTTCGACTCCCGGTTCCGGCAGACAATTTTAATCTGCCAGGAAGTTTCATTATAAATGTAGTTTATACTAATGGTGAACTTGAAGTATATATATATATATATATATATATATATATATATATATATATATATATATATATCAATCATACACTAAGAATTGTAATATGCACCTAGTATTTTTGTATGTAGTAATACTTTGCACGTGCTTTAAAGTGTAAGTATTCTTAAGATAATTGTTTTTCCTAGGATCTGAGGAAGGTAGATAAACACATATGCTCGTTTTTAAGTATATATTGTATATTTTGTTCTGACATCCAAGAGGATTTCTTCAATTCGGATCTACCGGAACGAAAAGTACATCTAATCTAATGTTGCACTCCGAAAGAATGTATAAGAAATTAAAACTAAATTAATGTAAAGAAAATAGAAAAGCAGTCAACATTCGGAATATTGGTATGACCAGGACCGGCCTCAACCGTCAAGGCGACCACTTGGCGCTCTCTGTTATGTAAACGGCGAACCTGCCATTTTTCTGAACAGGGTATGTGACTGTGTTATTGAAATCGACTTAAATGGTCAATTACGTAATCTCATGCTGATTACATTGTTCTTTCTTCGTGAATTTAAATATTTTACAATAAATAAAAATTTGAAATAAAATCAAAGTGATTTGAAAGCCCACTGTGACGTCATTGCTGCTGCCGCTGTCTTAACATTCGGAAGGCCTAACGCAGTGATATTGTTTGGAAAACTTCGCCTTGTTGCCGTAGGACTCTCTTCTAACCTGTGGTACTCTAGCACCAGAAAAACGAGTTTTTCAATGGAGTACGCTAACCTCCTTTCATGTTTCATTAGTGGAACTGATCGGTCTGGGCTTCGGATCACTATTTATACTAGACATTATGTATGGCGATTACAGCACCATCTGTTAGCAGCTTTTGTAACTATTATTTCAAACTGCTGTATAAACGTCTTACAGCTATGTTTACTGCATTCCTCTATCGATCTTTGTTTTCGAGATATTTAATTTTGAAATCAGGGAGTCCTTTTCTGGACACCCTGTATGTATGTTTCTCAATAAGTTATAGGAAGGAGATGAATAGGTGGAGGAGACGGGCTGAACGGACAGATACAGGGTAGAGGAGGGAGTGGATAAAGAACGAGAGGACATATTCAAAGAGACAAGGAATGAGGGGAGGAGGAGCTGGTACGTAGGTAGGAGGGGGAGGGAGGACATGGAAAGAGAAACTGGGTGGAAAGATGAGTTGGTAAGGAGCATCGGTATGTCATTTATACCGAATATGTAGGAGGAAGGCGGCCACTACGGTCGGGGGTTCGTATCCCCCCTCGGGTATAGATATTTGTGCCGTCCTTAGAATTAGCTAGTTCATAAGTAGTTTGTAAGTCCCATAAGCTATACAAACATTTGAACATTTGAATTTTTTGTAGGAGGAAGGAAAGCAGTGTGTACTACATAAAAGACAAGGATAATCAGCGACAAGCGGCCACGTCAGACGGCGAGCGCTGTGCCCAGCGCCCGCTAGCTGCCCGCACTCCTGCCTACTGCCCGCTGCCCGCTGGGCGGCGAAACTCGGTCACTGCCTGGCCGCACCGCACGGCTCCTCCGCTCGTTACGTCCCGCCAAACTTTCCCCAGCGGGCGCACCTAGCCGCTTCGTGGCCCGCAAGTCACCGCCAGGTCGATATCAAACTGTCAGCGGCGATGCAGTCAAGAAGCGGTTCTACTGCCCCGCCAACTCCTCCGCTCCCCTCTAAAGCACGGCACCACCCCTCCCCACATTATTTCCCCTCGTAAGGGATGCCACTCTCGCGTGCACGTCAGATAGAGACGACGGCAGCGGTGAGTGCTCCCTGGCAAACTTTGGAATCTTATTTCACAAGTTTTACAGCTTCAGTGCTTCGCATCGGCACAGTAGACGATCCATTTCGGGTCTCAGCACATCGTTAGCTACTCGCTTTACCTGCACTCCTGCCAGACTGTGAGGTGGTGGTGTCAAACCCATAATTACTCCAGTTCGAGTTATGCAGACTGCGTCTGCCACTGATGCTTGTCCCTTTCGCTCTGTCCGTAACGGCGATCTATAAAACAGGTAATCCCGCGGTCTTTTCGTGTTTGACAGTCGAGGTAGTCTAAGACATGATCTTAAACTTAATGACGTACTCTAAGAAAAAAAATTCGTATCACAGATTTATCTGTAAAATATCATACCATTCAGACCATGGAGGTAAGAATAAAGGAAGATGTTCAAAAATGTTCAAATGTTTGTTAAGCTTAAGGGACTTAACTGCGGGGTCATCAGTCCCTAAACTCACATACTACTTATGAACTACCTTATACTAAAGACGACACAAACATTCATGCCCAAGGGGGGATTCGAACCCCCGACCGTAGCGGCCGTGCAGACTGTCACTGGCACGCCGCAGACCGCTCGGCCACTGCGGCCGGCAAAGGGAGATGGCGCCATGTATCCCAGCCGTACGACGCTTTGAAACGATAGCCGCCATGACACTCCGACCGAAACAATGGCAGTGTGTTACAGCTGTGTCTGTATTTACACTCGCTAATTGCATCATATACGCACGTAAAGTCATCAAACTGGTTAAGTTTTTGTTTCAAATAAAACTTCGAAAAACGAAAAAATTTCGCTTTTATTCTGTTTAAAAATAGTAGTTACTACAATATTACGAATCACAAACGTGGGTGCTTTAGCTAATCTAACGATCGTCAGATAAAATAATTCAACTGAGTAAACCAACGACAGATTAACGAGCACAGTGACGATATCTTTTCTTTGTGTAGTAGGTTTCATTAATATTGAAACTAGGTTTTGCTTTCGAAATCATGCACTTAACAAAAATCTAATTTATATTTTATTCATTCGTAAATAGTATGTTAAGTGGCGGAAATAACTTTTATCGCCGCGGTGGAGTAGCCGAGCGGTCTAAAGCGTCTCGCTGCGGAGAGCGCGGTTGCTCGCCGTGGAGGTTCGAGTTCTCCCTGGGGCATGGGTGTCTGTGTTGTTCTTAGGTTAGTTTACATAGGTTTAAGTAGTTTGTAAGCTATGGACTGATGACCACGCAGTTTGGTCCAATAAATTTACAAACATTGTTTTTAACTTTTATCTTTAGGAAATCGAAAATCGTAAGAGAAAAATACGCTACATTACAAGTAAAGATGTTGTATAGCTTCGTTCACAATGAAAGTCGTAGAATCACCGTTATCGACGCAATTTACACATGAAATGGTATTTCTTTCGATTTCGCGTTATAACCAGAACGATTCGTACATCACACAAGTCACCACAACAGTGCAAAATCCTTGCAAAAGCGAGCAGAGGTGGAGGGGTGGAGCGGCGGAGCGCATTGAGGCGCTATGCTACGATGCACGAGATCGTTTCCCGTCGGGGATTCTCATCTCCCCTCGGGCATGGACGTTTGTGCCGTCTTTAGTGCAAGGTAGTTCATAGGTTATTTGTAAGTTTAGGGACTGATGACCCCGCAGTTAAGTCCCATGAGCTTGGATTTTTGATACTTTTAGATGTCTAATTCTGTAATTATGCAATCGTTAAATCAAAAAAGAAATAAATAACAGCTGCTGGCGGGTTGCAAACGTTTAAACATACATGTAATATCTGAAAACAACAGTGGTGTGAAATCACGTGTAGCTGAGGTGCGGAATGAAGTGAAAGGTGTAGAGATAAAGGCGCTAGGCAGACAGCTCACTCGGCCGCATACAATCAGTGACGCAGCGTAACAGCAACGCCACCTAGATAGATATTAGGCCTGTGCGCTGCCTGCCAAGAGTAGTTCAAATGTTCAAATGTTTGTTAAGCGTCTGGGACTTAACTACGGGGTCATCAGTCCCTAAACGTACAAACTACTTATGAACTACCTTATACTAAAGACGGCACAAATATCCATGCCCGAGGGGGGATTCGAACCCCCAACCATAGTAGCCGTGCAGACCGTGACTGAAGCGCCTCAGTCTCCTCGGCCACCGTGGCCGGCCCAAGAGTAGTCATAACACAGGAAAACTATTTGTCTTATGTAACTTTTTGCTGAGTCGGGGAACACGTACACTTTGCACGCTGTGTTTCAGAATGTCTTTCGTGTTATATATGTGATTCTCGGTGGAGATATTAGCTGGTGTGAGACAAAATGCCTAATAAGAATCGTCCGATTCCAATATAGGTACGGTATCTTACTAATCGTTAATATCTTTTACCAAATCAAATTTGTTTGTCAATCACATAAATAACATTACGAACATGAAAGGAGTACGCAAAATAATTTTCACTTAATTTTTGCCTGTCATACAGCCTTGAGCATGTTTTGTTACAATAACCTAACCTATAATTCTGTAGAAAACAAGTTTATGTAATATTTTGTACCATTTCATTAATCGATATAACATACTGTACTTATTTTCATATCTTTGCTGTAAACCAAAGACTTTGTTTTATCTTTGGAGTGTGTCTTACTCTCGCAGTTGTTGCGTTTAAGGAGTCGATGTGTGACCTTCGTGAAGGAGAGTCGATGTCTGATTATGGCAGAGTTGAGTCGATGAGTAGTAGTCGTGAAACTGTCGGGTTACTCTGTCTGTGTGTTAAATTCTAAGGGTAAAAATTCAGACAGTTTTGAAGAGTCGCAGCCAAGTCTGCAGATTGTAATTTTGTATGGAAATTAATTTGTCTCAAATAAGGTAAACTTGTACTTTTCTATTGTTATGTATGCTAGCATGTATTTGAACTATTGTAGTTGGTGTTTGTCCTTTTGCTAATGAATACTGTTTAGTGCAGCTTGCATTTATCATTTAACCCTGAGTCATTTTACCAGTTCCTCGTTTCTTTCACCAATTTGAATTGCTATCCGTTCTGATCATTGTTTCATATGATAGTGTTACATAATTATTATGTTTGTAAATTTATGTGCTAATTAGAACAGTTCAGTATAGGGATTTTGTCATGATCAATTGATCTATTAATGAGAGTAGGAAGTAGTTTGTTCATAAATGTAGTAAAGTTCATAGTTAGAGATTTTCTCAGTCTTTATGAAAGTTCAAATTATTAAATCAGTTAATGTTAGTAACAGTTAAAGTGATTTGTCTGATCAGAAGAGAAGTAGATCACGAAAAGAGATGAGAAATATTTGCAGTGAGTAAGACTTGAGACCATTACCAGATTTGTAGGACATTTTTTATTACGTTGAATCAGTATGGTAATTGTTGTTCAGATAGGCACATTATCAAGTGCAGTGATTTTTGGTATCTAATTAATATCAAATATCTTTGTTTGACATCCTGTTTATTCAAGTAAAAAATTATCACTGTAGTAGCACGCTCTTTGTGTTGGCTCTCAGTCAAATTGTCCATGTATAGTCTGGCTACTGGTATATGTTGCACGCTAACAGATTTGAACTTTTCATTTGCTCACATTGTCTCTCACACACGAGATTAATGTGTAAACCAATTACGAGTTTTAATTACTGTAAACTTATTAACTACTGTACAATTTAAAGTGTTATCCGTTGCGCATCAAACAAACTACACACACGTAAGATCATTGCATCCCATGTCAGTTGCAATTTATTCTAACAGGGCAAAGGAAGGTACTAAGTCTCATTGCTTAGTCAAATTATTTTGTAACCAAAATTAAAACACAACATTTATTTGTGAATTTTAGCGGGGACAGTCTCTTAACACAAACAGTGACACGCTCGCCCCCTCCCCCCCCCCCTCCACACACACACACACACACACACACACACACACACACACACACACACACTTTTACCAACTCAAACTCACACACACACACCACTTTTAAACATTCTGAAACACAGTATGCAACGTATAAGTATTCCCAAACTCAGTACAAAACTACATGAGACAAATAGTTGCTAGTGGTATGACTACTCTTGGCAGGCAAGCGCAGAGGCCTTGTATCTAGGTGGCGTTAGTAATAGGCAGGTGACGGACTGTGGCGCAGCACAGTACAGCACAGCTGCTTCCCCTATTTGCGCAACTTGATGGTGGCCAGCGGCTACGCACATCGACACGGAGAAAGCTGCGCACGTACTTTCTGACGACCCCTGATCTCCGGGCATTCCTTCTGACCGTCTTCATACGGAGTATAATTTCCTCGCGCTTTCCTTCCAGACGAGATAAAACTGGCCACAGCGCGGCGCTCTTCCGACCAGCAACATTACTGGACGGATGTTGTTCGTAGTCTGCTGGACGGAAAGTGGAACGCTGCGTCACTTCCGCATTGCGCGCCGCAGTAAGAGCAAATACTGTTCGAAAATAATTTAAGCACGTACTAGAAAAGGAAAATACTTCACAAATAATATCAATTTTTATACGTGGTCACTTACCACCTTTCCGTTTCCAAGGCCAACTTACGGTTACTGACGAATGTCGCACATACAGATAAAATATGCGAAATTCGAAGGTATGAAGACAAAAGATGCAAATTACGGGACGAAAGTGTTACATTAAATGCTTTCAGAAACAATTTTATTAACTAAAAAATGAAAAAAAAGTTTATCTAGAAGTACATCTAGCAGCTAATGAAACACAATTCATTGACAGACAATACAAATTAAAACATCCCACTGATGATGCTGCAACGCCAGCGAAACTGTATGGGAAAAAATCAAAAAACATTGGCGTTTGTTCAAGGCGGGCCTTACATATAAAGCAAATTTACAATTCATTGTTTTCAGTAAATTACTTTAAGAGAAGGGAGAATTGAAATTGGACTTATCATTTAATGCTGGCATCCTGTGTCATACGTTTAACTTACAGTGTTTCCAACAAGGTAACCTTTCTACTTTTCTTTATGGAATGTAATATTTTACAATTCAAATAATATATATAGATAGTACACCTATGAGCGTAAAGTATTACATTCCATAAAAAAGACCACATTGGAAATACTGGAAACCGACAAACTTATCACACAGGATGTCAACTTAGTATTAAATAATAAGACCCAATTTTCATTACCGAGCTAGATGGCGCAGTGGTAAGACACTGGACTTGCATTCGGGAGAACAGTGGTTCAAATCCACCTCCGCCCATCCAGATTTAGGGTTTCCGTGATATCCCTACATCACTCTAGGCAAATGCCAGGATGGTTCCTTTCAAAGGACACGGCCGAATTTCCTCCGCTCATCCTTCCCCAAATATGCGAGCGTAAACTCTGTCTCTAATGACCATGCTGTCGACGGGACGTTAAACCCTAAGCTTCCTTCCCAATTTTCATTTTCCCCTCTGTTAAGTTATTACAATAATAAACTGATGTATTTCATCAGTTGTTAAATGTACATCAAGACAAATAACATTGTTTCCATTTTTACTTAATAAAAATATTTCTGTTACACTTCAGCGTCAGGATTTTTATTTTCTTACTTAATAGCTTTGTAAGTCGCTTATTTTTGTGTGTCTGCGACATTCATCTGCCAGTCACCGGAAAATAGCATAGCAAGCTGAGAACGATAAGTAAAAAAATAAATATTATTTATAGAACATTTGAAATGTTTTCCTTTCGTAATATTCCACAATGTTTTGTGAAGAACCGACGAAAATCTTATAATTATCAATTTAAACACACTTTCCTATAGTGAAATGTGGTCACCTGTAAATCTTCTACAATATACTGCGCAATCCACCGCAAGGTGCGTGGCGGAGAGTACCCCGTACAACTACTACTCGTTTCCTTTACTGTTCCCCTCTCAGGTGAAGAGGAAACAGATGAAGACGAGTTACGAATATGATAATGCGAGAAGCATTCAACAGAGCACCGAAAGATCTGAGTCGCAACAAGGTCCCTGGAGTAGACAACATTCCCTCTTAAACTGCTGACAATGGAAGACCGATCATGAAGAAATTATTTCACGTGGTATGCTAGATGTATAAGATACGGGAAATACCCTCCGACTTCAAGAAGAATATAGTAATTACAATTGCAAATAAAACAAGCGTAGACACGTGTGAAACTTAGAGAACCATCAGTTTAATAAGTCATGCTTGCAAAATACTAAAACGAATTATTTACAGATTAATGGAAAATCTGGTAGAATCCAACATTGGGGAAGATCAGTTTGGGTTTAGGAGAAATATAGGAATATTCAAGGCAATACTCACACTGACATACCCTAGAAGATAAGTCAAGGAAAGGCAAATCTATGTTTTTAGCTTTTGCAGATTTGGAGAAAGCTTTTGATAATGTTGAGTGGAATACAATCTTTAAAATTCTGAAGGTAGCATGGATAAAATAGAGGGAAAGAATAGCTTATGCAAAGTGTACAGAAGCCAGGCAGCAGTTGTAGGAGTCGAAGGACGTAAGAGGGTCGCAGTGGTTTGGACTGAAGTAATAAAGGGTTACACCTTTTCTACAATGTTATTCAATCTGCGCATTAAGCGAGCTGTAAAGGAATGTAAGGGGAAATTTGAAAGAGTAATTAAAGTTCAGGGAGACGAAACAAAAACTTTCCAGTTTACCGATGACATTGTGATTCTGTCAGAGGCAGTAAAGGGCATGGAAGAGCAATTGAACGGAATGAACAGTGTCTTGGAAGGAGGGTATCAGATGAATATTAACAAGAGTAAAACAAGGGTAATGGATTGTAGTCTAAGATCACAGGCGGAGCTGAAGGAATTAGATTAGGTAATGAGACCACGAAAGTAGTAGATGAGTTTTGTTATTTGGGTAGCAAAATAACTTATGATAGCCCAAGTAAAGAAGATATAAAATGCAGAACGGCTATGAGAAGAAAAGCGTTTCTGAAGAAGCTAAATTTGTTGACATCCAGAATTAAATATTAGGATTTTTTTTCTGAAAGCATTTGAAATATGGTGCTACACAAGAATGTTGAAGATTACATGGATAGATACGTAACTAATGAGGAGGTGCTGAATAGAATTGGGTAGAAAAGAATTTTCTGGCTTATCTTGACTAAAAGAAGGGATCGATCGGTGTTAAACATTCTGAGACACTAAGGAATTGTCCGTTTAGCATTAGGGGGAAGATTTTAGGGTAAAAACCGCAGAGGGATACCGAGAGATGAATACAGTAAGCAGGTGCAAACAGATGTAGGTTGCCATTCTTGTTCAAAGGTGAAGAAGCTTGCACAGGGCAGGATGGCGTGTAGAGTTGCATCAAACCAGTTAACGAGTAACAAAAGAGAAAACCAACACGCCGTCACCTTTGCAAATGAACCACATCCTCTCAAAATTCTTCCAATGATCGAAAGTAAATCATACGCCTTCCCCACAAATGTCTTTACTCGCTCGTTCTATTTCTTACTACTCTCAACGTTACGAATAGATATTTAATCGTCGAAACTGTGTCACGTACCACACTAATAAAACTGTATTCTGACATTATAGGATTGTTTTTGCTACTCATCTCGTAGTACCCGCGAAACCCTGTTGACAGAACAGAGGTATGTGAGTAACGTACTGCGTGGCTTTTCCCGTTTGAAGCACCACACAAAGGAGATACACAATTAGATACGCGTAATGCAGCAATCTGTATTTAACTACGACGTCGCGACAGTGCGCTTACTCTTGCGAAGCAGTTATCTATCCTTACAGCAGCTAATGAAGCAGTATTCCAGGCAATTTGTGTCTGCCTGCAACGTCTTTACAGCGGGAGTGCGGCACATGTCTGAAAACTAATTATCCGGCTCGGAAAATCGTTCCTAAAGCTGCTCCGTCAGATTGTATTCCTCGTCTTTATCACCAACTAGGTAGGGAAGCGTGCTTATACTAGTTCCTTTCTCATGTGTAACTCACATGTAACTGTTCCAAAATTTACATTACGAGAAGAAACAGAGACCATCGCAACAGAAAATCATCGGAAGTGTCGCGCAACCCCTATTTCCGCTCTTACTCCCTCCATGCCGAGAGTGAAATCGTCTTTAACATCTAGACCTCCCTTCCCACAACACCCGCAAACTTATATTCACCCATAACAGGTATTTTACTTACACCGTTCATTCTACGCTCCAGACTCAATATTGTACTGGTGGCCGACCGCGGTGGCCGAGGGGACTGAGGCGCTTCAGTCACGGTCTGCACGGCCACTACGGTCGGGGGTTCGAATCCCCCCTCGGGCATGGATATTTGTGCCGTCCTAGTTCGTAAGTAGTTCATAAGTAGTTTGTAAGTTTAGGGACTGATGACCCCGTAGTTAAGTCCCATAGACTATACAAACATTTGAACATTTTTTGGTAAAATTTTACGTATCATGTCGGCGGCCTCGAGTGATTATGTTGGAAACATCAACAACACGATAGAAAATCTTTGCCCATTTGTTCGAACCACATAGAATGACTCTATTAGTTTATCGTACAGACCATGAAGTAAACAAAGAATGCTGTTCCTGCTTTATGGTTGACAGGTTCTTGTATGTACCCTCGTCCGCTCAGTAAAAATAATTGCCTTCGTAAAGCGAAGATTACATGAGAAAACATTAGCGTTGTCAAGCGATGGGCTAAAATGAGGACTCACAGGATTCTCACTATTCAGTATCGGTTGCCAACATTATCATAGAAGGCCGCTGGGATATAAGGTAAAATTTAACGGCACTGGGAGGTATGAAACAGTATCTTTTACGTGTTAAGGAAAATGCCTGACACAATAACAACAAATAAAAACAGAAGTATATACTTCTCATGCCATTTTCGGATTATATAACTTTTGTTAGCCTAATATTTGAAATGTAACTACAATTTCGTTGTTCGTATATTTATACAATACCAAGAAATAATGTTATTTCGATACTGCGATATTCAGAATTCCAGAGCTGACAACATGTCGACTTCGTAGTTCCACCCGTGCACCGCTACATGCCTCTCCTGGCGCATCATCTTTTTTTATATCGGCATTCATATGAAAACATCCATTTCCTTTAACCACTATTAATCACTGCGAAAATGAAGCATTTGAACGGCACAAGAAAGTGAGTTGGAAGCACTCCATGTTTCGATATTCACTTATTTTAATACGTTATCTTAACACTGCAGATGCGCTGCATTACAGCGTCTTTGGTCGAGGCGAATAGCCAATCAGTGAGCTGATTGTTGGAGAATGTAGAACTTTATTCAAGCTGTAGATAGGAAAATTTCTACTTCCTTTTAAATAATATTTATATTCGTGAAATCTACGACAAACAATCTTTCGAATTATGTAACTTTCATTGGCCTTCTTGTACGAATAAATTAGTAATCTGTACCACAATTTTCGTGTTAGCGTATTTATATAATGATATTTTCCGATAAATATAACATGATTTTAGAAAAAATAAGGTGGACAGAGAAAGAGAAGGTATAGAAAACGTACTATCTCAAGGCAGGAATATATAAATAAATACCCAGGCAACGCCGTGTTTTCAACTAGTCTAATATATAAAGCAGAGTGTCCGTATGTTTGTACGTGTTGCATACAAATCTACAGTTTTGTTCCAATCTTTATGAAAGTTTGTACACGTAAGCTTCAATCCATGAGGACGGTTGCCGAAGTGTAAGAATCGCATACGATATATAGTTCACGAGATATGACAACAAACAATGAGAGCGTGAAAAACTGCTGCATTTTGCGACAATGCTGGTCATTTTCTCTTAAAACATTGGACCGATTTTAACCAAATTTGGTACACACATTTCTTACCGTGAGGTAACAATTGCCGAATGGTTAAGAATCACAGACGGCACATGGTTCAAAATATATTACGCCATAACCAATAGAAATCGCAAAAAACGCCATATAATGCGTGGAGGCTTTCGAAGTAGGGCCTACACTGTATGAGAATGACAATACTTAGCGACTTGCAACTAACTTTAAATATAATTTCAAACCTTTATTAAACTTTTTCTCGCTGGCAACCATAGTAAAATTATGAAAGGAAAAAAAAGTTTCTCGTATACTACTTTTCCGCCGTTTATGGAGTAAAACTATGGCTCTCGGTATGACGTCACAATTTATAGTTTGAACTCTACAAATTGTAGCGACAGAAAATTTTACAGACAGTATACACATATATATAGTTTAATGTAGCTTCTAAATTGTATCACAGTACGACACTTAGTTCATGAGATATGAGAAAATAAACAGTAACGTTCCGCTGTTCATGAACTAAAACTACGGCATTCGGTATGACGTTACAATTTATAATTTCCACACTACAAATTGTAGCTGCAATAAATTTTACAGACAGTATACACGCATATAGTTGAGTGTACCTTCTAAATTGTATATCAGTACGACACGTAGTTCATGAGATATGAGCATATAAACAGTAACGTTTATAGAAAACAGCCCCTTTCCGCACCAAGTTTTAATCTATTTCGTCTTTACTTCTAATTGTATTCCCAAAAGTTCAAATGTTCAAATGTTTGTAGAACTTATGGGACTTAACTACGGGGTCATCAGTCCCTAAGCTTACAAACTACTTATGAACTAGCTAAGACTAAGGACGGCACAAATATCCATGTCCGAGGGGGGATTCGAACCCCCGACCGCAGTGGCCGTGCAGACCGTGACTGGAACGCCTCAGTCCCCTCGGCCACCGCGGCCGGCTTTCCCAAGAGATTTTACACACATACAGCCCTTATACAAATGAATATTTACATAGGGAAAAATGGCAGCAATAAATAAATAAATACCCAGGCAACGCCGGGTTTTAAGCTAGTAAATCAGTTGCACAGAGGTAGAGTGCCAGACAACAAATCCAAAGGTCGCGGGTTCGATCCCCCCCTCCCCCAGGTACTAGGATTTTTATCTGTCACTTTCCACTTCTTTAACCTCTGGCAGTATCGCTCATGTGAAAAATACCGAGTAGCACCGTGGTTCGGAACCCACGTTAAACTGTAGGTCCCCCTATGACTGGCTGGGCAAGTCAGTCCGAAGGTCGGAGGAAGGCAACGGAATACCACCTCCAAACGGGACCATGCCTAGTAAAGCACTGTGGTGTTCAAACCAATCTTCGGATTGTTGATTGCTTTACCTTTTAAATAAATAAATACGCAGGCAACGCCGTGTTTTCAGCTAGTTGAATATAAAATTAAGTTCCGGTAAATCAAAATAGTTAAAGTGGTAACGAGCGTAATACAATAAAAAGAGAACGCACCGTTCCGCCACGCATTACGTACTTCACAGTTGCGGTCGAGCCTCGTCGACGTATCTGGCGGTGTGGCTTAAGCCGTTTTACTTCCAGTCGGCTGCCCCTTGATCTCGGAACAGCGCGCAGTATTAGATTTGTGTGTGTGTGTGTGTGTGTGTGTGTGAGGCGGACGACGCCTGCCGCCGCTTCCTCCCTTCCGCCTCGGCCGCCCCCGCTGCCGCCGCCGCTCGGTCCTTCCTTTCAGCGCGGCCAGGCGCCGATGCGTCGGCGGGGCAGAGGCCAGGGCTGGGGTGTTGGTGTGTGTTTGTGTGTGTGGGGGGGGGCGGCCTCCTCGCCTTGTTTGGGCGTATCCCGGTGCATTAGCTCCGCCGCCCCGTGATCCGCTATCGCGTTTCCGGCCGCGCCGGCCAACTTCGCGAAAGAAGGCCGCCTTCCCGCGGACGAGCTACGCGCGCAAAGAAACCCCATACATCCACCTCCACCTCAGGCCGGCGGCTGCCGGCTGCCGGCTGGCAGGTAAAAACCCGGGCCACGGCGGGGCTCCGCCGCCCCCTGCTCTCTTCTCTCGGGTTATTGCACGTCTCCGTACCTGACGAGCAGCAGCTGCTGCAGTAAGGCGGTAGTATGTCATGTGCGACGACGGGAAAATTCCCAACACGAGCGCTGGTGCTGGAGACTCCCCCCCTGATGTGATGACGACACACACTGCAGCAAATTACTACAACTTCTTAAAGTTTTGTAATTCACTTAACATTTATTGTTGAGACAGTGCATATAGAGTACATTAACTATCATATTTTTATCATACACAATATTTCTGTAGTCCACCTGACCGCCATCATCAGGTGAGGAACCATGGCCGCTCCCGCCTTGACATGAGTGACTATGGACAGACCAAAACTTTTGGCTCTGGCCAATGATAACTTGCTAGCTGTCAACCAATGAGATGTTGAATTTTCTTAACCGAGATATGGGCGCTGGACGCCCTCACGTGCTATAAAAATTCTTGTTTAACCTATACCTAACCTAACTTTCACAAGGGTTTCTTTTTTCTTTCTGAGTACCTGCGGGCGTGTAGCACCCGAATCTCTGGTTAAGAAATACGCAGCATCTCATTGGCTGACAGAACATGCAGTATCTCATTGGTTGACAGCTAGCGAGTTCTCATTGGCCGGAGCCAAACGTTTGGTCTGTCAATAGTCACTCATGCCGTGACTGACAAGGAAAGTACTTAGGCTCGAACAAACAGAAATACACCAAAATCGTATGATAGATAATAATTTATAAAGGTCTCTTACTGCACTACTGATACTCCCGCATCTGCAAAACTTTGCAGTCGTCCAGTAGAGGCCTCTGCGTGTGCCAAGCTGCATTGCACTTTGACCTGCCGGTACGCCAGTAGTCACGGTGCAGTGTGCCTCTGAAGTTGCCTTTATTGACTTTATTTGTGTAGTGAAGCGTCGGATGGGTTGGCGATTGGTAATCAATCCTGCTAATATAGTGTGACTGGTTTAGACGAAGTTACGAAGGAACCTTCTTCGTGAAGATGGTATTGGTGTAGAAAATGAATCATTCGCATTTTACCTGGTATCTATTACAATGTTTCTAATCAATGTTCTTATTTCTGCACTATAATATATATACCAGAAAAATGTGAATGATTCATCTTCTACACCAATACCGTATTCAAGAAGGACGGCTCTTCGCAATTTCATCCCAATCAATCGCAATACATTAGCAGAGTTGATTACCAATCCCCAACCCATCCGATGCTTCACTACACAAATAACGTCACAAAACGCAACTTCAGAGCCACACTGCACCGTCACTACTGGCGTACCGGCAGGACAAAGTGCAATGCAGCGTGGCACACGCAGAGGCCTGTAATGGGCGACTGCTAAGTTTTGCAGATGCGAGAGTATCGCTAGTGCAATAAGGGACCTCTACATGACCTCTCACACGATTTTGGTATATTTGTGTTTGTTCGAGCCCGAGTACTTTCCTTGTGAGTGAAACTGGTTTTTTTTCCTCCTTTATTGTATTTTCATACTCTCGATTACAGCCAGTAGGTTGGCAGCAGCTACATAGGCTGCTCTTCAGCCGAGAGAGTAACATACATGGATGTGATGACAAAATATATGACAGGCGATAAAACAACGGAGAAATAGTGACATGGACAAGGTGACAATTCGGAGTACAAACAGTTGACAGATGATTAAGTCACATTTAGTCAGTTAAAAACGAGGAGCCACGGTGACATAAAAACCATATAGTACGACAATAACACAGGACGGCGACTACACGGAGACACTAATAAAATACAAGATGCGACACTTGTTAGCGGTGGACGCAGATAAAACAACACACACTTATCTGGAGCACTGTACACAATACTGATCGTAGCACTGTTAAAACTGGGGGTGGGGGAAGGTGGGAAGCGCGAGGGAGGAGGAGAAGGTGGGAAAAGAGGAGGTGGGGAGGAGCCGTAGGGACTCCAGGGTAGGGAGGAGGTTAGCCAAGCGGGGGAAGGGGAGGGGAGGGGGTCGGGACAGGGGGCTCTCCATCTACGGGGTGGGATCAGGGTTGATAGGACGGGTACATGTCAGGACGGAGGATGTCATCATGGAGGGGGAGGCGGCGGAAGTTACCCTGGGAAAGGATATGGAGGGTGTGGAGATGAAGGGAGGGGGGTATACAGCGGTAGAGGCGTGGCAGAGGCCCGGGGTCGGTGAGGATGGGGTGGACCAGGGGGTGCGGGATCCTATTTTGCGGTTGGTGTAGAGGATACGGATATGTTTTAGGTATTCAAGATGGGGTAACGGGATAAGATCATACAGGATCCGCGTGGGGGAAGGGAGCTGGATGCGGTAGGCGAGGCGGAGGTGTGAAACTGCGAACGGTTGACTCTATATATGCAGCGAAAGTACAAAGGTGCATACACTAAGTACAGAGAGCGCGCCTTTACTCGTAGCTGCTGACCCCCGGCGTTAAGGGAAGTTGCAGCGCCTCCATTGGAGGGTAATGTCAAAAACGATAGATCGCTAAGAATTATCATTCTTTGCCATTTGATGCACATGTCGATGTTTCTTCGGGTCTTATTGTAAAATATAAACTTTCACGGCCGGAATGGTCAAAATTACTAAAAATTTCCGGGCTATTATGCCGTGGTCTAGTGGATTTATTGTCGAAACCCAACGTTTCGTCCTCGACTGCTGAGGACATTCTCAAGGTGGATCGTGGCACTTTGAATGTCCGATACACACCCTGGCTCGCTCGGACATTCAAAGTGCCACGATCCCCCTTGAAAATGTCCCCCGCATTCGAGGACGAAACGTTGGGTTTCGACAATAAATCCACTACACCACGGCATAATAGCCCGGAAATGTTTTGTAATTTCTTCAGGTCTGTCAACACAGGATTCGACAATTTACTCAGAAAATAACCACTGTCACGGTTAATTGTGTTATCTGTTACTGTGATTTCATTAAATTCTTTCAAAAAACACAATCCCAGTAACGTAGGGTATCTGCAACAACAAATGTTCAAATATTTGTAAATCTTATGCGACTTAATGTCTATGGTTATCAGTCCCTAAGCTTACAAACCAGTTAAACAGCGCACTGCCAAACCGCCGCGATTCCTCCGCCGCGGAGCAACCGCGAGCTACAAACACGGCCTTAGACCGCTCGGCCACTCCACCGCGGCAACTTGTGTCTCGTCGTATAACATCCTGTGTCCTTCTGAGAGACAGTGCTCAGCCACCGCGGATTTTTTCAGGCTGCATCAATCGTGTATGGCGGTGATATTCAACACATCTGTCACTGACGGTACGGGCTGGCCAATGTATGTATTTTATAAACGCCAGGCTTCCTTACACCTAAATCATCTTTAACAGAACCAAAAAGTGCTCTAGTATTAGCCGGCGGTCGAAAAATACATCTGATTTTGGTTTCTTTAAAATTCTTCCTATCTTGGCAGACACGTTACCAGCACAAGGAAGAAAAGCGGGAATTTTTTTGCTTTTAATACTGTAAGAATGTTAGGTGACTGATGAAAATTTTTACTACTAGAATGACAGGAATATTACTCCTTTTTAGTCTACAAAGCCAGTCATACGAAACGACAGTATCTATATTTCTTCGTAGAAAATTACAATCATCCACTGAACAGGCACAAGGACATTACGAAGAAAATTTATTCACAAGACGCAACATTATACGTATTCGCAACGGTGTATTAATGTAACACCGTGCAGCAGAAGGTGAAGATTCCCGTTTACAGAGCGCCGCCCAAAGCGGTAACACCCCGCGCACGTCGTGTGACGTCACGTCACGCCCCGTCCCGTCCCGTCCCTCGGCAGAGCGCCGCGCATGCGCAATGGAATTCAGGCCACTTGGGTACCGCGCCGCGTTCCGGCTATCCGGCGTTTCATCAGCGCCGCCTCTTCACCGGCAAGGGGAGGCATCTGCAGCAGTATGGCGAAAAAATTCCAGCACGCCTAACCAGTTTCTTCACGTACGCTGCCACTGGCGTGAATTTTTTGAGAGCCGTAACGCGAGCTTGCCAATAATTGAAATGCATATTCCAGAATGAAACTTTCACTCTGCAGCGGAGTGTGCGCTGATATGACACTTCCTGGCAGGAAGTCTGAAATGCGTATGTTAATCTGAACTGGGTTTATTTCTACAGCTTTACGAATCTTGGTATAATTTAAGTAATGGCGGATGAATAATAAAATAGTATTTTACAAATTATTTATCTGGTACGTCCATCAGTTAACAGCGACGACAATCGATTACTGCTTGCTTCAGTATCCCAAGTCTTGTGTTTTTACAGTTAGTGGTCCGAAGTAACAACATGTGTGGACGGAAGGAAGGAAGCAAGCTTGGGGTTTAACTTCCGGTCGACAGCGTGGTCATTAGAGTGAGTTCACGCCTAGATTATTATTATTATTATTATTATTATTATTATTATTATTATTATTATTATTATTATTTTTAATTCGCTGAGCCATTTCCAACCAACCATCTCGGCATTCACCTGGAGTAATTTACTGAAATCAGGGGAAACCTAAACCTCGATGGCTGGAGGTGTATTTGAGCCACCATCCTCCAGAATACGAGTCCAGTGCCTTACCACTGCGTTACCTTGCTCGGTACATGTAAGGGTGAAACATAATTCGTTATTCCATTTAATGAGCTGCTTTCTCCACTAGATTTTTCAAAACCAGAACATTATTCTCTTCAAGCGTACAAAAATAAAATTGAAAAACTTTACCGATCGTACCTCTACTTTGGCGAACGCAAACTGTGTCAGACTGTGTAGTAATAACGTGTATCGTTATCTACAATAATTTCGTCCCTATCTGTTAATTTTCAGAGATTTTGTGACTATACATACGGAACTTCCCAATTAAAAGCTGATAGGCTATTTTTAACTGCGATCTAGAAATAAAATGTAGAAAAAGTATATCATGTTTACCTCACTAATACAAACATTTCCTAACAATGGCCGTACTGAATTGCCAACAACATGGTATATGCACCTAATGCTGTGTTGATCGATCTCTGGCTCTACGGACTGCTATGAAACTCCGTGAAAGTGAGTCCAGAAGTCCCGTTACTTTTCTGAACGCGTCTGACACCTAATCGTTTGCAGGAGGCTGCCGATTATGTTCTGTTCGTGACCTCTGGATCCGTGGCACGGATCCTGCGATTCATCACACCCAGACATGCTCGAGGAAATCTCAAATTTGGAGTCCCAGTGGACGTCTCCGTCTTTGGAGATCCAATGCATATTCTTGGAACCATTCCCGGGCGGCGTGGGGGCGATGTGGTCGCGCATTTTCATCGCATAACACCACATAATATACTGCGTACTCGGGACTGCAAAGAGATGTGGCTCTTCTTCCAGCTTTAATAGCAGTTTCGAAACGCTGGCTTAATTTGTTACACAGCTGTGTATGACCTACAATGCATCAAACGTAAACTGACCAGCGACCACATTTTTCACTACAAAATTTTCAAAAGACGCGCGATGTTTTACTTATTTGAGAAGTATCGTAGTAACTATGAGCATCAACGGAAAGAGAGCCAGTTCCATTATCAAGCAGAAATTTATTACTGTAATGTGTGGAAGAATCAATTTTTTATCGAACATTTTCCTCTGAATCGAATGGGAAAGACTGGATAGCTCAAAGCAGATGCGAATCGAAAACTCGTGGTTTTTTATGTTTTATGTGAAAACTAATAGTTTAAATGAAAAAGTAGTTAGCTTCACTTCTTTCTCATAAAACAATTTTTTAAAGGCACTCGATATACCGGAGCGGCGAATTTGTATTTTGAGTAGAGCTGTAGCAAACCGTATGTATTCGGTATTAAGTAACGAATATTTTGGCTAATACGAAATACCGAATAGTTAATCATGAATACATTTTGTTACTCGCATCTACCGCATCAATACTGACCTGCGCATGCATACATTTCCTTATTCACATCAACCGTATCGATACGAACTCTTTAACGAAAACTAATACGGAGAATGTGTATTTTCTGTGATACTGTTTGTTATGAGATGAGTAATATTTATAGATATCCGTGACGAACTTAAAGTGCATATTGCATAGCTCTACGATTTCAGATGATTAATTTTGTTTTTAACCATTTTGGGTTATACTTATTGGACCGTGTTTGCAGGTTAATGCTCGTTGACCTTACTTCCGCTTTTCTACATCTACATCTACATACATACGCCGCAATTCACCGTAAGGTGCGTGGCGGAGGGTACACTGTACCACTACTATGCATTTCCTTTCCTATTCCACTCCCAAATTGAACGAGGAAAAAAAGAATGCCTATATGCCTCCGTACGAGCCCTAATTTCTCTTATCTTGTCTTTGTGATCTTTACGCGAAATGTAAGTAGGCGGCAGCAAGATCGTACTACACTCAGCCTCAAATTCCGGCCCTCTAAATTTACTTAACAGAAATTCACGAAAAGAACGTTTCTTTCTTCCAGCGATCTCCAATTGAGTTGCCGGAGCATTTCCGTGACACTCGCGCATTGGTCGAACATACCGGTAACAAATCTAGCTGCTCGTCTCTGAACCGCCTCTATGTCTTCCTTTAAAGTGATCTGCTGGGGATCCCAAACACTTGAGCAATACTCAAGACGTGGTAGTACAAGCGTTTTATACGCGGTCTCCTTCACAGGTGAAGTACATCTTCTCAAAATTCTCCCAATAAACCGAAGTCGGCTGTCCGCCTTACTCACATGCTTTTAACGGAAACTTAATTTTTATTGTATTTTGTACCTGTAAAGGTTTCAGTTTAATGGTTAATTGTATGTTTTTGATCTTTTCTGCTATAAAAACAGTTTTGTAAGAAGTACTCAAAAGTTATTATCTACACATTTTCATTCATAATGGTATTATCTCAATTGTCAATGTCATATAATACAGTACAACAGTCCCGCTGCTCGCAAATGTAGTGCTACTACTACGATCAGTCCCACTGGCACTCGTCACTAAATATTCCAACTGATTCTGACATTCCAAGCCTTTAAGTAATGTGCGGGAAAGTACTTAAAATGGAGGTCGTGTGGGCCTCGCTAATTTTGATCAATTTGTATGAACATTATATTTTAAGCATGATGGAAATGGACTGTATAATTCCTTTTCTCAGCAGTATAATTGCCTCAAAAAGCAGGCATACAGTATCTACTTGGCAAATTTAAGTATTACAGTAATAGTAACAGTAACAGTAAAAATTTTCCCCGCTTTCAAAGTCAGTGTAGCGGTCGTATTTCTGGAGGCCACTTATAAAGAGCCCGAAGAAGGGCAGCTCGTTTTGTATTGTCACGATACAGGGGAGACAGCGTTACGGAAATGATACGGGATCTGGGATGGGAATCGTTACAACAACGGCGCTTATCGCTGCGGCGTGGGCTACTTACGAAACTCCAATCGCCAACATAGGTAGAAATGACCATCAGAATAAAATACGAGAAATCAGAGCTCGAACGGTGAGATTCAGGTGTTCTTTCTTCCCGCGCGGAATTCGAGAATGGAATGGGAGATAAATAGTACAATGGTGGTTCGATGAACCCTCTGCGAGGCACTTAAATGTGATTTGCAGAGTATCCATGGAGATGTAACGAGACTAACGTTAACGATACTTATGTAACGAGTAGTGATTCTTTTAGTAACGGATACATACGGATACCTATCTTTTCGTTACTCTCGCAGCTCTAATATTGAGACCACTCAGCGTTCGCTGGAGCGGCAGACGGGTGTCCACCGCACTCTGTGTGTCCGACCCCATTCAACAGCGAGCGTTTCCACGATGCGACCGGCTCGCTATGGCTCTGCCCGCGTTGTGTGGGGCCAGGCTGGGCAAAGTGGCTCGCCTCCCGTACGTGTTAACTTCCCACAAGTCTCCCACCTCGGCTGTAGCGCTACGTCCCAAGCCGTCTTATACCGGGGAAAAAACGTACGTTCTGTTCGAAATATTTGAAAATGGGAGGTTCTGGTCTCTGGCGGGCAACTATTGTGCCTGTATAATTTCGTGCTGATCGGTTGAACGGTTCGTCTTAAAAGGTGAAACACGTTACGGACAGACAGACATCGTATAATCGCCGTTATTTTTGCAAATATCTCTGAAACGATGCGAGATATGGAAAAAAAGAAGAAAAAAAAAACGTAAGAGAGCAAAGTTGTACAGAATTTTCTCGTCTAGAAATGCATGTATTCAATATCCGTGTCAGATGAAAGGTTAAGCCGTTATTTTCATTTAAATTTCGAGCTGTCAAAAGGCGATCGCGGGCCCACTTTTAGTGTTACTACCGTAACCTAAAGTTGGCCAAAATAGACAGCACAGTAGCGTATAAACGTTAGCTAAATGATGATGATCATGGGGCATTATGGCCGTTATACCGCAACTGGGGTCGTGTTCAGCCTGCCTGGTGGAAGTCTATTTATCTGACGCCACTTCGTCGACTTGCGTGTCAATGATAGTGAAATGATGACTAGGACGACACAACATCCAATCCCCGAGTGGAGAAAATCTTCGACCTGACCTGGAATCTAACACGTGCCCCCTTCGTGGCAACCCACCACGCTGTCCAGACATGTTAGTTAGGCCACCACCACCTAGAAGACAAGGCCTTACAGCTGGCTACGTCACACGTAAAGGCCTCGGCCGCCAGCTCACTGGACAGCCGCTTCATCTACATCTACATCTACATAGATACTCTGCAAATCACATTAAAGTGCCTGGCAGAGGGTTTACTAACCACTTTCATAACTTTTCTCTACCGTTCCATTCTCTAATAGCGCGCGGGAAGAAAGAACACCTAAATCGTTCCGTTTTCGATCTGATTTCTCTTATTTTATTGGGATGGTCATGTCTCCCTAAGTAGGTGCGTGCTAGCAAAATATTTTCACATTCAGAACTGAAACCGCTACGAGGCGGTGGGTGTGAGCTGGCGGCCGAGGTCTTTACTTGTGACGTAGGCACGGCCAGCTGTGAGGCCTCGTCTTCTAGGTGGCGGTGGTTAGGCCCGTTGCGTGAGGTCGCGCTGGCCGCAGCGGCCAGTGGCGCCAGCAGCCTGGGCCGGCCATCACTGTCGCCAGAGGGCAGCTCCGGCGCGCTGCGGCCGTTCCGGAGACCCCGTTTCCCCTGCAGGTCGGGGTCAGCGCTGGCCGGCGGCGGCGGCGGCGCGGGGCCCACATTTCTTCCGGCCGGCTTTCTACGCCGGACCTCCGACTGGACTCTGCCGCACTGCACTGGACTGGACTTTCGCTTCCTCTTCGTATGCGGAGCGCCGTCCGGGACGGAGCCGGCCGGCCCTCTGACCCTGGCTCCCACCGCAGGCTCTGTGCCCGTGTGATGCGTGGATCCTCCACACTCGTAAAACCGAGCACCAGCGGCGCCCACACCGCTTACTCCACTATCGCGCTACTAGCCACTGATGAAATATGCGAGTCCGCACCGGCTGCAGTGGCCGAGCGGTCTGCGGCGCACAAGCCACGGTCTGCACGGCCGCTGCGGTCGGGGATTCGAATCCTCCCTTCGGCAAGTGTTTCTCTTGTCCTTAGCGTAATTTAGTTTAAGTTAGTTAAGTAATTAGTGTGTAAGTCTAGCGACTGATGACCACGTAGTTTGGCGCATAAGACGTCACACACATTTGAACATTTTTTGCGAATGCCGCGGTGGAGCAGCCAAGCGATCTAAGGCGCCTCGCTGCTCGCCGTCGAAGGTTCGAGTTCTCCCTGCATGAGTGTGCGTATTGACCTTAGATTAGTTTACCTTAGTTTAAGTAGTTTGTAAGCTACGGACTGATGACCACGTAGTTGGTCCGATAGATTTACAAACATTTTTTTTCTTTGCGAGTCCGCATCATCCTAGTTGTATGTATACAATTAAACTGTAGTGCAATGATGGCGCGTCCTGTGTGTTCACTAGTTCAGTGAATCCCCGGAAAAAAGCTCGTCCTAAAAAAAAGTTAATAAATACAATAAAAATTATTTTTAAAACTCTCATTCTTCGTTTCATTCTTCAATCAGATCAATTTATATGCACATTCAATGTATTTTTATCGCATGAGAAACGTTTTACGTCGCGGAGACAGCACATATACAATTCGTAGCTCGGCCGCTTAATATAGGCGGCAGTGGCCGCAGAGTTGCAACGCGCATGTGTGGTTGAGATTCAAATTCTCTTCTGACCCCCCCTGGAGGCAGCAATTCCCGGAAGACGACTCACAGCCAAGGGCCACAGCAGGTAGGACTGAGGTGTCAGCCTTCCAAGTATTTTCGCACACGTTACGGCCATCTGGCTGTCCCCACCAACGAGGGCGTCGTCTGAGCGAGAGCGTCTGGAGCAATACAATGTGCCTATAAGGGCGTTGTACGGTGCTTTGCAAGGGGAGAGCTGGACAAATGTATGAAAGACAGACCCCTGGGACTGCCAAGTCTGGCGCCGAGTTGACGAATGCCAGGGCAGCACCAACTAGGACATTTTACATCTCTGGTGCCAAGCTGGCGGGCGCTGCAGTTGAACAATAGCGAGGTAGTTTGGGCGTTTGCTGGAATAACTTGCTGGCCGTGTTTTTTGTGGTGCCTGAAGACCATCCGTCGCCACCATGAGAACGCTGGACGTAAGGGCGAGGCCCGACCAGTGGAGATGCAGGAAAGCTGGCCATTGGTTGCTGTATTATAGTAAGTGGTTCGGCTGTCCGACTGAGTAGCTGTACTTTAGTGCCTCGCTATGGATTGGTTTTTCAGTAGAGATAGGCAGCGCCTGGAGGCTTTTCAGAGAGGAGACGTAGATTTTAGAAGTAGAGATAAGGAGACTGGAGTTTGAGCAGCCAAGGAGAGCAGACGTTTCTCTTCTGCTCCCAGTTTATACTTGTCTTCAAGTAGCGGTACTTAGAGTTTTTAGTACAACTGTTGGAGTTGCTCCAAAACTTGTACTAATAGCGCTGAATATTGGCAAGCCGAGAGCAAGGTCAGCCTGCCTGATATTAGACGCACCACCCGCTAATTGCGATTGTCAGAGTTCTGGTGTCACCTCTACCTACAGTAAATTCGTGTATCACACGTAAATTGTCTGTAGTGGCACGACATAGCCGAACGAGTGAGATCGTAGGCACTAAGATCCGCCGGGGTCAAAGTTGACTGATATTAGTTAAATATCGCTTCTGGAAATACGAAGCTGAATTATCTCCAGGTCCACGAATTGCAGCTATCGACGCACATAGCCGGAACCAGCTGTCGTGTTGCTACATTCCCAGCCAGGACAGTTTTGGTACAGTATCGCGTGCATTTGCTAGTGTTTGAAGAGGTGTTCACGTTTTCGGACTATTGAAAACGTTAGGTAAACTCACAGAAATTTGGCATCGGAATATTCCTCTCGATTACGCCACGGTTTCCAGTTAAATGTGGGTTGTCACAAGTGTTTAAAATCAGATACAATTATCCTCGACTTACCAGTCACTTGATGTAGTAGTGTATATTCTGCTTTGTACATTATGTTCGTTAAATTTGATCAGTGTTCAACTGTATGTGAATTTTCCTTTCAACTCTGACGTTCATTTGACTTCAGGGAATAAAACGAGTCAAAACAAATTACTTTAATGAAGTCATTAAAATTAGTTAGCCCCCTTTACAGAATTTTGGATGGGTTTTATTACTTGAGAATTACTGTATAAATTCATTAACTGATCGATGGACGGTCAGCCAAGCCTATCCTTTAATACCAAGTGGACAAAAAATTTACATGCTCCACTTGTATACCGTCCTTTCTCTCCCCTTCCTTACATTTTATTTTTCAACACATAGACCATAAACCCTTTTCATCACCATATGCATCTTATCAGCAGTCCCTGTGACAGCGTATTAGGAAGCGGTGTTTGGCTCAGCGGCGCCGGGCGCCGTGGCTCAGTGCGCCCGGTCAGTGGGCCAAACGCCCTCTGTAATACAAAATCTGAGCCAAATATACAAAGAACAACCACGAACAAACTGAACGAACGACCGCGAACAATAGATCTAACAGATGGAAGAAAAAGAAAAGCGGTAAAATATCGGATTCGTATTGAGAAGGTCGCGGGTTCAACTCCACCCAGTGGCGAATTTATCCTTGGCAATGTGTACACCTACATATTGTTCCCATACGGATCGGGTGGACAAGATTAGATTAATTACAGCATGCATGGAGGCATTTAAACGATCATTCTTCCCACGCTCGATACTTTAATGGATTGGAAAAAAAAACCTAATAAATGGTACAGTGGGACGTACTCTCTGCCATACATTTCACAGTAGTTTGCAGAGTATTGATGTAGATGTAGACTGACGTCACAATTAACCGCAACATCATATAGGTTATTTTAATTGAGTTATATAAGCAAAAAAAAAAAAAAAAGGGCATTGGATGAAATTCGGGACTGCAAACATTTAAAAACCTACTGCAGTTAACGCGTACTTGGGGACGTCATGTATGTAAATCGATTATTCGTGTTTGCACCTTATGGACCGTTCACAACCCACCCAAACTTTGCAAGATAATATGCTTGTTCCTTGCTGATGGTGAGCACATATAAATACAAATGACATATATGTTGCGGTTAATTGTGAAGTCAGTATCTACATCTACATACATACTCCGCAATTCACCGTAAGGTGCATGGCGGAGAGTACACTGTACCACTACTAGACATTTCCTTTCCTATTCCACTCCCAAACTGAGCCGGCCGCGGTGGCCGAGGGGACTGAGGCGCTTCAGTCACGGTCTGCACGGCCACTACGGTCGGGGGTTCGAATCCCCCCTCGGGCATGGATATTAGTTGTAGCTAGTTCGTAAGTAGTTTGTAAGTTTAGGGACTGATAGCCCCGTATTTAAGTCACATAGACTCTACAAACACTTCCCAAATTGAACTAAGAAAAAAAGAATGCCTATATGCCTCCGTACGAGCCCTAATTTCTCTTATCTTGTCTTTGTGATCTTTACGCGAAATGTAAGTAGGCGGCAGCAAGATCGTACTACACTCAGCTTCAAATTCCGGCCCTCTAAATTTACTTAACACAAATTCACGAAAAGAACAGCGTCTTTCTTCCAGCGATCCCCAACTGAGTTGCCGGAACATTTTCCTGGCACTCGCGCACTGGTCGAACCTACCGGTAACAAATCTAGCTGCTCGCCTCTGAACCGCCTCTATGTCTTCCTTTAAACTGTTCTGCTGCGGGTCCCAAACACTTGAGCAATACTCAAGACGTGGTCGTACAAGCGTTTTATACGTGGTCTCCTTTACAGGTGAAGTACATCTTCCCAAAATTCTCCCAATAAACCGAAGTCGGCTATCCGCCTTACTCACAACTGTCCTTACGTGCTCGTTCCACTTCACATCGCTCTGCAAAGTTACGCCTAGATATTTCAACGACGCATTGCCAAGGAGCAAAAAAAATATTTGCCACCAAGCGGAACCGAACCCGCGAACCTTTCAATAAAAATCCGATCTCTTACCTCTGAGCCAAACACCGCTTTTTAAAAGGACTGTTCCAGGGGCAGTTGATAAGGTGCATATGGTGATAGATCCGTATCAAAATTCCTTTATTTCCTAAACGTTTAGCCATCTGGAGTTCCCACTTGGTGCACTTTCACATCTATTACAGTGATTGCAAATTTTGGTGATATACATCTCAGTAAATTAGCTTACTATGCCTATTTTCATTCTCTGCTTTCGTATGACATTTTCTGTGGTAATTCATCATTGAGTAAAAAAGTATTCATTACACAAAAGCGTGTGATCAGAATAATTGCCGGAGCCCATCCAAGATCATCCTGCAGACACTTATTAAAGAGCTAGGGATCTTCACACTAGCTTCTCAGTATATATATTCACTTATGAAATTTGTTATTACCAATCCCACCGAATTCAAAAGCAATAGCAATTTACATAACTACAACACCAGGAGAAAGAATGATCTTTAATATTCAAGTTTAAATCAAGCTTTGGTGCAGAAAGGGGTGAATTATGCCACCACAAAAGTCTTTGGTCACCTACCAAACAGCATCAAAAGCCTGACAGATAGCCAACAAGCATTTAAAAATAAATTAAAAGAATTTCTGCATGGCAACTCCTCCTACACTATAGATTAATTTTTAGATATAAATTAGTAAATTTGAAAAAATAAATAAAAAATAAAAATGGTGTCATGTAATATTTAGTACAAAGTAGTAATTTGAAAAGACACCTTTCATTTACCTGACACGTTCCACATCTTTACGAAGTGTCGTATTCATGATCTATGGAACAAGTACTAATCTAATCTACTCACTTATCACCACGCCCTACATCTATATGTATAAATGTGAATGTCTGTTCGGTGTACACTTGTCACGTCCGAACGACAAGACGCAGAGACTTAAATATTTGTACAGTTACTAATTTATGCCTGAGGAAGGTTTTGGGCACGGTTTTAAAGCGATCTGATAAATATTTAGTAATTTGAAAAATATAACGCGAAATGCGGAACAATAATTACTCTTTGAAAATTATATTTACTCTTTGAAAATGGTTTCATTGGTTGCATTGTTCCTTGAGGGTTGATGATGATAAAAGGGTGGAGTATATTGAGATGGAAAGTTATCGGTGTATATAAAATTCTGTGTGTGTGTGTGTGTGTGTGTGTAATATTTCGGTCTGCAGCGAAAACTACAGAAAGCAAACGAATGGTCTATGTGTAATTGTTGTCCGAAGTCTCCTGTGGTACACCGTAGCAGTTCCATGTCGATAGCTATAAGGGGATGGAAGATATGGTGGTTGAAAGTCGTCAAATTATAAAAAAATTTCGGACTGATGGCCAGCGATGACGTTTGCGACTCTACACAGCGAAACGTAATGCCACAGACCATATCTTTGGTCTACACGTGCTACAATGTCTTCAGCTCTTTCTCTGTAAGGGTAAGCATATGAATAAGGAAATATAAGAATAAATAAAGCAGTAAAAAGAAATTTCTTTTAATACAAATAACGAGAATGCCCTAAAATAAAATTAAAATGAATTTGGACAGTACTCTCACTAAACGTGTTGAGATATTGCAATACAGGCTATAAGGAACAATGTAGTATTACTTATTGTAAATCATTAAGCACTTCACATAATTTTATTTTTTAATTTGAATGTTGATTAAAAATGTTTGTTTCTAAAGAAGGTATTATATTTCATTTCATCCTTCAAAAGCGGTCTCATAGCACACTACTGATAGATAGGTTATCTATCATAACCAACACGCGAGCGGAGCCGCGGGTTTAAGCTAGTTTACCATAAATTTGGACGAATTCGGCGATGACGAGCAGGCGTCCTCTCCTTGTAAGATCAACATCCACTTGGAACTTCGGCCAGCCACAATGTTTTACACAGACCCCTCGTTCCCAGCGGCCCCTCGGTGTGGCCCTTTATCGCTTCCGTTGGTTCCCCTCTCGCTAAGCAGCTTCCCCTGCCCCTGGCCACTCTGTATTCATCACCTCTGCGCCCCGCCCCTTGCCTTCTAATGCGTTAATGGAGCCCCCTGTACACCATACGCACTCTCCCTCTTTATGCCGGAGGCTACCCCGTCATGCACTGTATGCGTCCCCGAAGCTCTGTTCTTTTCCAGCCACTAGCGACATGACCGGGTGTCCTACGTGAGCGACAACTTTTCGCTACGAGATGGCGGCCAGAACCGATCAGCTGTTTCTAAAATTTGGCACACGTAAACCGTAGAATAACGATAGCTCCAGAGTAAGGCAATAAAGTTTTATCTATTTTAGGAAATGAGACGTAAAAAGGATGCTGTATGTGGTGTCGCACAAGTATGAAGTGCGCGCCACGTACTTACGTCGCGCGCCGCCATGCACGCACGGCGCGGCGTTCTTACGACGTCAGCTACGAGTGCCCTCTGCTGCAACTCCGCTCGTGGCCACGACTGCTACATCGGCCACTTGGGAATCGGATAGGCACCAGTTAAGACTTGGCTATCCGATAGGCACTAGGACTCATCAGTAGGCAGGCTTCTCTCTAAACTATGTATCAGCATTCTGCAGTCAAGAACTATGTAAAAGTTAAGTATTACTAAGTCTCTATGAAATATATATCTCGTTCTAATTTACTCTAGTGTTTCTAGTTTCTGCTGTCCCACTGGCTGGTCACCTCCGTACCTGCACACGCGTGCATCCT
This sequence comes from Locusta migratoria, assembly GCA_026315105.1. Classification (NCBI taxonomy): domain Eukaryota; kingdom Metazoa; phylum Arthropoda; class Insecta; order Orthoptera; family Acrididae; genus Locusta; species Locusta migratoria. The sequence goes on along the minus strand of CM048750.1, from coordinate 129,459,583 downwards.
TTATTCCTGTGTCGGTCTCTTTCTACTCGGCCACCGACACCTACGACAATCGACGGACGAGACACAAAAGCGGCGGCGAGGCTGGGACACAAAACTGTGCATTAAATTTACAAAGTGGGGAATTTACGTGGACTATTGCATTCATAACTTCAAATACGAAAATAGACAGTAAAGATCACCAGCCAAATACAACGACGTGTGCAAACACTTTCGAGTTTTTCTTTTGTGACTACAAACCATCAACCAGTAAGTACAAAATGAGTCTTATTGTAAGACGACAGTAAATCATTTAATTCTGAACGCAATTGCTAGCAATGGGCGTTGCGTAAGGGGAGTGATGTGGGCTACCAAGTTTTACTTTTTTACCAAGTTGATAACAATACATTCAACCCACTGAAGGCCTACCAAACACATTAAATTCCTACTGAAAAATAACATCAAGATATTTTATACACAAACGTAATTTTACACACATCTCGTGTTACATCCTAGTTTTATCTCTCTCTCTCTCTCTCTCTCTCTCTCTCTCTCTCTCTCTCTCTCTCTCTCTCTGAAGTAAGCATGTTGTTATTGCAAATGCTTAAAAAGCGCACACATGTAATTGTTCAAAACACGTCGTTCATTGTGTAAATCAAAAAACCATATATTAGAGAATAATTAACTTCAGTCGTAAATTTACGACAGTTATTTTTGGACACTTCCCAATCAGTATTCTTAATTATATGTACATTGCAATTTCATATTCTGTTATTTCAGAAACAGTTGCAGTTTCATAAAATTCAGGGATTATTAGCTCGCAGAATTCTTGCGACATCCTTTATAACTTCGACAAGCAGACGATTCTCAACGAACTCGATACTTTGTCGCGCGTGCGACAGCGACAAGATTCAAACGCGTTTGAATTCAAACGTCACCGCTTGCCGCGGGCGACAGGCAGCGCGCCGGATGCAGCTCAGCTAGGACACTTCCCTAACTATGCATGTGGTCGTATTTTGTCGCTTGAAGCTGTCGCCGCTCACGTCCACCCGTCCAGAGTGCTAAACATCGCGCCACCTCACTGTTTGATGCGCCCGCAGGCTGTACTTCTCGGCCAGTGAATACAACTGTCAGCGACTAAGTGAAAGGTCAACAGCCAGCACGAGAAAATAAAATTCACTGTAGGAATAGAAAACGATGGTTCTATTGTACTAGTGCACAAAACAGCAACAGGCACACTTTGCGCAGAGTGCACAGGCTGCCAACCCATATCAACCGGTACTTCAAAAAAATGTTTGTAAAGTCTATGGGACTTAACTACGGGGTCATCAGTCCCTAAACTTACAAACTACTTATGAACTACTTACGAACTAGGACGGCACAAATATCCATGCCCGAGGGGGTATTCGACCCCCCGACCGTAGTGGCCGTGCAGACCGTGACTGGAGCGCCTTAGTCTCCTCGGCCACCGCGGCCGGCCAACCGGTACTTGCTGTGGCGTTACATGACGGTAGAGGATGACCCAAACCAGGAGGAGGCTGAACGCAAAAAATGATTTTTTTAAGTTATTTTTTTTTTATTTCAAAAATATAAATGTAAATAAATATTTGTATTGATGTAAAATCAATTGAAATGTTAATAATATTGATATGAGTTCACAGATATTATTATAGCGAAATGTAAGTAGGGACAAAAATAATTGATTCTTTAAATATTCTTCTCTGGAACAAATGATACTTGATGTATAGCCTCCTACCTGATGTCATGAAAGACAGACGTGATTTTATATATGTATGTGCGAAATAGTATTCTACCAAGCTTCAATAGAGAAGTGTTTACAAAATAGTGTATTTAGGAGAGTAGTGGAACCAATGCACGGTCTTAAATCGGACCTGAATCCCTGAAATCTCATCATTATACATCACAAATGTCGATAACGAAGAAAATCTAGCCGGACTTTGAACTTGCAATACAACAATAGACTCTTATTAACAGTTACATCTGATATAAATATATATATTTGCTTTAGCTCTCAATTACGTTACTTGCAAATATAAATAACAATTTAATACCAACAAAATATTTATATAAAGTATTTAACTAAAATTTTCATTTTTGATAGTATATTGCACGCGAAATCTCATCACCATCCGGCCCAGAACAACTCAGTTCTGCGCACATTAGTGACCAGGGCGCAACGGATTAGTGATGATAATAATTTGGAAGAAGAGCTCACCAAGTTGCGCTCGATATTCCGTGCCAATGGATATTGCGACAGAAGTATTAAGAAAGTCACAATACCACAGGAAAACGACACTGAAGTTGAAGAGTTACCGGTGGCACGTTTGCCATACATTAAGGGGACTAGTGAGCGCATTGAGAAAATCTTACGACGAGCGGGCATCAAACCAGTTTTTCCAGCAAGAACAGAATAAAATAAGGATCCCATATGAAAGCTGAATACTGCTGGTGTGTATAAAATAAACTACGGGTGTGGACTGCGTACATAGGAGAAACAGGAAGGCTTATTCATGTACGGATGGCGGAAACATGAAACGTACATACATTTAAAGGAGCACAGCAAATCCGCGGTTGCAGAACACGAGGAAGAGTGTGACCACAATATTAAGTTCAAGGATGTACAAGTGCTCTCTAAACAGCCACTTAAAACCAAGAGAAAAATTTGTGAAGCAACTGAGATTAGTAAATACCTCAACAGTATGAACAGAGAAGACGAATACAAACTCTAGCCGGCGTCTTTTTTTTTTTTTTTTTTTTTTTTTTTGCGTTTGAACCGGAACTGTACACACCAAAATTTTTCAAATGTTTGAAAGGCTTAAGGGACTTAACTGCGGGGTCATCAGTCCCTAAACTTACAAACTAACTTATACTAAAGACAGCACAAACATCCATGCCCGATGGGGGATTCGAACCCCAGACGTGGAACGGCCTCCCGCATCGGAGCAAAGCGCCTCAATGCGCTCGGCCACTCCGCCGCAGCAATTACATGCTTACACCAACAAGCGTACACCTCCCTGTTTTCTACCTATCAGAACCACGGATGCAAAACCAATAACCGCATCTTCCTCCAGTATTTCCACATATCAGAAACACCAATGCAAGCACCAATATAGTTATTCCTTCCCTTCCTACTACCAATTTCAACAAATCAGAACTACCCGTGTGGACATAATTGGCTGTATAAGACAAACACAGGAGGAATCATGTCAGTATTCCTTGACGAAGGCTCCTGTAACGGGTCCGAAACGTTGAAGAAATATATCATAATGAAGCGGCAAATAGCTCAGAAGAATTTCAATTTTAAGTAAAAGGTTATTCTGGTGATAACAGTTAATTACTGTGTGGCAGAGTTTGTTGTTGACGAGTGCAGCTAGGCTCGAGTTTTAGCGTGCTCTGCAGTGCGCATTTCTTACCAGTCCCGGGATTCATGTAACTTTACGCTTATGCTACGAAATCAACTAGTAACAAATAAAGACGTGTGTTACTGTTGTCTGGAGACGCCGCAGGGCAGGTCCAGGCGTCTAACTGTTCTGTCCTTCGGGCACAGTGTCACCTTTCCTTCGTTCAGAGTTGATTGTTGTCTCTCTTCGGTGACGGCGTCTGTAATGGACGCCTTCGGTGTGGTGTCGCGTTTGTGCTGTCGGCTGACGAGAGGACGGAAGAGGGTGGAACCCGGGGTCGACACGCAACCTGCTGCTCTCCAATAGCACCACGAGTGCCACACAGCTTCTTGTCGCCATCCGAACGACGGTCGGTCTAACGTCAATGCTGTCAAGAGCTCTCAGTTCATGAGAAAAGGCAACGAAGTTTGTAATTTAATATACGGCAATGGTGGAAGGTCAATTCATCGCCGATTTAACGCCTAGACTGTAAAAGGCAAAGGTGAAGGTAAATCAGACATCAGCACGTTACTCTGAATAACCGGACTTCAGCCTTTGGGATTTTATTTTTACCTCTTAATCGGATATAATTGCGTAAATCACGGAATTCTTCAAGATACGCTTAAGCATTGTGGTATTAGTGGGGCAGTGCACAAATGGTTTACGTCATACAGATTGTCTCACGAAAGACGCCTGCCACGCGTCCGCGGATCGCGCGGTACGGCTTCCGGCCGCCGCCACCGCATCCACCGGCCACCGCAGCGCCCGATTCTTGGACTCTAATGTGTCGCGGAAGCATACACTAATAAACATTGCCGTCTGAGTAACTGAAGCTTACCTTTATTTACAGCAGATGTTCAAAATGATGTCCCTCTATGGAAAAAGCGGCCTGACATCTCTTTAACACATTTGCGAAATATGCCGAAATGTGGAATTTTTTTAATGCTAAAAACACGATAAAATTCTCAGATCGACAGAGAGCAAAGGACGATACAGAAAATAATAATAAAATCTTCTCGAAGAGAAAGCGAGCCTGCACCACTACAAAACAGTGTCCTTCGCGTGCACATCTGGCAGCGCGTTAACGCTGTCCTGCGGCGAGAACTAGCCACTCCGCTAATTAAATGGTATCTGCCGGCCATCTGCCTGCCTGCTCAGTATGCAGCACAACAAACAACACTCCTTACACATTTTTAAAAGTTAACAAGCCGCTCAGCAGCAACATCCTAGTCACACTAGGGCACCACTTCAAAACTACACATTCTCCTATTTTTAAGTGGCCCAATAAATGTATTTACTGAATGGGGTTCATGACACGGTTTGCTTTCCCCGCTATTATTAAAGGAAAATTTTGTATTTTTATATTATTTAGGCATGTAAAAAGTAATTATCTATGAATGTCAGAGAAAAAATTTAAGAACATCACTTTCAATTTTTTTAAAAAGAAAGAAGACAGTAACCACTCTCGCCTTGTACTTCTTAGCGATAGCATCTTGCAACGAGAGCTGTACTTTATTATTTTTATGTGGTCTTTCTTACGTGGATTTGTACATTCAGGTAAATAAATGTGTTGTGCGCGGATCTTACTTTTCTAAATAAACCCCACCTCTCACTTAAATTCAAATTTATGAATTTTTTATTATTAATTTTGTCTTTTCCTCCCTCCGCCCATGATGCTTTCTTTCAGCCTTGTTGCATCGCTGCAACAATGGATGGCACTGTTTTCAGTTAATATTTAATGGTGATATTTCGTGTAGCCTCCCTCTCTTTTTTTAAATTTATTCCATACTATTATCATTTACTGGCAATAGAATCTGCAGTCGGTTTTCTTGTAATTTTTTTGGAAGTCCGATGTGTTAGACTTACGTAATGTTCCTATCCGAATTTTATCATGTCAGGTATCTTACTTTACGGTCTGCTACACGAGTCGTAGTTTGATATTGACGAACTGCCATCCACTGTTCGGCGAGTGGTTATCATATTATGAAAATTTCATTTACAGCCAAATTTCAACCACCGATGGATCTCTTGTTAAAGGTAACCGCTCGTCGATTCTTTTTGTAATGTTCTGTCTGCACAACACTCCACCGTTAATTAGCTTGCCATTTCATTTAAATGCATGTAATTATTTTCCAAATTTTTTCCGTAATTTTATGATCTTTCATAGCTTCTAACTTCAAACCTCTTCCTTCTGTACATTTATTAATCTCAAACATTAATATCCAGGCTGGAATATAATATAACTGAATCAAGTACCGCTAATTTGAATACCTCCTGAGCCGCGTTGGAATGGCCGAGCGTTCTAATGCGCCTTGCTACAGAGCGCGCCGAGGTACGAATCCTGCCTCGGGCGTGTGTGTGTGTGTGTGTGTGTGTGTGTGTGTGTGTTCCTTAGTTTAGTTTAAATAGTTAGTAAGCCTAGGGACTGATAACCGCAGTAATTAAGTCCCTCAGATTTACAAATATTTGAACAGTTTTCCTTTTTTGCACTTAAATATGTTGTATCATTCCCATTCATGTGCTATCTTCACTTATTCGGCTTGAAATAACTTTTGGTGGCTCGCCGGCCGCGGTGGCCGAGGGGACTGAGGCGCTCCAGTCACGGTCTGCACGGCCACTACGGTCGGGGGTTCGAATCCCCCCTCGGGCATGGATATTTGTGCCGTCCTTAGGATTAGCTAGTTCATAAGTAGTTTGTAAGTTTAGGGACTGATGACCCCGCAGTTAAGTCCCATAAGACTTACAAACATTTGAACATTTTTTTTGGTGGCTCGTAATATTCGCCATTTGTCCCCAATAAGACGAGAGATAGAGACCAATTCATAATGCAGTGACAAACATTCAAATGTTTGTAGAGCTTATGGGACTTAACTACGGGGATCATCAGTCCCTAAACTTACAAACTACTTATGAACTAGCTAATACTAAGGACGGCACAAATATCCATGCCTGAGGGGGGATTCGAACCCCCGACCGTAGTGGCCGTGCAGACCGTGACTGGCGTGCCGCAGACCGCTCGGCCACTGCGGCCGGCTGACAAACATTTATGAAATTTTATTTTACGCGCGACCCCTGTATTTTAAGCAACCGATTTCGGTCTATACTTGCCTTTGTTCGTGCTATATCTTACAGAAAGTACACCAGGTGTTTTCGGGGTATTTCTTCTCCGTCCCACACAGGCCCCGAGGATCCAGAGGGTACCGTCAGACCACCTTGTCATCCTCAGCCCGAAAGCGTCACCGGATGCGGTATGGAGAGGGACGTGGTCATCGCCCCGCACTCCCGGCCGTTATGTCAGTCTTCGTGACCAGAGCCGCTGCTTCTCAGTCAAGCAGCTCCTCAGTTGGCCTCACAAGGGCTGAGTGCACCCAGCCTGCCAACAGCGCTCGGAAGACCCGGATGGTAACCCATCCTAGTGCTAGCCAAGCCCGACAGCGCTTAACTTCGGTGATCTAACAGCTATATCCACTGTGGCACGGTCGTTGCCCGTGTCTTTGCTTGTTCCAATTTTCTAATAGTTCGACTCTTTTCAGTCCATTGTAAATGGTGAAGTTTTACTAACGAAGATGAAGCAAACAGTATTGCTACCTATCGTCTTTCCTCTCAGACAGGAAGTTACACTCACCAACTGATCTGCTGTCCTTGGACCGTAAAGACGTCGGACTTCTTCTCTTGGCAGGTGTTTCGTCGCCTTATTTAAGATTCATTAATTGTAAAGAGGACAGTAGGAAAGTTACAGAACAAATAGGCAGAATTGTGGTGAAATCTGTATTCATAGAGGTATGACGAAATTGAGGTAGCCCTGTTGCATTTTTAATATTATGTCACAAATAAGACTATTTTGCCACGAAACAACCTTGCTGTAGGACAAGGAATAACTAACAACAGTCAAGAAATAATCACATTTTATATAGACAGATTTGCAGTCCCTAGATAGATTGGAGAGTGGTTGAATCAGAGAGAATGTTGCTAGCCATAAAGTCGTAATACTAAAATCAGAGCAGCGGCCAAACGGCCAACCTTATCTCACTATAAACTGAATGGTAAGTGTACCGGATGCTTCCATTCGCCCATCATTGCAAAAGACACGGACGGTCCTCAAAGTCACACCTTCCTAATACGGCGGTAACTTCCGCCCTAGACTGTCCGCGAGGTGGATACTTCGAAGCTCTGCAACCAAACGGCGGTGTGTGGCTGTTCGCCGGACACGGCACCGCAGTATGCTTCCGCTGTTCAAAAGTAGCCCCTGTAGCCAACCTTACAGGTAGGGAAGGGAAACCGTTGGGGAAGCTTAGACCTTGCGGGCGGCACTGTCTCTCGGACACTCAGGTTGGTACACCTGTTTGGTGCGTGGGACAAGGCTGGTATGCCTCCGCCACGGCGTGGCTTCCGGTTGCTTTTAAATTTAACGGCTACAGGAAATTCTCCATTTTGAGCAGTTTCTAGATTAACCAAACGGGTAATGTAGAAATTACTCTGTCCCTTCCATTCGATTGTCCTCTAAGTAAGCAATCATTCTGTGATGCTCCTTGGTGAAAATTAATAAACCGTCCTAGATTAATTGTTTTAATTTTGCTACTTTTTAATTAAGGTCCTGTCCGGTCTGTTATTGGTATCGGGGAGTTTGTAACTTTACTGGCAACTCGAATTCGCGGTCGGCATAAAATATTTAATTTTATTTTGCTCCGATTTCTTTTTTATGGCACAACCGTTGCGACCAAGCATTGTGTGCCCTCAAAATGTCTGTGCGATACACCATGTCCTCCAGCCCCCCCCCCCCTCTCTCCATATCCTCCTCCACCTCCCCCACTGCATCTCCCCTCCACTTGTATGTGAAAATTTCCATGTACCTACAAACATACACCGTGAACGACGAAACGGCGTGTTGTACCGTACCCTCCACCATGCACCATACGAAATCTTATACACAGTAATCTCCTTCTATTTTGAAGCTCGATTGTGGAAAGTTTCATTAAATAAACGCATAAAATACGAACAAACACTGATTCTTATACATTAGATACATATATCTACATGTAACATGAAATCCAAGTTTAGTAATCTTCTATATCTATAAATGTATATTATTGTTCGGTGTACGCTTATTACGTCCGAACGACAAGACGCAGAGAATTAAATATTTGTACAGTTACTAATTTCTACCTGAGTAAGGTTTTAGGCACGGTTTTATAGCGATCTGACAGATAATTAGTAATTTGAAGAATATAACGCGAAATGCGAAACAATAATTACTGTTTGAAAATTATATTTGGTTTTATTGGTTGCATTGTTGCTTTAGGGTTGATAATGATAAAAGTGTGGAGTATATTGGGATGGAAAGTTATCGGTGTATATAAAATTCTACGTGTGTGTGTGTGTGTTTTAATATTTCGCTTTGCAGCGAAAACTACAGAACGCAAACGAATGGTATGTGTGTGTGTAATTGTTGTCCAAAGTCGCCCATTGTACACCACAGCAGTTCCATGCCGATAGCTATAAGGGGGTGGAAGATATGGTGATTGAAAGTCGTCAAATTATAAAAAATAATTCGGACTGGAGGCCAGCGATGACGTTTGCGACTCTATAGCAATGAGGTTACATACAGCGAAACGTGATGCCACAGACCATATCTTTGTTCTATGCGTGCTACAATGTCTTCATCTCTTTCTCTGTAAGGATAAGCATACGAAAAACGAAAAATAAGAATAAATAAATAGCACACTACTAAAAGATAGCTTATCTGTCATAACCAACGAACATGCGAGCGGAGCCGCGGGTTTAGGCTAGTTTTTGATAAAACCCACTTGGTTGAGCGTTAAACCTATCGTTACAATATGATCACTACAGAAAAAAAAAACTTGCAAAAATTAACACGTAAAATTCATATCCAATAAGAATTACTCCACAGCTCATTCAGGACGTTATCAGATCGTTGAAAGAATTCTCCAATATTGCAATCCTTACTACAATGGTATTGTGACAATTTTCAAGGCAAGTTAATGCAGAATAACCACAAGGAACTGTGTCGGAATTGGCGTTTCCTGTCCTCCAGCACAGAAACGGTGGCCGCAGGCCATGCAGTGTATGGAGGGGTCTCCATGTCGACATCACAAGCAAACACAGCGTTAGCGAGACAGAGGTAATGTCAGTGTACTCTGTACCAGTTTACGTTACATATTTTAACGTCTTCGCTAGACGGTGTAATAACCCACGGTGTTCGTATGGATATATTTTCTCAGGTAATCTTAGGTAAATGTATGTTTTGACGACTCTTTTTCTGTACTTTCAGTTCTCAACAGTGTAGATAAATTACCATGCAACCAATGTAAACAAGTGTTCAAATGTTTGTAAATCTATTCGACCAAAGTACTATTGAAAAGTAGGGAGCAATACCCCGAAAGAGACTAACTTTGCAATGCAAAAATTAGTTTTCACTTAATCTAAGTAGAATCTATTAAAACTTCAAAAGGAAGACTAATAATAAAAACACACACACACACACAATATGACGGGTAAACAACCCTCATATGCCGCACTCGTTTGATACTGTCCGTGCATCATCTTATGAATCTATATTTTTGAACTGTTTCGTCTCTTTAATATACCAGTATTTAAACACGCTGAATCCGAATCTGAAATCAGATTCTCAAAATTCGATATGGCTGATCCAGCACAGCGGACGAAAACTCGAAAAAAATACTTGAATAAACAGTAGCTCAACATGCGACTTTCAAAATACTTTAAAATCTACTTTTGAAATAATATCGAGTATTGAATTCTGGGAATATGATTTCAGATTCGGATTCAGCGATTTCAACCATATATTAAACAGATGCAACAATTCAAAAGTATAGATTCACAAGGTGTTTCATGGACAGTATCAAACGAGCGCCGCAATATTTGTTTCACATCTGTCAGTGTTGATGTGAGAAATATCCAGTAGCACCATGGTTCGGAACCCTCGTTAAATTGTACGTGCCCCTGTAATTGACTAGGTACGCCAGTCCGAAGGTCAGAAGAAGGCAACGGCATACCACATCCATTTCAACCATGCCTAGTGAAGCACCAATCACCGGATTTTTTTACTGGTACCTGCGCACGTATAATAAATACGTGTTTCTTAATTAGCCTACGTTTTGAAGTTGATAGATTCTACTACGTCTAAATCAAAACAAATTTTTGTAACAGAAAATTGGTCTCTTCCGGAGTAGTTACCCCCTAATTTTTTACTAATCCTCCGATATACCCAGGCCGATTTTCAACTTTTAACAATAGTTTCATAAGAAAAATCATTAAAATGTCTTAACTAATCTCTAAGTTTTCAAACAACTTACGGGTATACTGCCGAGTTACGTCGTCCATCACCGCCCATTTAGACTGTGGAAGACCGGTGCATTAAAATGTTTGTATAGTCTATGGGACTTAACTACGGGGTCATCAGTCCCTAAACTTACAAACTACTTATCAACTACTTACTAAGTAGGACGGCACAAATATCCATGCCCGAGGGGGGATTCGAACCCCCGACCGTAGTGGGTGCATTGAACACAAGCGTCACACACGCTCACAACAGTCTTGTAAATCTGCTGTTGCCAGAACACTGTCTTAGCACTGGTCATCCTATGGAATACAACAATTTAGAGATTCTGGCGTGCAGTTCCACCTATTGTGAGAGTGTTATTAAGGAAGCTGTTGAAATTAAACTAGCAAGCGACCTTATAAACAGAGATGGTGGTTTTTGTTTAAATTCTGCCTGGAAACCGGCCCTGTATCTCGGCAAAAAACAGAGGGACAGAATTAATGCTGCCTCACCTGTTGATTAATAGTCACTATCGATATTTCTGATGTTGGTCATTTTTGGTTGTTATTATTATGCAATAAATCCTAAATGCTGCTTTAGACACAATTATGTTATTACACTATAGGCCTATTTCGACTTTTAGCGCCATCGTTTTTATTGCTGTCATTTATTTATTTATTGCTTTGAATTTTAATTATTGCACTATTTCTGATGACTTATGTTGTTTTAATTTTAATTATTGCAATATTTCTGATGACTTATTTATGTTGTGATGTGACAGCTTTTTGATAACCAGATATGTAAAGCCGAAATAGGCCTATAGTGTAATAAAATAATTTTATTTAAAGCAACATTTAGGATTTATTGTATAATGTCTTTAAAGACATTTATAGTGCTGCAGGCCCAAGAGAAACCAAATCTTTGGTTGTGTTGACTCTGCTATTACTTGTACTGTGTGTGTTCTCTTCCTTGTTTACCCTTTGCAAATCGATATATTAAATTCTTTTGCACATTGCTTCCTTGAGTCCAGTAGTCCCTTCAGAATGGCAGAGTGTGCTCCTGTCGAAATATCGGGCAATTCGATGACGTCACCCGGCAGCAAACCCCTAAGCTGTTTCAAAAGTCATTACGACGAGAAAAGTTAAGGTTCCATAATCAAGTTATCGCAGTTTCTTCCTTTTGGACCCAATTTTGGAGTGTCCGTTTCACTCCTTAAATACGACCTACCACCGCTAAAAAGGGGGAAAAATCGTGCCCGTTAGTTATTCATGTATTATAACATACCCAAATTTCATAAAAATCGGAGAGTGACAATTCTACTTGTCAGTGTTAACACGACAACACAAAGGATACTAAAAATCTGATTGGCTGCAGTAATGAAGGAGTTGTAGATGTTGTAAATTTTTTTTCCCCTCTCTTTACGCTGACGCGTTTCGGGCCCAGCCCATCATCGGAGCCCTGGTGACAAAGTACAGGATACAGTATAATGATTTTAAGCATCTCGCCGTTTAGTTCTTTTTATCCTTGTAAATTATGGTAACTTCTGCGGCCATACTTAGAGGGCGCCTATGCTATGCCTAAGTTGCTGAATAGTATGCTTTCCATTCGGTGGTATTTGCATGTGATCCATCGAGCTAGCAACTTACGTTACAAGTACAGCTGATGTTAATGTATTATGAGTTTTTACATGCATCTTTTTCCGTTCTCTATTCAGGAGACGAATGTACTTTATAATTTTTCAAATGTCTGTAAATCTATCGGACCAAACTTTGTGGTCATCAGTCCGTAGCTTACAAATTCTTTAAACCTAGGTAAACTAACCTAAAGACAAACACACACACACACCCATGTCCCAGGGAGGACTCGAACCTCCACTGCGAGCAACCGCGCGCTCCACAGCGAGGCGCTTTAGACGGCTCGGCTACTCCACCGCGGCTTTATAATTGTAAACGCTAAATGCAGAGGTTTTTTTCTTTTTTTAATTTTTTTTTATTTGGTCTTTGTAACTATTTTTACCTATATATACTGTATCCTGTACTTTGTCACCAGCGCTCCGATGATGGGCTGGGCCCGAAACGCGGCAGCGTAAAGAGAAAAGTAAAGGATTTTACAACTTCTACAACTCCTTCATTACTGCAGCCAATCAGCTTTTTTAGAATCCTTTGTGTTGTCATATTAATAATGGCTGCCTACCTCTACCAGCACTTTAAGTCCGATTTGCAATAAGTGTTAACACGCACAGAGTGCTGGAAACTCGCAACGATATGTAGTACACCACATTATTTTGTCCACTCCCTGTTTGAAAAATCCAAGAGACTGTGTTATTGATGCAATCCACACATCCAGCGTCGTTGTCCAGGAGAACTTGGAACCAAGGAGATGCCTGTATGAAACAACTTTTGCCGGCAGAGAATCAGTACTCCCTGAGCGCCGCATTAAACTCACTTGCCGCGATCTGTCGATCGAGGTAAGGAAGTCGCTCCTGTAAAAGGCGATTCCTGGTGCGCTCGTCGCGAAAGCTGAGCCGCACACGACAGCACCGTAAGAAGCGAACCTGTCCGGCGGTTGCGTGGCGGAGTAGTGGCTTCCTGCACGTGTCAGCTGTCTGGGGTAAACGGTGCAGGTAGCCTAGCGGGCGGCCTTCACCCAGAACGGCTGCGGCGTCGTGTCGTGTCGGCGTTCCCCTCCAGTTGCTTCCCAGCAGCGCGTGTAGCATACTCTGCAGGCGGACTCTTCCACGTTCCCTCCTCTTCCCAAGCGCCGTCCGCGAACCGGCGAACATGATACTGCACGTTCGTTGCCGCACTTTCTTTCTTTCTTTCTCCCCCCCCCCCCCCCCTTTCTTTTTCCTTATACAAAGAAGCTTTCTGCAGTTGTAGTTGGAACCAGGAGCGACGGCGGCCGAATTCAGGCTACGTCTGCGCATCTACGTCACGCATTATGCGACAGCCAATGAACGTTCGGTATTGTTCTGAACGCTTTGCTGTGCCTGTAGTAGGCATTGCCAAAATTAAACTATGCTCTGATTCCTTAATTTCTCCTGGCGAATAACAACTTCGAAAAACTTACGGGTATGCTGCCAGGTACCAAAATCGACGACGGCCGATAATTCGGCAGGAGACCACCATGGCATTTTCAAGGCAAAACTGCAGTAAGAAAGCAATGTGCAACGATCTTTGAAACCTCGGTTTTCAATGAGTAAACAGGAAAGACAACACACACCGAGCAAGCAAGCACACAGCGCCGACACGACCAAAGATGAAACCGGTCAGAATATCGATAATAAACATCAGTTCTCTACAGATGAGGTCGGATTAGTTTTCTCCCCCTTTTTTTTTTTTTTTTTTTTTTTTTTTGGCAAGTGAGAGAGTAGGATCCCAAGCGGAATTTAAGCAGAAGCCTCCATCCCTATTCATAAGGTTGTCACCTAGTTTTATTTCTATCGCTTCCTTGATAACACAGTCCCAGTAGTTGGAAGTGCATGCCAGAATTTCCGTTTTGTTGTATTCCATAGCGTGACCTGTGTCAAGACAGTGTTCGGCCACAGCAGATTTGTTTGGCTGATGTAAACGTGTGTGACGTTTATGCTCAATTCAACGGTCCTCGACAGTCCTAATAGTTTGACCAACATATGATTTGCCACAGCTACATGGGATACGGTAGACACCCGCCTTACGCAAACCGAGATCATCCTTAACGGATCCCAACAGTGCCTTAATTTTTGAATGTGGACGAAACACACATTTTACATTATTTTTATGCAAAATGCAATCAGTCTTATTGGAAGTGCTGCCAACGTATGGCAGAAAGGTCACTGACGTGGATGCCGACTGAGTGTTATCATCACTAGCCCGTTGCACTTGTGGTCGATAGCGCAACGCTCTTTTAACCTGCCCTTCACCATAACCATTAAAACTAGATTCTTCTTGAAACTTTCCGGCAGATTAAAACTGTGTGCCGGAATCGGGACTCGATCCTCGGACTTTTGCCCCCCCCCCCCCCGGTTCCGGCACACAATTTTAACCTGACAGGAAGTTTCATATCAGCGCTCACTCCGCTTCAGAGGGAAAGTTTCATTCTTGGGACCTGCAGCAAATCATTTTAAAGGAAGACATAGAAGCAGTTCAGAGGCGAGCAGCTAGGTTTGTTACTGGTAGGTTCGACCAATGCGCGAGTGTCACGGAAGTGCTTCGGCAACTCAATTAGGAATCGCTGGATGAAAGACGACGTTCTTTTCGTGAATTTCTGTTGAGGACGTTTACAGGGCCGGAATTTGAAGCTGAGTGTAGTACGATCTTGGTGCCACCTACTTCCATTTCGCGTAGTTATCACAATGACAAGATAAGAGAAATTAGGGCTCGTACGGAGGCATATAGGCATTCTTTTCTTCCTCGTTCTATTTGGGAGTGGAATAGGAAAGGAAATGGCTAGTAATGGTACGGTGTGCCCTCCGCCACGCACCTTACGGTGGATTGCGGAGTATGTATGTAGATGTAGAGTCCTCTTATTTTTCTTTAGCGTTTTTTCCGCCTGGTGGCAGGGTCCACTGAGTGGATTTGTTGTCTCCATTTTGTTCGGTCATGGGCCATGACTGGATGTAGGTTTACAACATTCAGATCATTGTGCAGAGTATCGGCCCGTCGCTTCCTTTGTCGTCCCTTGGGACTCTTTCCAAGGACTTCCATTGTGTAAGCTGCCTTTCCTGTTGACATGTCAGCCTCCCACGACTGTCCTTATATACTCGCTCCATTTCATATCGCTGTGCAGCGTTACACCTAGTTATTTGATCCGAGTCATCGTGCATCCTACTATAGTCATTCAATTGCGACACCCTCTTGAACATCACAGCGTCAGCAAACAGAAGCAAATAATTATATCCATAATGTGAGATCGTAGTTGTATTACTTAATTATTTTGTTAAGTAGGCTCAACCACTGATAGCGTGTAAAAACGTTTATTATGCGTTTCAATGGTCAAGCCCTCATCATCAGATAACCTGCACAAGAATCTTAAAACAAAAACAAAAAAACAATAAAAATATAAAACGTAATAAAAGAAAACGTGGTTACTTCCCTTGTAACCATGTCTACGAAAAAAGGTCCGCAGCATACTGTGCTACGTCAGAATTCAAACCAGACCCCAGCACTGGCGGCGCATAACACAACCGAAATGCACCGAGCAACAACACGACTGGGGCGCACGTATGAACATGAAAACAAAGACCTTCAAATTCCAAAGATCATCAACTTTGTCTTATGATGTTAAATTCAGTAGTTCTGTCTTTTCCATTCATTGGCACTTTGAAGGCTCTATCGACAGCGTAGGGCAGAAAGTTTTTGGCCATAAGGGTGACAAGAGCTGTTATGTATTAGAAAGTCGGTGGTAGTAGGCTTCCTGTACACTTTAAATAAGTGTAATACAAAAACCAGACAGCGGTTATTAGAGTCGAAGGGCAAGAAAGGGCCGCAGAGGTTGGGAAGGGAGTAAGACAGGGTTATAGCCTTTCCCCAATGTTGTTCCAATCTGTACATTGAACAGGCAGTGAAGGAATGGAAGGAGGAATTTGGAGAGGGCGTTAAAGTGCAGGAAGAAGAAATAAAAACATTGCGGTTTGCCAATGACATACTAATTCTGTCAGAGATTGCAAAAGATCTAGAAGAGCAATTGAATGGAATGGACAGTGTCTAGAAAGGTAGATATAAGATGAACATTAACAAGAGTAAAACGAAGGTAATGGAATGTAATGTCAGAAAATCAGGCGATGCGGAAGGAATGAGATTAGGTAATGAGACAATAAAAGTAGTAGATGAATTTTGTTATTTGGATAGGAAGGTAACCTCTGATGGCCGAAGTAAAGAATATATAAAATACAGAATGGCTATGGGAAGAAAAGCGTTTCTAAAGAAGCGAAACTTGTTAACATCCAATATTAGTTTAAATGTTAGGAAGTCCTTTCTGAAAGCATTTGTCTGGAGTGTAGCATTGTATGGGAGTGAAACGTGGACGATAAGGAGATCAGATAAAAAGATGACAGAAGCTTTTGAAAAGTGGTGCTACAGACGAATAATGAAAATTAGATTGGTATATCACGTAACTAATGAGGAGGTGCTTAACCGAATCGGGGAGAAAAGGAGTTTCTGGCCTATCCTGACTAAGAGAAGGAATAGGTTGGTTGGACACATTCTGAGACGTCAAAGAATTGTTAACTTAGCATTAGAAGGAAGCGTGTGGGGTAAAAATCGTAGAGGGAGACCGAGGGACGAATACATTAAGCAGATTCAAAAGGATGTAGGTTGCCGAACGTATTCTCAGATGAAGAGACTTGCACAGGACAGGATAGCGTAGAGAGCTGCATCGAATTACTCTGTGGACTGAAGACCACAACACAACAACAACAACAATAATAAAAATGTCTGCTATTGTTGCTGAAATACTTGAACCCATAGCCAATCCGTCTATTCGTATATAACATTTCCCGTTAAAAACAAAATAGTTATATTTCAGAATACACTGAATTAGGTCAATGAATTCAAGGATTTCTTGCTGAGCTAGTCTCTTGTGTTTAAGTAAGTTAGCTTTAATCAAGTGGACGGCCTCATCGGAAAGGAGAGGGCATCTGGAGAGGATGCAGAAGCGCCAGTTGCGACGCCAGGAGAGGTGCAGGAAGCGGCCTGCAGAGGCGCCAGCAGCGCGCGGGCCGTGGTTTGGCGCACCGCCAGAGCGGCTGAGGCTGAGCTTCGCCGCGATTTCCGCAGCATCCGCTGTCCACGCTGCGTCACTCACGCCGGCTCTCGCCGCCTCGAGGACAAGGTCAAGGTGCCTCGCTGACCACACCGACATTCCTGACGATAAGTAGCAAGTGTGCTTTCTCCTGCACTTGCCTGCGGACCACGGAACAGGAAGAGGTGCCATTTGACCGCGAAGTAGTCCCATTTGACTCGGCAAGATCTACGAACGCCTCCTGCTAGTACCCATACAAGACCACAACTCTAGAGAGCACATTCTTCCGGACTTCCAGTTTGGTTTCCGGGAGAAACACTCTGCTCCCCAACAGGTCATGAGAGTAGTTGAAGCTGCTACATCAGCCTTCAATCGAAACGGCTACTGCGGGATAGTGCTATTGGACGTGGTAAATGTGGTGTCGCACAAGTCCAAAGTGCGCGCCACCTACTTTCGCCGCGCGCCGCCATGCACGCACGGCGCGGCGTTCTTACGACGTCAGCCACGAGCGCCCTCTGCTACAACTCCGCTCGTGGCCACCACTGAACGACATCGTTCACTTGGGAATCAGATAGGAACCAGTTAACACTTCGGAATCAGATAGGCACCAGTGAAGACTTGGCTATCGGACAGGCACTAGGCAGGCCTCTAGCTCATCTATGTATCGGCATTCTGCAGTACTGAGCTATGTAAAAGTTAAGTATTGTATAAATTCTGTGCAATATATATCTCGTTCTAATTTACTCTAGTGTTTCTAGTTTCTGCTGTCCCACTGGCTGCTCCACTCCGTACCTCCACAAGCGTGCTACCTTTACTCCTGTGTCGGTACTTTTCTACTCGGCCACCGACACCTACGACGGAAACGAGACACAAAAGCGGCGACGAGGCTGGGACACAAAAGTGGCGACGACGATGGGATACAAAAATGGCGACGACGATGGGATACAAAAGTAAAAGCCTTCGATTCAGTATGGCACAAGGGGTTCATTTACAAATTATACACACACGGATTCCTCGGAAGTATAGTAAAGATTATACAAAGCTATCTTACGAATAGGACTTTCTCTGTCAAAGTCGAAACATCCACCTCCACCAAAAGGCGTATTGGTGCTGGGGTGAAAAGGCGTATTCGTGCTGGGGTGCCACAGGGATCGGTCCTGGGACCTGATCTGTACAGCTTGTACACTGCAGATACCCCTACTGTCCCCCTGATGCACACTGCACAGTACGCTGACGACACAGACTTTTTCACTAGAAATCCAAACAAGGACCTGGTCATACGCAGGTTACAAAGGGTTTTAGATAACACAGACACATGCGCCCGTCGATGGCGAATCACTATCAATGCCGATAACTCAGGCCATGCTGTTCACAAAGAAGCTCGGGAAACGCGATCCTCCTCAAAATCCCCCCCTCCTCCTCCACCTCCAAGAATCCCAAATCCCCTGGCGCAGGACGGCCAAGTACCTGGGCGTTACCCTGGACCATCGGCTAACGGGGAAACCCCACATAGACGAGGTCTACAGGAAAGTCTGCGGCCGGCCGGGGTGGCCGAGGGGACTGAGGCGCTTCAGTCACGGTCTGCACGGCCACTACGGTCGGGGGTTCGAATCCCCCCTCGGGCACGGATATTTGTGCTGTCCTAGTTCGTAAGTAGTTCATAAGTAGTTTGTAAGTTTAGGGACTGATGACCCCGTAGTTGAGGCCCATAAGATTTACAAACATTTGAACATTTGAAAGTCTGCGCCAGAATGTCCGACCTGTACCCCATCCTAAACTACAATAGCTCCATATCCCCTTCCGTTGGAGTTAACACCTACCTTTCCTTAATCCGTCCCCAAATGGAGTACTCCTGCCCAGCCTGGGCATATGCAGCCAGGAAACACCTGGACAAGCTGCAGGTTCTGCAGAACCGCTGCCTCAAGAGGGCTCTTCACCTTCCCCATGGGTTTCCTACGGACATCCTACACGTTGCAGTTAGAGTTCCTTTCCTAAGAGAGCGTTTCCAAGATCTGGCACGGGCTTTCTTACGAAAGTTCCTCCAGATCTGGAAACGAGCTTATCCTTTCCCTAGGTCAGTATGACATGTTCCGCGACAAGCATAAGCGTCCCTTTGATCATCTTTGATCTGTAGATCAAAGAGGAATATCCTAACATCCATCCTAAATTCCAATCCTACCCAACCAAACAAAAATCACGCCCACCCAGGGCAAGCACTAGTCACACACACACAGGATCTCCAACACAATTCACAGACATTTAAAAACAATAATAGATATACAAACATCACACAATACACAGAGGAGTAAAGGCCACAAACTCCCCAGTACACTCCCTCACAGAGAGGGATGTCAAGGAGCGAGCAGCAGTCCCATTTGACTACAGCAATCTGAGCTCTCCGTCAACAGCGTACGACCTGTAAAGGCGGAATTGTTTTCAAAACAAGCGAGGACTCCTATTGTGCGATTACAGTATGCGTCTCTCAACGGTGAGTGATCTTCCAATGTAAAAGTAATTTTGTGAATAATGAAATGCTAAGATCGCGGTATTTCGTTTTTATTTATAACAGACGACCGGTTTCGATGTACGTAGACATCATCTTCTGGTCTGTAAGGGCGAACATAAAATATATGGTCACAAAAAAACCAACAAAGGAACATGCCATATAACTGTATGTATAGGTAATCATATGTCAACAGTTTTCTTCACATACCTGCACTAAATTGTAACATTATAACATAAATGCATATTGCAGCCAGTTGGATAGCACTGGTGGGTTGTCACACATTAAAATATGCCGTTTGGTTGTCAAATATAAAACTCGTATAGTCATATATACATAAAGAACCACCATATTGTACGAGCTTTATATTTGACAACCAAACGACATTTTTTAATGTGTGACAACCCACCAGTGCTATCCAACTGGCTACAATATGCATTTATGTAATAATGTTACAATTTAGTGCAGGTATGTGAAGAAAACTGTTGACATATGATTATCTACACATACAGTTATATGGCATGTTCCTTTGTTGTTATTTTTTGTAACCATACATTTTATGTTCGCCCTTACAGACCAGAAGATGATGTCTATGTTCATCGAAACCGGTCGTCTGTTATAAATAAAGACGAAATACCGCGATCTTGGCATTTCATTATTCACAAAATACATTTATAAGATCGCTCCCTATGAGCAAACTGTATAAAAGTAACTTGATGGAGTACTGTAACGGAGTATTACACGACCTTTACAATTATTCAAACGTCCCTGAAAAATGTTGAAAATTTGTGCGAGACCTGGACTCCAATCGGGATTTCCCGCTCTGGGCGAGCGGTCGCGTTAACCAATTACGCTCTCCGGGCTCTCTTGCCGTCCTGTCCAAGTTCTCACCTTATGCACACTATTGTTGCAGCCCATTATTTCCACTTGGTTGCAGCTTTATTTCCATTGTCGGAAGGGATGTGACGTATCTGACCATCCGCATAGACACTGCCATTTGCCTTTTCGAGGCACACATACAAATTTAGGTATGGTGTCTGTTCTTACGGATACCATATCCATATAGACGCAATAACTATATTTTTTATGACTGCTTCTATCAGGCAAATTACAATATCTGTGCGGATGCTCAAATACGTCCGATCACTTGCGAGAATGCAGATACAGCTGCTAATAAAGGGAAATAATGGATAGAGGGAACTAAACGCATAGTGTGCAAGAAGTTGATAGTTTTGAGACGACGGGAAGCGTGTCCAGAAAGGCTAACTCGTTAAAGCGACACATAAAGGGTCTCTAATGCTGCGCATCTGTAAAGAACATGCAAGTTATTTTTAAAGTTGCCAGGATCAACACGGGGACGACACAGTTTGCAGTACTCCATGGTAAAGCATCGACTAAAACAGAGGTGATATCGGGCGTCTCAAAGGGTAGTGTAATTGATCCCCTGTTTTTTCTTATTTACATAAAAGATTTAGGGGAAAAATCTAAGTAGCTCTCTTAGGTTGTTTGCAGATGTCGCCGTCATTTACCGTCTAGTAAAATTATCTGAAGATCAAAACCAACTGCAGAACGATCTGAATAAGATATCACTGTAGTGTAAAAATTGGCAGTTGACATTAAATAATCAGAAGTGTGAAGTCGTCCACATGAGTACGAAAAGAAATCCGATAAACTTTGTTTACAAGATAAATAAAACAAAAGTGAAGGCCGTAAACTCCACAAAATACCTAGGAATTACTATTACTTCAGACTTAAATTGGAAAGAACAAAACTCCAATCGCCAACATTCTCCACCGAATGCGAAAATATATTGGTGACTCCCACTTACATAGGTAGAAATGATCATGAGAATAAAATACGAGAAATAAAAGCTCGAACGGAGAGATTCAGGTGTTCTTTCTTCTCGCGCGCTTTTCGAGAATGGAATGGGAGATAAATAGTATAAAGGTGGTTCGATGAACCCTCTGCCGGGCACTTCAATGTGATTTGCAGAGTATCCCATGTAGATGTAGAAACTGAATTCAAGACAATCAGCAATGTAAAGAAGGACAATAAAGCAAAGCATGGAATGATCCGGCAACACTGAAGAAGACAGCCACTACAGAATTGATCTGTCCTGACACTACCGGATACTGTCACACCGACACGGAACCAAGATCACTGGCCTATTGCTGCTCGTGCCGTGCCGTTGCCACCAGACAACGGCCGTGCGCTGACGAGGCAGTCACGTGGCCACGCACAAATAATGATTTGCCATACTGGTGGGAGTACTCATGGAAGAGCAGACTTAATTTGTGTGTGTTCTTGCCCTTACTAAATAAGCAGTGATCCTTTAAGGTCAATATTCACAACATAGACTTTTTTAATCTTGGAAACGTTTCAGAGATTTACTTTCATAGCGGTGCCACTGGCACTGGTTCATTTTCAATTCGTGGCACCAGTGCACTCCTGACATCACTAGTAACAAGGTGTTGTTGTGGTCTTCAGCTCTCCAGGCTACCCTTTTCTGTGCAAGCCTCCATCAGAGAATACAAACTGCAAACTACATCCTATTGAATCTGCTTACTGTATTCGTCTCTCGGTCTCCCTCTGCGATTTTTACCCCACGCACCTCCTTCTAATGCTAAGTTGACGATTCCTTGTTGTCTCAGAATGTGTCCCACCAACCTATTTCTTCTCTTAGTCAGGATCTACCAGAAACTTCTTTTCTTCTCAGTTCTGTTGAGCACCTCCTCATTAGTTACGGGAGCTAGCCATCTAATCTTCATCATTCGTCTTTAGCACCACATTTAGAAAGCTTTCATCAGCTTTTTGTCTGAACTCCTTATCATCCACGTTTCACCCCCATACAATCCTACACTCCAGACAAATGCTTTCAGAAAGGACTTCCTAATATTTAAACTAATATGGGATGTTAACCAATTTCGCTTCTTCAAATGGACTTTTCTTCCCATAGCCATTCTGCATTTTATATCTTCTTTACTTCGGCCATCAGAAGTTATCTTGCTACCCAAATAATAAAACTCATCTACTAATTTTATTGTCTCATTACCTAATCTAATTCCTTTAGCATCGCCTGATTTTCTGACACTACATTTCATTACCCTCGATTTTCTTGTTAATTTCTTCTTATATCTTCCTGTCAAGACACTGTCCATTCCATTCAATTGCTCTTCCAGATCTTTAGCAGTCTCTGACAAAATGACTATGTCATCAGCAAACGGCAAAGTTTTTATTTCTTCTCCCTGAACTTTAATTCCTTCTCCAAATTTCTCCTTGCATTCCTGCACAGCTTCCTCAGTGTAGAGATTGAACAATAGTGAGGAAAGGGTACAACCCTGTTTTAGTCCCTTCCCAACCACTGCGACCCTTTGATGTCCTTCGACTCTAATAATTGCTGACTGGTTTTTGTACAAGTTGAATATAAATCTTCGGTCCCTATATTTTACCCCAGCTACCTTCAGAATTTGAAAGAGTGTATTCCAGTCAACATTTTCAGAAGCTTTCTCCAGATCCACAAATGCTAAAAACGTTGGTTTCCTTCCTTAACCTATTCATTTATTTATTTATCGTATGGCAAACACTTGGACGCGTAAGATAAATTACACAATGTCACTTCTACAGGTGGGAAGCAGAGACAACAAACAGCTTATATCAAAATTTAAGTGCATTAATTACAGAGAAGTATACAGGTATTCAGTATAAAGTCCATTACGATGTATGATGCAGCAGAATTTGAAAAGATATTTATAAAAGATTAAAATTAGTGTTGATTCAATTGTTCATCTTACTGTATTCCTTAACCTAAGAAGTATCGCACTGAACTGGTATCCCAAAAGACCCAACGGCCTTTTCTCTGTTGGGGGATTATGAATTGTTTTGTCAGAGATTCAGCACAATTTGCAGTCACAGATGGCTGTCTCGTTTGTACCACGGACAAGAGAGAAGACTTAGCCAGCTCGGGCGCAGCAGAGTCCCGCTGTACTGCAGCCATCAGTGTCAGCACGTGAGGGGAGGAGGTGGCAGGTAGGGCAGTATTGCTAACTCATTTCCCACCATGTTCCCACATGGCGTTTCAAAAATCCCTACGATCAACATGAAAGTCCCTAAAGACAACAGGACCAAACTGATTTCTAGGGGGGGGGGGGGGGGGGGGAATGCTGTATACTCATAGCTCCCGTCCCCCACTCAGGATTCGCCACAAAAGTCCATTTTAAAGGGCTAGCTTTGAGCTCTCCTAGCTCTTGAAAATGGTTTAAAACCTAAACCGTTAGTACTGAGCCAGCAAATAAACAACCATAACGGCATTCTCCGAAAAATTAAATAAATAAATAGAATTTAAAAAAAGAAGGTACTTCCATTCTGCATCGTCCCTGAGAAAATTCTGTACGTTTGGCAAAGATATCGGAAATCCGTCCCTACAGTTTGGAAAAAAGTCAGAAGACCCTACTCGTAGGTACATGTCCGTGCGGTTGGCAACACTGGTAGGTTGGTTGTGAGGCCGGCCGGCGCGCCTGCCCGCGGCGCACTCCGGTCACGTAACACACAGCACAGTAACAACGGCCAGGCAGCTCAGCCAGCCGTAGCCTCCTTTCGGCTTCACTGGGCCACTGGGTCCGCCAGCGCCAAATTCCTGCTCACCTGCTGACAATTCAGACCGTCGCTAGACAACCATCCATCTCTTTTTCCCCTTCGAATCATCAATCTCTCCAACGGTTACAGGAAATATTTTATTCCTCGACACTCAAAGGAATTTACGTTAGCTGCCAGTGGGCTCTGAAATCTGCGGGGGAAAATGAAATTCGAACGCGGGACTCCTCCTTACTAGGCAGTCGCGCTGACCAATACGCCGCTGGGGGCAGAGTGATCACGACGGCCGCGCGGACCACTCCATCACGTCTCCCACAGACGCAGATAAATTATCCACCCACTACTGATGTAGTGACCCTGCCCATTATCCGCAGCATGTAGCCGATTCCCGTAGGGGTTCGTACCTAGCACGCATTCGCACTGGAAAAAGGATAGATAGCTGTCGTCGCTCTTATATGGGAACACAAATACACACACACACACACACACACACACACACACAGAAAATTGTTCTGTGTCGTGTACTCCTGTTCTGCCTATATTCTGCGGCAATTTTTCTAGTTCATTTAAATATTGTAGTCACAACAGAACCTAGACCAAAACACGACAACATTCTTCCGTTCTTGTACAAGCAAACACCGAAATACTTCCACAGTTGCTAAGTATCTGTCTGAAACGAATATGCATTACTCCCCCTATTCCTCTCTTCTTCTTCTTCCTCCTCCTCTTATCGCTCCTCCTCCCTATCCATTTCGTCATTTCGTCCCCTCTTCTCTCTCAATCCACCTCTTCCTCTATCACCATCATCATCATCATCATCACCATCATCATCATCCTGTTCTCCCCCTCCTCCCTATCCATTTCTTCCTCCCTCCTCCTCCTCTCAATCCATCTCTTCCCCCTTCCTCATTGTCGTCGTCCTCCTCGTCCTTCTCCTCCTCTCAATCCATCTCTTCCCCCCTCCTCATTATCGTCGTCCTCCTCCTCCTCTCAATCCATCTCTTTCCACTTCCTCATCCTCCCCCTCCTCCTTTCTATCCATTTCTTCCCTCCTTCTCCTCCTCTCGACCCCTTTCTCCCCCCCTTTTCCTCTTCTCAACCCCTTTCTCCCCCCTTTTCCTCCTCTCAGTCTCTCTCTTCCCTTCCTCCTCCACGTCTCTCTACCTTTCCGTCTCCCCCTAATCCACCACCCTGTCCATTTCCTCCTCCCGTCTGTCATCTTGTCTCTCTAATCTTCAGCTTTTCTTATTGCTACTGAATACAAAACCCTCATTGGAAATTGATTTCCTTAAAATGAACTGGTTAATGGGTTGGGGTCACTGAAAACCTCTCCTCTTTTAGTGAGGACAGTAGCTTCAGAGGCAGTATTTCGCATTATTAAGTTTTCCGCAGTAGTATTCCAATGATACCCCAATAAGCCATGAATAAATTATCGATGTATTTTATTTCTCGGTATTTATTTTTAATAAAACAGAATGGGAGGAAGAAAACGGATCAGCGCACTGCAATCTACATACAACATTTTTCTGAAATTATATGTAAGAGAAATAAATACATAGACGACAAACAATTTCCCCAATGATTTACATGTCCTGCTATGGTAACTGGAACTGACTGCAATCAACAAAATGAAAGTGGAAATTTTCATAAAGCAGCATTTGCATTCTCGTAGTCGGCTTTAAATGAAGCCTGTGCATTATAATTTAGAAAATATGTAGCCTATGTTCATCTGAATACTTTTTGTGTATCGTGTAAAACTATGAATAAAGTGGTCATGAACTTTGCGAGTTTTTATATCAAATTGCCTTTAAATAATAAATAAATATTTTATATCGCTATTTATATATATATACATATAATAGTCTAGAGCGCAAGATTGGTTATCCGGAACACTGTATAGAATTCGGAATTGAGCACTAGAGCACTAGAGATACATGCATTTTTGTTTATACTTAGTATGCTACGTTTTATAAAAAGCTGTTAATAAATCACAAAATATAGCAAATTAAATTTTTGGGCGTATACTGAAAAATCAGAAATCATTTCTTTGGATTTTTCATTAATTTACATAGCAGTTGTGGTCTCACATATGCCATTCATATTTATGACGATTTCCCTTTTTACGAAACTTTAAAAGCTAAACACGCGTATCTGATCATTTCGCCGAAGACTGGAGAGGACAGTTGGTGATGAATAATTAAACTGTAGTTTTATGCAAACCTCTCCACCCTCGTCCGTTCAGGTAAGAACACAACGAAAACCAGAAGTAAGATGCTGCGGGATTTGAACTACCAAAAGTATGTCAACTTAATCAACAACCTATAACGCTACCAAATGATGTACTCCGAGAATTAGTGTAACTGGCACAACATATATTTAAATATGCTTGCAAACAGAGAGATCTGGATGCTACTATTGGAGTGTCCCATTTAATTTCCAGGATCTGAAAGCGATTTAAAACAGCAACCGTTAAAACAAGGGAAGGCCAAGGTCGTCCACGGGAAGGTTAGATGATTGTAATCTCCGCTTAACAGCCCGGCGATACAGGAGTCTGAATGCACTCAGGCAGCAACAGAACCAGCGATATCAACACCAACAGTCCGAAATCGCCTTCTGGACCTTGGCCTCTATGCACGCAGGCCTATGGTGTGTGTCCCACGATAACCAACGACATCGTTTAGCTCGCAAAAACTGGGCATAGGAACGTCAGGATTGGAGTCGTAACGAATGGCGCCGGGTTCTGTTCACAGATGTGTCAAGATTGTATGTTCATCCGAACAATCGCCGTTCCCTCATCTAGAGAGAACGTGGAACGATCCTAGTTGTGTGCAGGACACATCAGCATATCATGGTGGTAGTGGAATGGTGTCGACAGAAGTCAGTATTGGCTTACGTACGGATCTCAATGACATTCAAAATGGCACTTTGACTGCTCAGATATACAGAGACGAGATCCTCCAACCTTTCGGTACGCCCTACGCTGGTGCCACTGGAGAAGGGTTGCTTCTGGTGGACGGTGACGCCGGTCGTAACAGATTTGCACTGGTGGACAACGTGCTTGAAGCTGAAGCAGTTCAACGAATGGAGTGGCCAGCTTTTTCACCGGATTTAAACCCCATTCTGCATGTTTGGGATGCAGTTCCAACGCATTGCAGCCATACCAGCACCTCCCACAATGGTTGCACAGCTGAATATTTCACTCGTGGAAGAATGGCCAAATATCCCTCAAGAGCTGATTGATAACCTCATACTGTCCATGCCACGCAGGTGCTCCACTGTACTGACCGTCCGAGGTGAACACACGCCATATTAGATGTTCACGAGAATGACTTTTTCATTATTATTATAGCCCCATGGTGTCTCACTCTAACAAGGGGAACACCAAGTATGGTACCAACGAATTTTGATGAGTCGCAGGTATATTGTGCGGGAACTCCTCCAGACCACCAAGCTAAAAGGATTTGTTCCAATGCGCCTTAGTTTCCACGAAAATCGCGATCAAAGTCCAGCGCGTAACAGCTATACCTGTACTGAATCATCAGAAGCAGGTGAGCCAGCGTGGTGTAATTAGCAGGGCGCTAGCCTGTCGCGCATACGATCCGAGTTCAAATCCTACTTGGAACCAATTTCTTTTCACTTGTCCGACGATTGATTGTGCATAATTATATGCTTTAATAGCCACTCTTACGTTAATGCTCGAGTAATTGGTCATGATAATAGCGTATGTTAAATGCTCAATATGTATTGCGCACGATTATTTTATTTTATTTTATTCCTTATTTCGAAGCATACTTTTACGGCGAATGAAAGATCAGTAAACCGTCTGTAGTTATCAACTGTAACAATTGTCCAGCATTTGCTAACTGCGTTTACAGTCCCCGGCCCCAGTGTTGTTACACCGTCGAATGCAGTGTGCGTCCACTTGACGCGTACCAGCGGCTTATTATGCTGCGGACAGGTGGGTAGTCATTCGTAGCATATCGTTCACATGTAACTGTAATTACCTGATATAACCCTATCTTTGCAGTAAGAAATAGGGAATATAATTATACACAGTCAATCGCCGGACAAGTGTAAAAAAAATAAAAATAAAAAATCCGAGCAGGATTTGAACTCTTTTTTTTTTATTATTATTATTATTCTTTTTTTTTCTTTTTTTTCTGTGGTGATTTTTTTTTTTTTTTTTTTTTTTTGGTGGGGGGGGGGGGGTGAAGGGACCACAAAAGGAAACTAAAGTGCCACCGCCACTTTGACCCTAATAAAAAAAAGAGAACCGCAACCTCTTCAGGCGTTGGCGCCTAACTAAAACTACCCCTGGAAACTAACTATATAAGGAAACAAAAAGAAAGAAAAGGAAGGGGAATGTGTAGGAGACAAACAAATAAATTCTCTTTATTCACATTACTATGATTTTATTTCATTATTTTTATTTATTTATTTTTATTTAATAGATCTTGATGTTCGGTGTATAGTTCAGAAGATCTCGGTTCCCTGCGGCTAGTAAGTTCAGTCACGGCTTCTCGTAGAATGTGCATTCCGTTGAACAGGTCAAGGAGGGCAGCAGTTCAAACATTTAAAATTCTTCTCTATTGACTGAACACATTCCAGCTGCGGAGAGGGTCGTTGAAAGTACTCCCAAGGAAGTTGGAAAAGTATTGTCTGTATTTAGGATGTCGTACAACTCTGTAGTGGCGATCCGTAAGATAAGTCCAAAAATCAAGTTTCGATTTTGCGTTGTGTCCAAAAAGATAATGTATGGCATGCCCGCGAATCCAATTCACCGCATTGGTCTTAGCCTTTGGAAAATACACTCGGTCCGGAAATAAGAACGAAGGAGGAGTAACACTCTCTGGAATAGTTCTCGTGAGGAAAGCTATAATACGGCGAATCAGTTGCCAAACGTCAGCAGCAGTACCGCAAGCAAAACGATGTTCGTCAGTGTCAGCCACCCCACACCTGGGACAGAGAGGCGATTCGGCGAGGTGGATGCGATGAAGGCGAAATCTGCAAACATGCTTACGATTGACAGTAAGGTACCAGACCGACTGTATATCAGAATCAAGAAAAGAAGCAGATATAGAACGCCAGATGGAGCGCCAGTCAAAATGGGGAAATTTTTGTTCAATTGGGTTTGATGGTAGACTTCTTTGTAGAACATCGTAGACAGCTTTAGTTTTGCGTAAGTACGGGTTGGACAAGTTGAGGTGGAGATAGCTAAGCTCGAGAATAAAATATCTGATATAATGGAAAGGAACTGGAATAACCGACAGCATGACCGGAGCTGACAGTGAGGCCGGCAAATAAGTCGACAATAGAAGACCAGTAAGACTCGTCGGGCAACGTGTCCATATCGTCATCTGGGAGCTAATAAAGAGGGCACGAGCTCTATCCGGTACGTGATACAGACCGAGACCACCACGGTCGCGGGGAAGGGTGAGCGATTCATAATTAACTTTGAACAACAAGCCATTGCTGACGAATGAGGCCATCGCTGCTAACATTCGATGGGCAATGGTAAGTGGAAAGGGGAAAACCTGTGCGACATGGGGAACGCGGGATGCGATATAGACATTGACATATCGGACTCGCTGAAGAATATCCAGGGATCTTAGCCGATGATCAATAAGACCAGCCCTCATTTGCTGAAGTAGACGTCGGCAGTTGGAAGCAGCCGAACGCCGGAGATCAGCCGAAAAGTCAATGCCTAAACAGCGGATGGTATCTTGGGTGACGAGGGGCGCAGTGCACCCAGCAGCGAAACCTGTGCCGATAAACATAGCGTGCGACTTACGGACATTGAGAAAGCTACCCGAAGCCTCGCCATATGTCGCGACCCACGTCAAGGCTGCCCGGACTTCATCAACATCACGTATATAGATGACTAAATCGTCAGCATAGGCTGTACAACAGAATCGGTAGCCATCAATGGGTAACCCCATCAAACGTTGCCGAAGGCCACAAAGCAAGGGTTCCAAGGCGAAGGCATACAGGAGCGCCGAAAGCGGGCAACCCTGTCGTATAGAGCGACCAATTACGATCGGTGGGGTTAGTCTGCCATTGTAAAGGACTCTGGATGAAGCACCCCTCAGTAGGCGCATCACCACCGTAATTATCACGTCTGGGAATCCCATATGACGAAGGACAGTCGTAAGAAAGGAATGATCTACTCGATCAAAAGCCTGGCTGAAATCCAACGACGCAAGTGCACCAGAGAGGCGTTGTGCCCGTGTCACGGCGATCATATCCCTGTATCGACATAAAGCGGTACGGATATTATTGTCTCCTCCCAAGGATGCTTGGTCTGACGACACGACATATCGAGCAGCGCGTTTGAGGCGCGCGGCCAAAAGGCGAGTGAAGATCTTCATATCACTGTTAAGGAGCGTGATGGGGCGATAATCACTGATGCCGATCCCGCCATGGGGCTTGTGGACAGGAACAATGATCCCTTCCGTAAAGGCAACTGGAATGCTCACCTCCGGAGACATCAGCTCTTGACAAATGGAAGTGAAGGTGGGTATAAGAAGATTGCAGAACGTACGATAAAATTCAAGCGGAAGACCGTCAGGTCCTGGGGAGCGATTAACGGATCCTGCCCGTATCGAATTGAGGACTTCATCAGAAGTTACGTCCGCAACCAGTTCCATTGCCTCATCTCCTGGAACAGCACCGAAGGTGAGATGTGATACTTCCTCAATCAGCTCTGACGAATGTGGAACTTCTGCATAGAGCTGTTGGTAGTGAGTATAAAGCGCATGTCCGATGGTAGACTGTGTATCGTATCGTCTCCCTTGCTCGTCCGTTAGGGCATAAATCAACTTCCTCCGTCGATATCGTCGGTCCTTGAGTATATGGTACATCGATGGGTGTTCGTGAGGCATACTATCAGTACTACGAGATCGTACTACCACTCCGTCCAAATGCCTTCGCATGAGAATAGATATCTGGGCTTTAGCACGTTTCATCATTATCTGGCGCTCTGGGGAGATAGGCATCAATGAACAGTCCCGTAGGATCCTGTAGTAAAAGTCCATCGTGCTTTCTCTCCAGTCTGCAACATCTTTACCATATCGCATCAGAGTTTTGCGGATAGCGGGTTTTGCACACTGGACCCACCAAGATATGGTTGACGGATACATTTGTAGGCGACGTTGACATGTGGTCCATGTGTCTTCTACTATCCGACGACATTCTGGCGAAGCAAGAAGTGCTACGTTCAATTTCCATAATCCTCTTCCGTGCCACACAGCCTGCCGACTGAGAACTACATCACAAAAATAAGCCTCATGATCGGAGAAAGCAACAGGCCATATTTCTGCCTGTCGAGTTCCCCCTATTAGGGGTCGCGAGATGTAAATGCGATCCAGTCGGCTCGAGGAATGTGCGGTGTAATAGGTAAAACCCAGACGATCACCGTGGACATGGCGCCATGTGTCGATAAGTGATAGGCGATTGAGGATAGGTTCAAGAGCCGCGCACGGTGAGTGGTGTGGTAATTGGTCCTGAGGTCGCTGCGTAGAGTTGAAGTCACCACCTAGTACCATATCAGCATGTGGCCCTAAAAATAGCGGCGTAACCTCTTCTGCGAAGAAAGTATTTCGTTCCTGGCGGTGGCTGGAACCTGATGGTGCATATACATTCACAATGCGTACACCAAAGAGTGTGAGAGCCATACCTCTGGCGTTGGGGAGGTACATAACATCTTCAGCTGGGAGACCGTCGCGGAGTATGATAGCCACACCACTACCGTTGTCCGAGGCATGTGAGATGTAAGTCGTGAACCCATATGGCGCGGAAAAATCGGCGACGTGCACTTCCTGAAGTAGTGCGATGTCAATATCTGCACCATAAATCATATCGCGGAGTAGCTCCAGTTTGTGTTGGGCACGAATGGTGGCGACGTTAATCGTGGCAATACGATAATGCTGACAAGGTGTTCTGGATGGTACATGACGGGCTTCGCCTTCTGCAGACACGCGTCGCTGACCATCTGGGATTGCTGAAGCAGTGGCCATTACAGGGAATGTTCAGTGGCAGGCACAGCTGACGGGGATGCCCCATCAGCAGCACCATCCACTCCCATCGTCTCTATCTCTGTATCTTCTGCCCAGGATGCAGAGGCGGTGGAAAGACAGCTGCCATATGCATCGGCCGGTTGATGACAGGGGTCTCTCATCGCCTCGGAGTTATGTACGTCATCAGCCACCTGTGCTGGAGTCAGCGGCTGTACGGACGAGGGAGCGTACATGGAAAGCGCCTGGGGCGCGCCATCTGCATCAGACACTTTTCCATCGGTCAGCTGCTCGATGTCTTCCTCATCAGCATTTCTGGTATCCATTCTAAAAGGAGAGTCATCAGAAGAAATACGGCTGCGTTTCTTCCTCCTCCTTGGCGATCGTTGTTTACGAACGTGTTGTTCAGAATCCGACGATGGGCGGCTGTCATCAGTCACCGGACCAGTCTCTAGGAAGGCAGAGGTAGGCACAACTCCCGGATCAACTTGCATCGGAGCCACAGGAGCGTCCACGGTACTCGGAAGAGTCGACTGTGCAAGATCTGACATTGGCGGCGTTGATGAAGTTTTCTCTTCGGTATTTGCCGTATCCCGTGTGGATGTCGTTGACAGATCAGAAATTACTTGAGAAGTAGCACCCGCATCATGGACGACTTTGGCATAGGTGACAGGGAGTGGTGTGGTCACAGCTGGGGATACTTCTTCTCCGATCGGCGTCTGTACAATGCGCCGTTGCATGCATTCTGATCTGACGTGGCCTTCCTGGCCGCAGCCTGAACAAGTTCGGGGTTGACCATCGTACATAATTATGGCTCGCACTCCACCAATTGTTAAGTACGACGGCACGTGTTTCTTTAATTCAATTTTTACCTGTCGCACACCATTGAGAACACGGTATGTGCTGAAGGTTTGCCATTTTTCTTCTAGGTAACCGACAACTTTACCGTATGGTTCGAAAGCCGAGACGACGACTTTCTGTGGGAGTTCAAAAGGAAGTTCAAATACTCGAATCGTACGAAGACCGTACTCTGCAAGTTCGAGTGACACCTCTCCTACGTGTCCATCAGAATATTTGAACTTAAGACCATTGGCATGTCTGCGAATAACGTCCTGACACACCTCGGCATTCGTCATTTTAATATAAACGACACTGCTCGTGATCGAAAAGTGGATACCAACAACATCACGAGGATCTAAACGAATATCTTCACGTATGAACGTTTCAACTTCATGAGCACGGGGTCGCACGTGATCGGCAAGAAAGGAAACTTTAAGGGTCGCTCGGCGATATGTTTGCGCCATGTTGTTCGCGGAAGACGGACACAAGACTTAATACGCTACGGCTCGACGCGACGCGGAAGTAAACAAACACGCGCTAGCGGAGCAACTCGGCAAGCCGAGCCGACCCGCTCACGACCACGGCTAAATGCCGTACTCGGGTCGTATGCGTGACAATCGAACACCTTGTTAATTACACCACACAGGCTGACGTGCTGCTGATGACTCAGTACTGGTATAGGTGCTACGCGCTCGACTTTGATCGCGATTTTCGTGGAAACTAAGGCGCAATGGAACAAATCCTTTTAGCTTGGTGGTCTGGAGGAGTTCCCGCACAATATACCTGCGACTCATCAAAATTCGTTGGTACCATACTTGGTGTTCCCCTTGTAAGTAGATGCCATGTATATCACAAGTAAAGAGCTAAGACAACAAAATATCGTACTGTATCAGACACAAATTACTATTATAAGCAATACCTGAATAAATGATGTTATCATATTATATTGTGCATGATATCTCAACCAGATCCCGTAATTGTTTTTGAGCAGTATGTACATAAATCTGATACCCATGTGGCCTGCTTGTTAGAGTTATTTGAACTATCGCACCTGTACGAAGTTAATAAATACAAGAAATCTATTACGTTCATATCTTGTGCTCTACACATTTCATCCCAGATATCCTCAACTGTGTTACGAAGAATGCTGGTACGGAAATCTCTCTGTTTGCCGGGCGACTGCAGCGTAAACAGTGCTAAAAAGCGCCATCGCAGCAGATTGGCCGGCTGTGTTTTACTCGCGCACTACATGTGGCGGCCACTTTGCAGACGGCAGCTAGCAGTCCGCGGTGAGCGGTCCAGCTGCGGCCTGTTACTGGCCGAGGCGCGGACCGATTCAATTAAACGCGTCCGTGTTTGAGCAGTTAAGCCGCCCCGCCAGATTGGGGCTCGTCCGGCCGCCGGCCGCGGCCGCAGCCGAGCGAAACAATATTGGCCACTGGAGCCGGGCGACCGTCGCGTCGCGTTAACAGCGACATCTGTTTCCGGGACCGCCGCGCCGACACTAACACCGCCGCCACGCGTGGCTGCGAGAGCTCGCCGCCCGTCAGCACAGGAAACCATCTTTTCACGCGGAATTCTCTATACACCCCTGGGCTCTCCCCAACTTGTAGCTGAAAACTATCATCGATCTACAACCTATATCGTCTAAATTTTTTGAAGAAACATTTACAAGCAGGAAGTCAATAGTACTAGACTACCTTGGTTTTTCCAAATAAATAAATAAATAAATAAAATAAATAATTAAAAAAATGTCTGTAAATCTATCGGACCAAACTGCGTGGCCATCAGTCCGTAGCTTACAAACTACTTAAACCTAGTTAAAGTAAGCTAAGGACAACACACACACACTCATGCCCCAGGGAGGACTCGAACGTCCACGGCGAGCAACAGCGCGCTCCACAGCTAGGCGCTTTAGACCACTCGGCTACTCCACCGCGGCTTTGGTTTCTCAATTCACTCAACATTTATAGGTGAAACAATCAATAGGGAGTCATGAAATGATTAAACTGGTTTAAACAATTAGGGAATCAGTTAGATGTATAGGTTCTAGCCTTGAGCGTAATAGTTCGCGATCGGGAGCGCTCACTTTAGTTCGCTAGTCTGCCGCGAACTAGTTCGTTCTTTTAGTTCGTCCGCTCCCAGTGACGGCTGAGCGGCGTGGTCTGCGCGTGCAGGTGGAGGGAGAAGTTCCCCCATCTAGCTGCTTCATGCGCTTGCTGCTTTAGGCGCTAATGATATCACGCAAACCAAAAGAAACAATTTGTGGATATGAAACTTCCTGGCAGATTAAAATTGTGTGCCAGAACCGGGACTCCAACCTGGGACCTTTGCCTTTCGCGGGCGAGCGCACTACCGACTGTGCTCTGCCGACACGACTCACGATGCCGCCTCCCAACTTTACTTCCGCCAGTACCTCGCCTCCTACTTTCCAAACTTCACCGAAGCTCTCCTGCGAACCATGCAAGACTAGCACTCCTGGAATGGTGGAGACATAGCTTAGCCACAGCCTAAGGGATGTTTCTTGCATGGTTCGCAGGAGAGCTTCCGTGAAGTTTGGAAAGTAGAAGGCGAGATACTGGCGGAAGTAAAGTTGTGAGGCGGCATCGTGAGTCGTGTCGGGATAGCACAGTCGGTACTGCGCTTGCCCGCGAAAGGCAAAGGTCCCAGGTTCGAGTCCCGGTTCCGGCACACAATTTTAATCTGCCAGGAAGTTTCATATCAGCGCACACTCCGCTGCAGAGTGAAAGATTCATTCTGGAATTTGTGGATAATTTCTCGCGTTTAAGTTTAGAGTTATCTCTATATCTTGGGATTATGGAATTTATTAGTCAGATATTGCAGAGTGCAGAATACTGCAAATCAGAAATTTTGTAGCACTGAACTATGTAGTATAGCAGGCAGACGCTAACTTCGAAATAGCTCTCATCAGCAGAAGGCAAACAGGTGGTTTTTAATTCTGCTGTGCGCCCTCTCGCTATTGCTCGTTGGTCTTCGGAAAAGAATCCAACGAACTAAGGAGTGAGGTACGTTTGGCATAGTAGTTCGCGACCGGTAACGCATGTTTTAGTTCGCGACCGGTTGCACATATTTTAGTTCGCGACCTGTTGCACATATTTTAGTTCGCGACCGGTAGCTCTCCTTTTAGTTCGCAGCTCGGCCGTGAAGTAGGTTGCTCTTTTTAGTTCGTCCGCTCTCTTTGGCTTTTGCTACCGCTAGTAAAAGAGCTCTTTTGTTATGACAGCTTTTTTACATAATGATCGGTGGCAGTGAACTATGAAACTAGAGCTGAGCTGCATCTCAGTTCGAAATGACGGTAAGTGGCAGAAGGGAATCACGCGACTCTGCGCGCTCTCGCGTCATTTCGCTGTTCCCCGTCAGTCTTCGGAAAAGGAGCGGACGAACTAAGAGGCAAGGGGTCTGGGAACTAGTTCGCGTAGTTCGCCTGTGGGAGCGCTCTTACGACCTAATTCGTTCGCGAACTACACAAGACTAATAAGTTCTGAAGTATTACCATGCGAAAATGAACCAAAAGTGGTTCGACGCCTTTCTGTCATTTTTACAGAGTGGCGACAACAACATTACGGCAACCGAGATAGTGTTGATTGCAGAAAGTTGTTGCAGAAGGGGTTGTTGTTGACTTGCGTCCACCCTACCCGACGAATTGCACAAGCAGTTGTGAATAGATAGTGTAGTAAGTAGGTAGTGTAATGCAACAGCAGCAATAACAACAACATGACTTATCCGAAGGTATGGCATGGAGAACCATACAAAGGTTGGAAGCGGGTCAGACACAGAGGGAGGTGGCTGCAATTTATGGAGTGTCCCAAATTGTAATTTCCATGCCTTGGAAGCGATTTTAGACAATAGGAACCCTTAAAATAAGGCAAGGCCAAGGTCGTCTACGGGTAACATCAGCACGAGATGGCCAATAAATCCGGTTCAGAGCCCGTCGAGACAGGAGCCTGCAACCAAATAAGCTGAAATGCACCCTCCAGGGCGCAATATGAACACAGAAATCTGCTTCTGGAATGTAGCCTCTATGCAAGGAGACCTATGGTGTGTGTGAGTATCCCATTAAAACTACGACACCGTTTGGCACACAGAAACTAGGTGGAGAAAGTTAACGACTGCAGTCTTAACGAATGACGCCGAGTTCCATTTACAGATAAGTCAAGATTCTGGTCAGCCCGACAATCGTCATTCCCTCATTTGGAGATGACTGGGACCTCTTAAAAACCGTGTTTATGTCAGGAAACATGTCCGTATATCATGGTGGTGAACGAATGGTGCGGGCAGGAATCAGTATGGGCGCACCTCTCCGTCGTTCAAAATGGCACATTGAGCGCTCCGAAGTATAGAGACGGGATCCTTCCACCTTTTGTTGTGCCCTATTCTGGTGCCATAGGAGATGGATTCCTTCTGGTGGACGGTAACGCTCGTCCCCACAGAGCTGCATTTGTGGACGACATGCTTGAAGCGGAGGTATTGAACGAATGGAACGGCCTTCTTGTTCACTGGACTTAAATCCGATTGCGCATGTCTGGGATGCACTTGGCAGACGAATTGCAGTCAGACCAGCACCTGCCACGACTCTTGCAGAGCGGGATATTACACGCGTGGAAGAATGGCCAAATATTCCTCAATACCTAATTCATAACCTCATACTGTCCATGCCACAGAGGTGTGCAACTGTACTGGCCGTCCAATGTGATTACGCACCATATCAGAGTGCAACGAGAATGACTCTCACTACTGTAGTAGCCCCATGGTGCCTCGCTCTAAATAAATGCCAAGTACAGCTCAAGGAGAGAGTTGAGACAGCAAAATATCGTACTGTGTCGTACACAAATTACAATTGTAACAAATATTTAATTAAAGTACATTACCATATGTATATTGTGTATGATATCTCACCTGATCCCCTAATTGTTTTGAGCAGCACTGACTATACGAGACGAGAACACATCGAAAGATCTTCATTCCAAAACTAAACCTCCGACGGGGGTGCAGATGCGCACTCCGCAGCAAGGCGCTTTAGAGCGCACTGTCACTCCCGCACATTATAAGTTAAATGAATATCGCAAATATCATTATAAATAGAAATTTATACACCCTGAGACTGTTTTTCGTCTCGATAATGTCAGAGACAATGCTTCACCTTTAGCATTAATGTCTCTGAACATCACAAAGTTCAGCGATAACAAATACCCCTTCCATCATGACGTTTAACAGAGCTGCAATAACGTCTGCACAGGTTACTCAACTACAGTTGTCGATCAACGTATTACAATAACACAGCCACGCAGGCCGTAGTTGGCTGCGGGTTTACGAATCACGCTCTCGATGTCAATACACGAAGCGCTAAGTAACACCAACCCGTTGCTTACGGAAGTGCACTACCAAGTGTCTACATTTCCAAAAACATTTATTATTTTTCACTACAACAACTGTACGAAATGGGTAAACATTTTACTGTATTTTTATTGTCAAGAACACGAAGCATACGGTCTGTGTAATTGTCCAGTCTACACATAGTGTACTAGAACCAAAACGCACCACACAGAATTTACTGTAATTACAACTAAGCAAACATTCAGAAATATCTAACTTTTGCATACGCTAAGAAGTAATAGTGACACCGAAAAAGGTTTTGAAGGCATATTTATAAACTTAACCCAGTTATTAGACAAAAACTAGTGTAAAACTTCCCCGGTCGAAACGAGGACACTTAGTGTGGTCTGTCGTCCACTAAACAACTGAGGTGTCGGTAGGCGCAGGTCGGTGTTTGCGGAATTACGAGGTGTGCACAGTCCACACCGCATGCGGCGCTTTTCCAGGTTTTATTTTTCACTGCATGCCTCTAATGCAGCAACAGTTGAAATATCTGTGGAAGATCTAAGTAGAGCACTTAAAAGAAAGTCTGGGAAGAATAACAAAAATATTGATGAAATCTCGGGTTATCAGCGAAGTCGCGGTGGCGCGGCGTTTTAGCGAGTTTCCTACTCGCCAAATTGAACAGAAGATGACTCTGAAGATAATAAGCCGAGAAGCCGTTATGATATCACGATGCCACGGGTTAGCTGATGACCCGAGGAGATTTCATGACCGAAAATACCAAGAACGTTTGCATTCCCACTTAGGTCTACCACACAAAAATTGTAGAACAACTTTCTAAAAAAGTTTTAGAAGTAGATTTAATAAGAATAGCACAAAAATAATATATAATCATGAAAAACAAGTACAAAACAAAAGTTGTCATAGAAGCAGTTGGAATTTTTTGCATTTCAGATAACAACGGAATGGACAAGATATAAATAAACAAACAAAAACACAAATTTCGCCTGCAACGCTTTTGGTAGAATAAATGAGGTCTTCATAATTAATATTACGCCGTGGTTCAAGTTGCAATTGTGACGAAAAGGTGCGAATCCAGCCTACAATTTTTTTTTTTTTAAGAATCCGAGGTATGGTTCTAATAAAGGAAATTCCTCAGATACGCCGACAATTCTGTACATATTTTTTGGAACATTGGTTCTAGGATTCAGCTATCTGTAATTTATAAGATTACCGGTTTCGATCCCACTGAGACCTCTCTGAGATCGCGATCTTGACTGTAAAAAAAATTATACTAAAGTAGATTGCTGAATCCTAGGAAACTGCTGCTCAAAAATAAGAACAGAATTGGTTGAGTGACTGAGGTCCTTCCATTGTAAATATTATAAAAAGAAAGGTTACTTAAAATTTAAGTTTTAAAGCGTACTTCAAGTAAGACAATCTTGCCAGAACCTTAACAAACATATGGGCACTGCCTACTCTAATAAAAATAGAATAATCATGAACGAACGGAATAATGTTCAAATGTTTTTTAAGCTTAAGGGACTTAACTGCTGGTCATCAGTCTCTAAACTTACAAACTACTTATGAACTACCTTATACTAAAGACGACACAAACATCCATGCCCGAGGGGGGATTCGAACTACCGACGGGAAACGGCCTCGCGCATCATAGCATAGCGCCTAAATGCGCTCGGCCGCTCCGCCGCGGCACGGAATAATGAGACGAACATATTAATTATTCCGATGTTATGCGTCATGCCACAACAGGTGATAAAAGAAGGAACTGAGATTAGAGTTTGCGGGCCCCGTCGACGGTTGGTCATTGGAGACGGGGCATAAGCTGGCTTTGTTTTGATGAGGAAGGAAATGGCCTCGTGCTCTTTCAAAGGAACCGTCCCGGCATGTGCCTGGAGTAATTTACGGAAATCACGGTAAATCTAAATCTGGATGGTCGGAGGCGGCTTCGAACTTGCGTCCTCCCGAAAGCGAGTTCAGTGTTCTCAATAACCACTGCGCCACGTCGCTCGGTACTGAGACGATAGTAGACTACCACATTCTAATGGGATCACACCTGATTCTAAGGCAGTCACTTCAAATCCTGGAAGATGTGTAAGAGTAATAATTAGTATTAGGCCAACAAGAAGAGGAGCACAAAGATCGTTATCTCTGGGAAGATAAAATTGCGACCCAGGGAGGAACTGATGTTGAACCGAAACGCGTATTGACCACTCTCTCACTTTCCCACAATAATAAAACATACTCTATGCAACCAGCACTACAAGAACTCTTAGCTATCCTCCTGCCACCAAATACGCATCAGATATTACGGCGTAAAAAAGTAGAGTCGACGTTTCCTAATACTCAGGTTTCCG
The DNA here is from genome assembly GCA_026315105.1 of Locusta migratoria. Classification (NCBI taxonomy): domain Eukaryota; kingdom Metazoa; phylum Arthropoda; class Insecta; order Orthoptera; family Acrididae; genus Locusta; species Locusta migratoria. The sequence continues at coordinate 129,418,529 of CM048750.1, read as the reverse complement.
TCAAAACTAGGCTAAGAGTGACTTAAGTTTGGTGGGTCAACCAAGCTTAATTTAGTAGAGTCGAGTGCAAGTCAACACCTGAAGAAGGCTCCAAGCTGTCTTCAAGATTTCTTAAATACGAAGCATAAGTTGCTCAAGTTCCGTGATAATTAACAGGTTTGATATACGTGCTTTTTCAACTCTGCTGTGGTACGACATTGCCATGGTGGATGGGCTCTTCACTAACAGTACCACAAGTCGTGCATGGTATGGGCGTCATTGTCGGCATACAATACCTTTATGCCGCTTACAGCGCCATCTATTTATGAAGTTTGGAACTATTTTTTATTTTACTTTATGTGGATGCCATTTCGTTTCCCCGTTGGTCAAATATGTTCAGTTCAAATCTGCAGTCATTCTACCCCGTGGTTCTTTTTTTCACAGCATTTGCAAAGTGGGACTTTAATTATGGACCTACCCCCCCCCCCCCACGCCGTATATTTGCATCGCATCAAGACACTTCATTATCAGTGTTTACCTTATCTGGATGTGCGAACATATAAACTCGACAAAAGTATTTCGATTTAAACTTTTTAATTCAAACCTTTTCATTAGTAGTTTATAAACATTTTATTAATTTTTATGAAGGTAATTTGAGTACAGGAATCAAAAACTGTGTTCTTTTCAGATAAGAAAAATAACTGGTGTCCTATTTTGTCAGGTACACATCAGAAATTCGTGGTATGATATATGAAAATGAGCAGTTTTTACTGTGAAGTTTTCAGAACTTCCACACAAAAGCCTCATGAGAGTAACGTAACGGTTAATAATATAATGACGATGTCCGAAATAGAAGTCCATCGATTCTGCTGGAAACGCTTTGTACCAATACGTTATACTTCGCGACCTCTCGACTGTTTGGTACCAGTTCGGCGAAATTTTTCGTGAATAGTTCTGCCAACTTTTTCAATTTTTTAATTAATATACGAGTGGAGCCATATCGGAAAATTCCTCCGGTATTAATTTCAAATGTACCTTGGAGGCAATCTATAGCTCGAGAATAGAGTAGGGTGAGGTAGATGTTGTATGGGAATGAATCATGTTTCCTGCTGTTGTCTCTAAATGCTGAAGTTAACTTCTAAGTAAAGGAAAGCAGTCATCAACTTCAAAGCTCGGAGAGAGAGAAATGTTTGTTAAGCTTAAGGGACTTAACTACGGGGTCATCAGACCCTAAACTTACAAACTACTTATGAACTACCTACAACTAAGGACGGCACAAATATCCATGCCCGAGAGGGGATTCGAACCCCCGATCGTAGTGGCCGTGCAGACCGTGACTGAAGCGCCTCAGTCTCCTCGGCCACCGCGGCCGGCTTCAAAGCTCGCATGTATCATGCACTATAATGAGGTACAAAACGTTGCGCAATTACTATTACTTATTTCTTAAGGTTAGAGGTTTCTGGTCAGAGCTGTTATTTAGACTGATCAGGATACACAAGGGAAGTAACGACCTACGAACAGACAAATCCTGATACTGAAGTCCGCATGTCAATCCAAATATTTTAAACTACCAGCGTAACAGTACCAGGTCTGTTCAAAAAATTCCGGTTCTCTGAATTTTGCGCGAACAGAATGTTGGAGCGAAATGCGGTTCGCATGCCTGAACACGCCTATGTTGAATGTGTAGCTGCTGAAAGCCTCATTACTGTATGTCTGTTACTTACTGTTCAGTGCTACACTACGTAAAACGTTGCGTCTCACAGTTTGCGAATTTTGAGACGACAAAATTTACAGGAGTAACGCGTTAAATAAAGTTTTCATTACAATTTTATTGCAAAATTAAGCGATACTGAAAGCTGTGGAAAGGTTATAAATATTCATTGTAATTTCAAGGAACTGGTTTCTTCATGGAAAATTCGAGTATAGGTGTGTGCTATTTTATGGTATGTAAAGAAACATGCAGACGGTCATTTATTTCAAAGGCATGTTACTGTAAGATGGTACAGATCAAAAATTTGTAGTAAAGGCCCAAAGTAGACAATTTGGTGAGTACAAAATTATTGAAAATATATTTATTTGCTTTTTTGTAATGAATTACTGTATGTATTTTGTATCTTAAACGTACTTCTATATTAATGTCACATCACTTACAACCTTGGGTCTGAAAGGGATATGGGATTTGAATAAGATATCAGTATGGTGTAAGAATTGGCAGTTGACTCTAAATAATGAGAAGTGTGAAGTCGTCCACATGAGTACGAAAAGAAATCCGTTAAACTTTCTTTACATGATAAATCAATCAAATGTGAAGGCCGTAAGCTCCGCAAAATACCTAGGAATTACAATTACTTCTGACTTAAATTGGAAAGAACACGTAGATAATGTCGTGGAAAAGGCGAACCAGAGATTGCGTTTTATTGGCAGAAACCTTAAAAGATGCAACAGAACTACTAAAGAAAGTGCATACACTACGCTTGTCTGTCTATTATTGGAGTATTACTGCCCAGTGTGAGATCCTTATCAGGTGTGTTTGACGGAGGACATCGAAAGAGTCCAAACAAGGGCAGCTCGTTTCGTATTGTCTCGATACAGGGGAGACAGCGTTACGGAAATGATAAAGGATCTGGTATGCGAATCATTACAATAACGGCGCTTATCGCTGCGGCGTGGGCTACTTACGAAACTCCAATCGCCAAGATTCTCCTCCGAATTTGAAAATATATTGTTGACTACCACTTGCATAGGTAGAAATGCTCACCAGAATAAAATACGAGAAATCAGAGCCCGAACGGAGACATTCAGGTGTTCTTTCTTCCCGCGCGCTATTCGAGAATGGAATGGGAGATAAAACAGTATAACGGTGGTTCGATGAACCCTCTGCGAGGCACTTAAATGTGATTTGCAGAGTATCCCGTGTATATGTAGAATCAATTTGGTACCACAGCGTCCGGCATCACCGTCTTTTCCTGGTTTCAGTTCTTGAGGAAGCAATGACTGAATTCCTACACAGCTATAGGACCCACAAGTGCTGGGCACATCCCATATTAATGTCCACAAACAGATGTCCGGTCTATAATTTTGAAGTTTTGCTCCGCACATTCAGTTAATGGAGGGTGCATACAAATCCCAACTGGTTCAGAGAGAAAAAGTGGAGGGAGCGGGTGTGCTTAATGGGACGGTTGCGGCCGTGTCGCAGAAGTCTGCCAAGAGGTATCTGTCAGGGCATTAATTAAGGCATTATAGGACCATTCCGGCGGGTGATCTAGAGCGCCCAGGGGGATGCTAAATCATGACGGATAGCCGTGTAATTGAGCAGGAGAACAGCCGCCATCGCCGGCGCGGTCCGCGTTCTCACTGCAGAGGCGTCTGCGGCTATTTGTAAAACCGAGGCGGAGTGGAGCAGAGGGCCGCAATTAAAATGGACGCGCCAGAGCAGCGCGGGTCGCGACCCTGCCCGACCCTGCCCGACCCTGTCATTCCAGATTAAATAATGCACTGGATGGCAGTTTAAACGGCGGCGTTTAGCCTATTCCGACGGGGGTCGAGTCGGAATTAACTGTGTTTTCCTCTTTTAGTTCCACACGTGATGGCTTCAAAAGAGATCGTGTATTTCGTCACGAAATCTGTCGTCTGCGAAATCCAGTTTCCTCATTAATGAGCAGCACAATCTATTTTTTGTCAAGGAAATGCTTACTGTAAACCATCAGCTGTTTATTATTTTTCCAAACTTCTACCGGTTTCAGTTATAAACAATCTTCACGGAAGAGAACTAGACAGATTAAACAGGTTATAAACAATCTTCACGGAAGAGAACTAGACTGATTAAACAGGTGCATTATATGCCTCCTTATGCATACTGGCATGAATGTCACACATCTCCCGTGAAGATGGTTTATAACCGAAACCGGTAGAAGTCTGGAAAAATAATAAACAGGTGATCGTTTCCAGTATGCATTTCCTCAAATATAAAAAAAATGTTCAAATGTTTGTTAAGCTTATGCGACTTAACTACGGGGTCATCAGTCCCTAAACTTACAAACTACTTATCAACTACCTCATACTAAGGACGGCACACATATCCATGCCCGAGGGGGAATTCGAACCCACGACCGTAGTGCCCGTGCAGACCGTGACTGGAGCGCCTCAGTCCCCTCGGCCACCGCGGCCGGCCTGAAATATCTTACAGCTGTTGAACCTCATCTCAATTAAAATTTGACTATTTTTAGTCATTATCAAGCCCCCAGAAAAACCGAGGACAACAAATCGAACAGCTTGCATTCCTCTCTTAGTTGACAATGTAAGGTACACAATTCACGTTAAACACGCTTCAGTACAGTTATTCTAATTACATGTAGAGTAAAACGTCTGAATAACTGACAGCAGTGGGGAAAATAAAACTGTCCGCTTATAAGACGTGTCCACTCTTATAGTCTCGCTAAAACTCGAGAACGGCCTAACCGATTTGGCTAATTTTAGTCTTGAAATATTCGTGTAAGTCCATGGAAGGTTTAAACGGTGATAAAATATGGAAAAGTTGCCAGGAAAAGAGGAAAATCAGGAAAAACTGAAACAGCCTTTTTCCAATGCGCTATCAATACCGTTCGTCCAATTGCGATAAAATTTTGTACATCTCATGTTGAAAGCAAGAGGAAGGTTCGCATCAAATAAAAATTTGGAAAAGTCACCCGGAAAGTAGGAAAATTTAGGAAAAACCGAAAGCGATTTTTTTCTATGAATAATAATCAATTGTCACATGGTTGTAAGAGCATCACTTCAGTACGGCTTGACAGGACAAAGTTTGTATGAAATAAATTTTTTGGAAAAATTACTGGAAGATTGGAAAATTTGAGAAAAACTGAAAGTGCGTTTTTCAATGTGTTTTTGATTGAATTCAGCACTATAACTGAGTATTCGCACGACGGAGAGTTTTCATTATGATCTCGGAAAAGTTTACACCAAAAAATAGGCACAGTTAAAAAGGAAAGGCGAAAAATTCGAACCAAGTTCCTTTCTCGTTCTGTTTCTACATGTACTCAACACTAAGTTGAGAACCGTTCATACGATTTCGATAAAATTTTGATCGTTTGACGTTCAACGAAAGATGAACGTACTTATGAACTAAAAATTTGGGAAAGTTACCCGGAAAATTTGAAAATTCGCGAGAAACTGAAAGAGCTTCTTTCAATGGTATATGAATATCATTCGTCTGATTCCGATAAAATTTTGCATTTTGACGTTCTTATGAAATAAAAATGTGGAAAAGTTTCCCGAAAAATTCAGAAAAAATAGAAAGAGATTTTTCTATGAAATTTCAGTACCATTTATCTGATTGCGATAAAATTTTGCACATTTGACGTTCAAAGCAAGAGTACATACATATTAGCAATTGGAAAGCATTGCCGGGTCGACTAGATAACACAACAACCAAGTCATTATATTAGATGTTTTAAATCTAAATTTTTCTTGCAATTTTTCCATATTGTATCACCGTTTAAACCTTCCCTGAACTTCCACGAATGTGACATGAACATTATCCTGGACATGTGTGCATGATCTGCCCACTCTTTCCGCCCACTATCGAGTCGATACTTAGACTATCTGATGATGTCTTTAAAAAGCTGCTGAGTCTAAAATACATATGATTTAAATTAATATGGTAACATTAAGAGGTAAGTGATACGAAGTTCACCGGGTGATCTAGTACAATATATATTACAGTACGTACAATGTACTGTGGGTAGAAAAGCGCTGTTCCGTTGATAATCATTAATTACTGAAAAAAGTGTCTTGATTTAAGTACAGTACTACATTACGAGCTACCTTACACTAGCATAATACAGTACTAAAATTCCTCGTATTTATTCAGGAAGACGGTTTGAACTAATCATGTATTTTTTTCTGAACCCGAGTGTCACGTATGATTGCCTTCTCAATATGTGTTTTTAGTGCTAACGTTAAATTGACACACTCTTCATCACTTTTCACTAAAAAACGGTGTTTCAATTTTCTTACCTCTTCAACAGCCTGCTTACTTCAAAGTGGAATGAACTCTGGTTCAGTTATGTCATACCGCGCGGTAGTAGCCGAGCGGTCGGGAGCGATACGTTACGAATCGCGCGTCCTCCCGCGCGGAGGTTCGAATCCTCCCTCGGGCATGGATGCGAGTGTTGTCCTTAGGTTAGTTTAACTTAGTTTAAGTAATTTGTAAGTCTAGGGACTGATGACCAGCGTAGTTTGGTCCCATAGAATTACAAACACTTGAACATTTAGTTATGTCATCTTCATCTCCGTCTTCATCCTGTTGTCCATTCTCAACATTGTCAGCACACCCTTCTTCATGAAGCTTTTGTACGAGTTCACTCACACTAGTTGATGTACTTTCAGTCCACGATATTAGCATATCCGTCAGATCTATCAAATTCCTCTCCCAAAGTCTGAAGTTCTTTCTCGTGTTTATTGAGATTCTTTTCTTTGACAATGCGGAGAATAGCTGAAGCACGGCATTAAAAATGAACTAGATTCACCACACGCGGTTCGAAAAGGTAGGTTGCGTCTACGCCTAAATTTGTCGAACAAGCCTACAGCCCTAACTCCTTGCGAAGGTGAGAGCTTTCTCGCGGATCAGAGGTCCACCAGTCTAACTTTTTTTTCTGACTGTGGGTCCACTAACTGGCAAGTTATTGCTAAAGCACGGCAGGGGCATTCAAAAGTCAAGAATGTCCCCTTTTGAGCCAGGTGTGTTGGGAAAAGTGCGTTTACTAGTAAGATTATTACTTCCAGTCCACAACTTTAGAATGAACTTTGTGTCTTAAAATGACACTTATCTGTGTTTTTCCGACAGCAAACATCGTGGCCCGAACACAAAGATTTTCCTTTCCGTAGACACTGATGATCTTGCCCTTTTCAGTTAGCGTTAACTGTTTCCGTTTCTGTGACATTTTAGCAATACATTACCTACATAAATTCACTCCGTCGAAGACAGAAACAATGCTGCATACGCTTTAACTTACAGAACTTCCAAATGCATGATAATGATTGTTGCCGTTTAATTTACGACCGTTTTTTTCTTTCACGCTGTCCGTTATTTGGAAGTTTTAATTGTTGTTGGGGGACACAGTGTCCGTGTCCGTTGTTAAGTATGTTCGCCATTGGGAATAATTGTAGCATAAGGACTAATGTTGTTTTGCAGGGGAATTTTAAAATTTCCGCTATTGAGAAGAGCTCGCTATTGGGAAGGGTCCGTTAATGTAAGTTTTACTGTATTACATACAGTAATTCACAGATGTTTATTTCTGCAGATAGCAACAACCAGGCAATAAATATCACAATACATAAAATTGTATTTGCATTAAAAATACTTCGGTATCACAGCACATCTTGAAAACTGTACTCTATATACTGTATTTTTGTTACTGACTCTATATACTGTAATTTTTGTTACTGACGACAGCTGTTACCAAGGTGTCAAAGATACATGTAGCATTACCTATCTTTCGATGGTACATAAAAAGCTGTATTTTACTTATAACCGGCGTGTGCGTAATAGAAACCCCCAGTTTAGCGTATAATCAAACTAGAAAAATTACAAAGAGTAGAAATTGCAGAAGAAGTACAAAATTCATAGAGTTTTCAAAAGGAGACTTTCTATTGATATCTAAACGATTTAGGAGACAATCTGAATAGCTCCCTTAGACTGTTCGCGGATGATACTGTCGTTTATCGGTTAGTGAAGTCAACAGAGGATCAAAAGCAACTGCAAAGCGATTTAGACCAAATTTCTACATGGTGCGAAAATTGGCAATTGACACTAAAAAAAGAAAAGTGTCAAGTAATACACATGACCACTAAAAGAAATGCGCTGAACTTCAATTACGCGATAAATCAGTCAAACTTTAAGGTCGTAAATTCTACCTAATACCTAGGAGTTATAATTACGAACAACTTTGACTAGAGAGAACACACAGAAAATATTACGGGAAAGGCGAACCAAAGGTTACGTTTATTGGCAGAACGCTTCGAAGATGCACCAGCTCCACCAAAGAGACTGCCTACATCACACTTGTGCGTCCTCTCCTGGAGTACTGTTGCCCCTTGTGGGACCCTCACCAGGGGGGACTGACGGAAGACATTTAGAAGGTTCAGAGAAGGGGAGCTCTTTTTGTTTTATCACATTACGGGGGGGTCACGGAAATGTTGCACGAATTGGGGTGGAAATCATTAAAAGAAAGACGTTATTCATTGCGGAGTGATCTGTTTGCTTCGTTTCAATCACCGACTTTTACTTCTGAATGTGAAAATATTTTGCTAGCTCCCACCTACTTAGGGAGATATGGCCATACCAATAAAATAAGAGAGATCAGATCGAAAACGGAACGATTTAGGTGTTCTTTCTTCCCGCGCGCTATTAGAGAATGGAACGGTAGAGAAAAGTTATGAAAGGCACTTAAATGTGATTTGCAGAGTACCGATGTAGATGTATTGATTGATAGCGTGTGTAACTTACTTTTTACTGATTAGTTACATCGCAGGTAATCAGTGGCAGAAGTATGGATTGACTTACAGCGGTCCACCTCTTTACATACCATACAAAAGAGAAAGCCAAAAAAATACAAATTACGGAAGTCTTTAAAAATTATCCTTAGCAAATTAGTCGAGACTTATTATAGAGGACACATTTGCAGATCTCTGCAAAAAAGAATTCTAACTTAATGCACTAGTCCTCATATGCGTGTATAATTCTTCGAAACTTGTCATGGAACAAACTAAAAAAGTGACTGGCGTGGATAATTCTTCAAATTTCTCTTTTAAAACACACAGACCAATATGGACGTGTGACGTCAGGCGCCTCAGAGAGAGGTAGGCTATTGATCACAGGCCTCATGGGGGTAGTGCAACGGAATGTATGTGTATTTCATTTGCGCAGCGCAGGATCCTAAAAAATAGTATGACGGGACAGCGGAAGAACTGAATGCCTTCGGACGTATCAAACACAATGCACTATGTTGTATAATTCACAGGAGAATGATTGTTTAAGACTACTGTCCTTCCGATTCGCGGGCACTAGCAAAAGTCATGCTGAACCAGAAATTGCCGTTGTCAAAATACGATGTGACTGTCAGAGTTAACGGCTATAGAAAACTCTTTTACCTGCAAACACAGCGCTACACGACTATCAACGATGGTCCTCCCCAATTCGTTTCCCGAATTAATACGCAGTAAGGGAACATAAATAACGAACGTTTCGAGCCGAGCTGCACGCAAGGGTCCCTTTCTCGGTGCTGCCCGCAAAGTTGCCCAAATACGGTGGCCGAATACACACCAAGCGCTTTGCAGAAGCGTCCCAAAATACGATTCCGAGACCACTTCAGAATTTCATTATGATTTATTGTTTTTAAGGATACGTGTATTTGCACTGTGAGGATAGTTCAGTTCATGCGTGCGTCCTGAACCGTTCTGCCACTAGAATTTTGAATTTTTTGCGCCATGGGAGAGTCTTTCCTTAGGCCCCTGTTAGAGCAGCATTCGCAGTGATTTCTCGTTACGTCGTCCATACGTTGAGCAGTCAGTCGCTCAGAATACTTCTTTGTTCTCCCAGAGTGCCGCGTTGCGGATCGCGCGGCCTCCCGCGTCGGAGATTCGAATCCTCCCTCGGGCATGGATGTTTGTGCTGTCTTTAGTATACGTTAGTTCATAAGCAGTTTGTAAGTTTAGGGACTGATGACCCCGCAATTAACTCCCATAAGCCTTACAAACATTTTTTTCTTCAGAGTATCCACTTTTGTGTAGACTCTCAGTATATCGTGTGATATCCAGTATAAGTGAAGTTATGTAGCGTTTTCCCCAGTGTAAAGTTTAAAATAGAGCGTTAGCTGGAACAGGAAAGAATGATTTTATTAATTGGCCAAATTAGGCGTCTCATTTTCCCAATTTCAATTTATTTTTTGGTAATTTCGTATTTTTTGACAAATTTAGTGCTATTTTGTTGGCAAATTCCGTGCTATTTTTTATCAAGTTGGGTTTATTGTCAGAGCCATTGTTATTTATGTAAACATTTTGGTGTTTTCTTTCATTTCCTCTGTAGTTACTTTTCATTTTCGGTGTTGACCAATTCCCAAGTTAACTAGCGTCTATTTTCTCTTGCCGCTGTAGTACCGTTAAGCTCACTCACAGCAGTTCAGAAGAGAAACTGAACTGACATGTATGCGCGCTCTCTGAACAATTGCAGTTTCTCATGTGATTACGTACATTTTCCCGACGTAAAGATGTTGATTCTTTTCATAACATGCAGCCGGATTTCACCACTCTGACGACACGATATTTCGACGGCCCAACTGGCCATCATCTTCAGGTAAGACCGCAAGCAAACCTGAAGAGATTAGAATTAGAAACCAGATTAAAATCCGTACCGTATTTCCTAAGACGGATTACCAATGCAGTATAAGTTTGTAGAACACATGGTGTAACTAAATAAGTGGGAAAGCTCTTCGGATTCGATACAAGACCTGACAAGAAGCAAAATATGTCCGGTACACATATTGATTATTTGCTTTCGTTAGGGTGCTGCAGGCATTGGTTGTTGTCTATATACCACAGACTACTTCACTATGGACGTTGGTCAATTGTGTTGATACAGTTCTCTTCAAAACGTGCTCATAATGGGTAACTGGCGCTTTAATGCAGGCTTCTACGTGCCACATCATTGACTGTCTCACTCGTCCTCACATCCAACAAATTGATAGGACGTCAGGGACCGCCACCGTAGCCTATTCGTTCTCCCAAACTCAATCCATTAGATTTCTACTTATGGGGTCACTTGTAGGCCACTGCGTATGCCACACCTATTCATAACATGGAACTGCTGCGTCAGCGCATAGAGAAAGAGTGCCAGCAGATACGACAGTCGCCTGGAATGTGAGAGCGAATGAGACAGTAAATGGTGCGCTGCACAGACGCCTGCATTACAGCACGTGGCAGCCATTTTGAACACCATCTGGGGACAACTGTATGTAGTAAATTCCACTGTATCAACACAATTGACCAACCTCCATAGTGAGTGGTGTGAGATATGTACAGCACAACACATACTTTTAACACGGTAACGAAAGCAAACCATTTTAGGTCAACAGAAATTATCCCATAGATTTTTGTAGGAGGGAGTTTGTGAGGTTTTTGCCCACTGAAGCGCTAAAAATAATACCATAATTTTCTATTTCCAGCGAGCCTAAAATCGTAATACCGGTAGGCGCACATACTGTAACTCCGGCATTAGAACACAATATCTGAATTACGTGATTTTTCAACACGAAAAGTAGTCTACTACGCTTACTTTCACTCACTTGTGACGTACGGCGTTATTTTTGGGGGTAACTCGACTGAAACAAAAAGCATATTTTTTGGCACAGAAACGGGCGGTTCGAGCAATATTTGGTGTAAGTTCAAGAACGTCATGTCGTCCCCTTTTCAGTAGTTTGGGAATTCTGAAACCGGCGTCAGAATACTTTTTTTTTTTTTCTTTGATGCCGTTTGTCGTTAATAATATCAGCTTATTCCCACGAGTTAGTATCTTTCGTTCGGTGAATACTAGACAGAAGTCTAATCTACATTTGCATCACACCACCTTGACACTTGTGCAGAAAGGTGTGCAGTATTCTGCAGCATCCATTTTCAATAAGCTGCAACAAGAATTAGCACTAACCCACGCGCTTTCAAATGTAAATTGAAGAGTTACCTCATCATGGGTCACACCTTTTATTCTGTCGAGGAACTCCTACAAAAGTTAAACAATTAAGCTAAATACTTTCTCTCTCTCTCTCTCTCTCTCTCTCTCTCTCTCTCTCTCTCTCTCTCTCTTTATTGATTCTTTTCACTTGGTCTTAAGATTGTCGTGTACATAGGACTACTTATAATTTTTTCTATTACCATTCTTGTGTTAAACTTTATGTACTGGCTTGTCCCATGACCATGGAGTCTTACTCATCAATTAGGTCCTGCGGAACAAAAAACCATATTATTATTATTATTATATAGTGTCAATATATGCCTCAATTTTCTAGTACAACGGCTCTCCTAAAATTGAAACTGCTGCTTACATGTTGTTTTTGTTTACACGGAATGTTATTGGTAGTTCATCAGGTCGCGCAGCAGTTGGAGCAAGGAACTCCAGCCTCACTTCAGCCAGATGGTTTCGGACATGGTCCCAGTTTGGATAAAAGAATGCTAACGCAGACATAAGCTGCAGCAAAAAGCTTTATTTCGAATGTAACTTCGCCCTTACGCTTACAAAACGTCACGTATACCCTATTCCTTATAACATAAGATACATATTTTACTTGATTTGTAACAGAATCATCCTTTTTAGGTTCATCAACAGATATATGGAATGGGTTTTATGCCTTACACATATTTTTCAAATGTATCACGTAGAGCAACAGAACAAACAGTTTCAGGTTCACTATGTGTTATCGGCTTAAATCTAGTTTTTTCCAATATATTATCATCGTTGCAGTCCAGTCGATTCTGATGCATCGAAAACAAACTTTTGAACTTAATCTCTTACAGTAATACGAACCTTTTCCAATGCCCCTTCTTCCTTAAATATTTTTTGCAACTCCACGATCGGTATTAATTCTTTCTATTGTGACATTAATACGATATACGTATGCAGATTATAGCTTTAATTATAGCAACACTATACCTGTTACTGAAAAGCATGAAAGCAAACCTTTCGTTGTTTCTATGCGATGGGTCCCAACTTCAAGACTCGCCACAGAACGCCATCAGACTCACCTGCAACAAAAAATTACACAGTTCAGTTAGACACGAAAAAGTGCGGCTAACTAAAGTAGGTTTAGTTCTACCGAACGTGAAACTCTCTTCTGAAATTTATCTATTTTAAACAACTCCTTCGGGAACTGACGAAAGGCTGCGAGTAAAGGGCATAATATGGAAGGGCACAGTATCAGTAATGTGGGGATAAATTGAAAATATGGGTCTGATAGGAAGCTTCCTGAGGTAGTCTGTGCAATCGTTATGATCGCAGTGTCCCGATGACATAGTGGTCAGCGAAACTGCCTAGTAAGTAAGAGAGCCGTATTCGAATTCCGAACCGACACAAAGTTTCAAATTCCCCCATTGTTATACTTCATCCCACTGCCACATAATTTCCTTGTGTCCTGTTACAAATATTCACTAAAAGCACGACTTCCTGTAAACAAATGTTACTATTCGTTATTTTGTCATGAAAGATACTTCACAGCGAAATTTATCTGTGAAATCTTATGCACCCCTCAACTGCACTAATTCCATACTCACTTTCTGTTCCGTCGGTTCTTGACAGAATATTTTACACATTTTACTAGTAACCTGAGTTAAATTTAATCAGTTACAATTACACCGTATATTTCCATGTTCCAGACATTGGACATGTTTAAGATAATTATTTTCTAGTTTAATTTAACAGTTAAAAATTGACATATATTCACAACGTTTCTATGTATCCAGACATTGGACCTATTTAAGATAATTTTCTGGTCAATTTTTTTAGCTATTTTTTATTATTTCAATTTATATTTTTTTACGATTATGTAATTTATTATATTATCACGTATTTTATCAGTCAGGAACTTACACCACAACTTGAGTTACAATTCCCTCTGGTTAGTTATAAACCAATGCACTACTCTCCCTTGACATATATATCGACCAATTTAAGTTCTTTGAAACAAACTTGTAATGTTTACCTGATGATGGCGTAACAGCCGAAAACCGGTTGGTAAACCAATAAATTTGCGGAATATCTCACAGTTATCTTGTGTGTTTCATTCATAACGCACTAATTCCGTTCAAAAATATAGCTGTCGGTGATGTATGTCTTCAATTTATCGTTGTGCCTGAAGCGGATATATATGATCGCAGAAACGAATACACGTAATGTACAGAGGCAATAACAACAATTCAATGCACCCTATGATCAATGTATAATACTTTCAGTTCTTTTGTGAAAGCATGAAGCAAGAGAAGCAAGGTAGAGCTTGTGTGTGTGACGTGTATTCTTTAACTATGTGAATACATAATCAGTGTTTCTTTATTATTTTAGTGTCAGTAGATAGCGATAAAAGAATATGACAATGTCCTGATTTAACAAGCAGTATATTGAATGTATAATGTTCTGTTTTGAATCATTCGATCACAGTACACAAACATGAAGGTCTATGTTGGGCGTTTAATCACAATGGAAATTTGTGTCAGAGTCTTTAATGTAAGAGAAACATTTACATCTGCGAAAGCCATTTCGCGATATGTGACGGAGGGTAATTTGTATGCCAGAGTTCCTTTCTCTTCCTCCTGTTTCTGTTCACACAAGGATGAGACCTTAACCTCAGTATTTTCCTAGCAGTAACTCTTGCGCAAAAGTGTTTTCTCGTAATTACGTACTTTTTCAAACCTGTTGACTTTCTTTTAAAGTTCTTCAGCCTAATATATGGCCACGTCTAGGGCTACTTTCTTGTCAAGTCATCAAGTACATCTCGTTGTCACTGTAGGTGGTGTTTGATGTCATGAATGTCACCATAGTTCAATTTGTTATCTTTTTCGTCTCCAAGACCCCTTTTATTTAACTTTGTTTTTACTAGCACTGCAACTGTGCTAATGAGATTCATTTCTTCCAGCTTGACGTACTGCCGCTGGACAAGTCTTATAACGTATGGTAGTCCTTATGGAGCTCATTTAGCTTGGTGGTGAGGAATCTCTTGCACGACGTAAGTCTGCCAGGTGCGCACGAAGAAGCGTGTTGTTGGCGACGCTCATAAAAGACTAATCTTTTTCTTTGTGCTCGCGTGCAATTCTTTCTGATTCAGGACCTGAGAATCTGGTCGCTTTTTATAGCTTCCCAAGTGCTGTGGGTTTCGTGGTAGCCTGTTGTTAGGCCACATGCGTCATTTAGACTTTAATGTTTTGGTTTTTTAGCGTGTGGATCTGAACCTTACCAGGCTCCAGGAGCATATATAAATTATTATTATTGGTTGGGGTGGGGGAGATCAGTTCTCAAGACAAGAAGTTTTCAGATCAGTATACAAAATATCTGCAGTTAAACTCTCAAGCCGTTACAACTTTTAAAACTGAGGCGCAGGTTGCATTGTGACCAACCAGAAAATAAATAAGCGCTATGGTATGGCTGCTGTTATTTACGCACCTGACAGGCTCGCATATTCCACAACAAAAAAGCAAAGTACTTGGGTAGTTAATGCGGCTGATCTGGCTCCCCTCTTGCTATCCACTAGATTCCTCAAGATCATGTTCATGGATTCAGCCTTTTGGCAGGTCTTCTAGCAATGATTTCTGTACGTCAGTGATTGTCCTACACGACACCCAACCACAGTAGGTCACGCGTAGGTTCGATTTGTGTTCCAGGTCGTCGCTATTCTGGTTGACGTTCAGCTATTTGCTTGCCCGTTTGCCTACTCTGAGCGAAAAATATCTTTCTACACCGTCCCGTCGAAAACGACAATTTTTGTTTTATTTGCTTATTGTTCTTAATGAATGTGATTAGCTGCAGTAAAAATATTTTATTTCAGTCTATTCATCTGATTTAACCTTTAAGGTATACCAAACACACTTTTAAGATTATCTCACTCTATTTTTTAAATATCGGTCACGATATGAATATCAGTAAAGTTGCTATAAATTCTACGACGCGCTTTGCAGTTCATTCCTTTACCCAACAGTGGATTCAACTTACGATTCATTAACTTTAATTCACTTCACTTGCTGTAACGGTGTAATACTTGATACGCATCGTTTAATCATGAATACAGTGACTGCTTCTCAATAGTTCAGTAATTGACGACAAAGATTTTCCCTTAATTGTATGCCGAATTGCTTAATTACGTTTTCATACCCTTCATCAAGCTTAAACTGCGGTCTTCACAATAAAAGATTAAATTAAAAATTCATGATCGTCGTCAAATTTCTTCATTAAGAAGGTAATTTAGCGTGAGAAATCAATGCTGTATTATGAAAGTCCTCTTCTGACACTTTGCGGAATGCAAGGAAAGAAAGGCCGAGATACTGAAATGCTTCATTATCGCAATGTTGCTTCACAGTTTTTCAATCGTATTCTAAAAGCTGCCGTAAAACATTTGAGAATGACAGATAAAATCTTGAAACTGTTCAGAAGAATATAAGTCGATGTGAAACATTATTGTGTGCCTTCCGTAAAATCAAGTTAATTTTAGTGTGTATTTCTCCGTATTTTCTTTGTTTTATAAAATTAAACTACCGTGGATGTTGAGGAAAATTCATTGAAATTATGAAGCATTGTTCTTTAAGATTCCCGTTCTTTACAGTTCCCATTCGCTTGTGTCGTATTTGTTTTCATGTTTTCCTTTATGTCTTCGCACATGAGTGACTTATTTATTCTTATTGGTAGCAAAATACTGTGTCGTGTGATGCAACTTTCATGAATCTGAACATACGTCAACAGGTTGTTCTGATCTCCTTCCCAAACTCTGCTGCCCCCCCCCCCCCCCACAAAGCATGGAAATTGTTTTAAGTAATTCAGAAAGATCGAATCCTTCCTGATGGCAGAGCGTTAGTTTGCGAGACAAGAGATTATCTAGCACCATCGTTCTTGTAGTTCACCGACGAATCTGACCTCGCGTTTTAGGTGTGTTTTCACGCTCGATTGGGGAAATGATAAACTAGTTCCGAATCTCCAGCTCAGGAATACAAGGAAGCAGTTAGAATAGGGCAGCTCACAGAACGATGTTTGCGTGACTCACAGGCAGATGGTGGGATCCGTCCCTCAGAATAACTGACGACTGAGGCAGCAGGAGAGGCATCAGGACACAAAGTTAAAGATAATTTTTCCGAATCATACTAACCCGAGGGCATCTTAAAAGAGAATGTCGCTAGCAAAGAATAAGATCTATTCTGTTTATAGGAAGCCAATTCACAGTGACTTGTATCTGAAGGCTGACAGCTGTCACCATTTGGCTTAGCGTGACAGGTTACCTCGCACTTCGCTACACCGAGCTCACGTCACTGCAGACTCTGAATGATGGCCAGCAGAGTTATCCCATCTGGAAGTCACTTTGTCAGAACGGCTATAGTTAAAGACATTAAACGGGCGTCGCGTTATCGACCAACTGATGAATGATTATAGCACAGAAGATGCGCCAAAATTAATAGAGTTTTCACTTAGACTGGAAGCGCCGCCAACAGGGCTGGCTGTATTTTGGGGAATATGATATGATATGTGTGTGTGTGTGTGTGTGTGTGTGTGTGTGTTGTCCTTTGCAAAATTTAGTTTAAGTAGTTTGTAAGTCCACGGATTCATGACCACTGGAGTTTGGTCCCATAGCTTTAAAGTTGTTAAATAATAAAAATATTGTAATAATTGTGATTGATCAAAATAATGATTGGTATTGTAATTTAAATACTGCTGATAAATATTGTACTCGTAGGTGGTCAATAAAAATCGCCTGACTGTACTTTAGTGACTTCTCAAACAATTGTGTCGTGTGTAGTTGTGTGTGTATGGGTAGTTGTAAAATGAATCTGCACTATAACTCAAATTTGCCAATCTGACTGAACACTTTATCCAATAAGTTAAGCATGACTTTGAACAAAAACCAAGTATGTAATAAAAACCTATTCTGACCGTGTGACTTTATTCGCGGAATGAGCAATTTCACCTCAGGTAGAAAATAATGTTTTATTAAAGATTGCAATTGCCTGAACAATAGGACATCAGCTTGCTGCAGAAGTGATTAGCAAATAGATCGGAGTCCGCCAATTACTCATGAATTATCTCATTCAAGGGTTTCCACTGATTTTATGGCCTACCTGTACGCAAGGAAACATGTGCAACAACCTTTAGAATTATTGCTAAAAACTGCTGCTACTGCTGCTGAAAGGTCAAAAATTAATTACATGATCGCAGGAGTGCATTGCGAATCCACTAACTACACAAATACTAATTTTATCCATCTCTGTATTATTTAAAACAAATAATTAATTGGGTTTCCGGATGACTGACTAACACGAAACAGACCTGAGGTTGAAGTTTAAATTTAAGCACTTTATACTTTTTTTTCATGAAAGGAGAACATGAACTTAAACAATATTGCGCAAAAATGATGATTACAACTTGGGAATGTCTTACACAAATCTTTTCAGGGACCCATTTACTTTACTGTCATATTCAACAAAATAAAAACCAGCTGGTCCTTTGTACAATGTAAATAAAAAATTGAAATTGTCTACATTACACTCCTCGGTTTTTCAGTAAAAACATACTAAATTCCTGCACTATACTTTTAATTATTTTAAAGAATGGACATAAAAGACGAAAATGAAACCCTTCATGTTGAATTCTGTTAGAGATGGACAACAATTACTCGAAACGCCTAATAATAAAAAGATGACTCTCCTTACCTTATTTCTTCGTCATCTCAGAACATTTTTCAAATTCAAATATTTCACAACATTATCACACATAAAAGGATTCAAATGATTCAAGTTCACACGGCAATTTGCGACTACATTCCGAGGCTGCTTGCGCAACACTACTCCTGCTCACCCGACGGAGGTCGGCGACCAAACTCCCTAAGCTCAAACACGGGACAGCGCACACCAAAGATTGTCCTCGCGGAACCAAAGATATTATTTTACAGACATTCAACGTTATTAACATCGCATATCTGCGTTTCAACCTTTAAAAAAAAAGAGAGAGAAAAGAAAACAAAAAATTGCTGAAGGATCGTTGAACTGATGCATATCTATCAAAGATGATTTCTTTACGGAACGAAGTTTTTCTTGCTGTTTTACCAGACTCATCAAACCACCTCCGTAGAAGGACCTGCGGAGAGCAAACCAGGTTGTGAATTGGCACGTCACAGAGGGGTGTGTAAAACACAGGGATAACCAGCAAAATCCAGGCGGGCGAAAAGCTGAATTATGTGAAGGCAGACAGATCAGCGCGACCGGATAAAGCGGGCCAGGTGGGCATTAATTGGCGAGGCGCGTGACGGAGCCATCAGCGTGACAACCGTCAGCAAAACCAGCCCTGCACAGCGCATTCAGGACGAACTCGCGCCATTCGCTCTGGCGAGGCGTACATTCATATCGGCTCTCGACATACGATATTGCAAATTTTTTATCGCCTGCCAACGGTGATATTGCTGTACTGTACACACTCGCGCTTTCATACACGTACGTCCAGTTAGAAACAAAACAAAAAAATCGACGTTCCATCAAATTTCTGTCTGTGCCCATGCAGCCTCGTCAATAGTGCCAGCGATTCGCAGCTGCACCCAGTCTCAGTGAAGGGCGCACAATTATAACCGAGCTGTTGCGAATGAGAACAAACGATGAGCATCGATGTCACCTATGTCGGCACATTTAGCAAATTTCGCGCGCGTTTCGTCACAGATGGCAGCACAACTCTGTTTCAATGCCTCGCCATTTATGACACGGCTGTCAGCTGCACCTGTCACGAGTCGTTAAGCGTATAACATTTACAGGTCGGTCCGATAGTAGTAGTCTAACAAAGAAAATAGGAGAAAATATTCTTTAACTCGGGTATACTGCAAAAGGTATTGGGCTACATATCTGTCAACATCTAGAATCATATCACACATCTAAAAGCCTGGCATGGGGGTCGTGGAACCAACCACCTTTGTACTATTTATTCACCATTCCGTTCTCAAAGAGCACGTGGGAAGAAAGAACACAAAATAATTCTCCGTTCTAACTTGATTCACCATGTGGGTTTGTGGATCCGCCTTAATGCAAAACACTAGTTTCGCCGTAGAACCCGCCATCCTCAGTCTGGAAGTGCAAAATAGCCTACACCTTCTAATACAATATGCTTTACAGTTTTGTAAATAAGTCCTTTTCAATTCTTTTAGATTAAGTACAAAAAACCCACTGAGGATGGCACGTTCTCCGCCGAAACTAGTTTGGGTATAAAAATAACGAGTGTTTTGCATTAAGGCGGATCCACGAACACACATTTGTCACGCAAACACGGACTAACAGAAGAGTTTCAAATGACAGTGATTGATTCCTCATATTGTATTATGATGATTGACTATGAAGTCTTTACAATGCTGCTACTAAACCGCATGAAACCACTGCCTGAAGGAATTTTAGCCACCTATCAACGTCGGTTTAATATTTCTGGCTTATAGCCATATCAGAAATTATTATCGATTTTAGCAGGTTAGAACCAGTAGCTGAGAGATGGTACAGGTAGTGTGAGAAGCATAACAGGTACTACCAGGAAGTAAGGTTCCCGCGGTAAACAATGTAAAAAAGATCCTCTGAGTTGCCTGCACCTCTCGCTGATTGGCTGATGTATAGACCCGCCAAAAGAAGATCATATTTGGATTAATATTTAATAAACTAATTGTAGAACACAGGTAAAATTATGAATAGGAAACACCTCAATGGCCGGCTGCGGTGGCCGAGCGGTCTGCGGCGCGCCAGTCACAGTTTGCACGGCCGGCCGCGGTTGTTCGAGGTGACTGAGGCGCTGCAGTCACGGTCTGCACGGCCACTACGGTCGGGGATTCATATCCCCCTTCGGGCATGGATATTTGTGCCGTCCTTAGTACTAGTTATTTCATAAGTAGTTTGTAAGTTTACAGACTGATGACCCCGCAGTTAAGTCCCTCAAGCTTAAACATATGAACGTTTGAACTCCTTATTGTTAAGCTAAGTCCTAACAAAATAAAATGTATAAAAATCAATTATATATGAAAACAAAATACAAAAAGGCAGACGACGCGCGTCAGCTATGTTTTGGCGTCAGGCCGAACGACAGAAGCCTACGCGGGTCGCGCTGCCGAAGTCAGTTCACATTTAGTGTTCCGACGGTCAAACATGTATCAGTTCAGATGCGGTGTTCAGACTGAGAAAACGTAGCACATCAATTCGGAAACATTGTTCGATCACATCAAATTAATGTTTTATTTAATAGTTATGAACTTTAATTCAGAGACAAGGAACAATATGGTTCATTATGTACAGTTTGCTAATTATCTGCGGTTACGACTAATAAATTAGCTGACATCCCATCATCTTCAGTTCATCAGTTCCTAGGTATCCACCATAATTTCAGCCTCAAGGAGACTTTCAATAACAAATGCTTATAGCATGTTCTTTGGTCGGAACAAACTTTTCAAATCTCTTCTGATATCACAGAAGAATAAGCCCCAACTGAACATGACATTAGTAAGGCCAATACTTTTCTACGGTTGTGAAACGTGGGCAACATCGGCAACAACAGAAGAATTAATATTTGCATATCGAAGGTAGGTACTTCGAAAGACGTCTGATAAATGAGAACGAAGAAATAAAGAGGACCTATATCAGCTGTTTGGGAAGCCGCACTTCGGACGAAGAGACACCAGGGGTTTGGCAGACGGATCCCTTCCTAACAGTCCTCTACTCTCAACCCGCGGGAAAACGCCCTAGAACTTGTTTAATGCTGTATTTTGCCCTGTTTTTATACGAGAGTTGAAACTTAAATAGTGGCAACTATTTATTTACAACCAATACAAAAGTGTTACATGATTGCACCTGTTACTGTCCTTCAAAGTAGTTACCAGCGTTTTGTAGAATCCGTTGCCAGCGATGTGAAAGGCGTAGTATACCGTTATCAGAGTCTGTTCTGTTGATGGTGCCAATGGACCTGTCTACTGCCTGTCGAATCTCTGGAACAGTTCTGAAGCGAATGCCATGAAGTGGTTCTTTCACTTCAAATCAAATCGAAGTCACAAGGACTTGTGTCCGGGGAGTATGGTGGATGGTACAGTATTTCGTAGTCCCATCGATCGAACCGAGCAGCGACTGTTTGCGCTATATGCGCCCGCTAATTGCCGTGAAAAATGATGGGTGGGTTGCGCAGAAAGTGTTGCCGCTTCTTTCGCAAAGCTTAAGTCCTTGAGACTTTTATTTGATTCCAAAGAAGAAGGTACCATTTCGTGGCAGTCGCTTCAGAACTGTTCCAGAGATTCGACAGGCTGTAGACCGTTCCATTCACACCATCAACAGAACAGGCTCTGCTAACGGTATACTACGCCTTCCAAATAGCTGGCAACGGGTTCTACACAACGCTGGTGACTACTTTGAAGGACAGAAACAGGTGCAAACATTTAACGCTTTTGTATCGGTTGTCAGTAAATAATTGCCACTATTTAAGTTCCAACCCTCGTACGCTTTCTTTCCAACTTAATTCTCTCGTTATAGTAATTCTTTGGTATTTAGTTCAATTTACGTACTTACGATTTGTTTGATTTATCTTATAAACGAAGCTTGGCGGATTTCTTTTAGTACGTTTGTGGAAGACTTCACCTTTACGGTTATTTAGGGCCAGCTGTTAATTTTTTTTTTTTTTTTTTTGTTTGGATCTCCTGATGACTTTATTAGACGATAAATGACAGCATCATCTGCAAACAATCTAAGGGGTTTGCACATATTTTCTCCAAAATCGTTTGGGGCGGGTGGGAGACGTGTCAGACTAGCGAAGTATAAAAGCGACCACTGAGCTGAAGCCGGAGGCCAGGGTTCGAATCTCAATTCGTGAAAAATTTCCTCACACTTAATTATTGCCGGCCGCGGTGGCCGAGGGGACTGCGGCGCGCCAGTCACGGTCTGCACGGCCACTACGGTCGGGGGTTCGAATCCCCCCTCGGGCATGG
Organism: Locusta migratoria; assembly: GCA_026315105.1. Lineage (NCBI taxonomy): Eukaryota > Metazoa > Arthropoda > Insecta > Orthoptera > Acrididae > Locusta > Locusta migratoria. The sequence continues at coordinate 129,395,844 of CM048750.1, read as the reverse complement.
ATATTTGTGCCGTCCTTACTATTAGCTAGTTCATAAGTAGTTTGTAACTTTAGGGACTGATGACCCCGTAGTTAAGTCCCATAAGCTATACAAACATTTGATTTGAACTTAATTATTTCCAATTAGAGTCATCCCTTTCCTTCCTCTCATCAAAATGCACCAATAGTAGTAGTAGTAGTAGTAGCAGCAGCAGCAGTACATCTACATCTACATGGGATACTCTGCAAATCACATTTAAGTGCCTGGCAGAGGGTTCATCAAACTACCATTATACTATTTATCTCCCATTCCATTCTCGAATAGCGCGCGGGAAGAAAGAACACCTGAATCTCTCCGTTAGAGCTCTGATTTGTCGTATTTTATTCTGATGATCATTTCTACCAATGTATGTGTGATTCAACAATATATTTTCGCATTCGGAGGAGAGTGTTGGCGATTGGAGTTTCGTAAGTAGCCCACGCCGCAGCGATAAGCGCTGTTGTTGTAATGATTCCCATCCCACATCCTGTATCATTTCCATAACGCTGTCTCCCCTGTATCGTGACGAAACGAGCTGCCTTTCTTTGGACTCTTTCGATGTCTTCCGTCAAACACACCTGATAAGGATCCCACACTGGGCAGCAATACTCCAAAAATGGACGGACAAGCATAGTGTACGCAGTTTCTTTTGTAGTTCTGTTGCATGTTTTAAGGGTTCTGCCAATAAAACGCAGTATCTGGTTCGCCTTTCCCACGCCATTATCTACGTGTTGTTTCCAATTTAAGTCTGAAGTAAAAGTAATTCCTAGGTATTTCGTGGAGTTTACGGCCTTCACTTTTGATTGATTTATCTTGTAAGCAAAGTTCAACGTATTTCTTTTCGTACTCGTATGGACGACAAGTCTTGTAGAAGAAGAAGAGAAGGTGGTGTAGAGCGGTAAGAGGAGGAATAGCGACTGCAGTGGTGGAACTGGTATACCACGGAAGAACCCGGAATTTCTGGGCCATGTATCTTTCCATTTCGCCCCGTCCCGCCCTGTAATGAGCTAATGAAGTTTATGTCGGCGCTAATTACTGCGCGATTCAATTTGCGCGCCTCGCTCTGCAGCGCCGCGGACGCCCACTAAATCCACACGGCTCACAGAGACGACGACATAACAGGTGTCCGGCGCCGCCAGCGAGCCATCCATTAGGGCGCGGCGGCTGCGTCGTCACAACAAACGAGCGAGCGCGCCTGGACAAAGGCTGTGCACCAGCTGGCAGCAGCCCAGCGCCGCGACACACCAACGGCGCGGATATTGCCACTGTGCGCGCTACCGACAGAGTAAGCGCGCACTCCATATCGTTGTGGCAAAAGCCCGCTTACTAGTTTAGCGCCACTACCATCGCTGCCGAAACAAGCTCAATTTATACACAGAGGGCGATCACTGTCATCGACACCTCGCTTTCGGAACTGTTTTCCTTCTGATCGACCTGCAACGCATCCGTAGAACCGTTGTGTGAAGGTCCCCATCGTTGGAAAGATCTCTTCAACGCCTCCCGACGTCAGATGTGACACTGTCGGAAAATCATGGATGGAGGACAACAGGCGGATTGTGCTTTTATCGACTTCAAAAAGGCGTTCGACGCGGTGCCACACTGCAGACTGCTAACGAGGATACGAGCTTATGCAATAGGTTCACAGATTTGTGACTGGCTGGAAGACTTCCTAAGTAAGAGAACGCAGTACGTTGTTCTCGACGGCGAGTGTTCATCAGAGACGAGTGTATCGTCAGGCGTGCCCCAGGGAAGTGTGATACGACCGCTATTATTTTCTATCTATATAAATGATCTGATGGACAAACTAACTTGTAATTTGCGGCTGTTTGCTGATAAAGCAGTGGTGTATGGGAGGGTGTCGTCTGTAACCGACTGTAATAGGATACAGGATGACTTAGACAAAATTTCTAGTTGGTGCGAAGAATGGCAGCTAGCTCTCAATGTAGAAAAATGTAAGGTGATGCGCATGAGTAGAAAAAACAATCCTATAATGTTCGAATACAGCATTAGTAGTGAGCTTCTTGATGCTGTCGCGTCGTTCAAATATCTAGGCGTAACATTGCAGAGCGATATGAAATGGAACGAGCATGTAAGTACAGTTGTAACTTCGGTTTATTGGGAGAATTTTGGGAAGATGTACTTCACCTGTAAAGGAGACCGCGTATAAAACGCTTGTGCGATCACGTCTTGAGTATTGCTCAAGTATTTGGGACCCGCAGCAGATCAGTTTAAACGAAGACATAGAAGCAGTTCAGAGGCGAGCAGCTAGGTTTGTTACTGGTAAGTTCGACCAATGCGCGAGTGTCACGAAAATGCTCCGGCAACTGGGAATCGCTGGAGGAAAGACGACGTTCTTTTCGTGAATTTCTGTTGAGGAAATTTAGAGGGCCGGAATTTGAAGCTGAGTGTAGTACAATCTTGCTGCCGCCTACTTACAATTCGCGTAGTGATCACAATGACAAGATAAAAGAAATTAGGGCTCGTACCGAGGCATACAGGCATTCTTTTTTTTCCCTCGTTCTATTTGGAATGGAATGGAATAGGAAAGAAAATGCCTGTTACTGGTACAGTGTACCCTCCGCCACGCACCACGCACCTTACGTTGGACTGCGGAGTATGTGTGAAAAAAAAAAAGACTATAGACCGATTGAAGTTACTTGCTAGTAGATGTTTGTCACACGGCGCTACTGTGTTGGCACATGGGCAGACGGCTGTGGCTCTGCTGTACGCGACACACGTATAGGGTGGGTCACTTCACAAACGCTGTTCACGTTATAACGTTTTGCAGTGTTGTGAGAGGCACCAACAGTTATTTGCGGCAATGCGAAAAGCTCTGTTGACAAAGCTATTTGAAGTTATCACTGACTGACCTGCAACGGAAATCGCGTTTCGTAGATCTCACATTAATCTCACGTTGTAACCTAACCACACGTGACGTTTTACTACGTATCCGGCAAAATGACATCCAACAGTCACCAGCAGAACTACAATCATGACTTCTTCGCTTACCTCTATGAGCAAACTCAAACAAAGATTTCTGATACGGCGCGAAAACCTAACTGTAATTCTCGCTGTAATTTGTTGGCCTACCTGCAAATATTTTCACATTGGCTAGTGGTTACACGAGCTGCCACGTTACAAACCAATCAGCAGTCCTTCGTGGCATTAATTACAGGTTATTTACGACACAAATACATTCCAGTTGATAAAAGCATCATAGCATGAAAAGTAAGAACGAATAAAAAAACTCAATAAAATTATGAAACATATGCAACAACGCATTTAGAACTTAAAAAAAAATTAGTTAGGTTAACAAAAACAATAAAGTGATTTTGAAGTAGAAATTAAAAAAATTACATACCACGCGGTTCGAACCCATGAACTTCATAACGAGACGTTATAACTATACCATTGCACTACGCAGTCACGCACGTATGCGTTTGGGTGCATAGATCCTGAGAAATCAGTACCCAGAACAACCACATCTGGCCGTAATAACGGCCTTGATACGCCTGGGCAGTGAGTCAAACAGAGCTTGGATGGCTTGTACAGATATGTCCACGCAGCTTCAACACAGTTCATCAAGAGTAGTGACTAGGGTATTGTCACGAGCCAGTTGCTCGGCCACCATTCACCAGACGTTTTCAGTTGGTGAGAGATCTGGAGAATGTGCTCGTCAGGGCAGCAGTCGAACATTTTCCGTATCCAGAAAGGCTCGCACAGGACCTGCAAACAGGCGGTCGTGCATTATCCTGCTGAAATGTAGGGTTTCGCAGGGATCGAATGCAGGGTAGAGCCACGGGTCGTAACACATATGAAACGTAACGGCCACTGTTCAAAGTGCTGTCGATGCGAACAAGATGTGACCGAGACGTGTAACCAATGGAACCCCATACCATCACGTCGGGTGATATGCCAGTATGGCGATGACGAAAAAAAAAAGAAAAAAAAATTCAAATGTTTGTATAGCTTATGGGAGTTAACTACGGGGTCATCAGTCCCTAAACTTACAAACTTCTTATCAACTAGCTTACCCTAAGGACGGCACAAATATCCATGCCCGAGGGAGGATTCGAACCTCCGACGCGGGAGGCCGCGCGATCCGCAACGTAGCGCCCCAGAACGCTCGGCTACGCCCGCGCGGCCCGAGGAGGTTACACCACGAATTAATATGGATGTTTCAGCAAAGATTGACACCTCGTACTGAGAACATCTTGTGCTATTGATCTGTAAATGTAATCATTTCCACTATGCAGTGGAATCTGCTATTGTCGCTGATAGCGGACGTTGTTGACATACCTACTTTACCTCCGAGGAAATGGACTCGCCCGTCCTACGTCACAATCGAGGGACAAACAGTCACTTGTGAGCGAGCGGTCTAACGTAACGGTGTCATTATGTTTTCGAAATTGGAACAACGAAATTGGATTAAGGTTCAATGTACCAGATATCGTACAACACGACTGTGTCATCATGGTCGTCAAAAGGCTTGCGGGGAATTGGCATTACCGTACAGAAGAGTGGCACGTTGGGTAAAAGCCTTCAGTGAATGTCGGCAAAGTGTGGCAGACATGCATCAGGCAGCCACTGTGAGCGCGAAGGAGAGGCTTTCTTACGCCATATCGTAAGGCATTTGTGTGGAGTGTTGCCTTGTACGGGAGCGAAAGAGGGACGATAAACAGTGCGGATAGGAAGAGAAAAGAGGCTTTTGAAATGCGGTGCTACAGAAGAATGCTGAAGATTGGGTGGGTAGATCGCATAACTAATGAAGAGGTACTGAACAGAATTGGTGAGGAAAGGAATTTTTGGCATACCTTGACTAAAAGAAGGGATCGCTTGGTAGGACACATTCTTAGACATCGAGGAATCGTAAATTTAGCAATGGAGGGAAGTGTGTGGGGTAAAAATCGCAGATGGAGACCAAGAGACACATATAGTAAGCACATTCAAATGGATGTGGGTTGCCGTTCTTATGAAAAGATGAAAAGGCTTGCTCAGGATAGAGTAGAGTGGAGAGCTGCATCAAACCAGTCTCTGGAATGAAGACCTTAACACCAGTGGCGTAGTTATCATAGGGCTGGGCGGGGCAGTGCCCCGGGGCCCCCGAGCTTAAGGGGCCCCTTCCGCCTTCTTGAGCTGCCTCCGGAAAAAAGTTACAATAGAGCGTCGAATTTTTTAATTTTTTTCCTTTACTCTCCCACCGTAACGGTCACCACCTCTCCCCCCCCCCCCCTCACACCAAGTTTCCAATAGTAACCGCATTGGCCACCGCGTGGCGGAGCAAAGCTTCCTATTGGGGCCTTCACTTCACACGACGCCATTCGGAAGCGCAGCTGACTGGCCAAGCCGCCACTCGCTGTGTACAACAATCGGCACACTTCAGTCGGTGTAGCTGCAGAAGTAGCGGCCGCATCAAAGCTGCTCACAGCAACAGCTGAGACTTTAAGTGTTGCGGCGTGACGATCGGCGCAGTGTGAAGGATCGCGCACCTTCAAATACTGTATAAACTTCTTATTGGTAAATAGAAGTGTACATTACGATTATCTATATTAACCGGTTTTTCTAACATCCATGTCTCCCAATTACTTTGGATAATCGACGTTCTACTCTCTATTTTAATTGAAAGAAGGATTTTCGACTTTACCCTAGACCAACAAACCTCAAAGACACGAAGTAAAATCCAAAATTATTCCCACCTCAGTATATAACCATAACAAGGTCTATTGCTTGTCCGCTAAGACGTGTACCGTGCCACTATTAGCTTGTTGTCAGTTGAAGTCAGAGTTGAGAAATAACAGGCAATGGCGCTGAATTACGAGTAGTGTGTTCGACAATACTCGGTGTGACCATATTTGAATATGAAATCTCTATAGTGCATTATTACAGAACAGTATTGGTATACTAATTCCTCTTTGTGTAGTGAATACCTCCAAGGGAGTGCTCCTTAATCATGAATCCCAATTAAGTGCGGTAACCAATTGCACGCTGAAATTTGTGAAGAAGAAGAGAAAATATGGATAGTGGATAGGTGGATTGTATTACTGATCGGCACGTATTCAGTGAAGCTTCTGCCTGCAACTTCATTCGCCTAGTTTGGAGCAATTTCCATAACTACCTCATGGGGTCGTTTTATCTGTGTCCTACCCTGGTCGAACTCTATTCTTCAGCAAAATTTCATCCAAATACACCCATTATTTTTTGCTTGAAAACATAACAAACAAACATATACAGTTATATTAGAGCGTACGATTAAAAGTTATCTGGTGTATCCCACGTAATACTTCACATAGTAGTATTTAGGTGGCGGTAAGAAGCTGATGATGAAATTGTTTTGTATCTGTATAGTTTTAGTTTAAAGAGGGTACCAATGTCATTTTTGCCCCGGGGCCCTTGGTGATGCAGCTACGCCACTGCTTAACACATACACATCGTAACACTGAACGACGCATGGACCACATCGTACGAGCCAAAACTGAAATGCCAACGAATGGCGTCATTGTGGGTCGCAACAAAAGTCGAGAGTACGCCAGAGCCCCAGTATTGGTAGGTACGACTGCGATGGTGTTATCCTAAAGCATTCCGTTCATCCACGGCAGATCGTCAATGCACAGTGTTACTGTTCGTTTTTGGAGCATACCTGTGACCATATTTGTGAACGGCCAATACTTTCTGCGCAACCCAACCATAGTTTTCACGACAATGCGGTGCGCATACTGCGTAATCTGTGGCTGCTCTGTTCGGTCGATTGGAATGGGAAGTACTGTGCCATCCACCATACTCGCTGGACTTAAGACCTAGTGATTTTTATTTGATTCAGAAGAGGAAGGAACTACTCCGTGCCATTAGCTTCAGAACTGTACCAGAGATTCGACAGGCAGTAGACCGCTCCATTCGCACCATCAACAGAACAGTTATGCTACTCCTTCCACATCGCTGCCAACGGGTTCTGCGCAACGCTGGTGACTGCTTTGAAGGACAGTAACAAGGGCAAACAATAATACTTTTGTCTCGGTTATGAATAGTTACCACTATATAAGTTTCAACCCTCGTACCTTTCGTGGTCTTCAAACTGATCACCATTAACCGCAGTCACTGTTGTGAACAATACTGCTGGCACTGTCGTTGCTCATCTTCATCTCTTCTGCCCTCATCATCAAACACAGAATCATACACGTACTTTACGTGACACGTAACGAAATACAGTAAAAGTTACTTTGTGTATCACATGACTAAATGGCTGCTCTACGTGAAATAGCAGGAAATAACGTCACAAAACTCGCAGAGCTCCACGTCAACCTTAGCTATCCCGTCACGTCTATCGACGGCTTTGGAGGGTCCAGGGCGGGAGAGGGAGGCTGACAGGGACATTTCTCACTGCAGCCGTGGAGCAGCCGAGCGGTCTAGGGCGCCTCGCTTCGGAGCGCGCGGTTGCTCGCCTTCGGGGGTTCGAGTCCCCCCTCAGGCATGGGCGTGTGTGTGTGTGTGTGTGTGTGTGTTGTCCTTAGATTAGTTTACCCCAGTTTAAGGTAGTTTGTAAGCTACGGACTGATGACCACGCAGTTTGGTCCGATAGATTTACAAACATTTGAACATTTCTCACTAGTATTTGCGACAAGGAGAGTAGGACACTTATACTTCCTGGTCACATTATTGCGCCTCACTGTCCCGACATTCATCCCAATCACCTTTCATGTTTTCAAAATGTTTGTGTAGCTTATGGGACTTAACTACGGAGTCATCAGTCCCTATACTTACAAACTACTTATGAACTAGCTAATACTAAGGACGGCACAAATGCCGGCCGCGGTGGCCGAGGAGACTGAGGCGCGTCTATCACGGTCTGCACGGACACTACGGTCGGGGGTTCGAATCCCCCCTCGGGCATGGATATTTGTGCCGTCCTAGTTCGTAACTAGTTCATAAGTAGTTTGTAAGTTTAGGGACTGATGACCCCGTAGTTAAGTCCCATAAACTATACAAACAGTTGAAGGCACAAATATCCATGCCCGAGCGGGAATTCGAACCGCCGACCGTAGTGACCGTGCAGACCGTGACTGGAGCGCCTCAGTCCCCTCGGTCACCGCGGGCGGCCAATCACCTTTTCAGTGCGTTATCGAACAAAATAAGCGGAAAGTACAGTACCATTGGTCCTTCGAATATGGGCACATTCTTTGTGTACTATGAGTATATTGCGTTCCCTTTATCACAGAAACAAATCAGTATGCATCATACGTACAGTGGCCACATTAAGGTGTAGAAGACTGACCTCACGTGAAAACGTTAAATGAATATTCGTGGAAGCAGGTCACGAGGTCAGATGAAACTAATGAGGAGGCACACATCTGCGGTGGCCATTGGCCGAAATCCTGGCTCCAGGATACGAAAGCTGTCCTGCAATTACGGGCTCGGTCACGCGAGGACCTCCGTGCGGCGAGGTTTGTGTGCCGCGCGCGGCTGCCCGCGTCCCAAGTGACGTGGGAGCAGGCACACGCCGCCATGGGTCGCGTCCGCACGTCACTGACCTAGCGCACCTGGCCGAGGCGTGGTGCACACCATCAACACACCAGCCTTCACAACGCCCTACCGCTGTACATTGTAACGATCCACAGGGTTCTGTCACTTTCTTAACAGGCCAAAGTTGTCAGTTACGTATTTTACATAATTATTCGCAAAAAATTGTTTGTCGGAGAATCACGCCATGGAGTATGAACACATTAGGATTCTGGTACAGACGTCGAGATACTGGGACTGCGTCGTTAGAGAGGCCATTGATATTCGCACAAGTGACGACCTCATAAACCGTGACTCTGGCTATAATCTTAGCAAAGCTTGGGAACCTGCGATTGGGTTAATTAAGAGTAAATCTAGCAAACGTAACGAAGTGACGACCACGGCGGACAGTGCCCTCACACCGACGTCTTCTCAGACGCCGGCGCAATCGGTTCCACTGCGCGGCCGCGGCGCGGGGCGTGGACCGCGGAGGGGTTGCTCCGCGGGCCGAGGGTATTTAAATGGCCCGCTACCGGGCTAGAACCCAGTTCCCTTCGAGCAGCCGTAGCGTGCGGATCTCCGTGCCGGCGCGTTTCCAGGAACTCAGTTCGTCAGTTCACCTGATGATGGCGACATGTATGATCACCGAAATATTGTGCCCGTTGGACACTATAGACTGGCAGTACACCCGTGGATATTTTGATTATCAAATACGCAGGGAGAAACTGAAGAATCACAACTTTTAAAATGTTTGTATAGCTTATGGGACTTAACTACGGGGTCAACAGTCCCTAAACTTACAAACTACTTATAAACTAGCTTATCCTAAGGACGGCACAAATATCCATGCCCGAGGGGTGATTCGAACCCCCGACCGTAGTGGCCGTGCATACCGTGACTGGAGCGCCTCAGTCCCCTCGGCCACCGCGGCCGGCACTTTTTCGCACTTTTGTCTCATTCAAAACGATAAATTTTGTTGTAACGAATGATATATTGATTGTAAAAGTTCGTTTACTTACGAAATTTGAATACTAAAAGAACATGTACTTTGTTTTGCGTAAATCTGTATACGCCAACGCAATAGGAATTCCTGTATTAACTATAAACTTACGAAATCTTACCTGGAAATTTATTAACTTGCCATATAAAAATATGTATTCTTGCAGCCGTAACGCTCATGTCCGAAATGTCATAGGATGTAGTTCTTTTGAGGCAAAAACCCTCGTACTGTAAAGATACGACTGAAATGTTCAAATGTTTGTATAGCTTATGGGACTTAACTACGGGGTCGTCATCAGTCCCTAAACTTACAAACTACTTATGAACTAGGTAATACTAAGGACGGCACAAATATCCATGCCCGAGGGGGGATTCGAACCCCCGACCGTAGTGGCCGTGCAGACCTTGACTGGAGCGCCTCAGTCCCCTCGGCCACCGCGGCCGGCACTTTTTCGCCATTTTTGTCTCATTCAAAACGATAAATTTTGTTGTAACGAATGATATATTGATTGTAAAAGTTCGTTTACTTACAAAATTTGAATACTAAAAGAACATGAACTTTGTTTTGCGTAAATCTGTACACGCGAACTCAACAGGAATTCCTGTATTAACTATAAACTTACGAAATCTTACCATGAAATTTATTAACTTGCCATATAAAAATGTGTATTCTTGCAGCCGTAACGCTCATGTCCGAAATGTCATAGGATGTTGTTGTTTTGAGGCAAAAACCCTCATGCTGTAAAAGATACGACTCACTGCCAATACTTGGGCAGATAGTATTTTGTAAAAAATTGTTTTTATTGTTATTTATTGAAGGCTAATAGCTACTTGTTCATTAGAATATTATTAACGAATTTCTATGCACTTATTAATTCATTCTGAGAAACATTTAGTGACAGAAGTATTGTAATTCTCATGGAGGTTAGATGTTTGTGAGCCTGTGAAGAGTCACCTGACGCGACATAACAGACAGATGTTTTTCTATTTAAACCGCATGGCGTCCGCCAGCAAGGCAGAGCAGAACAGAGCAGTTTTGTGGTACAATATGAGCAGCATTTTGTGAGGAGAAGTTCTTGTAAAACTAAGTACTCAGTTGGTAATGTGATGTAAAGCACGGATGACTGTTTATATACAGCAAGAGTTTCATTGTGGGAATACATAAGTGTCGGCCATCTATGTATAAGACTTTATGTACTACAAGAAAGTTACGATTTTTACACAGTTTAAATATGTTATGGAAGGGGTTGCAACTGGTTAAGGTAAGTAAAACTGCAATATCATACTCTAAGAATGTTTGAATTCCCATCGGCATGCAGAAGATCCTACCTGTGTTTGCTAATGTACTGAATGAGCAGTTTCAGAGTTTGTGTTATGCCAACTGAGCAACATTTGACCGAATTCTTACGACGTGCAAGTTATAATATTATAATATTACAGGGAATAAGAAGCGATTTAGTGAGAATTAAATGGGGCAATAAAGGGACACAGAGGTTGGAAAGGGAGTAAGACAGGGTTGTAGCCTTTCCCCAATGTTGTTAGAACTGTACATTGAGGAAGCAGTGAAGGAATGCAAGGAGTATTAAAGTTCAGGGAGAAAAAATACAAACTTTGCGATTTGCCGGTGATACAGTAATTTAGTCAGAGGCCGCAAAGCATCGGGAAGAGCAATTGAATGGAATGGACAGTGTCTTTAAAGGAAGGTAAAAGATGTACATTAACAAGAGCAAAACGAGGGTAATGGAATGTAAATTCAGAAATTCTGAAGGAATTAGATTAGGTAATGAGACAAAAAAAGTAGCAGATGAGTTTTGTTATTTGGGTATCAGGATAACTTCTGATGGCCGAAGTAAAGAAGATATAAAATGCAGAAAAGCGTTTCTGACGAAGCGAAATTTGATGACATCTAATATTGGTTTAAATGTTAGGAAGTGTAGCATTTGTCTTGAGTATAGCATTGTATGGGAGTGAAACGTGGATAATGAGTTCAGACAAAAAGATGATAGAAGCTTTTGAAATGTGATCCTGCAGACTAACGAAGAAGATTACATGGGTAGATCACGTAACTAATGAAGAGATGCTCCACAGAATTGGGTAGAAAAGGAGTTTCTGGCATATCCTTACTAAGAGAAGGGAGAGATTGGTGGCCGGCCGCGGTGGCCGCGGGGACTGAGGCGCTTCAGTCAGGTCTGCACGGCCACTACGGTCGGGGGTTCGAATCCCCCATCGGGCATGGATATTTGTGCCGTCCTAGTTCGTAAGTAGTTCATAAGTAGTTTGTAAGTTTAGGGACTGATGACCCCGTAGTTAAGTCCCATAGACTATACAAACATTTGAACATTTGAGAGATTGGTGGGAAAAATTCTGAAACATCAAGGAATTGTCAACATAGCATTAGAAGGAAGTTTATGGGGAAAATCGTAGACGGAGCCCGAGGGACGAATACAGTAAGCAGATTGAAAAGGATGTAGGCTGCCGAACGTATTCTCAGATGAAGGGACTTTCATAGGACAGGGTATCGTGGAGAGCTGCATCGAACTGAAGACCAGAAGAACAACAATTAAATTCAACACGAACTACAAATGCAAAATCTATGGCAGATTAAGAGGAAATCATACTGTTATTTAACTAATTTAACGACGCCGAAGGCAAACAACTATTTTAACTAACGAGAAAGCAAAGTCGATTAAAAATAATGAATATTTTCAGTTGTCAATTTTCTTGAGCTAGAGCCAGGAGCGCGGACAGAAAGATCGCTCTCTCTCATTTAGGACCTTGTACTGATAGGACGTATTAGTTAACTTCTCTTGACTAACAGATATTCGTATGGAGAACATTCCGTCGTGTACGTGTCTGTTTGTAAAAGATGATTTTGCAATAACAATAATTCAGTACAAAATTCCGTTGCGTTGTGATGATTTAAACAATCTCCAACTTTTCATAATTTTACAAAAATTTTAATATTATGTGATGTTCTATTCTAGGAATACGCCGACCTCCATCATGGCGCGGAACGGATGCAATTGTTGGAGATGCGTACGTTGCTAAAACCGATTCCGTTCACGGAATATGTAAGTGAAATAACTTTTCATGATTTATCACGTCCCTGAGATCTGCCGATTCATAAATGTTATCAGATTTATGATTTTGAGCTGGCCCTGGGTTACGTCTTATAAATCGGCATTTTGCACTTCAACAGTCGGATTCTTACGCAAAAGCCAACAACTCCCGATCATTAAATTATGGTGCACTGCCTGCTATCTTTTGGTATCACAATTAAATTTTTAAGCTAACTACTTAATTACATTTGCGCTGGAACGTATTTTACATTTCATGATGAATGCAGTGCTACTACGAAGGAAATGTAACAATTTGTGGAAGACATTTATTTTTATTAGTACTGCAACGCTTAAATATAAATAATCATTGCTCAAACAGGAATTTCGATTAACTAAAATCATATTTTCAAACTGATAGTAAATCAGCAGCATACTGATTTATTTTTTAAATAGCTTGGTCTTGTGTACCGTACGATAAAAGATAAAAATAGATTTTTTTGTCTCCGTCCAGCAAAAAATCAAAACATAATAATATAACATTTCGAAGTGATTTCTGTCGTGCCCAAAGAAAGTGTTATAGAACCGTCGCTTTTGATAATATAAACGAGGCTTTTTACGGATGTTGTAGTATACAGAGTAGCCGCAGCGCTGGAAAACTAACAAAATGTGTGAGGATCTGCATATTATTGAATGACAACGTACTTTCAGCATAAATAATGTAACGTGGTACGAATACGTAGAAAAACAGGCCCTTTAAAGTTACCGAACAATCAGTGGAAGTAGCTACTTCCATGAACAATCTGGTAGTAGCCATCTGAAGTGGAACGACCACATGAAATTATCACCCTGCCACTTGCAACAGTGGCCGAAATATCGGATATTTTCATAGACTGACAATGTGGTCTCACATCTTGAAATTCTTTTTATGTGAAGTAACAACGGCAGCGGAAGCCTAAGCTTATAATGTCTAAAACTGTAAAAAGTCAAATACTTAATTTAGGTTTAATCGAATAATTCATTATAAACAGCATTTAAATCTATATATATGAAGATGAATAGCTGTGCGTTAGTCCAGCTGAAACTCATAAATGGCTTGGCCGATTTGAATAATTTTCGTTTTGTTTGCTTGCTTTAATAGGCCTACTGGGATGGTTTAAAAATGAATAGAAAAAAACCAAGGGAGAAGCTTATTATCCTCTCTAAAGGCAATTCGCCATATACAACTATTCGGGAGCTGCAGCCGTAGGCTGAAAAAGGGGCACACTGCTACTCTTTTTATGCATCGTAATATTAATATATGAACATGATAAACTGAAATACTTATTTTTAATCTTCTTTCTTATACATAATGAAGAGTGCCCTTTGCGTGTTTGTTTGCAGTTCATATAAATCTACAGTTTTATTCCGAGCCGCGTTGGAATGGCCAAGCACTCTAAGACTCCTTGCTGCGGAGCGCGCGGTTGCTCCCCGTCGAGGTTCGAGTACTGTGGACATGAGTGTGAGTGTGTGTGTGTGTGTGTGTGTGCTGTCCTTAGGGACGTTTAAATAGTTTTTACACCTAGAGACTGATAACCTCAGTAGTTAAGTCCCATAGGTTACCAAACATTATATCATTTTTTTATTCTTATTATTATTCCCATCTTGATCATATTTTGCAGAAATGACTGTCAAACTAAGATGAAAGTCACTGACAATATGAAATTTCGTAGTGCATAGTGGAGAATAATTATTGACATCGACAAAATCTAGTTCTTTTCCGATGTTTATGAAATTTTGCACACTTGACCAACAAAACAAGAGGTTGCCCTATTACCACACTGACACCGTTTTATTAATTATTAAGACATACATGTGGCGTCTATTTCGAAAGAACTCCTACACCACTGGGGACACAGTGATCACCGCACCTGCAAGGACTAGCTAAGCACGCCTCCCGTCAGACACAAATTTCCAGCTTTACCCTGCTCACAGTACTCAAACCTTTAGTCACTATGTACTAATTCCCGTAAGAGTAAGGGCTCCAAACTTGCCCAACCCTCCCCACTAACGAAAGGATCATTGCCTGTGACTGGCATGTTATATACAAGTGGTGCCTATTCCGAAAGAACAGACGTCACTTCTGATCCTGCAGTTGTTATTGTTTTCATATGCACAGAATATCAAAATTATTAAGACGTTCACTCATGCATAAATGTTTTCATGGAGAAAGTTTTTATAAAGCGTAAGTCGGCGTATGTTGCCTGGTAAAGGATACTTTGGAATAAACTCTGACAGTGTTTTGCTGATCACCACGAAAATTGACAGATACATGCGAATTTTCATAGATAGGGGAAGGAGAAGACGAACTGAAGAGGTAGAATGAACAGAGAGAGGGTCAGGCGATGGAGACCCCCGATAGTAAGTCCTTGTGGTAGATATCTATGCCAACTAATAAGAGTGCCCTAATAGAGATAATTTACATTGGCTTACATCATCTTTTAATTGCTGTAGTTGATCCTTGTGCTAACCATTCCTCCAACCACTTTCGCTCCCAAGGACACTAAGTGAAGGACATATCAGCAACAAGCGTTTAACATTCCTCCATTCTTTGAAAAACTATTATGATATTTCGAGCTCAATCTGGAAAACTCGTATGCTGAAGTGTTGCTGATCAGGTTCTTTTACGCATCCACCTTTCATCACCTATACAGCCAAATACTGGCCGGAAATCCTCGCCACCCTTTGAGATCTGCGTCAATATTCTTGAGCAATACAGAATATCGGCGGCAACTACCCCTGTTCCAAAGGTTTCTACGTCTCTCGATGGACCTTCATGGAAACTTTATTATATCTTCCTAAAGTCAGAGACGTACCTTCGGTAGAGATTTCGAGAGACTACGTAAAAATTATATGCGAAGACGCTCTGGGAAGAAGTGTACAATGGTTAAACATGACAGCCACATCCATTGTGTGAACAATGAGTTACTAGAAAGAAAGCGACAAGAATACAAAACAGAAAAGAAAGCATTGACAAACCGCCACTACAACATCCAAGACACAGAGAGAAAATGAAGGCACAACTGAGAAGTTTTAACTCTATAGACCGTCGGGGATTCAGTTGCACCCTCATCATAAACATCAGCAACGGCAACAGCAGCAACAACTGCTATCATTACCTTTTTCCTCTTACACTGGCAACGGTACAAGATAAAAAAAAAACGGCATTTCTTTAGCTTATGTGTGAGCTGTAATTCTATGTCCTCATCGTGGCCATTTCAAGAGAGATCTTTATAAAAAAATTGCATATGACTGGCTCATTTTGCGACGTACTGCCTCGGAATTTCAGATGTGATAAACAACGCCTGCATCATGTACTACATTAATATTTTTAACTCATCTCTGTTTAATGTGCATCATTCTTGGTTGTCGAGTTGGGTACCTATCCGATAACGATTCGACCATACAGCAAATGTACGATACAGGCTCCATGCACTTAATGTAGCTTCCAGTTACATCCTGCATATTTATTACTACACACTTTTTCACGTTAGGGAATACTACTTTGATAAATATTAATATATTCCCCTTGCATAATTTCACGTTACACTCCTAAACCGAAACAGGTTTCACTCCATCAGAATGTTGAAATCTTCGCAGTGGCTCACGAAATGAGGAGGAGTAAACCTGTTCACGTTGAACCATCAGTCAAATATACCGAACCTACAGCATTCTATTAGACTACTTTATATGCTGAAGTCAAATTCTGCCATTCCATTATCACCCATAAAAGCAAAAGTGAAATGTTACACAGATACTACACAAGCGATCGTTACAGACAGTACCATGTGAGACACAGTCTATCTAATTATCTGAGTATGCCCCACATCAATGAGTCACAGAATTACTCCGAGAGCTAATTACCGTCTCATCGACACTACTGTCCTAACTAGCATTTCTGAAATTTGAAGTATTTTCCAGAAATAGTCCTGTAAACCAAAAAGTGTTCAAAAGTTTGTAAATCTATCGGACTTAACTCCTAGGTTATTAGTCCGTAGCTTACAAACTACTTAAACTAAGGTAAACTAACCTAAGGACAACACAAACATCCATGCCCTAGGGGGACTCGAACCCCCGACGGAAAACTGCCACGCGCACCGCAACACCGCGCACCAGTACGCATGGCTAATCCGCCGCGGCTCCTGTAAACCTATACTTGCTGTTGTATCATTGCTATTAAGTACTTTACAGAAAAAAGATACAAAATCCGTTTCATAAATTATTTTACGATTGAATAGGCTGTTATCCTTTGTTTTAAAAAAATGGTTCTAACTGCTGTTGTTCTCAAAGATTACAACGTACAAATAGCTTTTTCGGTGATTATTTTTACAAAACATGTTATATTTTTAATTAAAGCTTAGAAATTGTATAATTTAATGATTACGTCACGTGATCGAAAACGCTCTGTGTTGGCTGAAGCTCTAGTGACGTTAGGAGAAGAAAAACCTGTCTCTTATAGCAGTACAAGCGAAAGATACTAGATTTTCCTTACTTTTTCTGCATATAACATTTGTGATGGAAAAAGCATTTACAACATTTATGTAAGAATGAAAAACAATTTTGTGAACTCCGACAGCGAATACCTTCTGAAAGTTGATGCCTTTACGAAACTTATCTTACTTTAACGAAAACCATCCAGATATTTACGTGCCAAATAAAAAAAGGCGAAAAATGCGTAAAAAGTAAAATATACCTACCTGTACATTTAAACCAAATTGTTGTTTATTTCTATCAACATATTCCCTTTAGTCTAAATGTAGAAACTATGGTAAACGATAAACATGTATAAATGGACATTGCATCTGAGATTCTTCGTTTTTCTGAGGAATACATTTCAGTTTTTAATTAACGCTGTTGTTAATGGTCTCAGTAAAATTAATGGTATTGCGCAACTATTTAGTTGCAGTACGGGTTTACATTAATTTTCACCTATACGTAAATTAATCTTGCGTGCTGATCATTTTCTATTTACCAATTTGCATTTTTTCATGCTCACTGGTTACAAGTCGGAACTTGCAATGGCAAAGAAAGTTGAAAATAACACAACAAATATTTTGGCGTAGGTGCCAACGTTAAATATTTTCGAAGAAAAACAACTGCAGATGTTTTGCATTGTCTATATCTCTGAAGAGAGCAGATCTGCTATGGGCATTATTTAGCATAGCCGTAGCGGTTAGCGTCCTGGGTTACAAATTTTGCGTTCCATGTTCAAATACAATCATCTCCCCCCTTTCTTAGTTGTCGTGAAAGACAGTGATTCTGTGAAATATATTCGAATTACTGACGAAGTTAGTAATCATTTCCACCTTTATTAAAATAGTTGCATTGCTCTGTTGCACTCAAAAGACGTTTTTGAAACTATCTGAGAGCGTGTTTCAGCCACATTTTACGCATTTCTTATTGCTTGAAAAATACAAAAAATTCGGTGCAATTTTTATAGATGTATTTGTACAATGTTGTATTACAAAATACTTTTTCGCCATTTTTAAAATCGTGAGTATATATCACTGTTAGCAAAATTTATGACAGCAGGTGAAGCATCAGGTCAGTTGACGTCACAGGCATCACGTAACTCAAATGGAGGGTTTTAGCGAGCTGTCATACTATTCCAGTTTCATTTTTCATTTCCTCTCTCTCTCTCTCTCTCTCTCTCTCTCTCTCTCTCTCTCTCTCTCTCTCTCTCTCTGATTTTTTCCTTCATTTCCCTTTTTTTATTTATGAAACTATTGATGTCTGACATTAATCCAGTTACAGTAGGCCTCTTCTGAAACGTCGATCTGTAAATTTTACACGAGTTTGTAGCTACCTGGTATGAATTACTTCTTCTGTATAAAACCAAGTGTAATTATGCATAACCGTAGTCTATTAGCTCAGTAAGATGATAAATATCTTTCAGGTCTGGGATGTATTGGGTTCGGTGCTGCACTAGGGCTGAGAGTTTTATCTTCGCTTTTAGTACCACGAAGGTAATTCTGAAGCCGGCCGCACTGGCTGAGCGGTCTGCGGCGCGCCAGTTACAGTCTGCACGGCCGCCACGGTCGGGGGTTTGAATCCTCCTCGGGCATGGATGTCGTCTTTAGTATAAGGTAGTTCGTAAGTAGTTTGTAAGTTGAGGGACTGATGACCCCGCAGTTAAGTCCCTTAAGCTTAACAAACATTTGAACATTTGTAATTCTGAAGGTATAATATATAATGACAATGATGAGAAGCTGTGGGGAGTCCCAGCGGATGAATATGTCATCTGATCTAGAACATGGCGAGTATGAGACCAGTCAGAATTTCGTTATGCGTCAACACTATCACAGTGCTATCCTCTAGCTTTTTCGTCCCGCCGGAAAACAAAGGTATTTTCATACTCTACAAAATAGCTTGTGGAAATAAAACCCGCTACCACTCACAATTATTGGTGGTTTATTAAAACACTAGCGGTTTCGGGCTTGTGCCCATCTCCAGGTATTTACATTCAGTGTTGTTGACTGTTTAAAGGCCGGCCGCGGTGGCCGAGGAGACTGAGGCGCTCCAGTCACGGTCTGCACGGCCACTACGGTCGGGGGTTCGAATCCCCCCTCGGGCATGGATATTTGTGCCGTCCTAGTTCGTAAGTAGTTCATAAGTAGTTTGTAAGTTTAGGGACTGATGACCCCGTAGTTAAGTCCCATAGACTATACAAAAATTTGAACATTTTGACTGTTTAAAGAAAAATTACATTCTGCTTATCATACAGATATACATACACAAGTACCATATAGATATACATAAAACAAGTATGGTATGTGGTGGAGTGATTTTTGTTAAGGCTATAACTGTACTCACATATAAGTAGGGTATCCAGTTCGTGTTCGTACTTTTTTCATGGATATTAGTTGAGAATTTATTAGCAACAGGAACATAATGCTAATTTGCACTCCCATGTCACAGGTTTTGCACAGTACACAGTACATTTTATAACTGTTGATCAGTAGTTTTTTTTAATGTTTGTTAAGCTTTTGGGACTTAACTACGGGGTCATCAGTCCCTAAACATACAAACTACTTAACTACCTCATTATAAGGACGGCACAAATATCCATGCCCGAGGGGGGATTCGAACCCCCGACCGTAGTGGCCGTGCAGACCGTGACTGGAGCGCCTGAGTCCCCTCGGCCACCGCGGCCGGCTCACTCACAACATCGCCATGTTTACATTCAGGCATATGTTATAGTCAAAGAACTTAACTCAAGATATACAGAGATATTGCACACACAGAAGGACAGAGATGTCACATACAGAGATATATCAGATGTTACAAATCCCAAAAGCGAGATTTGTTATACTATTGTGGAGCCACACTGTCATTTATCACATGTAGAATAGTTGCTAGCAAATTAGATTATCTAAACTGGTCATTATGAAATACAATGGCAATAAATTCGACTAGAGCGCAAAGTGGTCTTTACTATATTTTCGTTTGCTGGAACTAGCATTTTCTCATTTGATGAAACTTTCTTCCCAGCAAACCGAAGTTTGAAGACGAAGACAGCAAGAAGTCAGTGGGGCAAAAGCTAGAATAAAGTAGATGACGATATATCGACGTCTTTTTCATCATCATCATCATCCTATGTTGCCCTCTGTAAATCTAAAGCGAAGTACACGACTCTCGCAGTGATAGCGAATTCTGCAAATCCGAGTGCGCCGCCTAACAGCAACCGACTGGGCTGCCCTGGGGCCACCGCGGAAGAGCCCCATTGGCACAGTAATGGCGACCTGGCACCGCCGACTCGTCCACTGCAACACTCCGGCCAGCTGCCTGTAATTGGTCCTGTCCGATTCCTGGAAGCCGCTAGCGCTGTCCGCTCTGCGCTGCATCTCGCACCACCAAATCACCCTCATCCGCGTACAGTTATACGTTCATAGGAACTTCGCTTCACCAATGTCATGCACAGAACCTCCGACAATTAAGTCCGATGAATGAAGGCAAAACGGTCGATCGGGCAATACAGACGAATCAGAACGTTGTACCTGCGTAGCGGCTGGTGTTCACAGCCGTCCGCGGTGGCCGAGGGGACTGATGCGCTCCAGTCACGGTCTGCACGGCCACTACGGTCGGGGGTTCGAATCCCCCCTCGGGCATGGATATTTGTGCCGTCCTTAGTCGTAGCTAGTTCATAAGTAGTTTGTGAGCTTAGGGACTGATGACCCCGTAGTTAAGTCCCATAAGTTCTACAAACATTTGAATTTGGTGTTGACCACCTAACCCCACCGTAGTTCACAAGAGCATCGTGTGTGTTCCGTGTTAGACCTGTTGGTCGAAGTGCTTGTTTTGTGCGTTGGTTCTGAATTGAACGAGCGTAGGATCAATTTTACGTTTTAAGCCTGGCAACACACACAAAGAAACGCATACAATTGCCGTACCTGTTTGTTTGGGATTCAAGCATTGTCCAAGTGCGTGTACAAGTGGTTCCATCGTTTTCGAGGAGGCCGGGAAAATGTTTCTGACAATCCCCGTAGCGGACTTCCGGCAACCGCCGTCAGTAACGTAAGCATTGAAAAAATTAAGACATTTATCACGAACGATCGTCGAGCAACTGTGCACATGATAGCGGATGAACTGTAGATTATCAATATTTTCTCGCAATAGCGAATTTCTTTTGGCGCCACTTTATAAGATATAGATGTTCTACCAAATGGTGACATATGAAAATTTGTGCCGGGCCGGGACTCGAAACTGGGTTTCCCGCTTTTCGCGAGCGGTCACCTTAACCACTAGGCTACCCGAACACGACTCCAGGACCGACCCTAACTTCCATATGCCACACTGACTGCACATATGAGTAACTGCATTCATCTCTTAGCTCGATGATAATATTATTATCACTGTAATTCGTTACCACACAGTAATTTAACAGATGCCTAACCGAGGCAATGACGATAACAGCGTGGGTTAATGGCGCATTGTTTTCATTCTCCCTGGCGCGGGAATACAGATTAAACTGCGAGTGCTAAGGGATAAATGCAGTTGACTCATATGTGCAGTCAGTGTGGCATGCGGAAGTTTGGGTTGGTCCTGGAGTCGTGTTCGGGTAGCCTAGTGGTTACGGCGACCGCTCGCGAAAAGCGGGAAACCCGGGTTCGAGTCCCGGCCCGGCACAAATTTTCTTATGTCACCATTTGGTAGAACATCTATACCTTGTACAGTGGCGCTAAAAGAAATTCGCATTTGCGAGAAAATATTGATAATATTACCATCATCTGTAATTCGTCACCACACAGTAATTGACCGTGAATCCGTTTTACAAATCCTTATCCAGAGGTTAGGAAAGAGGAAAACGTGTCGTCTTGTCCCACATCACTTGACTAACGATCAGAAGCAGTCACGTTCAGAGGTTTCACAGGATTTTTTCGAAACTGCGGATGCGAACTCAATTCCTTGAACCGTATTGCCGGCCGCGGTGGCCGCGGCAACTGAGGCGCTTCAGTCACGGTCAGCACGGCCACTACGGTCGGGTGTTCGAATCCCCCCTCGGGCATGGATATTTGTGCCGTCCTAGTTCGTAAGTAGTTCATAAGTAGTTTGTAAGTTTAGGGACTGATGACCCAGTAGTTAAGTCCCATAAGCTGTACAAACATTTGAACATTTTTTTTTAACCGTATTGTCACTGAGGATGAAACCTGGTGTTTCTGGCACAACTCTGAAACGAAAAGTCAGAGGATGTAATGGCTTTCTCCAACACCTATTCGGAAAAAAGTAAGAGCCGAAAAATAACGTATCAGAACAATGCTGATTACCTCTTTCGACAATCAAACCATTATCCACAAGGAATTTTTACCTGAGAAAACGAAGTGCAACGCTTCAAGATACGTTAAAATGATGACCCGTTTCATGTAACCTCTACGCAGTATGCACAAGTTTCCCGATTCTTTGTGCGAAACAACGCTTGCCCAGACACAGCCAATATCGTCAAACAATTCCTGGCAAAAAATAAAAAAGGATGGTGCAACTTGAACATCCACCATACTCGTCGGATCGAAATCCGGCAGACTTCTTCCTATTCCCGCGACTCAAACTCAGTTTGAAAGAATAGAGGTTTGACGATATTCCTGACGTCGAATGAAACGTGACGAGGCTTTAGAACACCATCCCAAGGAAAGACTTCGTGGAAAGCTTCCAGTATATGTATCTCAGAGCTCAACGGTGCATAGTTATGGAAGGTTCTATTTCGAAGGGCAATAAGGAAACTGTAGTTCATAATTCGTCTACCTTAATGTTACAGCACTATTCACCGAACATTATTCTCAGAGACTGTATTAAAAGATTGTGTAGGGCACGCTAAGATATAAACACATGTAAACTGGAAGGCGCAACTCTCAATGAATTTCGAGAAAATAGCGTTTGCAGATTTTAGGCATTCGGCATGGTTGCAAGCATTCAAGGCTTCAGCAGCCAAATGAGTAAGCGTTTAAATTCATAAGCGCGAGGCCTCTAGATCGAATCTTGCTGCCGGCGCTTTCTCTTCGTCCTTCATTCCTACGGAATTCTAACAACAGATTTACACTGAGATGACAAAAGTTATGGGATAGCGATATATACAAGTACAGGTGTGGTTGTATCGCTTACACAACGTATTAAAGGCGTGTGGATGGTAGAGCTATAATTTTTACTCCGGTTATTCACGTGAAAAGGCTTCCGACGTGATTATGGCCGCAAGGCTGGAATTCATAGATCTTGACCACGAAACGGTAGTTGTAGCTAGAGGCATCTACATCTACACTTCGCAATCCACCGTGAGGTGCATGTCGGAGGATACACTGTACCATTACTAGACATTTCCTTTCCTTCCACTCCTAAATAGAACGAGGGAAAAAAGAATGCCGATATGCCTCCGTATGAGCTCTAATTTCTCTTATCTTGTCTTTGTGATCTTTACGCGAAATGTAAGTAGGAGGCAGCAAGATCGTTCTGCAGTCAACTTCGAATTTCGGCCTTCTAGATTTCTTTAACAGAATTTTTCGAAAAGAACGTCGTCTTTCCTCCAGCGATTCCCATTTCAGTTCCCGGAGCATTTCCGTGACACTCGCGCATTGGTCTAACCTACCAGTAACAAACCTAGCTGCTCGCCTCTGAACTGCTTCTATGTATTCCTTTAAACTGATCTGCTGCGGGTCCCAAACACTTGAGCAATACTAAAGACGTGGTCGTACAAGCCTTTTATACGCGGTCTCCTTTACAGGTGAAGTACATCTTCCCAAAATTCTCCCAATAAAACGAAGTCGGCTGTCCGCCTTACTCAGAACTGTCCTTACATGTTCGTTCCATTTCACATCGCTCTGCAATGTTACGTCTAGATATTTGGACGACGCGACTGCATCAAGACACTCACTACTAATGCTGTATTCGAACATTATAGGATCGTTTTCCCTATTCATGTGCATCATCGTGCATTTTTCTACATAGAGAGCTAGCTGCTATTCTTTTCACCAACAAGAAATTTTGTCTAACATGGAGACCGCATAGGTATCGGATCTTAGAATTTTTTTTTTTTTTTACATTTATGGTACGTGAAATTCATAACTCAAACAACAATCAGCCAAAACCATGCGACGCAACTCAAAAAAAATTCTCGAGAAAGTCGACTCTGAAGTTTTGCAAGTAAGCGTAAGTACCAATCACAATCTGTCGGGGTAGCTCAGGTGGTAGCGTCCTGACCTTAGAACATTAGGGTCAGTGGTTCGATTCCTGTCGTGACAGAGTTTTTGATTTTTTTTTTCATTGTGTTCGAATACTTACATAATTGCAATATCTAATGAAAATTTTAACTTAAAGTGCATGTATTTTCGTTTATTCGTAATTTTCTGTATTTTATAGAAGGTTGTTAATAATGATGGTTTCAATAAAAGAACGTAAGTTACATTTTTTACAGTATAGGCTTGACTATTAGTTGACGACGGTAGTCTTTGGTTGTTCACTTTGTGAAGAGCTACGACACTGTTTGTGGAAGCCGTAGCTACTAATGGTTTTCCAAGCAGCTAACCTACCAACCATTGTTTTACGTGACGACAAGGTTTCCAGCTCGTCTACATACACATAAACAAAAACTGACACCACGTGGCATTAGAGACCGCAAGACGTTTTATATAACTGAATTATAAAATTAAAAATATTCTATCACAGTGAGATTCGAACCCGGGACTATTGCTGTGACGCCAGAACGCTACCACCTGTGTACACCGACAAGTGATATGTCTGTTTAAATTACTGGTACTCACGTTTACTTTCCAAAACTTCAAAGTAGATTTTCTCGATAATTTTCGAGAGTTGCGTCGAATGGTTTTGGTTGATTGTTATTTAAGTCCTGAACTTCACGTACCAGAAATATCAAGAAATACTAAAATCGGATACCATGTGGTCTGCTTGTAAGTCATCCTGTACGCTATTACATTCAGTCAAAGACGACACCCTCCCATATACCCCAGCATCATCAGCAAACAGCCGCAAATTACAAGTTACTCTGTCCATCAGATCATTTATATAGATACAAAATAATAGCGATCCTATCACACTCCCCTGGGGCATGCCTGACGTTACACTCGTCTCTGATGAATTCTCGCCGTCGAGAACAACGTACTGCGTTCTATTACTTAGGAAGTCTTCCAGCCAGTTACAAATCTGTGAACCTATTCTATAAGCTCGTATCTTCGTTAGCAGTGTGCAGTGTGGCACCGCGTTGAACGCCTTTTTGAAGTCGAGAAAAACACAATCCGCCAGTTGCCCTTCTTCCATGGCTCGCAAGATGTCATGTGAGAAAAGGGCAAGCTGAGTTTCACATGAAAGATGTTTCCTAAACCCGTGCTGATTCATAGAAGGAAGCTTATCCGTCTCAAGTAAATTTACTATATTCGAACGCTCATGCAAAATTTGATCTAAATCGGTGACCCACATGTCAGACACTCTCCTTGTGAGTGGAATATTGCGAACCGACGGGTGCATCGCTGTGACCAATGCCAAGCACCAACATGAACTTTGGAACCAGGTGAATGCAACATGAATGGTTGTACTACAGGGCGCCTTATACGTGTCGATGCCATCACAGATAGAACTAGGCATCAGGACCCATGGCGGACATGTGCCTAATGGGAAAAAGGCACATGTTGAACGGAGGTGACCGAAATGCTAATCATATCTTCACAACATACTAATGAACGCTATGAAGGAGGTGGGCAGTGTCTTGGCACGTGATTGTGTGTGCGTCCAGTAGCCGTTAAGCCGACACACGGCTGATGCCTGACGTGTGGCAACCAGGGCCGCTGTTCCGCTACAGCTGTGAGCCAACAGCGACAGATCCGCTTCGGTGGCCGGCTAGCTGCAGGCAAGGTCTTTGTGCGGGCGGAGAAAGCCCAGGTCATACACTTTTATTACCTCACGGCCGGTCTTGCAGGCCTTTCGAAATGGAACCCTGCTACCACACTTCCTCATTTTCTGTCTAGTGGCTTACACTGCAGTACAGCTTAAGTATTTCTTCATAATTTCACTTTCCACGTTCTTGTGCAAGGCAAAATCTTGCTGACAATTACAATGCTATACGTTTTACGGCAATTAATCTTTACTATTATGTAGATACAAGCTGTTGTTTAATATTGTTACCAAAAGTCTCGAAAACTTCTTGCCCGTTTTCCTCCAAACTTTACACGATCTTCTAATAAATAATTATTTCGACACAGGCTACATATTTGACTAATGTACAAAATCTTGCATCTCATAAAATAGGCTGTATGTGTGTATGCATGTATGTTACAAATCTCCTCGTAAACTAATGGACAGATTGCAACCAAACTTGGTACACATGTTCCTTAATATCAGGTAACAATCACTTTCGGGCTAAGAATCACCGACGAACGTACGTAAGGAGATATGATAAACAATAAGATACGCGAAAAATTGCTGCGTCAAACGACAATGCTGCACATTTTCTACTAAACCACTGGACCGATTTCAACGAGATTTGGTACACATATTCCTTACGTAAGATAACAATTGCTGTAGGAGTACGAACCGCATACGACACATGGTTCAGGAGATATAACGTCATGAACAATAGGAATAGCAAAAAACTGCTACATAATGCGACGAGACTATAAACACGCTATATGAGAATGACAGTACTTGGAGACTTGCAACAAGCTTAAAACATAATTTCAAACATTTATTAAACTTTTTCTCGCAGACAACCACATCAAAATAATGAAAGGAAAAAAGTTACTCGCTTACTACTTTTCCGCTGTTCATAGAGCAAAACTATGGCATTCGGTATAACGTTACAATTTATAAATTCTACACTACCTATTGTACTTGCAGAAAATTTTGCAGACAGAATACACACTTAAAGATAATGTACATCGAAATTGTATCACAGTACGCACGTAGTTCATGAGATATGACGACGTAAAGAGTAACGTTCATGGAAAACCGCCCCATCAAGCATCACGTTTTAATCTATTACTTCTTTACTACTAACCATATTCGCAACGGATTTTACCGACATACATCACTTTTACAAATCAATATATTACTGCAAAATTTTACAATTGCACAACATATCTATACTAATAATACATCTGTAAATGTAGGCCTGTCGCTGTTCGGTTCAATCTTCAAAACTACTGGACGAATTTTCATTCGGTTTTCACAGGAAACCTGTGCTAGAATTAAGCAATCTTATCTCTGCAAATACCAACAAACACTGAACATAGTGTTACTGATTTCGTTTTGTGTATTAAATGCTTAACGGCATTTTTTGCACGTTTCACCTTTTGTATCAAAAACTTTATGAAGGTACATCGTTTTGGACAGTGACTTTTACTTACATTTGACATCTTGACTACGACAACTGAGTTTATTGACAGATCGCTCCAACATGGATTCTATTTTTACTGACTGAGGTCCGAAACCTTGAAAAGCCATGATACACAACAGCCGTTGCAAAACACGGGCATGTAAGCTAGTATATAAGTAAGTTACATGTGTAGTATATAATTTAGAAGCATTGTTAGCAAAAATCTCGGGAGGTCCTTGACCGATTAACAAGGATATTTTACACGATGCTGTAATAAACGCTCATTCAGGCGTGGGCTATACATTTTTCAAATAAATACAATAATTTAGGATGCAAATGATACATCGATGATTCATAAGCATTGAAGTCTTAACAGAGAAATATCAGTTTGTCATCTGTGTATCCAATTATAAATCATCGATTTTTATTTTGAACCACGTTTTACATCGATTTGTTGTTGTTCGAGATTTGAAACAATGCTCTTGTTTGACAGCAGCTGTTTTTCACAGTTCAGCTTTAAATAATTCCCAGCTGTTTTTATACTTTTGTGTGACATTACCTAAAAAATAGTAAAAGTGCGATGAATTTATTTGTTAAAAGTAAATATTTGTTAATATTAAATTCGTGAAAACAAATATTCTATTAATATTAATTCTGAAAACATAGTACATATGTTCCGTGTTGTAAATTCTACTTTAATTGTAGGTGTTTCAATATAAATCATTTTTTACTGTCAGCAAAAATAACTATGTGCTAAATCCTAGTCCATTCCTTCATTACTTCGCGGAATATTTTATTGTTCTGATTCATACAAAAGAAATCGTGGTGGGTGATTTTATATATTCAAGTAGTCAATAAAGATGTATTACTACAACGGCTGAGCGTACCTGCAAGACATTTTGTACACGAGAAGGCGATGAACTGGCTTAACTCACAAAACGCTTTTTCCTTTACGTAAAAATTCTTTTGCCCCAACATCAGTGGCCAACAGTCTATAACTAGTAAATCCAGGTCATAGTGTACCTGCCAGACAAATTCCATCCAAATCAATTTCAACTATTGAAGTTTGAATGAATGACGTACATGCAAACATCTAAACGACCACATTTATAGTATTGTTAGGATAAGTGAGGTTTATACTCGGGCGTATTTACATGCGTCAGTGGCTGTTTATGCTGGCCTTAAACATTTTCAGTTCAGTGCACTCTTAAGTTGCCTGAATGAAGTCCTTAAGTTCACTAACAGACATGATCATACAGAGGTTGAAAAGTGAATTATGCAAACGAATAACGAGGACAAGGGTGATGAGAAAATTGAATCAACTATTATGATACTGGCTACTGCATCGGATCAAAGGCTTGAAATTTTTATTCTTTGTTTTTTGTAACTCCGTGTGTAGCTTGATTGTACAACCAAAACTGTCAAGTTCCTTTCGTCTTAATTACAGAGCTGATGATTGCAGTAGTAGACGTTATGAATAAAGGTAATTTTAGCGATCAAGACGGTTAAATTCATATCGACGGTAATTTATCTCCAATCGTATTTAGCCGGGACTTGGTAAATTCACAAAAATAATTTACATTTAAATGACATTAGTTAAACTACGTTTGTATATTATTCGGCTTATATAATATAAAATATAGAGGAAAAAATTACATATTTACAGGGAATGCGAACTATATACATGCTTTGTTTCCTAATGCATATTGTCCAAAAAAGAGATATGTTTAATGGCTCAATCAATTTAGACGAAGAAATGAAAATATGAGCGCTAAAGGAAAAGACAACCAAGGAATAGTAGAGAATGAGTACTGGCAATATCTTGTGAGATAGAAATAATTATAGGACAGAACACTACAAAGAACGAATTAGAGGAGTTACAAAAAATTATCGAAGTCTCACAGATAAAATGTTCATGTACTACGTCTTACTATTAATGTTAATGCATAACAACAAAATCTAAGCAAGAAATTTTGCATAATGTCTACTTATCAATCTCACTGGAGATAAAAATAATGTTTCATCACATAAAAAAATCAGGTCACTCACGCCCAAAACTTTATTGCACCACTTCGTTGCTCATAATTGTCTGTCACCATTCGATCGTAAGTTTCTTAGCAGTATTTAACGCTTCTTCATTCATTCGGCTAGAACCTGTTCTTAGTTGATTTATCTGGCTGTCCCATCGTTCTCACTGAAGTTCCGCCATTAAGGTAACACGATAGTGGGCAGAGCCAACGTTTCAGAGTTAATGTGGCCACATCACGAACCTTGTCTGAGAGAGGAGGAAGAGGAATATTTAGAAGAAAAAGTTGACATTGTTCCAAGTAGTTTGATGCGCTTTCGTACTGCGGTGTTTCCAAGCCACACAAGATTAAAGCTGAATAATGTGGGCTTTCTCGTAATCTGTGTGCAAAACTTCTTTGCTAGGGAAAGCTGCTCACGTTTCAAGCAAGTTAACTGCACGAACATCCGGGCGCAAAAGTGTTCTGTGCCACTAGGAAGGATTACACAAACTCGTAATCTTTTTTCTCGTCGGTGCTTATCCTCACGCTTTACGCATTATGTTTGGGAGTGGTATCTAAACACAGGTAGAACACAACTTACTGTACCATTTCATGGCTTTCACAAATTCTGATCATCACATGAATCTGTGCCACTGCAACGAAAGTGAAAAACTTTGAAGTTTACTCTATCGCAGTAAAAAGAGTTTGATGCACTTACGAGCAGCGTCTGAAAAGTCTGTGCAAAAATAAAAACTAATAACGTGTTTAGGAAAACCCATTTTTATTTTTCGACATAGTCTCCTTTTCGACTTATATACTTCATCCAACGCTGTTCTAATTTATTGATCCATTCCGAATATTAGGAATTGTCCAAGCCTGCAAAATAGCTATTAGTTTCTGCAATCACCTCCTCATTTGAATGAAATCTTCGTCCCGCCACCTTTTCTTGAAATTGGGGAACAAATAGTAGACCAAGAGAGCCAACTCTGCAGAATAGTGTCGATTGAAACGAGTTGGAATCCTATTTCCAATACTTTTGCAGCCACAACTGCTGAGGTGTGTGCTGGTGATGGAAAAGGACTTTTTTGTGGGCCAATCGTCGGCGTTTGTCTTGAAGTTTGGTTTTCAAACGGTTAAATACCGATGAATAATATGCACCTGTAATATTTTTACCCTGTTCCAGATAGTCTACGAGGATTATCACTTGTGAATTCCAAAAGACAGTCGCCATAAACTTTCCGGCCGAAAGAGCGGTCTTCACCATTTTTGGGTGCAGATTCTGCCTTGGTAACCCATTGTTTAGATTGTTCTTTGGTCTCAGGAGTATAGTAATGTATCCATGTTTCATCCACAAGACGAAACGACCATTAACGTCCTGCGGATTCGTCCTGAACAGCTGCAAACCTTCCTTGCAACACTTCACATGATTCCGTTTTTAGCCAAGCGTGAGCAATCGTGGCAACCAACTTGCGGATAGCTTTCTCATGTCCAAATGTTTATGCAAAATATTACATACCCGTTCACTCGAGATGCCCACGGCACTATCAATCTCACGCACCTTAACTCTTCTGTCATCCCTCAACATACCATGGATTTTATCAATGATTTCTGGAGTCGTAACCTCCACAGGGCGTCCAGAACGTTCGGCGTCACTTGTACCCATAGGCCACTCCGAAACTCTTGAAACCACTTATAAACTGTTGTAATAGATGTGCAGAGTACCATAATGTTTATCAAGCTTCTCTTTAGTATCCTGTGGCGTTTTGCCTTTCATAAAATGACGCTTAATCTCCACGCGAAGCTCTTATTCGTCCATTCTTTGACAATCACTCGACTTCCTTGATTCACACGAATGACAAACAAAGAAATTGACCAATATGGCTGAAACTTAGTGTGCGTTCTTTCCAAAGATGCTACTAACTAACCATGACCTCGATACGCGCCGGTGGTGCCATCTCTCTGACTTTGCACGGACTTTTAAACGCCCCTCGTATGCAGTTCGAAGTATCGTGTGGTTGAAATCTCTCAAGTAATTGTGGAGGAAATGTGGAACGTTGTCGCATGATGTGGCAATTTTTAGCGAATTTCATTGTTTTGACTTCATATTACCTTAACTGTGTGTCGTAGGTGGTTCTTAACCCCATAGCAATTGTTGCCTGTTAGTAACGATTGGTTGAGATCGATCCAGTAGTTACAAGCACTCCTTCGGAGCTGTTTACGCTTTCTTTCAATATCTAGTGGAAAACAATTCCAGTTACTGGTAACAAGTGTTGCCTACAAAGTTCTCTTCATGCAGAAGTAGTCTGGAAAATGGGAATTGATCTTAAATTTGTTTCAGACAGAGATCGACACTGCACACAACTCCCGGTTGTTCAAATCTTCAGATCAAGCCCAGAACCTCGATGGGAATTATGTGATGGTCAGGTTACTGCTAATTGAACAAGATAAGCACATCGTGAACTTTCGGTCCCTTCCGTGAAAAACAGCATCAATCACCAGAGTCTGCTAGATAAAAAAATGGAAGCATTTGCTATTGCTCTGGTAATTATTAGAATCAAATGTTTGTAAACCTACTGGACCAAACTGCTGTCGTCATCAGTCCCTAAGCCTTACAAACTAATTTACACTAAGGCTAACACAAACATCCATTCGCGAAGGAGGTCTCGAACCTCCGGCGGGTACGGCCGCCTAGTCCGTAGCATGATACCTTAGACCACGCGGCCGGTAATTATTACATTTGAAACCTATCATCTAGTGTGCTGACAATAATAACAACTAAGGTAGTACGTACAAGGTTCTGTAAGTGTAACTGCAATCAAATTACCATCGCTCGTTTCGAAAAACAATTGCATAATCTACATCTATATCTTATAAAATTTACCATATGTATGTATGTATTTTCCACATTTCCTCCTACACTACTGCACCGTTTTCAACCAAACTTGGTACATACGTTCCTTACTATCAGACAATAATCGCTGTCGCGGTAAGAACCACCTACGATACATACGTCGGGACATAAGGCGACATATAAAATTACATTCGTGAAAACTTAACGCATCATGCAATAATATTCTTCATCTGCTCCTAAACTGATGGATCCATTACAACCAAATTTGCTACAAATATTCCTTAAAGTCAGCAGTCACTTGCTATGGGGGCAAAACCCATCTACAGTACATCATAAGATATCACGTCATAGACAATGAAAACTGCCGAATCTTGTTGTGCGTGATTTTATTCGTCAACTATTTGGGAATGACAGCACTTAGCGACTTGCAATAATAAATTTTCAAATATTTACGAAACTTTTTCTCACTGACAACCCCAACTAAATTATGAAAGGAAAAAAAGTTTATCGCTTTCTACTTTTCAGATGTTCATGATGTATATCTACGGCATTTGGCATGACGTTACAAGTTATTACTTCTACACCGTAAGTTGTATTCGCGAGACACTTCAGACAGTACACATAAACACCACTGAATGTTCCTTCGACAGTTGATCACAGTTCATGAGATATGAAGTAATATATAATTTGGGTCATGAAAAACCGCGTCATCACGCAAGAGGTTTCGATTTATTAAGTCTTCATTTCCGATTAACTGCTACATCAAGCGCTGTTTTTCCACATCCACTAAAATAATGGTCCGAATTCAATTAAACTTGGTACACATATTGATTACTATCCAACAACAATCACAGTGGGGTTAAAAACTACCCACGACAGATAGTTCAGGCGATATGACGTCGTAAACAGTGAA
Organism: Locusta migratoria; assembly: GCA_026315105.1. Lineage (NCBI taxonomy): Eukaryota > Metazoa > Arthropoda > Insecta > Orthoptera > Acrididae > Locusta > Locusta migratoria. The sequence goes on along the minus strand of CM048750.1, from coordinate 129,362,666 downwards.
TCACAAAAACTTTCCCATCACGCGACGCGTGATTTACGATACTTCATTCATCCGCTATTTATTCATCGCAGACAGTTTCCCAATATTACATTCTACAAATCTGGACAATTACATTATTGTAGGTCACATAGTCAAGGATATATGTCATAAGTATTGAGCTGCATGAAAACAAAACTTAAATGGACAGATAGTGAGGTAGAAGCCGATGTACAGAAAGGAAAGAACGATATGGACAAAGATAGGAAATTACATTACGTTATACATATTTCTTTGTTTTACTGTTTCATAATTTCTAAGCTGTTTTCATGAATACATGAAGATGAAATCTTTCTCGAATTTTTATTTTCGTTTCTAATGTAATACTGGAAAAATGCATGTATACCCGGGCCGACCGCGGTGGCCGAGGGGACTGAGGCGCTCCAGTCACGGGCTGCACGGCCACTACGGTCGGGGGTTCGAATCCCCAACTCGGGCTTGGATATTTGTGCCGTCCTTAGGATTAGCTAGTTCATAAGTAGTTTGTAAGTTTAGGGACTGATGACCCCGTAGTTAAGTCCCATAAGCTATACAAACATTTGAACATGTTTTATGTATACCCGGGCAAAACCGGGTTTAGCAGCTAGTTGTTGAATAAAACGAAAACCATTAGCTTTGATACCGTTTGATCGATAATCATAAAAGACAAGACATTTATGTACCTACCTAAAGGGGGGTCGGTAATTCCCGTTACAAACTTCTAGGACTTGTAGAGGGCAGTGAGTACATAGCATTTTGAAGAGGAACCTATGTCCGGAAACATATTGTTTCCGTTCTACGACAGTTTCAATTCAGCCGTGTAACATGTCGACGTCTGCTTAGGGACAGAGAAACAAGACATTGAAGAGACACTACGTGGGATGGAGAGACTGTACCAGAACATCTTCGGAGGTACAGTGTGTGTAGCGACGTTGGTGATTTCCAAGAATCGCGCCGCTGTTGTAATGCATCAGTACGTTGCGGCTGGTGCCGTAGACGCTGGGTTCTTGTTGTTCTGGCCTAACGTAAATCAAAAGGTGTAAATTGTAATGAAAATGCGCTAGTAATAACGGAACGATTCAGTATTCTTTTCAAATTTATTGCAACAATTTCAGTGGGTCACGCCTAAATACATTCCGCAAGTCGAAGTGGATAAAGTAGTCATCTGAATTGAAAATGTCGTGGAACGGAAACGATACGTTTCCGGACCTGGGTTTTTATTCAAAATGTTATGTACTCACTACTCTCTGTAAGTCCTAGACGTCTGTAACGGGAATTTCCGACCAACCTGTATGTTTTTATGAATAAGATTTTAATACTCCGCAAGCCATCGGACGAATCTTCCAGTTTTAGTATGTAGCATAGTATATTGTGAGCCAACTAATGAGTACTAAACCAAATCGAAAGGGCCTCGGAATACACAATTGGCAACACGAGTTCCTACAATCCTGCAAGAGGCCTCGCATCACGAACTCAATCACGTGAGAGAAATCTGATTGGTCGAACCATCATTAAATTAGGCTGCGCATATTCCCTGTAGACACAATGTGCTTCGTGTTCATTCGATAACAAGTTCACCCAGACTGTGCCCGAGTCAGCAGTGTGACGATCCATCAGATAGACTTCTACAATTTAGGACGAAGCGCAACGTTATTTAGAACAGTGCCTTAAGACGTGCTCACGGACAGCAGGAAGCACTTTGAATTTTAATTCACGAAGCCTGGCCGTCATCAGTCATCACTTTACTTCTACCACACAAAGTTGAGTACTCACTTAAATCTAATATGAGCTACTAAAATTGCGGTATCTTTCTATTAGAAATTAATTATAGAACTCTGTTATCGATGTAATTATTTCTAGAACTAAATATCACAAGAGTTTCACTTAAAAATTCCGGGCTGGTAGGCCGGATAAAACTCTTATATGGATAAAACTCTTCCCTAACGTTTCGTCTTCAGCTCTTATATGGATAAAACTCTTCCCTAACGTTTCGTCTTCAGCTGCGTAAGACATCTTCGGAGGCTAAGTGGCAACTGCGATGGGGCCTCAAGGGAACGCCGCATATATAGGTAGTGTAGGGGGCGCCACAGTATATCACGTGACGTCGGCTAAGCAACTATCTCCGGTAATGCCAACCTTATTACTAGAGGAAGATCGATTGTTAACGTACTTGTGCAACGTTGAATTCCAAATCTTGTCTAATTTAACACCTTCCTCCTTTCTATTGAAATTACTACGATGTTTGTAAATTTCAATGGCTTCTCTGTATGTGCGAGCATAATAGTGAGAACTGGTCTCGCTAAATTTAATTTGATGGTCGCCCACTTGGTAAACAGGCTCCGCTACGGCCGATTTCTGTGTATGTCCCAGGCGGCAGTTTCTCTTGTGTTCACTTAGACGAGTGTTGACACTTCTTTTCGTAGTTCCGATATAAACTTGTCCACAGCTGCAAGGAATTTTATACACACCAGGTGTATCCAAAAGGTGTCGTGCATCTTTTACAGATCTTAAATGTTATTTAATTTTCCTGGTAGGTCTGAAAATAGTTTCAACCCCATGTTTGTCCAGCACTTTTCCAATGCGATCTGTGACATGACTAATAAAGGGAAGGAACACTTTCCCTTTGGATGGTTGAGGTTCCTTATTTGTTTTTAGTTTTCGTCGTGGGGGCGAATAACTATGACTATTTCTCTGGTGGAATAACCATTATTCTTAAACGTCCTTCGAATATGTCCGACCTCACATTTTATGCGCCCTGTCGACCAAGGTTTTAATCACTCTTCTTTTTTGTCTAGGATGGCGGTTGGAGTCTTTATGAAGGCAACGATCCGTATTCGTAGCCTTCCTGTAAACCTTGTGGCCCAACGTACTGTCTTCTCGTTTTATTACAGACACATCTAGAAAATTAAGCTGACCATTAACCACTTAATGCCTGAATTAATTTCTACTGCAAGAAAAAAGTCAAAAATCATATATTGCGCTCAATATTGGGGTCTCCGATCATTTATAACATCAAATATAAGAAATGTTATACATAGTTGGTATAATTAGGTATGTGCCATATTTGCGACAACAGGTATTTGAGAAATAAAACGCTTACAACTCTTCATTGAGGGAATTTTTTTTTATTGTTCTCATAAGATTTAATGAAAAAAATGAACATACGTTTGAATTACAATTATGGTTACTTATAAATGTAATGCAAAGGATCAACATTTCTTTACTCAAGAAATTGCCTAAAACAATTGAATTATTTTTTTTTTTTTTTAGGCAAATGTGAAGTTTGCATTTCGCACACATAATGACTGTCTGTCCTTTACAGCTGGGTCTTTTTCATCTTTGCCTTCCTGTTACACAAGGCCAATGACCACTTCATCGGTACGGGTAGATTTATCAGGGACTGGTTTCATTGGACCCCGACGCTTCCTACGTTGAATTTCCGTTTCCATACTTAGTAAGGGCCTACCTCTCTTTTTTCGTGTCATGTCTTTTCCTAGCTTACAGAGAGCGTCTGCAATTCTGGATTTGAATTCCAGAAGATCGTTTTGTTTGCGTCGGGGAATTTCCAAAGCATCACAATCCCTTCGATACAGCAACCACGAATTCACTATCACAAGATCAACTAGGTGGAAAAACAATCTATGGTAATATTTCCTTGACTTTACGAAAATCCTGTAACAGGAAATTAGAGCGTCAAGTAAATGCACCCCTCCCATGAATGTATTGTAAACTGTAACAATGCTAGGGCATGGTACTTGAGTGCGTGCTTTTTCTTTCGGTCCCATCTTTTTATTGTGATCACCGGATGAGCAGATGCAAATGCACTGGAAACAATTACACCTCTGTTGTCACACCATCGTCCTTTCTTCGTTTTATTTTATCGCTTGCATTTGCCCACAGAAGTGCCCAAGTGCCTGATGATGCATATTTTACACAAACCGTATTTACGTGTTCACTGAACGTTTTATCTGCTTTATCACATCTAAATATGATATAAAATACTTCAAAGATATTAGAAAAACAAAATATAATTTTCAAAATGAAACTGACCTCTGTATTTAGCTGTATTTCACGGGACAATGTACACAATCTCAGGTCTTGGTTAACAACACGCACACAATACACAAATGTTGTCATAGAAAGACAGTCAGTGCTCGGTAGATGGTAGCACATGTCACACGCACTGCGCCGGTCCCTATAGAATCTGATACAACCGGAGCTGGGGTCTGAAAACACTTACTAAAAAAAAAAAAAATTCAAATGTTTGTAAGGCTTATGGGACTTAACTACGGGGTCATCAGTCCCTAAACTTACAAATTACTTATGAACTACTTACGAACTAGGACGGCACAAATATCCATGCCCGAGGGGGGATTCGAACCCCCGACCGTAGTGGCCGTTCAGACCGTGACTGAAGCGCCTCAGTCTCCTCGGCCACCGCGGCGGGCTGAAAACATACCATTCGCCTCATACCATTGTGACCCATATATATGGAAGAGTTTCCATATATATGGGTCACAATGGTACGAGGCGAATTTGCGACAACAGGCATTAAGTGGTTAAGTTCTTTTTTCATTGTATCCTGGGGCCCAAGGTAATGTCTTCTCGTTTCATTACAGACACATCTAGAAAATTAAGCTGGCTATTAAGTTCTTTTTCCATTGTATCCTGGGGTTGATACTGTTTAGATGTACCAAGAAAGCATCTAATTCCTCTTCGCTGTGTGTCCATACTACGAAGGTATCATCAACATAACCTTACCACTTGGCTGGTTCTTTTACTAGAGTGTTCAATAATATTATCCTGTAAGTGAACCAGTCTGGGTGTTCCAAATACCACATTTACGAAGACCATGTCTCTGCTCTGTACCGGCCTTTATAAACTTAGAAAGTCATTTGGCAGTCCATGAAACGCGCAGCATTGCTTCCGCAGATGAAGCCCACACAGTACTGCCAGCAGGATTCAATGCACTCGCAGGACCAGACGGAATACTGAATACACTGGAAGAGAGGAGCGGGCATTCCGCTCCGGCTCCCTCGCGGGCATTCGTGCAATTTAAATCTTTATAACGCAATTCCAGCTTTCTGTTCTTTATTTCTCTTTGTAGTTACCGCTGCAAACACACGCACAAGTTTCCGCGCTCACAAGATAAAAGTAGTGTTATTGGATTACATCCACATTCGTGCAACGCGAGCCAGACTGCGGGACACATTGGAGAGGGTGCCTGATGCACGCCATGTTCCGGTTTACAGTTTTGTTCCAATCTTTATCAAATTTTGTACACGTGAGCTTCAATCCAGGAGGACGGTCGCCGTAAGTGTAAGTATCACATACGATATATAATTCGAGATATGACGTCATAAACAATGATATGCGCGAAAAACTGCTGCATTTTGCGACAATGCTGCCCATTTTCTCCTAAACTATTGGACCGATTTCAACCAAATTTGGTACACACATTCCTTACCGTGAGGTAACAATTGCTACATGGTTAAGAATCACATACGGCACATGCTTCAAAAGATATTACGTCATAACCAATATAAATCGCAAAAAATGACATAATGCGCCGAGACTATCGAAATACACTGTATGAGAATGACAGTACTTAGCGACTTGCATCAAACTTTAAACATAATTTCAAACCTTTATTAAACTTTTTCTCGCTGGAAACCATAGTAAAATGATGAAAGGAAAAAAGTTTCTCGCTTACTACTTTTCCGCTGTTTATGGAGTAAAACTATGGCTCTCGGTATGACGTTACAATTTATAATTTGAACACTACAAATTGTAGCGACATGACATTTTACAGACAGTACACACATATATAGTTGAATGTAGCTTCTAAATTTTATCACATTCCGACACGTAGTTCACGAGATACGAGCACATCTACAGTAACGTTCATGGAAAAGCGCCGCATAACGCTCCAATTTTTAATCTATTCCTTCTTTATTACTAAATGTATTCCCAAGAGATTTTAAAGCAATAGAGCCCCTATACAAATTAATATATACCTGAAAATGACAGGAATAAATAAATAAATAAATACCCGGGCAACCCCGGGTTTTCAGCTAGTAGCGTATAAATCATGCAGCAGAAAATCCACCGATGCCCGACATTTATTTATCCGAATCTTCTGTTGGTCCACCTCCTCTTCCTTCCTGAATCTGTCCATTTCCTCTTTTCCGTTATTTTTCATCTCCCGCTCCGCCTCTTCGGACTCTCTTCACCGCCTCTATCAGTCCACGTCTTGTCCCCCCCACCTACGAAAAATTGCATACACAGTATCTACCATCTCTCATAGTTTTTATTCGGCAATAACATAATTTAATGGCTCATCCCTAAAATAACACAGCTCAGTCTTCTAATATAAGGTTCATTATCGAAAACGAGAACAATCTTCAGGTTAAATAACTTGACTGTTAAGCGGGTTCAAATCTATTTTGACAATAGATCTATCTCCCCTCCTACCATCTTCTACTTAAATTCACGACTTCATTGAAATCAGGACACAGTTGGCTTTCGTCCGTAGGCGCGTGCGGACCTGCTCGGCGCGCAGGGTACTGCCCCGCCGCCGGTGTTGTTTACTTCCGCGTCGCGGTATTTGTGTTTGTCTCGAGTCCAGTAACTGTGTACGTTATGGCGCACTCTTACCGCCGAGCGACCCTGAAAGTTACATTCCAAGCAGAACATCCACGACCACGCGCTTACGAAATTGAACAATTTATTCGTGATGAGCTACGATTGAACCCACAAGAAGTGATAGGTATCCACTTCTCGATCACCGGCAGTGTCGTTTACATCAAAATGACATCTGAGACCGCATGTGCTGAAGTCGTACAACAACACGCACAAGGACTGAAATTCAAACACTCGGACGGACATATCGGGGAGGTGACGGTGGACCATGCAGGATTCGGACTGCGAACACTTCGTGTGTTTGAGCTTCCATTCGAGGTACCGCAAGACGCCGTCATTGAAGCCTTTCGCCCCTACGGCAAGGTTGTGGGACACATGGCTGAAAAATGGCAGACGTTCACGACGTACCAAGTATTAAACGGCGTACGACAGATCAAGATCGAACTGTCAAAACACGTACCATCCTACCTAATGATTGGTGGTGTGCGAGCCATCGTCATGTATGATGGACAGCCGCGGACTTGTGAAGGCTGTGGACAAGAGGGCCACGTTCGTTCCGAATGTCTCCATCGCCGTTTACTCCGGATTCCGACAGATGAGGCAGTTCCAGCTGCAACGGCACCACCTGTATCAGACTCCTACGCCTCAGCCGTGCGAAAACCTGAAGCAACACTTCAGGATGCGTCCTTTCTCCCGCCAACGCTTCCCGCCGAGGACTGCAGCGTGGAAGAGACTTCCGCATCCTCTTCTACCATGCCTGAGACGAGACCGACAAACTTTCAGTACATGAAAGACGGCGCGGCCGAAGCGATGGACCTCGACCCAAGAGTGGTGCCCACCGCAGCTTTCATACAGACGGGCACTACATCTGACGACGGACACCCGCACTCCGACACGGAGCAGCACGTTCGGAAACAGCGATCGCCCAGGAGACGGAAGAAGAGAAGTCGAACGTCCTCCTATGACATCCCCCCACAGGAAGACGACAGGATGTCTAACAGTGTTCTCTCTTCGAGCGTCACAACCACGGAAAACGCCGTAACCGATGTCCCAATCGAAGAACGTCCTATTCACTGCCTTCTATCTCCACCGACAACAGTGGACCCTGTAGAGGCACCCCCACAGGATAACACTGTGGCAGCATCACCACCCCTACCACTCGAAGGGAGTGAGAATCACTCGAATTTCGTGTCGGCCCCCTGGAGCGCCGATGTCGAAGATGAGGCAGATCAGAACTCTGGCCCGCCGGATGGGGCGAATCCCTCGGTGGCGCCCGACAAAACTTGCGCCTAGTGATTGCAGACACAGTGACGGCTTCTGACGCCCCACACCCACCGGACATCTTAACAGAAACCCTATCGACATCAGCAGGAGCACGTCCGCAACACTACCGCATTACAACGATGAATCTTGCTACCATCAGAGCTCCTCACAAATTGGCGATGTTCCGTGACACCATATACGCTGCCGATGTCGACATTGCCCTTCTTCAAGAAGTGTTCGTCTCTGCCTTCTACGCTCCTACCGGCTACGAAGCGCACATCTCTCACGCCTCCGACAATGGTAGCGGAGTTGCCATCCTCCTCCGCGAAGGGCTCCCTGCTGAAGATGTTGTGTACCTTCCTAATGCGAGGGGAATGGCCCTTACTCTGTTCGGTGTGCGTGTTATCAACGTATACGCACCGTCAGGCTCCAACAGACGTAGAGAACGACATGTCTTCTTTGCTGACGAGGTAATGCCGCTTTTTGTGGGTCCACTGGATGATCTGGTGCTTGGCGGGGATTTCAACTGCACACAAGGACCCACTGATCAACTCCCCACACATTCTCCGTGCGCAGCCCTGTCTTCCATTATCGATCGACTACAACTAATCGATTCATGGACGAAACTCTATGGAACACGCGCGGGGTTCACATACTACACAGCACACTCGTCCAGTCGACTCGACCGCGTTTACCTTACACGCACCCTCGCTGATGCCACACGACATGCTGAAGTATGGCCTATGGCCTTCTCCAATCATGAAGCCTACATCTGCGACGTCGTCCTCGCCCGACAACGAGTGTGGCACAGTCGCGGTCCATGGAAACTGAACGTTGCCCACCTGACTGCTCCTGACTGTCGATGCGTAGTAGAGGACGCATGGGCCCTCTGCCGCCGCCGTCGCCCCGCCTACACGTCGACTTTATCATGGTGGTTATCCTGCGCGAAACCGGCACTACGAAAAGCATTGATGGGATACGGTAAAGATGTCAAGGCCTGGCAAGCAAGCACCTTAGACTTTCACTACGCGATCCTACGAGAGTGCACTTCGATGCCATTCTCTCCATCTCGACAGACGATCGTGCATCGTGCTAAAGCACATATCACCCTTCTCACGCGTCGACGATTAGAAGGCGTCATTGTGAGGTCCCATATTAATGATCGTATACCTCAGGAACCACCGTCTATGTACCATGTACTTGCAGAACGCAGTCATCGACGTCGAGCTCTTATACAAGATCTTGTCGATGTGGAAGGCCGACGACATACATCTCAAAAAGATATTGGTCATGCTTTTCATTCTCACTTCACCCGGTTGTACATGGCCGCTCCACAAAACCCAACTTTACTCGAGGAGGTTGCGGCACTCATCACTAACACTGTTCCGGAAGACGTGGCGACTGAACTCGAAGAAGACGTGACCAAGTCCTGGACGCTATCAGGGCGGGAGCCGCCAATAAATCCCCAGGACCTGACGGCCTCCCCCTAGAATTTTACAAGAGTTTTAGCTACCTGTTGGTACCCACTTGGACAGCTATCTGCCGTGAACTGATGTCCCCAGCAACGACGATCCCTCCCGCCTTCCTCGACGGTGTTATTGTTCCCGTCCCTAAACCGCACGGGCGATCACGGATCAGCGACTACCGGCCCATCACTCTTCTCAATAGTGACTTAAAGATATTCACCCGCTTGTTAGCAACTCGACTCAAGAAGGCAGCACCGTACGTAACATCCCACGACCAGACTTCCCTGGGAGGAGCCAACAATGTTCGAACGGCCCTTTGCCGTTACAGGGACATGATTGCGCTCGCCAAGTTCCGACAACTGCCTGGTGCACTGGCTTCGCTTGACTTCAGTCAGGCATTCGATCGGGTAGATCACACTTTTCTGGTAACGGTCCTACAACACATGGGCTTTCCGGCACAAATAGTGAGTGTAGTAAAGCGCCTTTTGAGTGGCGCAACTTCCAGAGTACTCTATAATGGACGCCTCACTGCGCCTCTTAGGATTGCACGGTCTGTTAGACAAGGTTGCCCACTTTCTACAATTATGTATGCACTTGTCTTAGAACCCCTGCTCCAAGGACTTCGCCAACGTCTGACGGGCATATCTTTGCACGGACACCGTTTCTGCTGTGTGGCATACGCTGATGATCTCATGCTCTTCCTACGCAGTGAAGACGACGTTCGCGCAGCTCTGACATGGATAACAACATATGGCGAAGCATCGGGCAGTTCTCTCAACGTTGCTAAATCGAAAGTTCTGCTTATTGGAGAGGGTCTATCTGCTAGATGCGTTGCCCCCCTAAGTGTGGCCACCACCGTCCGCTACTTAGGCATTGACTTTACAAAAGATCTTCGTCGTTCGGCGACCTTAAATTCCAGGCGTCTGCTCCAAACGATCCGGGGAAGCCTCTTTCAACACCGATTTAGATCCCTGGATGTGATTCAACGTGCGCGTTACGTGAACGTTTATCACACCTCTCGCATTCCCCATGTGGCACAAGTGTTCCCGATCCCGATATCCATTGCCCGTCGCATGATGATGGCGATGGGATCCTTTGTCTGTACTGGACTATTATTCAAGGTCCAATATGCCTCACTTTCCCTCCCACGGGATCGTGGTGGGGTCGGTCTCTTCCACGTCCCACAAAAAGTCACGGCACTGTTTGTTAGTTCCCAACTGAAAATATGGCGACACTGCCCGACGAGCATGACCGGACTGCTTTTACGAGAATATGCACCCGTCTCTAAAATATCCCCAGTCAATTTATCTGACATTCCAGGCCCTTTTTACTACATCCGACACTTCTTTTTGGAATTAAGCTACATTTACCAATCCTTACCTCTTTCACGAATATTACGGGCAAAGACTGTCTATGAGACCCTCCAACTACATCAGCCCCCCAATCCTATTGAACAAAAGTTTCCGCAAATCATATGGCGTCGTGCATGGAAAGCAGTACATGCAGTTTTTCTTGATTCCAGCGTCCAGTCCGCCTGGTATATCACCGTCAACGGTAAACAAGTCAACCGTTTTCGCCTGCACCGTATCCGACTCGCTGACACACCCCTATGTCTTCACTGTGGGGTGGATGACACCGACAACCACCGGTCCGAATGTGGTCCTTCCTCCGACGTCTGGAGACTCGCACAACGCATTCTCGCTTTCGTCACCCGACGTACACCTGCGCAGCTCTCATTCCAGACGCTGCTATTCCCGGACACGATTTATTACCCGGCCACGAAAACTAACGCTGTGAACTGGATACGCGGACACACCGTCCGCTACCTTTTCGACCGAGACGAGAAATCAGAACTGGATTACTGGACGTACCTCAATGATCGCCATTGCGCTATCGTTCGTAACCCCAAATACCAACAGTACTTTTCCAATTTTTTATGGAGCGTCTTTCACGATCCGCCTCCCAGCTGGAACGTTCAAACTATGAGAAGCTAATGTGATGTTCTCGTTGATATGAGTCCTGAAAGAACTGAAAACGGAACCTATACAAAAATTATCGAGAAGACGAGTTTGGATGTTCCCCACTGAAGACGTGTGAAGAACTGCACAAAGAGAACAAGACATAGAACACTTCAATAAAGCAATAAAAATAAATAAATAAATGATTGCAAATGACTCCTTCCCATTCCTATGTTTTCCTCCTATCACTTAGTGTATCTAGGTTAGTTTGATTTGGGATAGGTATAGACAGGAGCCAACGCCTGAAGAGGTACAGTTAATTTTGTTTTTTTTTTTGTTATTTTTTGTTTATTCTTAGGGCAAAAGTGGCGGTGGCACATAGGCCCCTTTATTTATTTTTCCTTTTTTTGTAGTAATTTTTTTCCTGACCTTGGGGAGAAAAGAAAAAAAAAAGAAAATAATAAAAAAAAAAGGTCAGAATTCCTTCAGCACATCGAAACATCCCATTCGGTCTCAAATTTTCAGTATCTTTGGATCTAATAAACTCCAGTAGGAGAAAAGAGAAGAAAAAACAGCAAAAAAAAAAAAAAAAAATCCAAAACGTTGACAAAATAACAACTGAGTTCAAGAAAGGTCAACGATGTACAGTTGTTGGTCTTGGCTTAAAGAAGAGGTAGGTCATAGACAATGGTGCTATTGGTTCAGTTTAAATCTATCGATAGTCTTCTTGACTTTCCTTTTTCCATAGTACGATTGAAAGTGCAAGGTTTTTGAAATTTCATTTACGCGACGATGGGTGGACGGGGTGGTCCTGACCCCTGTGGGGTCTTAGTTACGTCCGTGGAGTAGGTTTCTTTGGAAGTTTACACTGAAAACTACGGATGTTCTTTAAGATTTGTATGATATCCTACCTGTTAACATCCAATTCTTCAACGTAATTCTCAAGTACCTGTTAGCCAGGTGGTACGGACTTTTCTATGTTGCCAGAAGGTAAAAAATGCGTTTAGTTGCTCTTGTAGTCTGACAAGATCATATAATTCCACCCTCCTCTGAAATGAATGTTTTTTGCTCTTAACAGGATTACCCCAAAAGTTTGGGTCGCTTTTAGCCTCTTCTTGCCTGAACCACTTATCGTCCATGTTTCACTCCCTTACAATGCTACAATCTAGACAAATTCCTTCAGAAAATAGTTCTCCAACACTTAATATTCGGTTTTGATACATTTTCCTTTTTCAGAAACGCTTATTCCTCATTGCCATTCTGCATTTATATCATCTGTACTCCGATCATCGTATTTTCTTTCACTGCCTAAATAATAAAACTCAACTTTTAATTTTTCGTTGCTCAAAAATGTTCAAATGTTTGTACAGCTTATGGGACTTAACTACGGGGTCGTCAGTCCCTAAACTTACAAACTACTTATGAACTACTTACGAACTAGGACGTCACAAATATCCATGCCCGAGGGGGGATTCGAACCCCCGACCGTAGTGGCCGAGCAGACCGTGACTGAAGCGCCTCAGTCCCCTCGGCCACTTTTTCGTTGCCTAATTCCTTCAGCGTAGCTCAATTTTCTTACAAAGAGGGCTTCCAGTCAGGTATGTTAGTAGTATACGTAAAGGGTGTCAACTCATCAATGTTTTAAAGCACACTGTCCAGAGAATTCCGCGGAAAGGAGCCCTAAAGTTTAAGCGAAACTCAAGGCCAAGGATTTCTTTACAGCTGCATGGAGAAATAGGGCGGGCAGTAACGTGCCTGATGTCATGTTGATGATCCTACATGCTGGCAATATTTTTATTATTTGTTTAAAAAATGATAAGTTTTTAAATCGAGGAACCGGTTTATGCATGGTAAAGCAGAGTACTCCTGTTACCCTATTGTGCTCATGCAAGCAAGGAGGCTGTCAGTTAAAGTCAAACATGCCCCCCTCGGGCATGGATATTTGTGCCGTCCTTAGTTGTATGTAGTTCATAAGTAGTTGGTAAGTTTAGGGACTGATGACCCCGTAGTTAAGTCCCTTAAGCTTAACAAACATTTTGAATACGCTACAGCGCTGCAGCTCAGCCTTTACTGATGGGTACATCACTTATATACGTTATACCTTTCGAGCCTTTCTTCTGGATAGTGCGGGTTAGGACTTCTGTGAGCGGACATTCTGGAGGTATACTACTATCGTACGACGTTCCGTCCCAAACTGAATTTCCAAGACCGGAAGGTTTCCTTGTTGGACTACGTTTCCTTACCCTTGTTTTGCTCTTACTAGTGTTTATACAGTGTGTCCGCAAAGTCTCTCCGCGTGTCTCGCGTTGCGGGGCGTGTAATGTTGGCAGCACATACAAAGCGCACCTGCGCGTTTTCCGTGGACGTGCATAAGTCGCAGGGTTGGGGTAGTGTTGCGTGCGCGCTACAGTTGTTCTTTGTGTTATTGTTCCTGTATACTTTGAGTGTAATGAGAATGCTTACTGTTGCAGAGAGCGCCTTTTTAGTGGAAGAGGTTTTCCAGGCAGGAGGAAACTTCACGGAGCATGTGAGACGAAAATTGCGTTTCCTACGTCGAGGTGTCCACATCGCGATATTGTATGTGATTTAATTCGTAAATCCCGGACAACAGGTTCAGTTCATGATGCACCACCAACTGGCAGATCCACGGTTTTAACAGAACGGAAGCTCGACGACATTTCGGATATTATGTTGCCGAGTCCAACAAAATCAGTAAGGACATCATCACACGAGGCTAAAGTCTCTTGTACGACAGCACATAAGGCCATAACGAAATGAAATTACTGCAGTGCAACAATTACATTGTATGGACCATACGAAGAAAATAGCAAATTGTGAATGATTTCAGCGATTCATTAACAGACCTGGTATTTTAGATCGAACATTTTTCACTGATGAGGCTTGTTTTCACATTAATTCTAAAAATTAACGTATTTGGTCATCGGAAAATCCACATGCCTTAAGAGAAACAGCATTGCACGCAGAGAAAATAGGGTTGTGGGTTGCCACAAGACGAGCGCGAATTATAGGGCCGATATTTTTCGAAACTACCTTCACCTCGGAAATCTATTGTTCCCAGATAATTTATCCATTTATTGCGCTGCTGAATGAAGATGAAATCAGTCATTCATTTTTCCAGCAAGACAACGCTACTGCTGATATAGCACACCAATCCGTAAGGCTTTTAGATGAAATCTTTGGAGGCAGAATAATTACAAAAGGTCTCTGGATCCCTCGCTCACCGGATTTGTCTCCTCCCGACTATTTCCTTTGGGGTGCGGCTGAAACATTCGTCTATCAAAATAATCCAAACACAATACATGAATTTAAGGCAGCGACAACTGAATATCTGTATTCGATTACACGTGAAACATTGGTAAAGGTATTCGAAAATGAATGTGAAAGTGTTGAACTATCCTTCAAGAAAGAGGAAATCATTTCCAGCATCTACTGTGAAAACGGTGAGTACAGTGTATTTTCTTGTAATTAATATAACTAATTAATTTAATTGTTTTAATTGTAATAATGTTGAATCCCATCTCGCAATATAACTGCAGCCAGTAGCAGTGAAACCCGGCCGCTTCGGAGAGACTTTGCGGACGAAATGTGCATCCCGTTCAACTGCTCTTTCAAACCCTTTGCTTTCTTGCGGAATTACAATGTCATCGGCAAACCGAAGAGTTTTCATTTCTTCACCTTTTAATGCGTTCTCCTAATTTCTCCTTGCTTTCCTACAAAAATTACTCCGTGTGCAGACTGAACAAAATTTCCGTGACTCTATAGTCTGTACGGTAAATCTTCTATATCTATAAATGTGAATGTCTGTTCGGTGTACGTTTATCACGTCTCAACCACAAGCCATAAGGAGCTAAAAATTTGTACAGTTACTAATGTGTATCTGGGGAAGGCTTTACGCACGGTTTTGTGGACATCGGATAGCTATTTATCTATATATATTAATGTGAATATCAGTTCGGTGTACTCTTTATCACGTCCGAACGGCGAGACGCAGAGACTTAAATATCTGTACAGTTACTAATTCATTCCTGAGGAAAGTTTTAGGCACGGTTTTATAGCGATCTGACAGATATTTAGTAATTTGAAGAAGATAACGCGAAATGCGGAACAATAATTACTCTTTGAAAATTATATTTACTCTTTGAAAATGGTTTTATTGGTTGCATTGTTGTTTGAGGGTTGATAATGATAAAAAGGTGGAGTATATTGGGATGGAAAGTGTGTGTGTTAATATTTCACACTGCAGCGAAAGCTACAAAACGCAAACGAATGTTCTGTGTGTAATTGTTGTCCGAAGTCTCCCGTTGTACACCACAGAAGTTCCATGCCGATAGCTATAAGGGGTGGAAGATATGGTGGTTGAAAGTCGTCAAATTATTAAAAAAAATCGGACTGAAGGTCAGCGATGACGTTTGCGACTCTATAGCAAGGAGGTTACATATAGCGAAACGTGATGCCACAGACCATATATTTGGTCTATGCGTGCTACAATGTCTTCAGCTCTTTCTCTGTAAGGATAAGCATACGAATAAGGAAATTTAAGAATAAATAAATAGACAGCTTATCTATCATAATCAAACAACACGCGAGCGGAGCCGCGGGTTTAAGCTAGTTTTCTATATTCACAGACGCCTCCTGCGATTCCGGCTAGTCGTCGTGTAACAGGCTGGCAGCGAGGCTGGGCAGCCCAGCCTTGCCGTCCGCGCCTGCCGCCGTTGTATTCTCGTCAGCAGGCAGGTCATGTCCCGTACAGAGGCTCGGCGCTATGTGACCAGCAGGCTCGGGTGTGGGCGGGTGGTTCGGCGGCGCTGCGTTCTTCGCGGCCGTGATGGGCTGCCTGTGCGGAAATTAAGCCGTTAATTGGTGCGATAATCGGGGCCGCGCCGCGCTTCTTCCGGCAGCCATCGACCCACCGCGCCCGATGACCGCACTGGACCCAACGTGTCGCCGCCGAGAGACCACGTACACCCGGCCTCTGCCAATGGTGCGCTCCGATGCAGCAGACTGCGCGCTCACACGAAACCTTCTGGCACATTAAAACTGTGAGCAGGACCGAGGCTGCAACTCTGATCCTTACCACCCGCGAGCAAGTGCTCTACTTGTCATCTTGGACAATCGGGTTTCTGCCGTTAATCCGCGTCGTACTTGCACGATATTTCGATCGCGTTACTCGCGATCTTCATAGGGTGCTTCCTGAAGCTGAATCCAGTGTGGAACGCGTCCAGTATTTACGCCTGTCTGCGGTGGCTACGCGTTCTGCCATTGGTCGGCCCTGTGGGAGGCGCTCCCTCCGACGTCCGCGCCGGCCACTAGCCGCAGTACTGGCGTTTACTAGGTGTGGCTGTTCCGCCTGCTGAGTGCGTGCTTTTTGGCTCTTGTCAGTTAATAATTTCGTCATGTTACGTTCTGTTCGACCTCCAAGTTGTACTGGGCGTTCAATCTGCTGATTGCCGTCATTCAAGCTTTCTAGTGTGCTATATTGTTCTGTTACCGTAGCCGGCCGGGTCAAGTGCTCCCTATGAGGTCCGCGCCCGCTAGCAGCGCCTGCCGCATCGCTCTCTGGCTCCTGGTGTTGCAAATGCCGTTTATTCCCTATGTGACCGTCTTCTGGTTCTTGATTTGTTGCCTGATTCAGCATTATTTGTTCAGCCTGTGTTATTTGTGCTGACTTGTTCAATTTGTCGTATGCAGAATTATTGCTCTCACAGGTGGGCTATTGCCTCTGTTGCGTCTTTAGGAGATCAAGTGCTGGATTCCAGGCGGGACTAAGCTGATATCCTGTGTCACGGTTTATAAGATTTTGCGTGGCCTTTATTTCAATGGATTCTTTGATAACACTATCCCAGTATCTGGGAGTTTGTGCCAGAATCTTGACATCATCGTAATTCATCAAATGATGACAGAGATAAATACTGGACGCGTTCCACACTGGATTCAGCGTCGCGGTGGAGTAGCCGAGCGGTCTAAAGCGTCTCGCTGCGGAGCGCGCGGTTGCTCGCCGTGGAGGTTCGAGTCCTCCCTGGGGCATGGGTGCGTGTGTTGTCCTTAGGTTAGTTTACATAGGTTTAAGTAGTTTGTAAGCTACGGACTGATGACCACGCAGTTTGGTCCGATTGATTTACAAACATTTGATCTTTTTTCCTGGATTCAGCTTTAGGAAGCACCTGATGAAGATCGCGAGTAACGCGATCGAAATATCGTGCAAGTACGACGCGGATTACCGACAAAAAACCGATTCTCCAAGATGACAACACCCCGCCGGGAAAGTCTTAATATGTAGGCTACATAAGTGCTCTACTTGCTTTCCCGGCGGTCTAGGCCCCTTTCACACGGGAGGCCGTGCTTCTGGATGCATTGGCCGCTTCTTGCCGCTGGTCTTCGGCGCACAGAGCCGAATTCCAGCTCACTGCAACCTGTCTTCGGATCTCAGAGCTGACCTACCACCCCCCTCCCTCCTGCAGTTGTCACATGGTACCTAAATGGCCGGCCGCGGTGGCCGAGGAGACTAAGGCGCTCCCGTCACGGTCTTCACGGCCACTACGGTCGGGGGTTCGAATCCCCCCTCGGGCATGGATATTTATGCCGTCCTAGTTAGTAAGTAATTCATAAGTAGTTTGTAAGTTTAGGGACTGATGACCCCGTAGTTAAGTCCCATAGACTATACAAACATTTGAACATTTTTAACATTTTGTACCTAAATGCTGTTTGTTGACGTGCAGTTTCTAGAACCAGAAATTATAAAATGTTGTCTTTCGCGGAAGTCGTAGTAGTAGTAGTTGTTGTTGTTGTTGTTGTTCCGGCTGCAGTTGTTAAATAGAAACGCAGAGTATGGAAAGAGAGCAATGGTGCCACCAAATAACATCGATTAAGAAAATCAAATGTTTGTAAATCTATGGGACTCAGCTACGTGGTTATTAGTTCCTAGCTTACCAACTACTTAACCTAAGTTAAATTAACCTAGGCACAAACACATAAATCCATGCCCGAGGAAGGACTCGAACGCCCTGCGGCGAACGGCCGCGCGTACACACACGGGAATGAGGAGTATTGAAGCTAGTTACAATAGATAAAAAGCAAGCAACCTTTTCATTATATACACACTTATAATTTATTAACAGTAGCCGTCATAGCAAATGATATGAAAACCTATGGCAATAAAAATGAGGGAGTAAGCTTTATGTGTAACATTTTGTCTACGATGAGGTCACAGTACTGAATCAACGGCGACTTAACTATAGCCAAGTGAGGACAATGTGTGTAGAGGGCGGCCGCGTGGGGAGGATAGCGGTTCCATTACTGCCAGCCTCAATTACGATGGACGGGTGGCACAATAGCCACAACGACCTCTGCGCGACCGCCAACTAGCTAGCCTATCCCTTCATCCAGCGGGCCCCTGCAGCCAAGACTTACTCACCCACAGCGGCGGCTTGCAATATCCACTGTTTACCGAGCGCTCCCTGCCAACAGGCTGAAAGGTCTGTTCACCACTATTTTGCTGCACTTTTTCTGGAGGTACACCTTTTCGTAACAGAATTTGCAGAAGGTAACCAACACATTTGACCACACTCATTTGTGTATTATTACGTTTGACGGTGACCTACGCTGAATATTGACTATTACGCTGGTGCACGAGTTCGTAGTATTTTTTCTTTAATAAACACGACAGATACACATAACTGAGACTTTATTCATCAATAATGTACTCTACCGTTTCTATTTCGTCACTCTAGAAATCACGTGGTTTCGAGCCTCTTTCGTGGCGCATCATCATCCGGAAAGGAAGTTCCTTGAAGGTTGTTCGACAACCCTTTCAGACCTAAAGCTATAGATGGTGTGACAATAATACAGAGAGGGACTTTTAAGAAACAAAGTACATACAGTAATTCAATACAAAAACAAAATAAATTTTCAAAAATTTTCTATCCACACAATTGTCTGTTTTGGGCCTACACAACAAATTTTTATTATCTGTACCATCTCACAGTAACATGCCTTTGGTAGAAATGACTTACCAACATCACAAGATCATATAAAATCAACTGGCAGTCAGATATGACAGCTTCACATCTCAAAACAAAGAGATCAGAACTTGTCAACAAGTCTTTCTTGCCGCCATTGTAAGAGTACTGGAAGTTTGTCGACTTTGCCGACTGTTGCTGGAACTAAAACACATTGTTGGCGTTACAATAGTCCTTCCACGATTGTTTGATGCAGGCCCGAACTTCCTAACGTGAATCACAAAGAAATAAAGCGGCAAAACTACAACCGCACAATTGTGCATGCAAGGTCTGAAAGGGATAGCAGAAAGAGGTCCAAATCCGAGGGCGCAAGGTTATGTGACTCAACAGAAATCATGTGCTATATTTATTGCCAGTCTAGGAGTCTGCGAACGAGGATTATCGTGGAGTAGCATTACTTGTCATTTCTGGCAACCGCAGAAGTGTTTACATGTAGAATGTCTCGGCCGTCACATGTAACGCGAGTTACGAGACCAAGTGGAAAAGGCGATGTGGCTATGTTCAACGGAAACTAAGGCCATCCTGTGGCGGATTTCTTAAGTTCATCATGTTGTCATGGACTATAGCGTCGTTGGCAGTAGCAGAAACGTACAAGAGACTCGCACATGAATCCTGCTAACAAGTTGGCGACACGTACCAGAAACAGTGGTGAACTTCACTAGTTCCATGTGAACTTGAGCTTAGAGAACAAAAATATATAGATATTGTGGTGTCGCACAAGTCCAAAGTGCGCGCCACCTACTTTCGCCGCGCGCCGCCATGCACGCAAGGCGCGGCGTTCTTACGACGTCAGCCACGAGCGCCCTCTGTGACAACTCCGCTCGTGGCCACCACTGAACGACATCGTTCACTTGGGACTGAGTTAGGAACCAGTAAAGACTTCGGAATCCGATAGGCACCAGTGAAGACTTGGCTATCAGTTAGGCACTAGGCAGGACTCTAGCTCAACTATGTATCAACATTCTGCAGTACTATGTAAAAGTTAAGTATTGTATAAATTCTGTGCAATATATATCTCATTCTAATTTTGCTCTAGTGTTTCTAGTTCTGGCTGCTCCCCTCCGTACCTGCACCAGCGTGCTATCTTTATTTCTGTGTCGGTCTCATTCCACTCGGCCACCGACACCTACAACGGAACGAGACACAAAAGCGGCGACGAGGCTGGGACACAAAAGCGGCGACGAGGCTGGGACACAAAAGATATAATAATAATTGCAAATTTATCGCAAGATGAAATGTCATGCAATATTATCAAGATGGATTATCATCAAACTGTAATGAAATAATGTCACGTTTTATTTAACACTTAGACGGACCCGGTGATCTTGGGGTAAATCGCTCGAATGGAAACCGAATGGTCGCGGGTTCGAAACCCGGTCGGGTCTCAGATTTTTTCAGTCTGCGTTATCCTTCACCTCTCTACGATGTTAGGAGTCGCCAGAAACGTCACGTGGTTCGGATTCCACGTTGAGCTGTAGGTCCCCTTTCCCCGGTTGGATAACTGCGGTAGGTTAAGGACACGTAAGTCGCCGAAGTGGCGTTCAATTGAAAGACATTCACCAGGCCAATGAGCCACACGAAATTATTACTGTTATTTAACGCTTTCATATTACAAACATGTTATTATTTAAACCTGTAGCATGTACACTATAACCTATTGCTTGTAAATTTATTTTGTAGACATAAAGCTTGAAAATGGACGAAATGTACCGAAACTAGTCACAGCTTCCAAATAAATGTGCAACTGGGACGGTGAAGAATATAAATGAAAAAATATATGTAATAATTTTTAAAATTGAATTTATAGATTTTCTTCAGTGGTCTTCCTAAAATTACATAGCATTAGTATACAAATTACGTTAGGAAAATATATTGTAAAAATAGCTGTTACAAGAAAAAATTATACGTAATTTGCAAAACAGATTATTTTAAAAACGGATATGCAAATGGTGTGAGTTGTGTCCCTCAGTACCTTTTCTACCTTTACTTTGTTTTGAATGTTCTTCCTTAGCCAAAGTACATATTAAAAGGGGTAATGGAACAGCAAAACAGAGTACTTTTTGGACTTGTTTCATTTGTATTATGAAATAATAAGCAACTATTTGATTCGCCAAGTAAAGTGTTGCCATATGATGCCAAACACCGCAATTAGGGATTTCATCAACCAGTCACCTGTAATGATACCACAATGGGTAAAGTATTAGGCCTCTGATCTTTCTTTTATTATTATTATTATTATTATTATTATTATTATTATTATTATTTACATAGCTTGTATTCTGAGCGTCTCATATATCGTAACATGAGTAAGAACTTTCTGTTGGATATAAAACGTTGACATTTGCCGATGACGCTAGACGTCACAGTATTGAACTCGCCAGCCTAGAAACGACGAAATTCAACTAAACTTGCAGGCTCTACTAACTAGATGTGCTATAGCTACAAAGTACATGCCACAGTAAACTGACAGTGATTTTCAACAATAAAACCATGTCGCCATGAGTGTGTCGCCACAGGTAGAAAAAAATTTTTAGAAGCTCAGTCTTCTGTCTTTACGTGTAGCAAACGTCTGGATTTATAGGCAACACACACTGCATACGGACGTCGCAGTGCCCACGTCCTGACTCCTCCCAGGAGCATAATATATGTATGTATATCTTCTATGGATTCCAAATGCGGCTGGAGCGATTTTGATTAAATTTTTAGAAAATCTTCAGATTAGCCCAACGAGAGTTTTTGTGAAGTTTGGTAGCAATCTGATCAAGAAATTGATCGATTTCAAGAATATTACGAAGACAATAATTAATATCTGAAAAAGCGATTGACTCTTGACTTTTTAAGCTTTACCATATTTCTGAAAATGGTTGTTTTGTTTGCTATGTTCTTCGAAATATAATTCAACGCAATGAATAGGACGCGTTTTTAACCCATATTTACATACTAATATCACAGTCTAACGCCTAACGTATACGTACAGCAATGATAGTCGCTATCAAAGTTCACGTCAGACACTTGGAGCAACAGTAGCGCCCCTAGCGGAAAGAGAGCCAACTGTGAGAATGATTGTTTTTAAAAATATTTTTCTTAGTAAAGAAGAAAGAAGTACTTATGTTTTTGCTTTCTTAGCCTCAATAATTATCAACAGATGTAAACGCGGCGGATATCACTGATTCTATTGCGTAATATAAAATATATGGTACTTGAAACACGTTTCGCAAACGTATTAAAAATGGAGTACATAAAACCACGGGCGTATTCTAATCCATCATCATGTCAAAATTTCACTTGAATCGGTCAAGCCACGGTGGAGTAGCCGAGCGGTGAAAGACGACAAGACAAGCCGGGCGCTGTGGCTGAGCGCGCCCGCTCAGAGAGCTAAAGGCTCTCTGTAATAAAAAAAAAAAAAAAAAAAAGCTGAGCTAAGACCATAACGAACAAAAACGAACAAACAAGATAGCGTCCGCAATGAACAGACCCACAAACAGAGCAAAAAAAAAAAAAAAGCTCTCTAAGACGCCCTTCTGCGTAGCGCGCGGTTGCTCGCCGCCTACAGTTCGAGTCCTCCCTAGGGCATGTGTGTGTGTGTGTGTGTGTGTGTGTGTGTGTGTGTGTGTGTGTGTTGTCCTTAGGCTATTTTACCTTAGGTTAAATAGTTTGTAAGCTACGGACTGATGACCACGCAGTTTGGTCCGATAGATCAACTTTTTTTCCCTTCACCGATTAACTTAAATATTTGACACAACGTTGCATTTTAATATATGCCGGTTTTTATGAAGCGATATTTTGCAACAGTTAGCACGCGTATTCAGTGCGCGCTAGTCATATTTTAAAGGAACTCAATAAAATATTTATAACAGTACTGTTGTCATAATATCCTTCATTTTTCGCAAACAAAAAATGTTTCATACATTATTCACACCATAATCTAACACAACCATGTGCTACTTACAAAGACTGGCAAACTTGCATATGAGAGTGAAGCCTGACGCCGCCATCTTCCTTTACCTCGCGTCAAAAACTTTCCGTGTGGGAACTATTATGATCTTCTGACACAAAATGACGTTGTAAGCTTTACTAGTTTGTTAATAGTTGAATTTAACACATAGAATGTAGAATCATGTTATGAGAAGAACATGTTACATACAGTTAAAGCAGACTGTGGATATCGTGGAAACACCCAGAAGAATAAAGAAAAGTGTTGTCCACGACAAACAGCACATTTATAACGCTCATACTAGTGAAAGAAAGACAAAGTTCCTTGAAACTGGCAATAGATTAATAAAAACGGAAAATTTACGCGACTCATTACAAGTCAAACCAGATCGTAGTTTACGTAAGAACACTCACATGAATAAAAACACGTGTGAACGATAAACAACACTTTTATAATAAGCATACTATAGAAATAAAAATATAAGCGTATTTACATCAGTTGATCCGTATTTTTACGACTGTTTTCAGAGCTGCACAATCACAAGATGATCAACTGTTTTCAGTACTTACACGACTTCTCACAGGAGGAGAGACGGCAAGAATTCATTGACGCCAGTGATACTGTATACAGGATTGCCAGTCCAGTAATATGTGTCTGTGATTTTCCAGGTGCAGACTTTATTAGTCAACCATAGATAAAATATTTTGTACGTTAAATTGTCGAACAACGCATACCACATACCGAACACTTTTCTTCTTTTCGTGCATTGCAACGCATTGCGGATACAGTTAGTCTATTATATTAAAAACGCCAGTGGCGAATACAGGATATATTTTCAGTGGGAGAGAAGGATGAAGTCTATTGGATGTCCCGCCATTCCATGTTTGGTTATGACGTTTTCAGAAGAGGCATACAATCATTGACCTGACTCCTAAAAGAAAGAAAAAAACAGTTTTCCTGCTCATAATCAAAGGACAATAAAGTGCTTTTTGAAATACATATATATTCATTATTTCAGGAGGAAACCTGGACCCCTGCTCTTCTCTCCTCTTATATAAGCCACTGAAAATCGGGTAACATTGTCAGTAAGTATTCTGTCGGTAAAAAAAGTTGTTTTCTATGACGTGATCTATCACTCATAGCCGCAGCGGAGCGGCCGAGCGCATTAAGGCGCTATGCTACGATGTGCGAGGCCGTTCCATGTCGGGGGTTCGAATCCCCCATCGGGCATGAATGTTTGTGCCGTCTTTAGTATAAGGTAGTTAATAAGTCGTTTGTAAGTTTAGGGACTGACGACCCCGCAGTTAAATCCCATAAGCTTAACAAATATTTGAACATTTTTATCACTCCTACACGTTAAATGTAAAGATTTTTCAACAAATTGTACACGGACCAAAAAAATGTAGAGCTTATGGGACTTAACTACGGGGACATCAGTCCCTATACTTACAAACTACTCGACCGCAGTGGCCGTGCAGACCGTGACTGGCGCGCCGCAGACCGCTTGGCCACTGTGGCTGGCTGTACACGGACCAAAGGATTATTTTGACATACCAGATGCCGCAAATATATTTTTCCTTTGTATGTCCACAGCCGCGGCGAACTAGCCGCGCGCATTGGGGCGCCGTGCCGTGATGCGCGCGGCCGTTCGCCGTCGGCGTTTCGAGTCCCCCCTCGGGCATGTGTGTATGTGCTGTCCTTAGGTTAGTTTACCTTATTTTAAGTAGTTTATAAGCTACGGGCTGGTAACCAAGCAGTTGAGTCCGATAGATTTACAAAGATTTTAACATTTTTTGTGTGTTCAGATTCCACATTAAGTGCTGAATTATTCGGTTTTTTTCTTTTTTTCCCTATAAAACGTCGTTTTATTGCTGCGATGTATTTACCTTTCCTAAACGCGTTTCGCTTTAGTCTTAAACATCTCCCTTTTGATGCATGCAATGTTGCAATCCTGTCGTTCCAGACAATAATATGTCGTACACAGTGCTGCACCGTGGTCCGTAATCCACGTAGAACTGTAGGTCCTCTTATAATTGGTCGAGTAAACGGAATGAAGGAAGCTTAGGGCTTAACGTCCTGTCGACACCGTTGCCTTTAGACACGGAACAAACGCTCGGATAGATTTGTCAGGGATTGGGAAGGAAATCGGATGTGCCCTTCGAAAGGAACCATCCCGGATTTTACCTGGAGTGATTTACGCAACTCTCCTAAAACCCGAATAAGAATGGCCGGACCGAGTTTGAACCTGGCTGGGTAAGTCAGTTAAATGTTCTGAGGAAGCCAACGACATACCATCTCCAACGGGATGATATCGACTATTACGAAAATAAATGAGAAGAATAGGAGACAGTGAAGTGCGCAATACGTGGCTTGATCGTTCACGTTTTTGGCACGTAATATTCACATTAAATACAGTGTTTGTATTCCATCTATTTGTGAGAACATCTTATTTCTAGTAATATGTTCAAACATCGTGATTCGTTTCTTACTTACGATAAATTTTTCTTGTAATACCTTTTCTATTATAACAGGTTGAGGAAAGACGAATGCCGAAACGATTAATCAGAAATAACAAAATGCTGAGCGTACTATTTTCTGTGTACTTAATATCATGACAATATCATGTGACGTCAAGCCGTGTACATTATTGTTGAGAGCCTGCAAGCCTCCGACAGTTTAAAACACGGTTGATAACGTGCTGCTGGCGGAGTAAACGCAATTATGTAGCAATTACCAAGCTAGGGTACAGGAACAGTTGCGCAACGCGCAGGCATTGTGCTCTAGAGGCTTTCTTCTGTTTACTTAGATAGCTACTCTGTAATTTAACGAGATTACTTCAGCGTACAGTTGGCATCAGTTACGTGAGCAGCCGAAAAGCAATCAGGAAGTCTATCTTAAGTCATACTGTAACGTAATGTTTCTGCAGTTCTGTGACAATCGTTCCGAGAGATAGTGAGTAGTGAGTAAAATAGTGTTGCTGTAATTGAAGTACCATGGCTGTGTAAAATGATAAGTAAGATAATTTTGACACGCATATCGATTCAGTGAAATTATGAACATGTATAAATTTCTTCTTCTTCTTTTTCTTCTTCATCACACATTAGGCTTTCAGTCTGATGCATCTATAGCTGGTCCTTCCACCGTTCTTCAGGTCTTCAAACGCATCTTTCTTCGGCCAAGCGAAATAAAAAGTTACTGGCAAGCTAAATAGAGAAAGCCGGACCGAAAACCGTGTATAAATTTTTACTATTTTAAATCCTTTGTTTGGTTACTGAGAAAGAAGAACTCTAAAATGTTCTAAAAAAAAAAGAATCGTTAAATCTCTTGAAACGGCACTAAAAACGGCTAAGTTTACGCTCAAATATGACGAAGAGTCCCGAGAAGATCATTTCTGAATTCTTAAAAAGATATTACGACAAAGCTGTTTTACATTCAGAGTGGTTATAGTTTCGCAACTTGACAGGATCCTCATGGAAAACGAAAATTGATGGAAACTTTCTAAGGCCGTGCGAAAAAGAAATTTCAAATAATCAATTGGAAGAAACATTTTTAATTTTACGAGAGAGGGTAACATTTCTTAATTTCGTATCATGTTTACGCTACAGGGTGTAAAGGTTGTCCAATGTGAGGACTGTCTACAACCGCCGCACGGAAGGGCCACGTGGTCTGAAGCGCCATGCTACGGACTGAGTACGCCGCGGTGGAGTAGCCGAGCTGTCTAAAGCACCTCGCTGCGGAGTTTAGAGTCCTCCCTGGGGCATGGGTGTTTGTGTTTGTCCGTAGGTTAGTTTATCTAGGTGTAAGTAGTTTGTAAGCTACGGACTAATGACCACGCAGTTTGGTCCGATAGATTTACAGACATTTGAACATTTTTGGACTGAGTGGCCGTTCCTACCGGAGGTTCGAGTCCTTCCTTGGGCATGGTTGTGTGTGTTGTCCTTAGTTTAATTAGCTTCGAAGTCTAGCAACTGATGACCATAGCAGTTTGGTCCGAAAGGTTTCCGAAGATTTGAATATTTGTCTGCATCCGCGACAGCCTGGGTTGGTACTAAAGACGCCATTTCACAGTTGTGCGAAAGGTGGACCATGGTATGTTCAACTGTCGAGCGACAGCTAGTATACAGCTTGATGATCGCACATTGTAATCAGCATTCAAAGCAAAGACAACCGTTATTTTTTTAACAGTTTATTCCACAATTGGACGTAGGCCCCTGCAGCAGCAATTCTCTAATCGTCAGTTAAATTTTAACGTTGGAATGGAAGGAAGGGAGATTAGGGTTTAACGTCCCGTCGACTGCGTGGTCATTAGAGACGGATCTCACGCTCGGATTTTTGGGTAGGTATGTGGCAGCATATCGGCCGTGCCCTTTAAAAGGAACCATCCCGGCATTTGCCTGGAATGATTTAGGGAATTCACAGAAAACCTAAATGTGGATGGCCAGAGGTGGATTTGAACCACCGTCCTCCAGAAAACGAGTCCAGTGTCTTACCACTGCGCCAACTCGCTCGGTAACTTTGTAAAGTTTCATCCGTGCAACGGAAAGAGGATCTTTCTGTATTCCTGTACTGAATGGATACTGGGGAAGCGCACCAGTACTATCGCTTACAGAATGTCTGCGGAAGAAGAGAAATTCTGAAAACTGGAAGAATATTGTAACTGAAGTAGAGGCATTGAATTGAAATTTGTCGCGGCCGGGATTCGAACTCGGTATCCCCTGCTTACTAGGCAGACACCATAACGACTAGGCCCCCGAGGCTTGTGGATATAGTGACTGCACGCATGGCTCAACTATATATATTTAAGGAAGCTCACTGAGTTACATATGCGAATTACGTGGTCCGTTGATCAAGTATTACTGATAACTCTTTCTACATCTTACACTTGCTGTTATAGAACATACAAAATTACGAGTACAATGCCTGATATTAAGTCGAAATGATTGCAATATATTGTGCTTCGGTGTATGTTTGTAACATAACGATATCGTTTGCACTTTCACTTCCGTCGCGAAGTGGCGTATCCGGGAGAGAGGTGTCGGGCAGCAGCCCCCCCCCCCCACCCCCCCAGACCTTTCTGCAGCCTCCCAATATGAGTAAATGCCTAACCCCCTTTTATTTTATTATTATCATTATTTTAGAAATCACATCAGCTCGGTAATTGACCTCAGCCCCCCCCCCTCCCAGAACACGACACACGATCCTGGATACACCACTGTAAACTCGTTTTAATGTAGCGGTTGTGTGCTACGCTATGGGAGCACGCCAGCCGCGTGGCTCAACAATAAACTTGCTCATAATAGTTCGCGGTCGGGAGAGCCGTCCCAAACGCTCCCAGTGACGGCTGAGCGGCGTGGTCTGCGCATACAGGTGGAGGGAGAAGTTCCCCCTCCTAGATGCTTAATGCACTTCCTGCTTGAGCCGCTAACGATATTACGCAAACCAAAAGAAACAGTTTGTGGATAATTTCTCGCGTGGCATTATGGAGTTTTTTTAATCAGATATCGCAGAGTGCAGAATACTTCAAAACAGAAATTTTGTAGAACTGAACTATAGCAGGCTCACCTCGAAACGGCTCTCATCAGCAGAAGGCAAACACGTGACTTTTAATTTTGCTGCACGCCCTCTCGCTATTGCCCGTCGGTCTTCGGAAAAGTATCAAATGAACTAAAAAGCGAGATACGTTTGGCATAATAGTTCACGACCGATAACGCATGTTTTAGTTCGCGACCGATCGCGCATATTTTAGTTCGCAGCTTGGCCGCGAAGTAGGTCGCTCTTTTTAGTTTGTCCGCTCTTTTTGGCTTTTGCTACCGCTACTAAAAGAGCTCTTTCTTTTGTTATGACAGCCTCAGTTGCATCGAAAGTTAAGCCAGTTCGGTCAACCTCACACTTATTACAGAAATTGATTTTATATTAACAAATGACATAGAAGAAATTTTTGAGCTTCACGCTAGCGACATTGATGACAATGGGTTTCGACCTTTACATTCTAACGAAAGGCAATAAACTACAGTTTTTGTAGCTAATTAATTGTATACGGGTTCGTTACTTTACAATGTTAGTGTCGCTTATACGACATTATCCTCAACATTCTACCCCGCGAGCCGTCAACGCCGGCCGCGGTGGCCGAGGGGACTGAGGCGCTCCAGTCACGGTCAACACGGCCACTACGGCCGGGGGTTCGAATCCCCCCTCGGGCATGGATATTTGTGCCGTCCTTAGTATTAGCTAGTTCATAAGTAGTTTGTAAGTTTAGGGACTGATGACCCCGTAGTTAAGTCCCATAAGCTTAACAAACATTTGAACATTTTTTTGAGCCGTCAACAGTATCGTGAAGGCGAGAGAACACGGAGTAATTTGGAAGGACCGTGGTATATCTCTTCGGACGGCCTACTATCGATATGTACCAAAGACGCGAGTATGGCAATGTCGTATATCGAACACACGAACGTCGCTGTGTCGTAATAAAGAAATGTTGGCGGACAAATGAAAACAGATATTCATTTCGACGTATATAAACAAATTAAATAATTAATGCTGTTGGGCACATACAAGAACCTGTCAACCATAGATCAGGTATAGCATGTTTTATTTATTTTATGATCTGTACGAAACAGTGAAGAAGTGATTCAAAATCTTCCTTTTACGAGGACAATTACTTTTACTGAGCGGACAAGGGTACATACAAGAACCTGTCAACCATAGAGCAGGTATATCATGTTTTATTTAGTTTATGATCCGTATGAAATCTTCGGTTCATAAAGGTAATATCGTGGTCTACGCTATTTCACTTAAAAAACTGATCTTTAGCGTAGCCTTAAGAAGGTTAAGAAGATTTTTAGTACGTGAATCTCCGGTTCAGAAAGGTATGATCGTGGTCTAGGCTAAACAATTTTCTCCTATATCATAAAGGCAACTAATTTCGCCTACGCTATCGAGTAAACAAACTATGATAGCATTCTGATGTTCACATGTTCGATAGAAATTGACACTACACAACTATCGATAGTCCGTCGTTATCGATAGTAGACCGTCCGAAGCGATATACAACGGTCCTTACAAATTACCGAAAATGGTTGATGCATAATTTCTCGCATATAAATGCAAACAATATTAAGTTTCGAGTTCTCTTTACTTCTTTACACTATGGAATGAGGGTTATACGAGGCGCGTCCAGAAAGTAAGTTCCGTTTGGTAATAAAATGAAATTGTACACAGATACAGAAGAAATTTTTATTGCACAAAATTCTACAACTCTTAAACTACTTTTCCACATAACTGCCGAAATTTTGTAGGCACTTGTCATGGCGTGCCACAAGTTTTTGCATGCATCCTTCACAGAAGGTTGCCGCCTGTGTATTCAACCATGTTGTAACAGCTCTTTATCATCGTTGAAGTCTTGATCACCAAGGACAGTTTTTAGGTGTAAGAAGAGATGAAAGTCGCTAGGAGAGAGGTCCGAGCTGTATGGAGGATCATCAAACAGGTCCCATTGAAATTTCCGTAAGAAATGTTTGGTCACATTCGGTGTGTGAGGTCACGCATTACCAAGAAAAAAAAATTCTTTTGACAGTAATCCTCTTCTTACACCTAAAATCTGTCCTTGGTGGACAACACTTCAACGATGATGACGAGCTAAAAGAACATGTTACCACATGGTTGAGTATACATTCTATGAAAAAGGCACACAAAACCTTGTCCCATGCTGTGACAAATGCCTACAAAATTTCGGAAGCTATGTAGAAAAGTAGTTTAACAGTTGTAGATTTTTGTACAATCAATATTTTTTCCGTATCTGTACCTGTTCGTTTTATATAACCAAACGGAACTTACTTTCTGGACGCGCTTCGTATGTAGACACTGCTGAATACTTTACAAAAGAAAATTTGTGGCAGTGAACTATGAAACTATAGTTGTGCGGCATCTCAGCTCGAAATGGCGGTAACTGGCAGAAGGGAATCACGTGATACTGCGCGCTCTAGCGTCCTCTCGCTGTTCCACGTCAGTCTTCGGAAAAGGAGCGGACGAACAAAGAGGCGCGTAGTTCGCCTGTGGGAGCACTCTTCCAAACTAGTTCGTTCGCGAACGACTCATGTCTACTCAACAATGGCGCCCGCCGCTGAGTCGTCACTACTTTCTCTACAGAGGGATTTAGAGGCAACCGACATGTGCCGCCGTATAGCAACTAGTTCGCGTAGTTCGCCTGTGGGAGCGCTCTTCCAAACTAGTTCGTTCGCGAACGACCCATGTCTACTCAACAATGGCGCCCGCCGCTGAGTCGTCGCTACTTTCTCTACACAGGGCTTTAGAGGCAACCGACATGTGCCGCCGTATAGCAACTAGTTCGCCTGTGGGAGCGCTCTTCCAAACTAGTTCGTTCGCGAACGACTCATGTCTACTCAACAATGGCGCCCGCCGCTGAGTCGTCACTACTTTCTCTACACAGGGATTTAGAGGCAACCGACATGTGCCGCCGTGTAGCACTGAGAACGCAGAGCGACGCGTCCCGCTGTGACGTACACGCTGCGCCTCGTGGGGGTGTCTGCAGCTTCCGCAGCGACGCTCGCGTCACGCAGCCGACTGTAGCACCGCGCCGTGTACCTGTCGACTGGCGTGGGTCGACCGCGAGACACCTCGGCGTGGCGCGGTGGGAGGCTGGAGGCTGGCGGCTGCGTGTCGGCCTTGACACGGCCGCTGCGGCTGCGGCTGCGCCAACGAAAGCGACAGCTGACGCGCTGACTCTGCGCGGCCGCCGTAATCTCTAGAGCCGCGGCCGGCTGAGGCAGCTGCTGGCTCAGCGGAAACCCGCCGCTGATAACAATGAACCGCGGCCGCACCAGCCGCGCGCGTCCGTTTCCCGAGCGACCGAAGCTTTCCCACCAGGAGCACTTCCGGCTGCCATTAGGCAGAGACCGTGCAGGTATAAAGGAGGGGACACGACGTCACAAAATTGAAGCCAACGTCCGTCATCTTGATTGACTCCAAACGTTAGCAGACTAAAATTGTGTGCCGGAACCGGGACTCGAACCTGGAACTTTTGCCTTTCGCGGGCAAGGGCACTACCGACTGTGCTATCCCGACACGACTCACGATGCCGCCTCACAACTTTACTTCCGCCAGTACCTCGCCACCTACTTTCCAAACTTCACTGAAGTTCATATCAGCGCACACTCCGCTGCAGAGTGAAAGTTTCATTCTGGAAACATCCCTTAGGCTGTGGCTAAGCCATGTCTCCACAATATCCTTTCTTCCAGGAGTGCTAGTCTTGCAAGTTTCGCAGGAGAACTTCTGTGAAGTTCGGAAAGTACGAGGCGAGGTACTGGCGGAAGTAAAGTTGTGAGGCGGCATCGTGAGTCGTGTCGGGATAGCACAGTCGGTAGTGCGCTCGCCCGCGAAAGGCAAAGGTCCCAGGTTCGAGTCCCGGTTCCGGCACACAATTTTAATCTGCCAGGAAGTTTCATATCAGCGCACACTCCGCTGCAGAGTGAAAGTTTCATTCTGGTCATTAGCAGACTAGTCTTGTGTACTAAATACACTTCGCGGGTTTGCCGCCGGCAGTGGCGTAGCTATCATAGGGCTAGGCGGGGCAGTGCCCCGGGGCCCCCGAGCTCCAGGGGCCCCTCGGCCTTCGTGAGCGACGATCGGAAAAAAAAGTTACAGTAAAGCATCGAATTTTTAAATTTTTTTTACCCTCCCACTGGGATGCTGAAACCATCCTACATGAATATTTTCCCTACTTTCCTTCCTTGACTGGGCTATCAACGATATGAGATAACAGCGCAGTAGTTTAGCCAGAGTGAGTTGTCGGGAATGACAGAAGTCCGCCTGCTGTCACCGCTGACGAAAAATATCCCACGGGGCATTTTCATCTTTATGAACTACCCAGGTCCAACTCCATCTCTATCCCTCTGCAAAATTTCATCCAAATCACCTAGTAATTTTTGCATGACAGCATAACAAACAAACAGACTTTCACAATTATGTTAGAGAGTACGATTAAATATTATCTGCTGCGTGACACATAATAATTTACTTAGTAGTATTTAGGTTTGCCTTATTATGTCTTCCAGTGGGCGGTAAGGAGCTGATGTTGAAGTAGTTTTGTATCTGTATAGTATTAGTGTTTAGAGGGCCCCAATGTCATTTTTGCCCCGGGGCCCTTGGTCACATAGCTACGCCACTGGCCACCGGATGACATTATGAATCTCCTACAATATTTCGTCGACCCAACTGTTCGACATCTTCAGGTGGTGGTAGCTGTCAGTACTTCAAGGCCCGACTGATGGTAATTGCGCGGTAGCGGCGGTATTTATCAGGGCGTGTGCAGAGATTACGCATGCGCGAGAGACCGTCCAGTGTTGGTCGGCGGCGGCGCTTCTGGGGCCCCCTGCTGGGAGCCGAGGAGGTGTCTTCCGCGCGTGCGCCGTGGACAATGGTGTGCTGCCGGACGCTCCTGTGGTGGAAATTGGAACTAAGTATCTGCGTTGCGCTGCGTTCCTTCGTGTTTCCGATTTTCTCTTTTCTCCTGTTTTGTTTTGATCGCAGCCAATACTGGATTCCAGGCTGCGCCCATCTGGATACCTGCATCCCTGTTGATAAGATTGTCCGCCGTACGGATGTGTATGGCCTTAAAAATACTGTCCCAAAATGATGACACTGACGATTGAACATCCGTTTTCTCGTAACACATCCGATGACCTGTGTTCAGGCAGTGCTCTGCTACCGCTGACTTACTGGGTTGTCCTAGGCGTGTGTGCCGTTGGTGTTCAGTACAGCGTTCTCACACAGTTCGACATGTCTGTCCTATGGTATTTTGTATACGCCGCGTTTTCAAAGGCCAAGCTCGTCTTTGACCGAGCACAATAGATTCCTCAGTTTTGATGGCGGACGAAACACACATTTGATGTCGTGTCTCTTCAGGATACGTTCTATTCTAGATGACATGCCACCAAAATATAGCAAGGACGCCGTTACAGTGGGTTGCCTCCGAATCTTCATCAACATCCTTTCGTTGAAATTGCATCAATCGAAATGCATTGCGTATTTGTCGCTCAGAATAACCGTTTTGCTGGAATACGGTACTTAGATGTTGTAGTTAACCTGGCAAGCTGTCAGTATCTGAGACCACATGTGTAGTCCGCGAACGAACTAGTTCGGAAGAGCGCTCCCACAGGCGAACTACGCGAACTAGTTCGCAGATCCTTCGCCTCTTAGTTCGTCCGCTACTTTTCCGAAGACTGACGGATAACAGCGAGAGACGCGAGATCGCGCAGAATCGCGTGAGTCCCTTCTGCCAGTTACCTTCATTTCGAACTGAGATGCAGCTGAGCTGTAGTTTCACAGTTCACTGCCACAAGAAATCTATTTTAAAAATAAAGTACTACGAGTACTCTGTATTCAAAGTAATTGAATACCATTGTATCGCCCATTCGTGTAAATAACTGGTTTATTTGCCTAAGTATTTGATGTCAAATTGCCCAAAAATACGGGTAATAGCACACGCTTTGGCAACACTGATTCATCACATAAAAATCTGTCACAAAAAAAGAGCTCTTCTAGTAGCGGTAGCAAAAACCAAAAGCAGCGGACGAACTAGAAGGAGCGGACGAACTAGGAGCAGCGGACGATTACGCCAAACGTATCTCGCTTCATACTTCGTTGGATTCTTTTCCGAAGACCGACGGGCAATAACGAGACGGCGCGCAGCAAAATTAAAAATCACGTGTTTGCCTTCTGCTGATAAGTCATTTCGAGGTGAGCGTCTGTCTGCTAGATTACATAGTTCAGTACCGCAAAATTTCTGTTTTGATGTGTTCTGGACTCTGCAATATCTGATTAATAAATTCCATAATACCAAGAAATAGAGATAACTCTAAACTTAAACGCGAGAAATTATCCACAAACTGTTTCTTTTGGTTTGCGTGATATCGTTAGCGGCTCAAGCAGCAAGCGCATGAAGCAGCTAGGTGGGGGAACTTCCCCCTTCACCTGCACGCGCAGACCACGCCGCTCAGCCGTCACTGGGAGCGGACGAACTAAAAGAGCGAACTAGTTCGCGGCAGAGCCATAAACTAAAGTGAGCGTTCCCGATCGCGAACTATTAGGCGCAAGTCTATAGCAGACCACTGCTTTTGCTTCTTAATATATGGCGGGTGCATATAAAAGCTGTTTTCAATAGAGTTTCTAAAAACCCAGGCTGAAGCGTCCGCCATGTTTTCTCCAACATGGTTGGAATCGCGCTACGTTAACTGCATAGAGGCGCATGCCCTGCCATCTTTCACGAACGATTTCGCAAGAAGTAATCGGTAGAAAAATTTAATTTTTACTTTAATCTTTATACGATGTTCGGCTTAAATAGTGGCATCTATTTATATACAAACGATAAACAAAGTCTTATATGTTTGCACCTGTTACTGTCCTTCAAAGTAGTCTTAGATCTCGTTGCCAGCGATGTGGAAGGCGTAATATACCGTTAGCAGAGCCTGTTCTGTTGATGGTGCGAATGGTGCGATCTACCGCCTGTCGTATCTCTGGAACAGTTCTGAATCGAATGCCACGAAGTGGTTCCTTCATCTTCAGAATCAAATCAAAGTCACAAGGACTTAAATCCCGGAAGTATGGTGGATTGTACGTCATATGCGCCCGCTCATTGACGTGCAAAATGATGGGTGGGTTGCGCACAAAGTGTTGCCGCTTCTTTCGCAAAGCTGGTCGCAGGTGATGCTCCAAAAACGAACAGTAATACTGTGCACTGAAGGTCTGCCGTGGAGGATCGTAATGTGTTAGGGTAACGCTATCACAGTCGTACCCGAGAGTCACCATATTGGGGCTCCAACGCACTTTCGAGTTTCGTGGCGACCTATAATGACTCGATTCGTTGGATTGGCGTTTCAGTTTTGGCTCGTACGATGTAGCCCATGTAAGAGAGCCTTACCTTCGTGCTCTTGACGCTGCAAGTGCGTCTGAGCAGCGTCGCAACGCATCCATTTCTGCAGTTCCGGCAATTCATGCGAAACCCATCGTGATGCAATTTTTCGCATGCCCAGGCGCTCCTTCAGGATGTGAAGCACAGACGTATGCGCTAATACGGTTTCGTGGGCGAGCTCACGAATCGTCTGGTGTCGGTCATTGTCCACTAACGCCACAATAGTATGCACGTCTTATTCAGAGACCCTAGGACGACCTGCCCGACGTATGTCTGCCGTCTATCAACTATTAAGTTGATAGTTAATGGCTGCAGCGTTGACACATACTGAAGGTTGGTAAAACGGATGCTATTTGAGGTCCAACCTTATGAATTGGAGGAGCTTAACCAAATATTCACTATTGGAGCCTGAAGATGGTACAATTGATGTACCGAAACTAGTCGCCTAAATAAAATTATAACGTGTACAGCTGTTGGACAATATTTTTTCAAGAACTGAACTGACCGGCTGACGTCCCACTTCTATCCACAAGAATGGATACACATAAACTTGTGTCAACAATGGTCTTCAAACTCAGGTTTCATTGTAGTAAAAATGTTCCGGAACTCCAACAATGGTAGTTACATAAACTCTTATATTCCTATGCATAAGATCCTTCTGGAAGGATCGTAGGGTCAAATGGGTTAATACGTCTAGGTGCAGCTGTACGTAGTTCCAGATAATCTCGCTTGTGGCGTTGCTGCATAGGTATGCCTAAAGCTCTGTATAGAGAAAGTATGGCCATCCTTTTCCGCGCCGCTTGCCGCCGTCTGCGGCTCGTGATTGGCTGAAATCCAGTCACGTGGTTCTTTCCGCCATCTTGGTCCTATACGTTGCTTGGCTGCCTTGGGAAGTCTTGTGAATATTCGTATGTTTGGGTTTGAATAATGCCAGTGTTGTACTTTTGGATGATCTTAAGAAGCGAAGAGAGGCAAACATTATAGTACTTTCATTAAATATCAGAAATGCAGGAAGGTGAACAGTATGACTGATGAAAGACGTCGGAGAAAACTAGGAGTCCAGAAGCGAACTTCGGTTCTTGCACTGTGATGATTTTAATTCATAATTTAAATTAATAGATTAAAGATTCACTACGAATGGATCACGTAGCAGATAGCTATATATTTTTAACTTGAATAAATTTGTGAAGAAAATTCCTGCATAATGTCGTGAAGTTAAATTATTCACTCGTCGTTGGTTTTACTACCTGCAGGTAGTTGCCGAAAACACAAATTTTTGACATATTAGTGAGTGAACTAGATTTTCGTTTAGATATGAAATTAATATACACTTCCTGAAGCAAGCTTTTCTCGTTCTTTTTCATGTGTATTATTACAGGAAACAAAGAATTGAAAGATGACAAATATTCGACATTCATATGTAATTGGCGTTGTAAAGGCACATTTAATTTCTGTTTTTGGTAAAAATCATGTAGTGGGTATCCCCTAGCATATTTCGTAGTTCATTTAAGATAAAAGTACATAATACGGAAGAAAATACTCATTAAAGACTTATCCACGATCTCAATTGTTTTCTTAATCTACGCTATGCTCCGACGACGACATGCTCGCGGTCTATTGGAATATTTGGCTACAGTACAGGTCAATCTGAATTTATATGTGAACCCTTTAGATCTGGAGCCACAAACTAAACAGTTTTCTTAAAATCTGACGATAAGTATTTTGTAGAGCAGCCAGGTCCGCATGGACAGAACTACGCGAAGTTTCCGCATCTGTCCGTCGGATATAACACCCTGTATCTCGAGAATGAAAACAGTTATCGTCCTGCTCTCAACCTTAAATAAAATTTCGATATCTTACCTACATTTCGTCCGCAGCATTGTATGTGCTAAAATCAACCGTACGCAAAGTCTACACAATGCTACTTTTCCTCTGCAAACTCTTCAAAATTTTGCTCAGTAGTTAATTTAATTTGATGTAGCACGGAAAATATAAGTAATAATGAATAGAAAATCAGACCATTATCGAGAGAATATATCACACTATATAACAGGTGAAAAAATTAAATTTTTTCATTGAATAGTTTTCTGAAAATCGGTTGAGAAGTATTGATAAGGGCTTCGAACTTTGTAATGGTCGGTGCGTAAGCAGCAGCGGAATAGGCCCAGCATGGCTGCCGCTGGAAGGCTGGCCATACTTTCCGTATACAGAGCTTTAGGTATGCCGCCTCAGGTGTATCGTGTAATACGGCCTTCACAGGGTTGAGTGGGTGAGCGGCTCTGCTGGGCTGGGCTGGTTAACCACGGGGTGGTAGGGCAGACCGCGACCAGCTGGTGGGCGCCTGCGGCCGACACCGCGACGGCCGGGGCGATACGCCGGTCCAGGCTGTGTTATCTGCCGAGTGGCCGGCGGGGGAAGCGAGCCCCCAGATAAAAAAGTAAAATAGTGCCGAGCCGAGCCGAGCCGCGCCGTGTCACAAACAGTCTCCACCGCGCCGCCAGATAACGGCAATCGATTCCCGCCGACCGAACCGCCACCCGCCGTGGATTACAGCCAGCTGCGGCCGGCCGCAGCATCCTACTGGCCGACCCACTCTTCCTCCATGGGAGATGCTCGGGATACTGCCCGTGTCGAAAGGTCACAACCCGCCGTCTGGCAGGGAGGCACAGAGGGGAGAGGACGGTAGGGTTTAGAGGCTCGTCAACATCGACGTCATTAGAGAGGGAGCATACGCTCCGATTCGTAAGGAAATCACGGAAAGCCTAAAACTGAATGTATTACTGTATGGTAACGAAATACAGTGACGATAATATTATCAATATTTTCTCGCAATAGCGAATTTCTTTTTAGCGTCACTGTATAAGGTATTTGTGTTCTACCAAATGGTGGCAGTTGACTCATATGTGCGGTCAGTGTGGCATATGGAAGTTTGGGTCGGTTCTGGAGTCGCTTTCGAGTAGCCTAGTGCTTAATGCGACCGCTCGCGAAAAGCGGGAAACCCGAGTTCGAGTCCCGGCCTGGCACAAATTTTCACATGTCACCATTTGGTAGAACACCCGTACCTTATACAGTGACGCTAAAAGAAATTCGCTATTGCGAGAAAATATTGATAAATTCCGAATGACCGGAGGTGATTTTAACGCTTTCGTGACCGAATTAATTAAAATTTCGCGTATTACTGTAATTGGTTCCCTGCTTTTTAGAGGTGGAGTCTATATGCCCTCGAAGCAGCCAAGGAAGTGACGTCAAAATGACGTAGCCAGCCGGTCTTGTCAAA
Organism: Locusta migratoria; assembly: GCA_026315105.1. Taxonomy (NCBI): domain Eukaryota; kingdom Metazoa; phylum Arthropoda; class Insecta; order Orthoptera; family Acrididae; genus Locusta; species Locusta migratoria. The sequence continues at coordinate 129,323,150 of CM048750.1, read as the reverse complement.
CATTTTTTCGGATTCAAGCTCTGTCCTGCAAAGACGTCAACTTCCCTTTCGTATTTTCCTGATTTTCTCCTTACACCACGCGTTCCGTCGGAAGACTTGGGGACAATACTCCTTCACGTATTTATCAATGAGATATGCATTTTAGTCTCTGTAGACAAGAAACATCTGTTTCATTATAGGGAAATGAAATTATATATATATATATATATATATATATATATATATATATATATATATATATATATATAATTAAACTGATTTTTTTTATCTCAGAATTTCGTATAATTGCAGGCCGCGGTGGCCGAGGGGTTGAGGCGCTCCAGTCACGGTCTGCACGGCCACTGCGGTCGGGGGTTCGAATCCCCCCTCGGGCATGGATATTTGTGCCGTCCTTAGTCTTAATTAGTTCATAAGTTGTTTGTATGTTTAGGGACTGATGACCCCGTAGTTAGGTCCCATAGACTATACAAACATTTGAACATTTTTTTCGTATAATTTTCCGTTCCCCAATATGTTCAATTTTTTGTAAATCTATCGGACCAAACTGCGTGGTCATCAGTCCGTAGCTTACAAACTACTTAAACCTAGGTAAACTAACCTAAGGACAAAAACACACACCCATGCCCCAGGGAGGACTCGAACCTCCACGGCAAGCAACCGCATGCTCCGCAGCGAGACGCTTTAGACCGCTCGGCTACTCCACCGCGGCTCCCCAATATGCATCATCGCACAATACGTTCGCCAACGCTGCTCTTAACGATTTTCAGATTCCAGAAAAGGTAGCGCTAGATTAAAATCACGCCGGAAAAAGTCAAAATTATTTACAGCGACAAACGACGCCAGAAGTAAACAGCCGGTGTAGGGACACGCCAGCCGCCACGCGCTCTCCTAGCGGACAAGCAGCCCCCGCCGCCCTGCCTCGGCGCCCCGCAGCTTACACAAGTTAGCCAATTTACTCGAAATTGCCTGCAGGGCGCCGGCGGCTCGTCTACTGTCACTCGCCCCTGCCAGTGCCTACCACTCCCCCGCTCGGCGCCCGTCGCCCCCTGCGAGGCGAATTCGCGCCCCCACTGATCGACTTTTAACTCGACGTTCTTCTTTTCGCCCTTCGTCGTCCATCTCCTCCTGCTCCTCACTATCCAGTCCCTTTTCCGCCAACGGTTTCGCCGCTCGCCTGCAGCAGCTCGGTTACAGCCTTCTACGACACACATGCACGATACTGCGTGTTCGCGGAAACACAACTTCTGAGTAACCGCAGCCGAAGGCTGGCAGCCAACCGCAGGCAGAGCACCAACCACTTCACGGCCACCTAGCCGAATGCTCTCCTCATCGCCGCAGGGGCGCGCACAGTTCAATCTAATGCCGCCTCCAAACGGCACGCTTCTTCGACGTGATATACAGGAACTGAACGAAAAACGGGTCAGGGGAAAAGAGAAGACTGGGAGGAAGGAAGAAAAGAGAGAGAGAGAGAGGATGGAGTAGTGTGTGCTTCACTCGCTGTAGGGCCACGCCTTTTTTAATATAGGTCCGACACAAACAAATGCAGCCCATCCAATTCTGTACTTCATAAGCCACCTTATAGAAAGTTTTTACGTGCACCTATATCTCAAACCACTGGCACCCCCCTCGCCTTCCACGCCTTTCTATTGTCACGCACGAACGGTGCGAGGTTAAGATAGACGACTGTCTACGAGGCGCGGCAGAAGTTCCAAAATCAAAACTGAATCATGATGCTGTGAAGTATTTTTTAAACAAACGAAGGATGACGTGGATGTTACCGACCATTTGGTGCGCAATTATAGATGCAAAGAACAGTTAGTCGCTGCCCCATGACTGTTGCGACATCGTAATGGACGTATTCACTCTAAATGACTTTATTCTTTACACAACACGAAACCCCACAAGCCACGATGTAATTTTGCTCAAGAAGTGACTTTTCACCAAGGAACTTTCAGTGGAATTAATACAACCGTGTATGATCATAAGACGATCTAATCCGAATTTACAAAAAATCCATAGGCATGGATACGAACAGCAACAGTAGCAGTGGCGTAACTAGTACTTGGTTTTGGGGGGAGGGGGGGGGGGGGATAGATCTGCTTTACGAGCAAAATTTTAGTCGAACTAAAACCAACTTTTTAAAACAGTTGTTTTAGAAAATTATGTTACTCGAAAGCATATTGACTGTTTTTAGAATAAAACAAACGTAGTAGATTAGTAGACCCTGTCCTAATAATTAAGGTAAAATAATACTCGAAATTTTTCTTTATAACATGAATGTATTTTAGAAAGTTACAAGACTTCTATTTGTTTGCATGAAAATGAAGGCGGTGTACCATAACAATTTACAGGACAAACTCAAGTTTTTTTTTAGCCATGTAATTGATAACTTCATCCGCAGAAATGTCGACATCTCGATGAACACTCATTAAAGCCAGCCCATTTAATCTAGCCTGTAACAGTGTAACAATCCAGATAAAATACGTTAGTTCTTTTAACTGGCAGTATTAAGTCTGTACAACTTATTTGATTGGCTGTTTCTTACCTGTCCAGTTGAATTTCTGAGGTATGGGGACGTGTTTGCTCGATCATCAGACAGACTACCATCTATCACTCTCGTTGAAGAAACTAATTCACTCCCATCCAATGAAAGCTTATGGTCAAACACCCCAAGTTACCAATCTTTACCTTTACCAGATTGCTGTTATAGGATTTTTTTTTTTTTCTTTTAAGGTTCTGGAAGGGGGGTTTCTATCCCCCTCACCCCCCAATAGTGACGCCACTGAACAGTACAGTGGAGCATCAGAAGAATACGTCTTCATTGTGTCTCGTTTCAATGGCCAGAGAAACAGACTGTGCTGCAAGTGCACAAAATATGTCTGCTAGGGTCACAAGAGTGTCGTATGCGGAAAGTGTAGAAGTTAATGCGCTGGTTTTTGTGTAGTATATCAACACTATAATCATCGATTTATGAACAATATAATACTGTTTGTTGAGTTTCAGTTTCCATGATGTAAATTATTTGAAGAAAATTATTGACGATTAGCAAACCCGGTAACGCTTCGCAGTAGCTAATGTGTATAGGACATATACCCTAATCTCTTCTCTTCTTCTCCCTATGTCAATCCTTCCCTTCCCCCTCTCCTCCTTCCCCTATCTTCACACCACTCCCTCTTATCCCACACCATATTCGTCACATCCCCCCCTCCCCTCTCTGCGCCAATATCATCTCCCCCTTTTTAAATCCATTTCATTCCCAAAAATAACTTCCACGTTTTATGTTAAAAATGACTGGGAGAAGGAAAACCAAATCGCACATTTTTACAGCACAGCTTAGCATGTATTTCTCGCAGAGAGCGGAATAGAAATACTTTTTATGTTTATATCTTCTTCAGAGTTTTTGAATTGAAAATAAAATAATTGTAGCTTGATCATACTTTATGATAGAAATTCCATACGAAACAAAGCAATTAATTAAAATTACAATAAGTGGAATGGAAACACAACGTTTCAAATGTTCAAATGTTTGTATAGTCTACATATAGTCTATGGGACTTAACTACGGGGTCATCAGTCCCTAAACTTACAAACTACTTATGAACTAACTAAGACTAAGGACGGCACAAATATCCATGCCCGAGGGGGGGGATTCGAACCCCCGACCGTAGTGGCCGTGCAGATTGTGACAGGAGCGCCTCAGTCCCATCGGCCACAACGTTTCGAAAGTCTTTGTGCTGCGTTCATTGTAATGCTTGTTGATGAACGACATTTTTTGCCTTTCCGTCCGAAGAGAAAACGAACAGTGCATATGGTTTACCTACTCTCGTACACGCCACATACAACTGCCATCGGAAAAACACGACGATTCAAAATTTATTCTACAAACTTCCAACGACTAACCTAGCGCTTTATGAATCGTCATTGCGTTGCGCGTACGCCAACCGATGTGACGACGACGCAATGGAGGCATTGTTCTAAACAATAAACCACGATCTGCATTCAGTTTCTTTGTAACACTAAAAAATACCACGAACTGACATAATTCTATCGTTGAAATGCCACAAAGATGTGATCACCATCGATAAAACACCATGGAAGTAAGAATAATATGGAGAGTTCTAAAGAAACAACGTTTCACGCTTGTCTGGCTATTTTAACCTTGTGTGCATAACGCCATCACCCTTTGTTCTAACCTCCTTGGCGTATTTGTTCGCTCCGTTATAGCGTATTTGGTCTATAGGCGTATAGCGAATGAAAAAGCTGATTGTTCGAGAATCTAGAAAATGATCCAATCTGGAAGCGTACTTTCAGTTTTTTCTCAAATTCTGATATTTTCTGGAAGATATTAAACAAAATTATTTAATACGAACATTGCCCTGAGAATTACGAACAGAACAAAGAAAAGGTCAGCAAAATCGGTGAAGTCATTCTTAAGTGATGAGCTTTCATACAAGCAGCCATTCATTTTTATTATTATAGGTATGTCCTGAAGTATGTGTCGTACAGTGATATAAATTTGATGACACATTTAGTGATACGTATCGATACTATATGCAAAACATGTTGCACAGACTGTCAGCAGTACTCAAGTTAAACATTACAAGGTTATGTCTGATGTGACAGTTTTACGTCATCTACAGCGAAACTCTCGTGAGCGGTGGACTTCTTGTTGTTTCATCATTTTGTGAGGAGGGGGGGGGGGGGGCGGTCAGTTACAAAACGCTTCATAAACATCCGAAATTACATGCAAACTTTGTTGCAGGTCCCTAACTACTCCCATTTTCCAATAATTGACTCATAAATCGGGGTATTCTCACGCAGTGGCCTCTCAATATTTATGACGTCATATCTCCTGAGCTGTGTGTCGTGCTCTTTTGTTTTTGGATCAGATACCTTCGTGGGCGTACGGTTAACAGTCCACCAAAGTTTCATTGCAATCTAATGAATGGTTTATGAACACATTGGACATACAGACAAACATTCATTTCTATTTGGAGATTATAAATATAATATTTTTAAATCAGAATACTATTAAATTTGCATTATACCCATAAACCTCGAAACAAAATTATCAGACATTATAATATCTACAAAATACTTCCTTTGATTTATCGTATATGAATGTGGAAACGTAGAACACAGAAAGACAGCATTACGTCCATTTAACCGTTTACAGATTTACGGATAAAACTAAACCCACAGATGGGCTACTGGCATACAGTAAGTGCAAGGAACTACTAGTTGATTTTATAGCTGGTGAAAATATCATGCACAGGAAAAATGTTAAGGTCTTACCTTTAATGTTCGCCTGGCTGTCACCTGTAACAAAATAATTATCTGATTTTAGTACAACTTGTGAAAAAAAAAACACATCCTCTCAAAACTGAATACATATTGAGTATACGTACTTAAGTACAGAAATCTATACCAATGGTCAAACAGTACGTTAGTTTGTACTCCAAATTGAGTTAATATGCAAAATCAGAATGTATATAATGCATTCCTCAAGTAAAGAACGACATCACACGGCCACTTAACGGACGACTTTCAGTTCACTTTAGAATGAGAAGAATGGTGCAATTCATGACTTAACAAATTTATTAACCGGGAGAAGTTAACAGTAACCGCTAGAAATTATATGAAAGAAAACTGTTCCAACATCAAACTTTTATTAATTCACGTAACAAGTCAGTCTAGATCGCAGTTCCTTTATTTCCCTGGTAATCGGTTTCGGTCACTTCCATGACCATCAACAGACTACAACTTTAATGACACATAATAATGGACAGATAAATTACTTCTGAAGTGAACACTTAAAAGTAAGAATGAAATATACCCGTAATGTTGATCACCGGTTGGTTTCAGCTGGAGCTGCCTTAAGGTTTGATGTTGACTGTTTTAGAAGTAGATGCAGTCATCCTTTAAATAGTGGAAGCTCCAGCCTCTAATTCAAATGTTGAACAATGGAGTATAAGTTCTAACGGACGTTATACAACAACGGATTTCAATATACAACCGATCAATGCTATAATTCTCTTCAAACACATAAAAAATTTTAAGGCGTTCATTAAGCTTCTTGTTAATAAGATGGATAGATGATGTTAATAACAATTAGGCGTATAGGTACGTTAGATTTATGTAGCTTAATGTGTGATCTTAATTTAGATAATCACACACACTATGTAGTAAAACTACAATTACACATTAAGCAGAATATTACATGCATATTTCATGTGCATGTGTATGGTAACTTCTAACCTATGGATCTCGGTAAAGAAAGAAGAAAACTGTCAAGGCTTCCTGCGATCATCTAGAGACTGCGGCATTTACCATATCTAGAAAGTGTAGATGTGCTAATCCACACAATTGGTACCTCTGAGATACATATATAAATAGTTGCAGTCTTTAGATGATCCCTGGAAGCTATGATTTTTTTTCTTTCTTTCTCTTTCTTTCACAATTCTAGCCACTACACAGATCCAATCAAGTGGGAGAGGCAGACAGAAGAAAGTGCTAATGGCAGGAAAACGCGACAGAGGGAAAGAGTCAAACTAGACAGTGACAGTAATCTGGAGATGTTGCGTGTGAAACCCTCTTTACGATGAGAGACTGGGTAAAAAATGCAGCCTGTTCCTTGTTAAAAAAAAGCGCCAATATGTTGGCGTGCCAAAATTATTGTTGAGGAAGGCGTAATGCGAACTGAGGCAACTCGTTCCCCACTTTTCTGTGTTGTTTAAACAGGAACATATTTGCCCCCTTTTTATGATCCAACAGGAGCATGTTTCATCTAGTTCAATACGTTTAAAGAATAACAAATGAGAATGCTTTACCAATTCCAACATTAATCGTGGGCTCCTAACCATTAAGGATTTGGAATTTGTAAGTGCAATATTGAGAACAGACAGAATAACTACATTTTTAATTGTGTGGTTTATCTTTTCACAGGCAATAGATCATTGTATCCAATTATTGAGCGCTTTCGCTGGTAAGTACTTTACTGAAGTTGTGACGATACATATGGTAAGAGACACGAAATAGGAAGGAGAGTAGGGAGATTAATTTTTTTTTCTTCCTCTCTCAATTTTGAAGACGAAATATTTCTTTATTTTCCTCAGAAAATGAGCTTTATTAGATTTGATCCCCCACATGATAATGAAAACATCAATTATAGGTTAATTACATAGCTAGCATTTAATCTGATTGACGAAAAGAAAGTATTCTGACTCTCAAAGGTTTTCAGACAAATTTAATATAAATGAATTGTGTCAGTATCCTACTGTTTGTGAGCTAGAATTGACACAATGTATGTTTTGATTTAAGTTTGTGAAATATATCATAAAATATTGACTAGTGTTTAAATAACTACCGACCCACAAACGTAGAAATTACTACAGATTTATAACTACTCAAATACATCAAACTTCAAAAACTTCGTAAGTGGCAATTTATTATTCAAATTATTCTTCCAACTAATGAATAATTATGCCAAATCAATTTTTCCGATTCATTTTATGTATATAATTGTAAAGAAAAAATACTTTATTAAAAAATTTTAACAATAAAGTCACACAAACGTCATTCTGTGGATATTCTTCAGACGTAAGTAATAGAGTTTATCAAATTCTTATTTTTCCTGTTCTAACTCAGTCCTACAAGCAGCTACTACCTAATGTATACATCACACTTACAGTACGGCAAGTCATACGTCTGGAAAATACGGCGGAAAAGCATATATATTATAAACAATTAGATGTTATCTTCACGATTTACGAAAGCTTGTTGCACTGCAATGTCGGTGTTAGAAATTTAAACGAGTTCTTACTGTTACGATAAAAAATGCTGAGAGTAAAGAGAGAAAAAACGAACACACATCTGTACTTCCATTAAAAATTGCTTTTAAAACGTATAAATCGACAGTAAGCAATCGACTAGAAAATCACAAATGAACAAACAGATCGTTGCACGAAGAGCGATATTCAACGAAACCAAACCTCTCACATTTCATATGTCTGATACACATTAACACAACAAAGCGTGAACATCTGTAAAAAAAAATCCATTTTCATTATGTCTAGGACAGGAAAAAACACGAATATACTTGTTGAACAGTTATTCCCGCAAATGCCAGAAACAAGCAAAAATAATGGAACTACGTCTGTAGTGAAGTTTAAACAACTAGCTTCAGGTTGAGGGCGAATAACACACACACACACACACACACACACACACACACACACACAATTCATGCAAAAAGTTATTTATGCAAGCAGATGCTTCAGTCGACCGTGAGAACGATATCCACGGTTGACTTGCAATCACCCTCTCATTTCAGACTCATGCATCACACATTTTGGACTCCGCTGGCAAGTATTCAGATTACGAAAGGAAGCAAACACACACACACACACACACACACACACACACACACACACACAACCCTCCCCCCCCCTCTCTCTCTCTCTCTCTCTCTCTCTCTCTCTCTCTCTCTCTCTCTCTCTCTGGTGTGTGTGTGTGTGTGTGTGTGTGTGAGTGAAAGAGAGAGAGAGAGAGAGAGAGAGAGAGAGAGAGATCATTAAATTGAAGTGATTATGTGTACCAGTTGTTATGTCGCCTTTTACTTTCGAAGTGTTATGACAGTATCCCCACTGGCAGAACATTCCAGATTAGTACCCCATTCCTTTCTTCGAGAGGGGCTCTCAATGAAGAAGTAACTAAGAGAAAAATACTAATCAACCAGTGAAAGGGCAACATTCTACGATTCAGAGCACGGAATCTAAGAAGTTTTAACATCGTACCAAAGCTGGAAAATTTCAAAAGCAAAATACAATGCCACACACTTAGGAATGGTGGAGTTCAGTGAGGTAAAACCGAAAGATAAGGATTTCTCATCAGACGAAAATTGTCTAACCTCTAGCGTCTAAAATACAATTCTTAACATTGCATTGTTTTGTAATAGCGCAAACAGGATCTTATTCGATAACTCCATAGAACAACCAGTTCCTCTGCTCCTAGATCTCTAGGTGACAGGATCAGTCAGTAACAAGTGCTTACTGAGTACGTAACCGAGGCTTCAAGGCACAAAGATTACTGTCGTTGATTTATCATTTCTTTCCTATTAACCAGCACTATACCTGGTGTCATATAAGAAGGCGCTTCCGTGCCTAGAGGCGGAGCGATAGGGGAAGCGTGGAGGGAGGAACTACGACCGAGCGCCAACAGTGGAGCCTGCGGGAGAAATATTGCGTAACTCGCGGCCAGCCACGTGCCCATGCGGGATTCAAACCCTGGTCTTCTACTGACTAGACAGTCTCTCTGACCCTTGCACCAGTGAGACCAAAACCAAATGTTCAAATGTTTGAAAATATAGGACTTTAAGCTCCAAGGGGGAGCAACCACGCGCTCCGCAGCAAGGCGCCTTAGAGCACTCGGCCATACCACCGCGGCGCCACTGAGTCACATTGATCACCATGACGACACGGATTACACGAATACGCCTCGCGTTCGAAATAACAAACACCAGACAAATTAATACACACTGTAAGAAAAAGAGTACATCTCGAAATACTGTGTCTAATTTGATCTCATGACATGATGATAGCTGTAGTGGTAATGATTACTGATAACCATTGGTTGATATTAAGAGCCGTGTATTTACGAATTCAAAATATCCAAACATATCGACTCTTGTAGGACATTTAAGTACAATCAATTGCGAAGTTCGAAATTTTTGGGAGCCCCGGATTCGATCCCGGATTTTCCGCTTCGGGCCAGCGGTCACCTTAAGTAATTAGGCTATCCAGACACGCTGCCCAAATTCCCAACACATCGCACACTACGGTGGTAGCACCCCTAACCTTTGCTTCCTCTTGCTCGCATCCTAACTGTGTTCCCGGAAGGGATCGGTCGTATTTGTGCATCCGTACAGATTTTTTTTTCTTTTTTTTTCATATTCATGGCAGAGATCGTTTGGAAATATGTAAGTTATATTGGCCTCCCATATTTAATTTTAGAAATTGGTTCTTCAATTTTCATCTCTACGTATTACTTTGGTGATTTGTTCCTATTGGAAAAAATTGTAGTACATTCACGTATGTCATATTTCTTCGCATTTTTCTTCGATGTCGACGGGACGTTGAATCCTAATCTTTCTCCTGTCTTTTGCAGCTGTGCCATTGGCTACTTATAGCTGTTAGCTGTTTCGCCCTCTTTCTTTCCTGTCATAAACAACAGCAAGCACGGACAACATTTTTGGATCAGTGATCTCTACACACCCTGGACTAATAACTCTGGTCTCTGAGCACAGAGCTGCGGCGGCCTTCTCATTAATATGTTTTGCACAGGATTTTTGCATTTCCTGCAACGATTAATTTGGCAAAGAAATTTCTATCAGTTCATTCGTGACAAGAATCTGTTGCAAACTTCTTCCTTTGAACGTTGTCAAAATGCTATGTAATGGGCTAGTATGGCAGTGGAATGTAAACTTATTTTCATTTCGTGTTCTAGTTACATCATAGTCTAAAATATACAGTCATGACACTCCCACAGATTTTTGTTATACTGTGCGACAGCAGCGCTCCAAGTGGCTGGTAAGGTACATTTCTGAATACGATATTACAAAGCAGTGAATAGTATCGTTTACAATTATTTTGGCGTACCTTTTTTTTTTTTTTTTTTTTTTTACAACAGGAAAGGTATGTAGTGTCATAAACATCGCCTATAAGTAGAAAGTAACTCCACATTTCTCTTTATTAGCTTATGTCTGTAAATCTATGGGACTCAACTGCAGCGTTATTAGTCCGTAGCTTACAATTACTTAATCTAAGGACAACACGAGCACCCATGCCCGGGGGGGGGGGGGGACTCGAACCCCCGATGCCAAACGGCCACGCGCACCGCAGCACGGCGCTCCAGTGCATACGGTTAATCCGCCGCGGCAGCACAGTTTATTTAAGATAATCTAGAAATTTACAACTTTTTAATCAATAATTTAATTTTCTATTAAGAATAGAACATGACCAAAAACAACAGACGACAACCATCTGCATAAATATATCTGTTTTCTACTAAGAAAGAACAAGGTTTTTCACTACAATTCCAATCAAATCAGTATCTGTTGAACGGAAGAAACTTCTGTGGAATGCAATACGTACATTATTTATGTACCAAACCAATCACTCCATCTGTAGCTGAAGAAAAATCCTCACAAATGTGATAATAAAGCATCGAAAGCAAAAAACACCTTACAAAGCTGACAGCAATTCAGTAATTGTTGCTACATGTGACCACAAACGGCAAGGATCTTCAAGAATTTCGTCTTAAAAACAAAAGTAATAATAAAAAAAAATGTTCAAATGTTTGTAAATCTATCGGACCAAACTGCGTGGTCATCAGTCCGTAGCTTACAAACTACTTAAACTAAGGTAAACTGACCTAAGGACAAAGACACACACCCATGCCCCAGGGAGGACTCGAACCTCCGACGGCGAGCAACCGCGCGCTCCGCAGCGAGGCGCCTTAGACCGCTCGGCTACTCCACCGCGACCAAAAGTAATTACACTCAAAAGTATATGCGTTTATAACAAAGACGAGTAAAGCCGAAAAAATATTCGAATTATTAGACTCCATATCAAATTTTTATATTTCAAAGAAAGTGCCTGTCATATAAGAACAGACCACAACTGGCATTAATGTTTCTCGTCTGTTTATATTTTCTTCTTTGAGGCAAGTAGACTGCAAAATATACACATATTGTAAGTATTTTCTCATGAATAACTTGTCGTTTATATCACTAAATCAGGGAAATTCGTCCTTTTTTACATTTATTTCACAATTATTCATATCTCTAGGTATTTTAATAGTGCAAAGACACAAAAATTACAGAAATTATTTGGTTAATTATGTAGAAAAGTAATGATAAACAAAGATTACTCTTACGGCTCCTTGCCCACCAGTAGGAGCGCCAGTGTCGGTGCAACTGTCAGTTGGTAACAACATGCACGGCAGTGAGTGTCGCGACCCTGTATGTTAGACTGTGGTAACATTTCGCAACAGCCATGTTGTAATTTGGTAGGAAACGAAATATGGACATCTTCGGTTGGCCCGCTGAAGTAGCTGAAGTTAGCCTTGCTGGTAGTCTAGAGATCGACGTTTCTGGATCCATTCCGGATTTTTTTTTTTTTTTTTTTAGCGAAATCCCCCAGAGGTTGCGAAAGCGCTTATGCTCTTCCTGGGGACGGTCTGAGCGTCGCCGAGTTGATCCGTGACTTTCACTGGCAGTGTCGCAGTCACTCGCTTTAATTGGCGCGCTCTTTCCGGAAACTCCACAAGAAGCGCGCGCCACCGCCCGGAACGTGACGGCCGGCAAGAGTTGGAGGGGGGGAGGTAGAGGGAAGGCGTGGCGGGGCGGGGCGTCAATTAATTGCTGGTCGACACGGAAGCGGGCAGCTCCGGCGGCGACGGACGCGGAACCGACGGCAAGAAAAGGCGGCCGGCGGCCAGCGGTCGGCCGAACTGCGAGGCGGTCGCCAGACCGACGTTTTCTGCTCGGCCGAGCGGCGCGGCACACGGCGGGCGGCGGCGCGCGAAGCGGCAGCGGCAGCACTTCGCGAGGTTCGGCGGTCGAGGGCGACTTTCCTGATGCGCTGACGAGTCTGCCACGAACGCGAAATATCCTCAATATGATCTTCATAACACGGCCAACGCCGGCTACCCAACATTCCATTCACCCTAAGGCCGTGTGATTTTGCGGAGGCACCGCACGTCACTCACACAACAAGTGAGTAGCGAAAATAAGCTAGCACGCCCACCTCTAAGCATCACATTTCCAAACAAAATTTCGAAATTACAACCACGTGGGAATTTTGAGCTCTTAAACGACGCAAACCCCAACCTTCCAGCTGCATTATTTATGTAAATAATAGCAATTTTAAGTATTTTCGCGCCGCGGAATCAAGAGTAAAAGTACCTCAATAGAATTTGTTGCTCCCAGTTTAACAATACCAAACTATAGTTTGAACTATGTGCTTTTAAGATATCCAGGTACCGAATATTGTGATCGACGGGAAATGTCAAATTTCGGACTTTACATCATTTACGCAATGCTCGAGACAAGAGTAAAATACATTAACGGAATTTGTTGCTTTTAACCCAACATTGCCTGGATTCTAAACTGAAATAGTGAACTATTCTGTGGGTCCGAAACTGTCATAGTCGAAATCGTTTCCCGAAGTATATTAGTCCAGGATGTTTATGCGGTGTTCTGCAGATAAGTATTCTATAATAAACACGTGCACCAGAAGACTATGTACTTTAGAAGTATCACTTTTAATGCGTTGCCCGTAGCGCAAGAAACTTCGTTGTTTGGTATGGAACACCATTAGATTTTTTCTTCAAATGGCATAATGAAGCACAATTTATTCTTATGATTAATTATAAATGCAATATAAATTCATATATCGTTTAATGATACGGGGTACTCAAATATTTTATTAGGAATATAAATATATTGTTTCGCAATAACCTCAAACTGTGATTTAAAGAAAAATGTTTATACAAGTTATATGAACACTAAATATTTCTTATTCTTCAATGCTTCAAAGTGTATTCTGATCTTGCAGCTTATGCCATCCCTCTTACGATATTGCCCTTTGGAGACCGTCTCTGCATTATTTTATAGTACGGCCTTGGTAGAGTTACCTACTCCAATCCGAAACAACAAGGCCATAGAAGAGCCTAAAATTGCAATGCTGTACTAACTAGGCGCAGCCGTCAAAAACCCCATAAACCATCAAAAACTGACAACGGGAAAAGCCTCGTAGTAACTTACCTAAGATTACATTGTCCATTAAAGTTTATTAACACATATTGCATTTTGCATACGTACTATCATAACGTTGTTCGCATTATTATTACAAGACAATTAAACATGAACCGTACCAAATTCAATTTTACTGCAAACAAACAATCGTATGCATACAACATAAATAATACAATACATTTTAAAGTTAAACAAATGTTTCCTTTGCAGTTCGCCTTATAACTAAAGCACATGGAGGAAACCTATTTAAGTAAAAAACTTGTACGCTTCTCATTAATTCAAAAAGTCAACAATTGGACACGGATTTAAAAGCACGTAATAAACCTTAAAAGGGGACGACGTAACGCTACTCTGATACATACACTTCTGTGAAGCGCAAGTGTTTCTTACCGCCATTACAAAGCGCACTGCAATAAACGAACTGGACTCACACAAATGCAACCGAACACAAATTTGACCTGAAGAGATTATGAAAGATTAATAAGTTTCTTATTTCCGCGAATGATACCCCCAACGGCACTGTTACATTTGCAGCAACTTTACTCTTGTCTCGAGCGTTGCGTAAATGAAGTAAAGTCCGAAATTTGACATTTCCCGTCGAGCACAAAACTCGGGACCAGGATATCTTAAAAGCACATAGCTCAAACTATAGTTTGGCATTGTTAAACTAGGAGCAACAAAATTCCACTCAGGTACTTTACTCTTGAACCTCGCGGCGCGAAAATACTTAAAATTGGTATTATTTACGTAAATAATGCAGCTGGAAAGTTGGGGTTTGCGTCATTTAAGAGCATAAAATTAGCACAAAATTCCCACGTGGTTGTAATTCCGAAATTTTGTTTGGAAATGTCATTTTCAGAGGTGGGGTTGCTAGCTTAATATTAAGCTAGCACTGCACTCTTAAATTTCGATTTCCCGCTAAACGGCTCGAGCACAACATTTTTGAGTAGAGCAACAAATTAGCACTAAATTAGCACAAAATTCTGGTATAAATAGTTTTTTTATTTTTTACGGTGGGGGTGCTAGCTTGATTCGTCTCAAGTGAGTAGCCTATTATCAAAGACGGACATCTGTCGTTTGTCAGAAACTGAGATAAACGTAATTTTTTATTGCGAAACGTACAGCAAATATATTTACAGACTGATTTGAGCATTATCAACTTCAATATTCGGGGATTTATACCTGGAAGTGGCTAATATAAATTTGGTTCCTCAAGCCCCTACAAATTGTGTTTGAAAATACAGATGTCCCGTCTTTGATACCAAAACGCGTAGGTGTCCGCTTTTGATGTGAACACGCTTTCAGATGTCCGTTTTTGATACACAGAGATTCGCTCACTGCTGACGAGAATCTTTTACTGGTGTATAATCTAGGAAATTATAGGTGTATCGACATAAAGTAAAAAATATTAAATCTGAACTCTATTACATATTGGAAAAATTTATATATAAAATGAGTAGTAATAAAACTTTGTATTTCTGGCGTTACTATAATGTGTCGACATTCGCAAGCAACTTAAAATTTTACTTTATATTTGAAGATGAGTATCTAATTTCAAATTGCCATTAAAAAGGGATATTCGCCAAAATCGCTCTCCTCGATTTCACATTCACACTGATCGTCAGCCAGATCTAAGTGAGAAATTGCTCCCAGTAGTAACTTTTTGTACCACTCAAGAATGGGAAGAGTCTTCCAGTTATCTCCAAAGTGTTTTGTTAGCAACTTCTCAACATCTCTAAGTTTTTCTGCCTTCTTGGTGCTCCAATTGTAACAGTCTGAGGAATTACATTTTCTGTTTGTTGTTCACTATGTAGATTGGTCTCTCCGCTCCCACATCTAAGTACTTCTCCTCAGACCACAATATTGCCTGTCTTCATTTTCCGGAAAAGTATCCGCTTACATGTTGACATTTTGAAATGGAGCTGAGATGCTGTCTTTATATGCTGTCTGGCTTCTTGTTTCCAGTCTTGAGGTACCCCAATTAGTTTAACTGTTCCATTCTTCTCAAAAACTGTGTGATATTCTTCTTTATTAATGATGGGACCCTTTTTTCTTAAATGCCTTTCTATTAGGCCGAACTATCTGAAGCTAAGAAAGAGTGGCCAGATTTTTCCGTAAACATCGTTTCGTTATTTCTGACATCGAACTTGTTTCAACAAGTGATAATTTCGTACAACACACCTTACAATAGAACAGTGTAGTTTACTAGCTAGTTGCATTTGTTTCTTTTCAGTGTTTATTTTCCACTTTTCAGGTTGCCTCAACCGCTTCGTAGCTTTTCCTTCGGACGCAGGTGATATATTACGTTCCACTCGCTTTAAGATAGTTATAAGTGATAATACTATAAAAAATTACCGAAAAACTTAAGTACGGGCTAATACGTCGTAGTACCTTGCACATACTGTCGTCATGTCTATTTTCGAGGTCATGTGATCATATACTGTGTTCCCATTGGTGCACACTGCTTTATTCAACAGGTGTCCGAATTTGATATCGAGCTCTTGTGTAGGTGTACGCTTTTGATGTGAACAGTCAAATTTAACGTGTTATCATATTTACGTCAATTTTTGGAAAAAACGGACTTCATCAATGAAAAGAGCGGTAAAACTTCCTTTCGGATTGACTGCTAATTAAATTTCAACAATTAGGTCATATGTCCAGTTTTGATATTAGGCTACTCAAGTGTTTCTGCCGCAGTGACCTTGAGCACCCTGTTCCCACCTAGCGGCCAGACAAATGGCGCCGTGTAAGCGGTTTTGAAGTGCAGCCACTGGTATTTTGACGCCGCAGCGTTAAGAGCTGAGGCGCCGTCGCCGCAGCCGCGACTGTAAAACAGGCCACGCTGCCTTATGCTAAACAGCGCACTGCCAAACCGCCGCGATTCCTCCGCCGCGGAGCAACCGCGGGCTTTAAACACAACCCAAGAACAAGCCGCGCGGGAGTATCCGAGCGGTCTGGAACGCCTCGTTGCGGATTGCGCAGCCTCCCGCGTCTGAGATTCGAATCCTCTCTCGGGCATGGATGTGTGTGTCGTCCTTAGGAAGGAATACATAGATAATGTCGTGGGAAAGGCGAACCAGAGACTGCGTTTTATTGGCAGAACCCTTAAAAGATGCAACAGAAATACTAAAGAAACTGCATACACTACGTTTGTCCGTCCATTTTTGGAGTATTGCTGCCCAGTGTGGGATCCTTATCAGGTGGGTTTGACGGAGGACATCGAAAGGGTCCAAAGAAGGGCAGCTCGTTTCGTATTGTCACGATACAGGGGAGACAGCGTTACGGAAATGATACTGGATCTGGTATGGGAATCATTACAACAACGGCGCTTATCGTTGCGGCATAGACTACTTACGAAACTCCAATCGCCAACATTCTCCTCCGAATGCAAAAATATATTGTTGACTTCCACTTACATGGGTAGAAATGACCATCAGAATAAAATATGAGATATCAGAGCTCGAACTGAGATATTCATGTATTCATTCTTCCCGCGCGCTATTCGAGAATAGAATGGAAGATAAATAGTATAACGGTGGTTCGATGAACCTTCTGCCAGGCACTTAAATGTGATTTGGACAGTATCCCATGTAGATGTATGTTAGTTTAACTTAGAATTATTCCGATAAATGCACAAACATTTAAAGAATTTTAGAATAAACCTTATGTAAACATTATACTGCGTAGCTTCCGAATCTGCTGCAATCTCTTATGGACGTGCCTGGAAAGAACAGACAGCATTTCAATAATAGTAAGTATGCAATGACAATTTCAATGCGGACGCATTCGAAACCTCGACCCCTTGCGGAAATGCAGTATAGACTGTGAGCAAGAGGAATCAATGGACAGGAAGCTAGAAGTTGAAAATTTCGGTTTGAAGGAAAGCGGGCCTCGACAACCGAACTGATTGAGGCGAACGCTGGCCCGTAGCGGGAAATCTAGGTTCGAATCCCGGTCCAGCACAAATTTTCAACTTTATCGTAGAATTTATTTCAACCCCCGGAAACGGTTGAATTCGTAAATTTACAGCCGTTAGAGTCAACTAATGGTGTCTGTTCATTCGGACATGTCAAAAAAGAACAGACACCGTATCAGTCATTGGTTTTCGTTTCACACGGAGCAAAAGCCGATTTGTGTCGAGTATAGTCAAGTATAACAACAAGGATACGTTTTATGATGTGCAACTCGACAACAATACGAAAACTTTACGGCACATTTAACTCGGGCTGTCCTCGAAAGCCAGCTGGTCCTCAAGAACCGAGGCAACGTAAATTTCAGTTAAAACGAAGAAAACTACGAGCAGAGAAACAACATAGTTCCGAATGTCACTTACAAGGAAACCACACGGGTATTGTATTTTTAAATTTCTTTATATTTATGCTAAGTGAAGTTCAGAACTTAAATAACATCCAGCCAAAGCCATTCGACGCAACTCTCAAAATTTCTCGAGAAAATCGACTTTTAAGTTTTACAAGTACCTGCAAGTACCAATAACTAAAACAGTTACTGCATCTGTCGGTGTAGCTCAGGTGGTACCTTTGTGGCCTCACAACCATAGGGTCGATGGTTCGAATCCCACCGTGACGGATATAAATTTAGTTTTCCAGTTCAGTCATATAAATCATTTTGGGATCTCTAATTCCACGTGTTGTGTGTAGACGAGCTAACACCTTCCCGTCACCTAAAACGATGGTTGAG
The DNA here is from genome assembly GCA_026315105.1 of Locusta migratoria. NCBI lineage: Eukaryota > Metazoa > Arthropoda > Insecta > Orthoptera > Acrididae > Locusta > Locusta migratoria. The sequence goes on along the minus strand of CM048750.1, from coordinate 129,304,636 downwards.
TAGATTAGATGCTTGGGAAGCATCTATGTAGGTGACTTTCAAAAAACACCGTCGTAGCTCTTTACAAACTGAACTATCAAAGACTACCGTTGTCAACTAGTAGTGAAACCAATACTGTAAAAATTGTAAATTATATAATTTGATTGAAACCATTATTAACAATCTTTTATAAAGTATACAAAATTACGAAATTGCAAAAACACGTGAATTTTTTGTAAAAATTACCATTAGCTATTAAATTGTTTAAGTATTCGAACACAACGTAAAAAATAAATATCTGTTACGGAAGGATTCGAACCACGACCATGTGGTTGGAAGGCTAGAACATTATCTCGTGATCTACACCGACAGATGGTGCAACTGTTTTAATTATTGGTACTTACATGTATTTGAAAAAATTCAAAGTCGATTTTCTCGATAATTTGAGTGTTATTTGAGTTTTGAACTTCACGCGATAAGTATCAAAAATTCTAAAACTCGATACCTATGTGGTCTCTTTGTTTGTAAACGGAATGAAATAATATACGGCAAACTCCGAAAATACAACAAATCAAAAAACGTAATACGCTCTTGTTCTCGACTAACTTATTGTTTGTATCTTCAACTACGTAAATACTCCGCTAAACACATTTAAGTGTAGGTGGAGGACTCATCGAACCGCTTTTATGATTATATACCGTCCCATTCCCTAATAGCGCGCGGGAGAAAGGAAGCCTGTACCTCTTCGTTTACTGTCAGATTTTTCTTATTAAGACGATCATGTCTCTCTATGTAAGTGGGTGATAACGAAATATGTTCGCATTTGGAAGAAAAAGTTGGTGAAAGAAATTTCGCAAATCTCGCGTAACGAATGACGACTTTCTTTTAATGATCGCAGCCCAACTCGAGCAACATTTATATCGCGATAATACAAAACGAGCTGCCATTTTATAAACTTTCTCTATATCCTGCGTCAGTCTCACTTCGTGGGATCCCACATTGGGCAGCAATTATCCAAACAGGACGTACAAGTGTAGTGTAGGCAGTTTCTTTAGAAGAACTATTGCATCTTTTTAGCTTCATGCGAAAAGAACGCAGCCTTTGGTTCGCCTCCCTTTCAATATTTTCTATGTGTTGTTTCCAATTTAAGTTATCCGTAATTGTTACTCCTACGTATTTAGTTGAATTTACAGCCTGTAGATTTGACTGATTTATCGTGTAACAGAAGTTTAACGGATTTCTTTTAGTTCTCATACGAATGACCTCACATTTCTCATAATTAAGGGTCAATTGCCAATTTTTGCACCGTACGGGTATCTTATCTAAATCATTTTGCAGTTGCTTTTGATCTTCTGGTGACTTTAGTAACAGACAAATGTAGTTCAGAAAATATGACGTCATAAATAAACAGATGCGTTAAAGACGCGCCTTTGATTACAGTGGACATCAAATTAACTATCCTATAACCATCCGTTGTATCATAATGAGAGCACTTAGCGACTTCCAACAAAGATTAAGCGTAATTTCTATCATTCTTGACCTTTCCTCACTTACATGTTAATCGTCGGGCGCTATTGTGACTGTTACTGTCCGTCGGGAACTCCACGTGACCAGCCTAAAATACTTTATTTTGGTGAAAAATAATTAGAGAACTGAAAGTTGCCTATAGTCTTCACAGTACTGGTTAAACCATTCTTGTATTCCATTAATGCTGTGTTCACGTCGCGTGTGTATCTCTGCTGGGAAATGCTTTGTATCTTGAGAATATCGCTGCCGTACTTCGCCAACGAGATGTCTGTATATTGGAATTCCGCTCTGAGAGTAGATGCACCTTTGATCGAGCTCCGGCCAGAGTAAAAAAAATTGGCTTACTCCATTTTGCACCAGTACGATAACTCTGTGCGGATTTAGCGAATGGCACAGCATGATTTTTGCACTGATTTCGATTTGTGCTTACTGTCTTAGACTCTGAAGTTTCACTATGCTCCGAAGTATATCTTTTACACAGCATGATCGGTTCATAAGAATGCGTAGGTCTGATAAGAGAAAAACAAACGGTAACAAATGTTTGTAAACTTGTTGGAACAAACTGCTATGATCATCAGTCCCTAAATTTACAAACAATTTGACACTAAGGATAAAACACACACACACACACACACACACACACACATATATATATATATATATATATATATATATATATATATATAAATATATATTATATGGACTCGAACCTCCGGCGGGAATAGCCGCGCAGCATAACGTATTGTCACAGTCCCCGCCTATCTGTGGTATTAGCAATAGCTTTTTTTTTTGCATTTACTGCTCCGAATTGTTATTCACATTTTCATTAATTTTTGAATTTTTGTCTCTATAACTATTTCAATGTTAATGGTTACGTTTCATGCACGTCTATCTGTTATGTATTTTACTTGTTTAAGTCATATTTTCTGTAGAAAAGGGTATTAAACCTGTTTTCCGCAACCGATTGGCTGTTATTTCATCTACAAACGGATAAGCTGTGAAACTGATTTGCATCTCGTTCCTCTTCTTTATCGTCTGAGATATTGTTAATGTTTACTTAACAGCTGCAGCTCGGCATTACATTATTAGCTCTGATTCCGGTGATTGAAAATTAATTGCTACGTGAATGGTGAAGAATTAAGGTACTTTCCATTATTATTCCACGGTGCTGCAGGCAGAATACATACGAACAGCGCCCACCGATTACTGTGTGGCACAAATCTGCTGCAGTGGTAAACAAACACTCGATAGGAAGGGCAAGAACAAAAGCACGTGTTTACTTAAGTCACAGCGTGCAGCAATTTCACCGCGGAGCGCGAAACAAATAGAGCACTACGAGCAAGCCAGAACTAACAACGGTGCTGTTTGCTATTGGTTTCCAATGAACAAACAGTCTTTTAAATTAAACTGTAACTCGTTTTTATGTTCGGCCCACTTTCACCACACATACCAATACTGTGTTACCCGGAAACCCACATCACGGCCCTTACCGGAAAACGACTTTCAATGTTGGTCGTATTTCATTTAAACGCGCCTATCACATTCGCTAGACTCACGTGAAAGTACTGCTGCAACAACAGTCCCACAGTGGTGGTTTTGGCGTCTTTCTCTTAATTCGGTATATGGAGTACGATACAAATATGATTTTCCTTGAATTTAAATCTTCTAGATAGCTAAGCCCCGGCTTATTCCTCTGATTTCTTTTTCGCAGTTAGTTTCAATCCCTGCCGCCCGCGGTGGCCGAGTGTTCTGCGGCACGCCAGTCACAATCTGCACGGCCACTACGGTCTAGGGTTCGAATCCCCCCCTCGGGCAGGGATATTTGTGCCGTCCTTAGTATAAGCTAGTTCATAAATAGTTTGTAAGTTTAGAGACTGATGACCCCGTAGTTAAGTCCAATAAGCTCTACAAACATTTTTAATCCCTATGCTAAAAATGTTCAAATTTTCGTAAATCTGTGGGACTTAACTACACTGGTCATCAGTCGCTAAACTTAAAAACTACTGAAACTTATGCTGACAACAAATACACCGATGCCCGAGGGAGAACTCGAACCTCTGACAGCGAGCAGCCACACACTCCGCAGCTAGGCGCCTTGGAACGTTCGGCTACTCCAACGAGGCCCCTCTGCTAAAACCTTAATCTGCTAAACCTTTAATCAGTATTTTCTCTAATTTCCCGATCACTCCGTATGATCTGTCGAATTAATTTATACACGTGAGATTTTCAGCGCTTGTTCTGAAACAGGATAAATTGCTGATATGCAATAAGTTAGAAATAAATTATAAGAGCACCACATTTTTTAATCTATACAAAATTGAAGAATTATTGATATGACGTCTGTTCTTTTCTGACGTGTCCGATAAGAAGAGACACCGTATCAATATTTGTAAATACTAGTATTGCCTGTGGTCGAAAATCGACTAATTGTGTTTACAATGGTCACTGGGAGTAAAATTTTACGTATCATGTCGGCGGCATCGCGTGATTATGTTGGCAACATCAACAACACGATAGAAAATCTTTGCCGATTTGTTCGAACCACATAGAATGACTCGATTAATGTATCGTACAGACCATAAAGTAAACAAATAATGCTCTTCCTGCTTTATGGTCGATAGGTTCTTGTATGTACCCTCGTCCGCTCAGTAAAAATAATTGCCCTCGTAAATGAGAAAACTTCAGCGTTGTCAAGCGATTGGCTAAAATGAAGACTCACAGGATTCTCACTATTCAGCATCTGTTGCCAACATTATCATAGGAGACCTATGGGATAAATGGTAAAATTTAACCGGCAAAGGTAGGTATGATGAAACGGTATCTTACTTGTTAAGGAAAATGCCTGACACAATAACAACAAATGAAAACGGAAGTATATACTTCTCACGCCATTTTCGAATTATATAACTTTCATTAGCCTAATATTTGAAATGGAACTACAATTTCGGTGTTTGTATATTTATACAACGGCAAGATATAATGTTATTTCGATACTGCGATACTCAGAATTTCAGAGGTGACAACATGTCGACTTCGTAGTTTCACCCGTGCACCGCTACATGCCTCTCCCGGCGCATCATCATTTATATAGGCATTCTCGACTTCGTAGTTCCACCCGAGCACCGTTAGATGCCTCTCCCTGCGCATCATTCTTTATATCGGCATTCATATGAAAACATCCATTTCCTTCAACCACTCTTAATCACTGCGAAAATGAAGCATTTCAACGGCACAAGAAAGTGAATGTTATTTCGATACTGCGATACTCAGAATTTCAGAGGTGACAACATGTCGACTTCGTAGTTTCACCCGTGCACCGCTACATGCCTCTCCCGGCGCATCATCATTTATATAGGCATTCTCGACTTCGTAGTTCCACCCGAGCACCGTTAGATGCCTCTCCCTGCGCATCATTCTTTATATCGGCATTCATATGAAAACATCCATTTCCTTCAACCACTCTTAATCACTGCGAAAATGAAGCATTTCAACGGCACAAGAAAGTGAGTTGGAAGCACTCCATGTTTCGATATTCACTTATTTTAATACGTTATCTTAACACTGCAGATGCGCTGCATTACAGCGTCTTTGGTCGAGGCGAATAGCCAATCAGTGAGCTGATTGTTAGAGAATGTAGAACTTGATCCAAGCTGTAGATAGGAAAATTTCTACTTCCTTTTACCACTTTTAATGGCTAAATGTACACATAATATTTATATTCGTGAAATCTACGACAAACAATCTTTCGAATTATGTAACTTCCAGTGGCCTTCTTGTACGAATAAATTAGTAATCTGTACTACAATTTTCGTGTTAGCGTTTATACAATGATTCCCACAACAAGCAATGACAATTTCAATGCAGACGTATTCAAACGCTCGATCCCTTCCGGGAATCCAGTATAGGCTGCGAGCAAGAGGAATCAATGGGTAGGGGGGGGCTAGAAGTTGAGAATTTTGGTTGGAAGGGAGGTGTGCCTGGGTAGCCTAATTGTTAAGGCGGCCGCTGGCCCGAAGCGGGAAATCCGGGTTCGAATCCAGGTCCAGCAAAAATTTTCAACTTTGTCGTTGAATTTATTTCAACCCCCCCCCCCCCCCTGAAACGGTCGAAATGTTCCACTATTTCGATTTCGCAGAATTGAAGACTTTTCCAGCGGAAAACCAAGGCCGCCTCATAACCTACTCCACTGTTTACCAGAAAGTCGCGAAACTCTACAGGGAAAAATTGCAGCTGAAGTGATACTAGTGCTCCAAGTGGCCAGCAGGGAATAACAGATGAATCGCGTGATACAAATTGAGAAGTTGCTGCTTGTAATGCTATTACTTTCATTCTTTTAGTCACTGAACGTTGCTGTGAACTTTCTAATATAAATTTGGAAACACAAAGTAATATCACTGCTTTTGTCAATGACAGTCTGTAACAACGCATCGCCTGTACATTGTAATTCGTACAGTTCACAATATCTGAGTCGTAATCATATCGTCCAAAAACTTTGTCAAAGCAGAAATAAATCGCAACCTGATGTGTTCAAGTATAATTTAAGTAACTTATTATGATTATGTTCGCGTGCTCGGTACGTACTAACATGTTGGATGAGTTTTGTTTTAGGGGATTTCGGACATAATATTTTAAAAACTATAAACGATTTTTACATTGTAGGAGACTAGACATTGTAGGAGATTAAAAGCTACATCGCTTTTAAACCCTCTTTTCAACTTGTCCTTGTTTCTGTGTCCTTCGTGTAACTTTTTTTTAGCTACTTGGTAGATGTTAAAGTGAATATCTTCAACAATGTCACATGCTAAAATTAACAGTTTATCTATGGACGTATTATTTATTTGTAACTACGCATTCACTTGATCAAACTTGTAGGTAACCGCCAAAATATGTCGGTACACAGGGTTTTAATTTTTGTGAAATAAAAATTATTAATAAGAGTGTCTGAAACCCTTTCAGGAAAAAAAAAATTGGTAGTGGCGTGTTCCGAAGCACCGACCTTTAGCGTCATAGTCCAACGCCTTGCCCACTACGCTACGGCTATCAATCAAAAGATAAGTCCTTTAATCTCATACTATTCGTGGCCGTTGTTAACTGATGCTAATATGACATTTGTAGATACTAGATTAACATTTATCGTACGAAGAAGGACGTCTTTTTGTTAATTCTTCAGTGCGCCATTGCTTTGAAATGACAACGTGTAAGATACAGTAAGAAAAATCATCAAATTCGCAACGCAAGATGGCGTATGCCAGAGAGAGTTCTGGGCGAGGAATGTCACGTGACATCTCCGAACGGCTGGTTTTCGTTAATTTAATGGAGGGTGTCAAATCTTCGTTATATTTACAAATATGTCTCAAACGATACGAGATATGAAAAATACATATGGGAGCTAAGTTGTAGAGAATTTTCTCCTGTACGAATTACGTTATTCAGTTTTCGAGTCAGATGAACGGTTCGTTTGCAATTACATTACAAACGGCTTTTTTTGGTATTACTACTTTTTTTTTCCCCGAAAATTTTGAAAAAGGAAGGTTCTGGTCTCTGGCGGCCTACAATCATGTCTCTAAACTTTGGTGCTGATCGGTTGAGCGGTTCGTCTTAAAAATAGGGAATATGTTACGGACAGACAGACATACATCCCAAATCGCCGTTATTTTAGCAAATATCTTTGAAACGCTACGAGATATGAAAACAACATAAGAGAGCAAAATTGTAGAGAATTTTGTCCTCTACAAATTCGGCTATTCAAATTTCGTGTCAGATGAATAGTTAAGCCGTTATTTTCATTTAAATTTCGAGCTGTCAAAAGACGATCGCAAAGGCCCACTTTTAGTGTTACTGCCGTAACCTAAAGTACGCCAAAATCGGAGCTATTGTAATTTGAGTACACCTAGTAACAAGGAACGCCCTTACACAGTAAAAATAAATCCCACCACATGTGTCCGAAAACTTCGACCATTGTCCTTCGCACACTCGTTCTGCAGTGACTTCCGGTTTGGCCTCCCTGTGCAATAGAGCCGGCCACTCCTGAAAATAACGGCAGTATCGCCACCTTGCGTAATTTCTCATCGGCGCCTTTACTGGCGCTCGGCGGCCTATCGGCAGCGCGGCCCGGCGTTTACACGATAAGCAAATTGCTCGCAAATGAATACGCGAGGCGCGCGCCGCCCCTGCGTGACCCGGGGCCACAAAGACGGCGGCGTGACCGGTCAATTCCCCTCCCCGGCAGTCGTGAAGACGGCGGACCCTCTATCGCAGCGCCACGCGACCGTTTCCCTGACCCGCGGTCGCGACCCGCACGCCACTTTCTGCCCACTGCCGGAATGGGCCCGGCGGACCTCGATAAGATAGCATTGGGGACGAAAGAAGGCACGGAGCAACACGGAGTAGATCCACAGTACGCAAAGGCCGCGGGTGCCACTTTCTTGCTCCTACCGAAGCATTTTGGCCCACTTTAGGTTACGGTAGTAACACTAAAAGAAGGGCTTTGCAATCGTCTTTTGACAGCTCGAAAATTAAATGAAAATAACGGCTTAACCATTCATCTAACACGAAAATTGAATAACCGATTTTGTAGAGGAGAAAATTCCATACAACTTTCCTCTTATATTTTTGTCATGTCTCTTATCGTTTCAGAGATATTTGCAAAAATAACGGCGATTTTGGAATGTCTAGCTGTCTGTAACGCGTTTCCTGTTTATAAGACGAACCGTTCAACCGATCAGCACCAAATTTTACATACGTGATTGTAGGCCACCAGAGCCCAGAACCTCCATTTTTCAAATTTTTCGGACAAAAAATACGGTAGTAATACCAAAAATAGCCGTTTGTAATATAATTGTAATTGCAAACGAACTGTTTAGCTGACACGAAAATTGAATATCCTAATTGGTAGAGGGGAAAATTCTCTACAACTTCGCTATATTATGTTTTTTTTTCATATCTCGTATCGTTTGGGAGATATTTGCAAAAATAACGGAGATTTGACACCCTCCATTGAATTAACGAAAAGCAGCCGTTCAGAAATGTCACGTGACATTCCTAGCCCAGAAGTCTCTGGCATACGCCATCTTGCAATGCGTATTTGATGATTTTCTTATTGTACCTTACACGTTGTCATTTCAAAGCAATGGCGCACTGAATAATTAACAAAAACACGTCGTTCTTCGTACGATAAATGATAATCTAATGTCTACAAATGCCATATTAGCAGCAGTTAACAACGGCCATTAATAGGATGAGATTAAAAGACACAACTTTCGGTTGATAGCCGTAGCGTAGTGAGCAAGGCGTTAGACTATGAAGCTGATGGTCTGTGGTTCGGAATTCACCACTCCTTAATTTTTTTTTTTTTTTTTTAATTTCCTAAAAGGGTTTCAGACACTTATTAATTTTTTATTATTTACATTATTATTTTGGTCCAAAATGTTTGCAAAAACTTATAAAAATACAAATGTAAAGTGGGTCGTAAAACACGTCAGTGCGTATTTATTTATTTATTTATTACAAAATTTTCAAAGTAAAAACCGAGGAGGCGTGTAATACAGATAATCTTTATTTAAACCACAACAGCTTTTTTTATTTATTTTTTGTTGTTGTTGTACAAAATCATATTTCTGACTTCCTCGATTTTCTTTAGTAATTCTTTGTTGGTTTTGATAGCACAGGCATAGCACTGAGAGCAAGTGATATCTTTGTAGTTGTAACTGATGATCAACAAATCCCTTACACATTGCACAGACATTCGATTTCTTTCATCAGTCGTATATTTAATAATGAAAATACCCTTTCCACAGCGGCATTGTGGACAGGGATGGCAAAAAAGTACTGAATAATTTTTAAAAGTTCTGAATATTCATCTCTTGAACGATGATTGATTGTTTGTATAGTTTATGGGACTTAACTACGGGGTCATCAGTCCCTAAACTTACAAACTACTTATGGACGACTTACGAACTAGGACGGCAGAAATATCCACGCCCGAGGGGGGATTCGAACCCCCGACCGTAGTGGCCTTGCAGACCGTGACTGGAGCGCCTCAGTCTCCTCGGCCACCGCGGCCGGCGAACGATGATTCATGAACTCATGCCATCTATCAGATACAATTTTTTTTTTAAATGTTGGCCCATTTTCGGATTTGAACAGTTCACACAGAAACGATTTTAGGCGAATTACCTAATCAAACAATTCAATGTCATTCACAATAACTTTTCTGTTTCTCAAGTACGCAACAATATTTTCCACACTTTCCCAATCAACTTCCTTGTGTAGAGTTAACCAATTGAATATAGTTAATTACTCATAGTGCCTCATCCACTTGCTAATGTAATCACTACATGCAGTATAATAAGCGTTCATGACTTTCCTGAACATGTGAACAACCTGGTCATTGTCACATTTAGAGACGACATCTCTTACTTTTAGGGGAACGAAGTTATTTTTAGCTCTCTTGTAGGCTTGACACAGTATCAGAGAGGACAGATACACTTCTACGACAGTCTTTTTTCACCTTCAATACGTAATATTTGTTCGTGAAGGTAACTGGAGACGCCATGTAGAAACCATAGGTATCCTTCAGCCAAGGAATTTTTTAGTTGTCAGCTTGTTTTATCTCTCCAGTTTTACTCCGTCAAATCACACTTGACACCACAGAAGAACAGTTTCACGTGGAGGACCAAAAAATCGGGGGATTTTTACTGTTGGTGATTTGGTAGCTCAAACACCGGTGCAGTACTGTTGCAAAGCTCTGTATAGGGAAAGTATGGCCAGCTTGCCACCGTCGGCCATGCTGGGCCTATTCTGCTGCTGATTACACACAGACCGCCATAACGTACCGACCGTTTACAATATTCATCAACCGAGTTTGAGAAAACTATGCTATGAAAACATCAATTTTTTCACATCTGAAGACCATTCCACACTGCGCATGGCGTACGTATCCGGACGTACGCTATCTACTTTTTAAAAATATCACTTCCCCCGTTATCAAATGAGACTTCATACTACAGGCCACGTGCTACGCCAGCTACGCTGGACACGCGCGGCTTCCGTTCTCTCCCTGAGCTAGTTTTCTAAACGTTGCAGACACGTTTCCAGTTCGCGCACGTGCAGAACAAAGATTAGACCTCGTGCAAGCCTAGACTCGTGTGCTAAACAGCGCGTCATCTTTGTCGTCTGAGCTGTTGTGTTTACTGTGGATCATTTTCAATTACTTGGTGTGAGATTGCGGTTTTCAGTAACCTTCGTCGGTTCAAAATGGAGCAATTAATTGAAGAAGTACGTACTCATCCAGTTATTTGTAATATTATACTACTGGTCATTAAAATTGCTACACCAAGAAAAAATGCAGATGATAAACGGGTTTTCATAGGACAAACATATTATTCTAGAACTGACATGTGATTACAAATGTTCAAATGTTTGTATAGTCTATGGGACTTAACTACGGGGTCATCAGTCCCTAAACTTACAAACTACTTATGAACTACTTACGAACTAGGACGGCACAAATATCCATGCCCGAGGGAGGATTCGAACCCCCGACCGTAGTGGCCGTGCAGACCGTGACTGGAGCACCTCAGTCTCCTCGGCCACCGCGGACGGCATGTGATTACATTTTCACGCAATTTGGGTGCATAGATCCTCAGAAATCATTACCCAGAACAACCACTTCTGGCCGTAATAATGGTCTTGATACGCCTGAGCATTGAGTCAAACAGAGCTTGGATGGCTTGTACAGATATGCCCATGCAGCTTCAACACGGTTCATCAAGAGTAGTGGCAGGCGTATGTGACGAGCCAGTTGCTCGGCCACCATTGACCAGACGTTTTCAGTTGGTGACAGATCTGGAGAATGTGCTGGCCAGGGCAGCAATCGAACATTTTCCGTATCCAGAAAGACCAGTACAGGACCTGCTGAAATGTAGGGTTTCGCAGGGATCGAATGAAGGATAGAGCCGTGATCTGAAATGTAACGACCACAATCGGCTACAATCCGGCCTTTATCAAAGTCGGAAACGTGATGGTACGCATTTCTCCTCCTTACACGAGGCATCACAACAACGTTTCGCCAGGCAACGCCGGTCAACTGCTGTTTGTGTAAGAGAAATCGGTTGGAAAATTTCCTCATGTCAGCACGTTATAGGTGACACATTTTAGTGGTGTATCAATTTTAATGACCAGGAGTGTACTTTGAAAGCTTTTTTTTTTTTCAAACATGCAGTTTTTTCTTATTTTTTTATTTTATCTTTTTAATGGAACAATGCTTGTTTCTGTCATGGACTGGAATTTTTGACACCGGCAGTGTACATAGAAATTTGAATGATATTTTTATCACGTTTAGTTTGGCAGCTACAACCATTCAAAGTTTTGGGGGGCGGAGGCTACGACAGCGTAGCTAACTAGCTGATGGTCATAAGAGAGGGTCGTGCCCCAGGGGATAGCCACTCGGCCAGTAAGCTACGCTATCCCAGCCTCCGCCTCCGAAACTTTAAACGGTTGTAGCTGCCAAACTAAAGTGATAAAATGTCATTCAAAATTTTTTGTACACCGCTCGTGTCATAAATTCCAGTGCATGATAGAAACAACCATGGTTCCATTTGGAAATTGCATGTTTGCATAAAAAAATACACTTCCTAGGTATTTTTACAGTCTGTTTATTGGCTAAAAATACGAGCCCCTGACTACCAATACATTCTGTGAAAACCGCACATCAATCGCACTTTCCGTTTCCGCAAAATTTGCGGTGCAAGTGTTAAGTGATTCATCCTGTATAGGTTGAGGAATAAATGCGGGCCGGCCGCGGTGGCCGAGGAGACTGAGGCGCTCCAGTCACGGTCTGCACGGTCACGGTTTCGAATCCCCCCTCGGGCATGCATATTTGTGCCGTCCTTAGTATAAGGTAGTAGATAAGTAGTTTGTAAGTTTAGTGACTGATGACCCCTTAGTTAAGTCCCATAAGCTAAAAAAAAAAAAAAAAAAAAAAAAATGGCGGGCCGCGGTGGAGTAGCCGATCGGTCTAAAGCACCTCGCTGCGGAGCGCGCGGTTGCTCGCTGTGGAGGTTCGAGTCCTCCCTGGGGCATGGGTGTGTGTGTTTGTCCGTAGGTTAGTTTACCTAGGTTTAAGTAGTTTGTAAGCTACGGACTGATGACCACGCAGTTTGGTCCGATAGATTTACAGACATTTGAACATTTGAATAAATGCGAGCCGGCCGCGGTAGGGATAGCGGTTATTGCTGAAACAACCGATTTTCGGTTATACCAGTTGTTTTCATCTCCAGTTTAACCGCACTGTAAAAACTGATCAAGATAACCGGTTTTTTAAGTAACCGGTTTTCGGTTTTTTATTGTTATTATTTCCAGTAGAGTTCAACCGAAACATATTTTGCGGCTGAAACAGGAACTGTAATCGAATTTTCGGCCCTTCTAGTTTCGGCCGAAACCGAAAGTTACGAAGTTTAGTTAAAATTTAGGTAATTTACGTTATAAGACACTAGTCTTTCCATATTTTTCAAGATCCCCTCGCAATACTACGCCTTCTTGAGTGAGTGTAAGGCTAGCCAGGAGTACGTAGAAGACGATATACGAAGCATACAGATTTACCGGCCTAGTATTTCCATCCGGCAGTTGCGAATATTGAGCCAACCACTCCGTAAGTTGGACTTGTGAGCCAGCGCATACGAATATCTCGTTATATACACAATATATGTATAAGTTACAGTCAGTAAATGAACTTCAATCAGTGCTGCAGAAGTTCCGACTAACAGTATGATTGTCAGTGTAAATTTACGCAAATTGAACTAGGAAAGCTTTGTACCACATGATCAAAGAATGTTCAATTGGGTGTGAGTTCTTATGAGACCTAACTGCTTAGGTCATCGGTCTCTAGAGTTAAAAACTACTTAATCTAACTTAAACTAACTTACGCTAAGGACAACATACACACCCATGACCGAGGGAGGAGGGAGGACTCGAACCTCCGACTGGAGCAGCCGCGCAGTCCATAACATGGAGCCTCAGACCGCAGGGCTACCTCGCGAGGCACCCACATGATCAATATTACCTTAAACCCATATTGGTTATTAAGAAAGCCCCTCGCTTTCAAGGAATCATATTAATAGAACTTGTTAGCATACCAATATGATAATACATTAAAAGTTACTATTTCAAGCTTATAGTACATCACTTACATAATAGGTATATGAATCGAATTTACCTTATCTTCCAAGAAATATTTTGGATGCTTTCTCCTTAAATTACACAGCACCTTTGTAGTACCTCCACCCGTTTTCAGCTTTTTAAAGCAAATGGAGCATTGTACCTCACTGTTATCGTAGCCTACTTCGTGAAGTACTTCCACACCCGGAATGGTGCCATTTAAGACACAACCGATGTCTGGCGACGACAGCAAGGAACTGCCGCATGACAAGACGGAGGCAAGTCTTGTATCACAGAGTATATATTTGTCTGTACTTTTACATTGCCGGTGCACGCCCGTCGTCTAATAGGCCACGCCACAGGGCAACAGATACATCGATGCCTCAATAGCTGCATCAGCCCGTAAGTTCTTATGCCACGCGTTTGTTACGCGTTTCTGACTGCCTCGATTTTTCTTAAATTATCACTGATCGCTTTTCTTAGTTACTGCGATGACCTAATATTTCACAGCAGTGGAAATTTTAGGAACAGCCCTAAATATTAAGGTCATCTAGTTTCAATTTTTTTAAATTATTTACAAAAGCACATTTTCAACCACTACTAGAGAAGTAGTCATACCGGTTTTTTTACCCGGTTCTTGGCAATGACTGAAAAAACCGGTCATTCAAAACTAAAATACCGGTATCGGTTTTAACCGGTCGGTTTTTCCCATCCCTAGGCCGCGGTGGCCGAGGGGACTGAGGCGCGTCAGTCACGGTTTGCACGGCCACAACGGTCGGGGGTTCGAAAAAAATGTTCAAATGTTTGTTAAGCTTATGGGACTTAAGGGGTCATCAGTCCTTAAACTTACAAAATACTAATAAACTACCTTATACTAAAGACGGTACAAATATCCAGGCCCGAGGGAGGATTCGAACCCCCGACCGTGGTGGCCGTGCAGACCGTGACTGAAGCGCCTCAGTCCCCTCGGCCACCGCGGCCGGCCGGGGGTTCGAATCCCCCCTCGAGCATGGATGTTTGTGTCGTATTTAGTATAAGGTAGTTCATAAGTAGTTTGTAAGTTTAGGGACTGATGACCCCGCAGTTAAGTCCCTTAAGCTTAACAAACTTTTTTTTTTTTTTTTTAATAAATGCGATCGCAAGTGCCGAACGTTACGAGCGTTCTTTGACACAGTGGCACAGAAGCAGCGGGCGATATAGCACCAGGCAGCCGCACACACGCAGTGGCGGAAACCGCAGCGCGCCAGAGACATCCGGCAGGTGATAATGCGCTCGCCGACTCCGGTTACCATAGCACCGGTTGCCGGTTCGGCACACTCCCAGCTGTTTGTCGCCGCGGCAAGCGAACACCGGACAACAACACGTGGCACTCACACGTGCTCAGCTGAGCACGCGTTAACACGCGGCCTGCCGGCAGTTAGTACGGCCTGCGATCAATACACGGCCGACTGGCTACATCCCCAAATACCCACCCTCTAATTACTGGGCCACCCAGGCCGGCGGCGAACGCCGTTTAACCTTCCAAAGCGCCTCTATCTTCCGGTAATTGAGTGTCCGTTGGCACTGCTGCCCCTTCTGACCCTCCAAACCAACGGCTGGCTGGGAGAGGGAACGGGGTTGTTTCTTATGCCCATTTCCTGAAAATTTGGTAGTCAAGTACGTTTACAATATACATAATTAAAAAAACCTTCACACAGTTAAAAATTAGGTGGTAAAATTGTAAGACTCTGAATGAAAGTCCTTGGTCCACTTGAGCTGTTATTTTATTAGAGTCGTGAAGACCCGCACAACCGGTTTCGCAACCTACAGTTGCATCTTCAGGCACTTTTTTACTGTACAGGATGATAATTGGCCGGCCGCGGTGGCCGAGGGGACTGAGGTGCTTCAGTCATGGTCTGCACGGCCACTACGGTCGGGGGTTCGAATCCCCCCTCGCGAATGGATATTTGTGCCGTCCTAGTTCGTAAGTAGTTCATAAGTAGTTTGTAAGTTTAGGGACTGATGACCCCGTAGTTAAGTCCCATAAGCTGTACAAACATTTGAACATTTTTGATGAAAATTGTTTTAATAAAATGAATATTTAGATTGAAAATTACATATTAAAAACAAAAACCCGAACTAGTTATGTATGAGGAAGTTATACCTCTGGCAGTATTTCTCATGTGAAAAATACCTAGTAGCACCGTGGTTCGGAACCCACGTTAAACTGT
Organism: Locusta migratoria; assembly: GCA_026315105.1. Classification (NCBI taxonomy): domain Eukaryota; kingdom Metazoa; phylum Arthropoda; class Insecta; order Orthoptera; family Acrididae; genus Locusta; species Locusta migratoria. The sequence continues at coordinate 129,288,764 of CM048750.1, read as the reverse complement.
AGGTCCCCCTATAACTGGCTGGGTAAGTCAGTTCGAAGGTCGGAGGAAGGCAACGGCATACCACCTCCAAACAGGACCATGCCTAGTAAAGCACTGTGGTGTTCAAACCAATCTTCGGACTGTTGACTGCTTTACCTTTTATATAAATTCGAAGATTGGTTTGAACACCACAGTGCTTTTCTAGGCATGGTCCTGTTTGGAGGTGGTATGCCGTTACCTTCCTCCGACCTTCGAACTGACTTACCCAGCCAGTTATAGGGGGACCTACAGTTTAACGTGGGTTCCGAACCACGGTGCTACTAGGTATTTTTCATATGAGAAATACTGCCAGAGGTGAAAGAAGTGGAAAGTGACAGATAAAAATCCTAGGACCTGGCGGGGATTGAACCGGCGACTTTTGGATTTGTAGTCTGGCACTCTACCACTGTGCAACCGAGACATATATACACACCAGTAGGCTATTAATTGCAATAAATATTTTTTATGTTACTTACAAAGTTTTCCAGATAAGTCATTTGTGACGGATAACGGGGTTAATGGTGAGGTCGTACCGCTAGCACGACGGCTCGTTTCGTCAAAAACAAAAAAAAAGAAGTCTACCGTGCGGTTCCTGTTATTTTTGTTAAAAGAATAGAAAAGTCGATAATCGGTAAAATTTGTTTGGCCTCTCACATAAGGCAACGTGATGGGTAGCCCTAGAATAGACAACCATTATAATGTTTAGTGAGAACCACGGATGTTGTTGGGAAATCAAATTTTCGCGTATAATGAGAATATATAATTATTTAAACTTACAGATTGTAGTCAGTGTAGTGAGATTCTTCAGATCCATCTACCTATGTGTTATTTACAGAAACACAGATAATGTTTTACAAATAAAAAAGGAAACGTGTGTGGTGTGAACTAATTGTCTTAACTGCAGTCACCATAAGACGTAAGACCTCTTATACTAATTTTAATAGCTGCTACGGATTATGGCCACACAACCAAACACTTAACTTTTTTGTTGGCACGTACTTGTGAATAGTGGCATCAGGCATGAACTGTTTTAATTACATAACTCTTTGACGGATAACTTCACGGAATAACAAAAGCAAGATTTCAAGAGCACAGCACCCAGGACTGTTTAAATTCGTCATCGACGTGAACTAAAAGGGGATTTATTCATATCCACGGAATGTATAACATTAAATACGCATGGGAAAAGTTGAAAATGTCTACCCATCCGGAATTCGAATCCGGGTCTCCTGATTTCTAGGCAGTTGCGCTGACTCCTACACCACTGTGGAGACAGCGATCACTATACCTGCACGGAACTACTCAAGTACGCCTCCTGTCAGATACAAATTCTCAACCTTACCCCTGCCCACTAGAACTCAAACTTGTAGTTATTGTGAACTAATTCCCGTAAGAGTAAGGGCTTAGGAGTGCTTCCGCACTGAAGAAAGGATCATTGCCCGTCATCGTCAATTATGTAAGCTATATATGTGTGTGTGCGGCGTCTGTTCTTTCGGACATGCCTTTAGTGTGACGGGAATCAGTTTACAAAAACTAAGAGTGAGTTGTAGTGGACAGGGTAAGGTTGAAAATTTCTATCGGACGGGAGGCGTACTTGAGTAATTCCGCGCAGGTGTGATGATCGCTGTGTCCCCGGTGGTGTAGAGGTCAGCGCAATTGACTGAAAAGCAAGAGACTCGGGTTCCAGTCCCAGCTGGGTACCCATTCGCAATTAATGTCATACTTTCCGTGAATATGAGTAGATAATATAACTGCAGGATCAAAAGTGGCATCTGTTCTTTCGTACATGTCCGAAAGAACGGACGCCATATATATATGTATAAAAGAGGATTGATTGTGTCTCTGATTAGTGAGCGCGTTCTGTGGTGCAGGTAAAGAAACCTAGCGACATTAAATGAAACTAGAGGAGGATGGCATTAAAGCAAACACTGGAGTAACTTGGTATTTAGTAAAAATGGTGACGTAATGGCACCGCTCGCGCTGTTTTCATTATTGTCATGTGCGACGTTATTTAGCACTCGCCTGCGCGACAAACCGCGGTGTCAATTCCTGCCCGGTGACAATTCTTGCTGTTTTCGCTTTTTGTATCCGCGGGAGTGCAGATTCAAATAAATTGAGTAAACTCGACTGCATGCCAACTGGCGCGTAAAATATTGTTTCCGAAATGTGGAAACAAGGCTGGCTCTCTAGTGACGTCGGACCCTTTCGTGAAATAATTTACATTAACTGTTAACTGGTACAACATCATTTCCTTCAAAGTTTACAGACGTTTCAAATACCTTTGAAATAATTATGGTTTATTGTGTTTCATCTGAGTCTAATCACTATTTTACACGTACCTGGACTACGCCACAAGTTGGTGTTAACACTCAGATGCTGAAATCCTTTTACAACATTTTGAACCTATTTTGACAGACTGGGAACAAAGAATAGATTACAATGGAGTGTCCACTGTTTTGAAATTTCCTAGCGTAGTAAAATTGTTCAAAATGTTCAAATGTTTGTAAGTCTTATGGGACTTAACTACGGGGTCATCAGTCCCTAAACTTACAAACTACTTATGAACTACTTACGAACTAGGACGGCACAAATGTCCATGCCCGAGAGGGGATTCGAACCCCCGACCGTAGTGGCCGTGCAGACCGTGACTGAAGCGCCTCAGTCCCCTCGGCCACCGCGGCCGGCACTAAAATTGTGTAAAGTGCGAAGTTGTGACAGCGGGTCACTAGCGGTTCCTGAATAGCTTTTGTCAATGTACGAGCATTGCCCACGAAAGGTTATGGCACATAATTTTAATCTAGCGTGGTGTTTCAGTAGTATACCTTCTCCAGTTTCGGGAAAAGGTTATTAAAAATACAATAAACAAAGAAAAGATGGTGATTTTAACGCTTCCGACGTTCTTCATAGCACCCGCTCTCCTGAGTACAACGCATTCAAAATTGCTACACCTATGTAAAACTGTCACGAAAGTCTTCCTTTGGACTGGTGTTCTTTTCACAAGTCACTTTGTCGTGACTGTCGGTTACGTCGTGAAAGCGTTAACCCTTCATGTGAATTTCTGAGCTCTGCCTTTTCACGGTACGTTCGCATCGACAATACCAGGACTTGTCATGCATGACATTTTTTTTTTTTTTTTTTTCGCGGAGAGAACTGGTCGCAATTTTCCGCCTCTCATCACGCTGTCGACGAGACGTTAAACCCTAATCTTTCTTCCTTTGTCCGTGTTTTGCATTTCAGTGAAATCGCGGCAGGCATGCACGTATCGTTAATTTTGTTGCGTATTCAAGCTATGCAGGACAAACCACGCACAAACGCCCCTCTCCTTCAAAACATTCAGAAGAATTTCTTGAATACTTCATTTAGGGACGATGCTACATTGCGATTTGTCTTCCTTCAACGCTGTCACACTACGGCCACAGTACCACTACGTAACACTGCCTGTTCACAAGTGATTGCTTGAAAACACTCATGTTATTTACAGTTGTTAGGTCTAGCTGCAACCGTTGTAACTTGGGTGAGATCGCTTTTTCGTTGGGAAAAAAAGGAGTCTCGAAACTTTTGGACAAACGGTGTATGTATAGAGCAATACAAAGAAAGTGCTCGAGACCAAATTAGACAACAGTGAATTATTAAATAACTCGGGTTTTTAAGAAAAAAATAATTAGGAATTTCGAACAGCCAAAACTTCTCTTCTGCAGAAAGGTTTTGCCATTGCGCATGTCGACCGCGGTGGCCGAGTGGACTGAGGCGCTCCAGTCACGGTCTGCACGGCCACTAAGGTCGGGGGTTCGAATCCTCCCTCGGGCATGGATATTTGTGCCGTCCTTAGTTGTAGGTAGTTCATAAGTAGTTTGTAAGTTTAGGGACTGATGATCCCGTAGTTAAGTCCCATAAGCTATACAACCATTTGAACATTTTTTTAACCATTGCGCATGCAACCATTGAGCTCGTCAGTGAAATTCGTTATAACTGTACAGTATTTCAGGTAAAAGACAATCAGTTTCGTACTCAATTCGTTTCTCCGGTTCACTTGGAGCTCTTGACATGTAATACTACTCCGAATCCTCACCTAAAACAACAAAGAGGGCCAAAATCCATAAACACCCAAATCTGGTGCACTTAGAGCCTTGGATTATCTTTAGACGATGTAGTTACAGAATAATTCTCTCGGAGCTACCACTAAATGGCTTGCAGTATTAAGACGTCGCAATCCCGCCTGATACAGAGTGTCGCAAGTTGTGAAACACGAGCAAACTGCTCAATTTTGTTCCAAGGCCAGGACTCCAGGAGTCGAACCCGGATCCCCTGCGTAGTAGGCAGTCACTACCTACTCTGCCATCATGGCTGATAAAACGATGAGTCGGAAATTAAATTAGTGTTGGAGAGGAGGATTTATTCAGGTAATCCGTGCAGTAGCATTATCCAAGACGTCAGATGGCTCAGTGGACATAGCGAAACAGGTTCGAATCACCAACTTGACACAAATTTAATTCAAAGTTTCAACTTATTATCTTAAATATTTGAATAATTAGCACACCTGCGGATCAGTCAAGTCTCTTCCTTTAGAACAGAGATTTCGAATTATAACCTAACTGCCGGCCTTGTGCACGAAGTACGTCTCTCAAGCGTCACAAATCCACATATTTGTCACGTGCTCAGCACCTACACCTACTTCAAAAGCCACTGTAGAGCGCCTGCTGTTGGATACATATTAGAAATACTCATATAATCGAGTTTATGTGCTACTAGCTGTAAACCCGGCTTTGTCTGGGTTTTTATTTATCCTACAGTCTCTTAGTCCACATTCCCTCCCCCCCCCCCCACTCTCTGCATCCATCTCTTTTTCTTCCATCTCTCTGTTCGTTTCCACCTTTCGCTCTCTCGGCAATGTTTTCTGCAAGGTAGCCTCTGTCATGCACCATACAAACATTTATGTACCCAGTGGATCTTCCTCTTGGTTTGAGGTCATGTGTGCAAAAATTCATAAAGATGAGAGCAAAACTATGCATTTTGTAAAATTCCGTATGTTAAGTGCCCTCCACCATGCACCGAACGAAATTTATACAGACAGTGACATTCCATTGTTTTTAAGGTAGTGTGTACAAAATTTCATCAATATCGGAACAAAACTATAGATTTCTATGCAATACAAACGTAGGGGTACATTGAAAAACGCACTTTGTTGTTCTCAAACACTCCAGTTTCATTTCATACAACCCTTGCTCTGAGAATAACGAAAAAAAAGAAGGATCTGTAAGATCTGTCGAGCCGTTCTCAAGTTATGGCGCCACCAAGATATTTAGGTATCCATTTTTATGTTGAAAAGTACCCTCCCCATGCACCGTATGAAACGAAAGGTAGACGGTGACCTACCTCTCGTTTTGAAGGTCAAGCGTGTTAAATTTCGTGAAAATCGGAATGAAACTGTAAATTTCGTGCGTCTGTAGGAGAAGTATGCTCCGCCATGCACCTATCACAAAATATTTTCTTAGCTGACGTTTTCTACCTATAAACTACATTCCTGCCAAATTTCGAGATATTGCGTTTAGTCAGTGAGTGAGTGAGTGTCCTTTCGCTTTTATATAGATAGAGATTAAGAAAACAGATTGCTTTATTTTGGATGCAAGAGAATTAAGGGAGAATTCCAGACAAAAATAAATAGTAACATGCAAATCTGTAATGCTAACTTTATCTGATACAAGGTCATGCCTGATGCGACAGTTTTACGGGATCTATAGCGAAACTGTTGTGAGCGGTAGACTTATTTTCGTTTCATCATTTTCTGGTGGTGGGGAGGGGGTCAATTACAGAACGCTTCATAAACGTTCGAAATTACATGCAAACTTTGTTGCAGGTCTCTAACTATTCCCATTTTCCAATAATTGACGCGTAAATCTGAGTATTCTCCTGCGGTGGCCTCTCATTATTTGCCGCGGTGAAGTAGCCGAGCGGTCTAAAGCGCTTCGCTGCGGAGCTCGCGGTTGCTCGTCGTCGGCGGTTCGAGTCCTCCCTGGAGCATGTGTGTGTGTGTGTGTGTGTTGTCCTTTAGGTTAGTTTAACTTAGTTTAAGTAATTTGCAACCTACGGACTGATGACCACGCAGTTTGGTCCGATAGATTTACAAACATTTGAACATTTTCTCATTATTTATGACGTCATATCTCTTCAGCTACGTATCGTGCTCTTTTGTTTTTGGGTCAGAAACCTTCGAGGGCGTTCGGTGAACAGTTCACCAAAGTTTCATTGCAATCGAATAAATGGTTTATGCATACTTAGAGGACATAAAAACATTATATATATATAATTTGCGTACCGGGCGACGGAAAAATTACAGTCTAAATACAGGGCTATTCAAAAAGAAGGAACACATTTCAAAAATTTATATATTTGAAACTGCAAAAGATAGAACCATAATGCCCATGTTACTTGACAGACAACGGTGTAAAGTTTGTACATGAAACAGATTGCCTGAAGACTTATGTCTCCTGTGACTGTGACAGGACGAACCAATCAAAAACGGTTCAAAAATGGTATTTCCCCAACATAAAGAGGGTTCAGATGGCTTCATCTTCATGCAAGATGGTTCTCTGCCTCATTTCTGTACCAAAACCCAATGTTAGCTGCGTAACACCATTCCAGGGTGTTTGATTGGATGAGGAGCAGCAGAAGATCAACTTCATCAACCATGGCCTCCCACGTTTCAGGACCTCACACTAGTGACTTATTTGTGGGGTTACGTAAAGGACAGTGTTTCTAATCCCACTGCTGCCTGACACCTTTGAAAGTCTGCTACATCAAATTGTTCAGGCTGTAAATTTAATAACGAGAAATCAGCTGCTGTATGCGTAGCAAGAAATAAGCTACTGTTTTAATATTTGCCATGTAACACATGGTGTTCACACTGAATTTATAAAAATTTAACGTTTTCTCTTTCCAGGAACGTTGAAATTGTGTGTCAATCTTTCATAAGTTAAAAGCAAAAAATCTTTTCCTTCATTTTGAATAGGCCTGAATTTCTGAAGTACTCTAACCTCTCTTACTGTCACAGTTGCCAAGCGAAATATATGAAGACGGCTGAAAATTCTTCTGTATATTTATTCAATGGTGATTTATGTGAACTACAGCTTCCTTTTACTATTATTACTTTCTTCAAGCATTTCCATCCAAGTTATCTAAGCATTTATTTTATACTTTCGTACAGGCTGTTCTGTTGTATTCCTAACAACGCGCCTCCGAATTAGTACGATGTCTTTTGTCCCAATCAATGAATACTCAGAGCAATGAAACAACAGAACTAGTCGCTCTAGTGTCTTCAAGCAATTAGCTTTATAAATTGACTGCTTCAACACTTCTTTGTGTCTTCCCTAAATACTCACACAATGTGACGTATTCGAGATATTCAGCAATAATATTACAATTTGACACTAACTCGTTCTACCCACAATTATCAAATGCCATATAAATAACCAAACCGGACTTCCAGAATGCTAGTGTTCGCTGCTTGACAGAGTCGCGTAACGCTGTACAGTGATATTAAATGGAACGAGCATATATCGTGGGGAAGGCAAATGGTCGACTTTGCTTTATTGGGAGAATTTTGGAAAGACGTGATACGTCCGCAAAGAAGACCGCATATAAAACGCGTGTACGACCCCGTCTTGAATATTGCTCAAGTGTTTGGGATTCCCGCCAGATTGGTTTAAGGGAGGACATAGAAGCAGTTCAGAGTCGGGTGGCGAGGTTTCTAACAGAGATTCGATCAATACAGTGTTACCGAAATGCTTCGGGAACTCAACTGGGAGTCGCTGGAGGAAAGGCGACGTGCTTTTCGAGAAGCAATGTTGAAGAAAATTAGAGGGCCGGAATTTGAGGCGGACTGCAGAACGATTCTACTGCAGCCAACCTATATTTCGCGTCAAGACCACAAGGTTAGGTTAGAGAGACTAGGGCTCGTGCGAATGCATACAAGTACTCGTATTTCCCGTGTTCTGTATGGGAATGAACACGACAGCAAGTAACTAGTAGTGGTACTGAGTACCCTCCGCCACGCACCTTTGGGTGGATTGCGGAGTATGTATGTAGGTGAAGATTTATATCTTAAACATCACTGTTGCTAGACGAAAACTGAGGCAAAGAGAGCAGTTGTATTGGAAATTTCGTATCAGGTTAATAACTTTAAGGCTAGGGAGAAAGACCGCAAATTCTGTAATCCACATCGTTTGCTCAGCACGTGCGCGACAAATATGAATCACAGGCAAGTCGGCGGCGTGCGCCTGCAGCTAGGCAACCGACAACGCAAACATGTGGGTGCGGTCGCTGTGTAACCAGAGGCGAAAGGTAAACAAGCTGTTAGCTTTGAGGGCCCGGTAGCGTAAAGTCAAACTTTTTCCTCCCCACCCGTCCGGCTGACTTCAGCTTCCTGTGTGGAGACACTGCTATTCACTACCGCTGCAACGCTCTAAAATAAAATTAGTTGCAATAAGCTAAAATCTTTGTCGGAAGGCTGCTTGGTTACATTTCGTTCTCGAGTAGGACCGGGAATTATGCCGCATATAGACAAAACTAGCTTAAATCCCGCTGCTTCGCACGCGTAAACTGAATGGTATGCATGGTTGTTTCTACTTCTAAATATAAATTTTCATAGATTTAGCTTTAAAAACCAAAAATCTAAATCCGAAGTTTTGTATTTCTTGCTTCAAAATTGCCTTCATAGCACCGTATTTTCAAAAAACCGTTCATCCCATATTTCACCCCCTTAGCGATAGGAATATCGAAAAATCGCTCATACCTACAGTGTAAGATAAACAACGTCTACAAATTTCAAGTTTCTATCGTCTGTAGAGTCAAGTTTCTGCGCCGTTTGCTGTCTTTTAGCAACGGATCGAGAACGCGAAATTTCTTTCTTACGCTTTGGCATCTTGCTTGGTAGTTTTACTTTCCACACTGAAATATGCAGTTATTTTTCTTGTTGCAGAAATCAACTGACGAATGTGCATCACGTTTCGCTGTATGTAACCTCTTTGCTATTATAGTGTCAAAAGTCATCGCTGGTCGTCAGTCCGAATTTTATATAAGCTGTTGACTTTCAACCAATGAATCTTCCACCCTCTTATAGCTATCGACACGGAACTGCTATCGTGAACCACGGAAGACTTTGTACTACAATAACATAGATCGTTCGTCTCCACTGTGTACTCTTTGCTGAAGAGCAAAATATTGTCACCCACATGTAGAGTCTTATGTAAGTCGTTAACTTTCAACTCCCATATCTTACACCGCCCTATCGTTATCAACCCTCTACCACCAAAGTGCACACTGGGAGACATACCTACTACCACATACAAAAACAATTCGTTTTCAATGTGTAGTTTTGGCTGCAAAGTGAAACATAGGCACAAACACCTCACATATATATATATATATATATATATATATATATATATATATATATAGATATATATATATATATATATATATATATATATTCAGAAGATTCCAAGAGCGAACCTCATCTAGAAAAAAAAATTGTTTCCAGACGCCGCGAAATGGTTTGATCATTTTGTTAGTTTTGTACATCCACTCCTGTGTCGACCAAAGAGAAAGCGAGAAGTACAAACACTACACGCCTTATCAGACAGGCAACTCTATTTTTTCTCCTATTCTCCATTAGAATATGTTTCAGAATCAACAACCAAGAGGTTCGCGATCATGGGATATCTGTATACGCAAAGTTCATTGGCCTCAGTTCTTGTCATTCAGAGTACCAGTACTTTGTCTCATCTTTTTCCTAACAAAGGAAACGTATCCCTAATTTTTTTAACTATCCGGCGGTGGTTCTACGATTCGGCAGATGGTAGAGGAAGACACTTACGGAAAAGTGACACGGGAATTAACTTCAAGAGTAACAAGGAAGACGTTATAACTTGTGTTCATTTATGAAAAGGTTCCAACAGTTGCTACTTGTGAGGCGAAAACAGGATGTATAGACTAGTTTGCTAACGCATACTGTTGCCCTAAGTTTTTATGAGATGCCAGTCACACCACTTATCGAACGCCGTATAAAACTATTCCAGATATCTTTAACGCCGCAAGCAATTCAGAAACATATTACATAGAACCCGAATTTCAACTAATTCAATATACCATGTGCAGCTGATGTGTCTTATAGTTTTCGACTTCCAAAATTATTGTAATTAAGTCTCTGTGGATATCCGAGTACTACACTGGTCAAAACAAGTAGGCGATCAGTCAAGCCCGGACACACAGGCATATTAGGTAGACCCTTGCTTAAAATGTCGGGAGATATACAACGTTGTGAGTGGAGTGTGCGTCGGTTGTGTGGCCGAGCGCTCTAAGGTGCCTTGTTGCGGAGCGCGCGTTTGCTCGGTTCGAGTCCTCTCTCTCTCTCTCTCTCTCTCTCTCTCTCTCTCTCTCTCTCTCTCTCTCTCTCTCTCTCTGCCTTGTGTGTGTGTGTGTGTGTGTGCGTGTTTTCCTTAGTATAATTTAGTTTATCAAGAAGAGGAGGCCTACTCGTCATCGCCGAAGTCGTCCAAATTTATGGTACAGGTAGGGCGTGGTGAGATATGAAAATGTACCAAGTGGGAACTCCACATGGCTAAGCGTTTAGGAAATGAAAGGAATTTTGATACGGATCTATCACCATATGCACCTTATCAACTGCCCCTGGAGTCTGTTTAAAAAGCGGTGTTTGGCTCAGAGGTAAGAGATGGGATTTTTGTTGAAAGGTTCGCGGGTTCGATTCCGCCTGGTGACAAATATTTTTTTGCTCCTTGGCAATGCATAAACTACTGACTTCACAATTAACCGCAACATCATATATGTTATTTTGTATTGATATGTGTACAACATCAGCATGGGACGTCATTATTTAAAACAAGCATATTATGCCGCAAACTTTGGGTTGTGAACGGTCCATAAGGCGAGAAAAAAAGAACAAATCACTTTCCGAGAAGCTTGCATCAAACTACATTCCATTATACATCAGCAGCTGTCCTCGCAAGTATTCAGCGACATGCTGCTTTGCGCGTGGTTCGCTGCTGGATTGTGCGATGAAAGAAGCTGTTTTCATAATGTCAATCAAGTTTGTTTTTCTATGGAGACATTAAAAACCATGTAACTGCAAAAGGACGACGTTCATAACGTGCGCAAGATGCGATCAAAATTATTGCTTCCCCTGTTTCTTCGATGAATATCACCCCGTTGCATGTAACTGATCAATTGCAAAAGAATGGAAGTATCGATTTACATACACGATGTCCCCAAGTACGAGGTAAGTACAGTCCCTTTTTAAATGTTTGTAGTTCCGAATTTCATCCAATGCCCTTTCTTTTTTTTTTTTTTTCTTATATGAATCAATAACATAACATATATGATGTTGCGGTTAATTGTGACATCAGTCTACATCAATACTCTGTAAACTACTGTGAAGTGTATGGCAGAGGGTACGTCCCACTGTAACAGTTATTAGGGTCTTTTCGCAATCCATTCACGTATTGAGCGAGGGAAGAATGATTGTTTAAATGCTTCCGTGCGTACTGTAATTAATCTAATCATGTCCTCACGATCCCTACGGGAACAATATGTAGGTGTACGCATTGCCAAGGAGCAGAAAACAATTTGGCGCCGGGTGGAGTTGAACCCGCGACCTTCTCAATACGATTCCGATCTTTTACCGCTGAGCCAAACACCGCTTCCTAAACACGCCCTCACAGGGACAGCTGATTTGATGCATATGACAATAGATCCGTATCAAACTTCCTTTTATTTCCTAAACGCTTGGCCATCTGGAGTTCCCATTTGGGGCACTTTCGTGTCTCACCACGCCCTACATGTATCATAAATTTGAATTTTGCCGGTAAGACTCACCGATACCAGAAGCCCCTCTGGATGAAACGTCGGGAGCAGAAATGTTTCTTTGACCACGAGCAGCCACCCGGAAGATTCAAGAGCAACTATTTCAGCCGATCGTGAAAACCTTCCCTGCATGATTTTCACTATTTTTCACTTTGTACAACTTATAGAATACTAAAACAAGTTTTAAATTAAAATATCGTGCATCTAAGTGTTAAAATTTGTTTTTAAATGGAGTGGATAACTAAAAGCCAGGAAGTACTGGGCTCTTCTACCGTCAAAGCATTGAGGTGAGCCGTGGCGGAGCGGCCGAGCGCATTTACGCGCTATGCTACGATGCGCGAGGCCGTTCCTCGTCGGGGGTTCGAATTCCCCCTCGGACGTTGATGTTTGTGCCGTCTTTAGTACCGTATAAGGTAGTTCATAAGTAGTTTTTAAGTTTGGGAACTGGTGACCCCGTAGTTAAGTCCCATAAGGTCTACAAACATTTTTGAACATTGAGGTGAGATTCCCGTGCTATTGAATATTAAATGGACATTGAGTTGCATGTTGTAAATTACAGTTGTGAAATCACTCCAATTCCGCTGATTACAACGCCATCTGTGGCAAAACGGAAAAATGTTTCAGACGAAACTATGTAGTTATTGCTGTATCATAATTATCTTCGATAAAAACCGGGGGGAGGGGGGGTGGCCCCCACTAAAGATTTCAAAGTTGCCACCCTGCCACCCAAGCACGAGGTTGCCTTTGGAGGGGGCGGCGAATGTAGTAGCACTGGATGCCCAAAATGTTCAAATGTTTGTTAAGCTTAAGGGACATAACTACGGGGTCCTCAGTCCCTAAACTACTTACGAACTACCGTATACTAAAATGCGGGAACAGTATTTTAAGTGCAGGTTATGGGTGGATCGTGCTAATTTTGATCAATCTGTATGACAATTGCATTTTAATCTTGAAGGAAATGGACTGTACTGATCCTTCCCTCAGTAGTGTAATTCAAATGTTCAAATGTTTGTTAAGCTTAAGGGACATAACTGCGGGGCCTTCAGTCCCTAAACTTACAAACTACTCATGATCCAATTTAAACTAAAGACAGCCCGAGGGGTGATTCGAACCTTCGACGGGGAACGGTCTGGGGCAAACGAGCATAGCGCCTCAATGCGCCGGGCACTCCGCCGCGTCGAGTACATCTACATGGGATACTTTGCAAATCACATTTAAGTGCCTCGCAGAGGGTTCATCGAACCACCATTATACTATTTATCTCCCATTCCATTTTCGAATAGCGCGCGGGAAGAAAGAACACCTGAATCTCTCCGTTCGAGCTCTGATTTCTCGTATTTTATCCTGATGATCATTTCTACCTATGTAAGTGGGAGTCAACAATATATTTTCACATTCCGAGGAGAATGTTGGCGATTGGAGTTTCGTAAGTAGTGTAATTGTCTCAAAAAGCAGGCAAAAGGTATTACGTGGGAAATTTAAATTTTGTAGTAGTATTAACAGTAACAGTTAAAATTATTTCACGGTTTCATGGACAGTGTAGCGGCCGTATTTGTGGGTGGCACTGGTAATGAGAATAGCGACTAACTATGAGTTTGGAACGAGTAGAGTTTCCTTCAGTAAGGGATACTTACCAATACACATCTTTTCGTTACTGTCCCATCTCTACTAAAAAAAAACCGGACGAACGATGGGTCCTGAAGGTAGCACAGGAATATTAAAGCAGATGAAATCTGACATAATAGGTTTCCTAAAGGATTATCAGAAACAATGGTTGGTGAATAAAAGTCCTACATATTCGTCAGTAGTATATGTATTTTAGGAGAGAGAACAAAAAAAGGAGGGAAAGATTGTAATTCGATTCGCCAGGCCTGAATGAGCGCCAACGAGGCGTACTGCGGTCGGAAAACACAATACAGGACCAATCTCGCTCGGGGGCTCCAGTTATTTTGTTACTTTTTCCCTCTTTTCATACACACGACGTGGAGAAAAAAAAAGTAGAGAGAAGCGCGGGGCGGGAGGAAAACTGGGCAGGAACTGCAGCGGATGCGAGAGCTGAATCGCGTTCCATTGGGCCGTGGGCCGGGCGCACTCTTATCTGGCGACGTGCACTGCTCGAACCATTTCATCCGCTGCTCCGAGGAGCGCCGGCCCGGGTACAAAGCAGAGACGCACGCACGGTCGCCCGGAAATCTCGGCGGGTTCTCGCGGCTCCGCCCTCCTGCTGTGTTTCGCGAGCAACAATTGAGCGGGGAGACAGGGCAGCCCGGGCCCTTCTGCAGGGCAGGAGAACCACTCGGGCCCGGTCGTCGAACAACGGATACCACTGCCAGGAGATTCGCCGACTGGTGTAGCCGTGCTACCAGTGACGCCAACTTAGCCTTTATCAAAAATGAGATAAATCGCAATTTGCGATGTTATGGCATCACTGTATGAGGTTTGTCCGGCCGGGTGCTCTTGGGGTAAAGTGCTCGACTGGAAACCGAAGGGTCGCGGGTTCAAAACGCGGTCGGACCGCGGATTTTTTTCAGTCTGCACTTTAATCCATCCTTCACCTCTCAACGATGTGAGGAGTCGCCAGAAACGACACGTGGTTCAGATTCCACGTTAAGCTGTAGGTCCCCTTTCCCCGGTTGTATAACTGGGGTAGGCTAGGGACAAGCAAGTCGCCGAAGTGGCGTCCAATTGAAAGACTTGCACCAGGCCAATGACCCACACGAAATTATTATTATGTATGAGGTTTAGATGGAATACCAAAGTGTGGCGAATAAAAATTTGTGCCCTGCCGGGATTCGAACCCGGGATCTCCTGTCTACTACGCAGACGCGTTGACCACTCCGCCACCGATAACACAGTGATCAGCCCGCCTGCAGAGGACTCTTCCCTGCACGTTGTAACGATACACTTAATTTTTTTTTTGTTTATCTTTGATCAGCAATGCTTATCGCCTCCGGTTCCCCCTGACTCGCAATGCAACTAATTTAATTTCGTTCGTCATTTTTTACTTAAAAACAAGCGAGAAGACGGAACCGTGATAGTAGTTTTTTACTCACTCTCTTGTCTATGTTCGTTCTGTACGGATGTCTTCCATTGATGTATCTATTCAATGTCAGGTATTGTGATGCAAGTTGTTGTAAAAATATATTTCTTAAATTTAAAATCATCCCCTGTCTTTGGCTTTTATTTAAAAGAATCCCTTTACGTCAAATACTTATTTCCTATTGTTTTCAGCTCCTTCGCCTCCGTAATAGTTTAATGTTCAGACGTCATTACAATCGCTTCGCATTGTCTGCAAAATTTCAATCAATCATCCTTATACAATACTTTGCTTGAATTTAGGACCTGCAGTCATTTCTTTTGTAATTTCACGAAGTCCAAATGTTCAAATGTTTGTTAAACTTATGGGACTTAACTAATGGATCATAAGTCCCTAAACTTACAAACTACTTATCAACTACCTTATACTAATATCCATGCCCGAGGGGGGATTCGAACCCCCGACGGTAGTGGCCGTGCAGACCGTGACTGGAGCGCCTCAGTCCCCTCGGCCACCGCGGCCGGCTCACGAAGTCCGATCATTTTTTTAAAATTATTTTATCATTACCAGTAACTTCATGATCCACCCACGGTCACACAACAATGAAAAGCTAAGTGAATAGTCTGAACATTGATCTCCTACGGAATGTATCTCGAACATTCACTTATTAAATAAGACATAAAAGTTATCATTTCCAGCTTCTACAATACGAAGTGCAGGATCCAGCTAGATGCTTTCCGTAAGTTTTATAACGTGCTGATGCTTGTATGGTGCCCAACTATAATATGAAATCCGCGGTTTATTTGCTTTAATGTTCATTTTGTGTTGAACTTTAACTTATTTCAAATTCAAACATTCGGTACCATCAATTCTTTGTCCAAAAATATAATCGCGGAACCTACTTTTAACAATTATGGCATCATACGAAGCAAGGGCAACGTTATAACGTCTCCCGCCACACACAAACCTCCATTCGCCACGCTGTCTCTTTCGTCACAGTTTGGTATTCCACCTAAACCTCATACAGTGATGCCATAACATCGCAAATTGCGATTTATTTCATTCATTTGAACGCTGTAATTCGTGAAAAATATATATAAATTTATCAAAAATCTCTGGGTGTCGGCACTATTCACAAGACTACGGGACCTAAGGCCATTTATAACAGTCTTTTAGACTACTGCAAAAATAGGGCAGTTGAATGGCGCAAGGACTCTCAAAAAGTAGTAAAGCAAATCACCAAAGGGAGCCCCCAGGGATCGATCTGTGGACCCGTCTTATGGGACATAACCTTTGAACCACTCCTTAACCTACTGAGGCAACAGGAGTTGGTCAAAGGCACTGTAGCGTATGCAGATGACCTACTTATTTTGGTTACAGCTGACTCGAGAACGCAATTACAACACAAGGCAACACATGTCCTGACAACTAAAGGTCATTGGTGCACACAGGGCAAATTACAGATGGCAGCACTTAAGACAGTCTACACATTACGAAAAGAAACCCTAATCAGAGACCCCATAATAAAACGCAACAACATCAAAATACGCAGACAACACAATACACGTTATCTTGGTGTCCAATTGGACGAACGCTTGACCTTTAATGTACATATACGACTGACGACCGACAGGGCCACCAAGATGACACAAAAACTTGTCAGGCTAAACACCACAACGTCCAGACTACCTACATGAACACCACGTAATACCACATAGCCCTCTTCGAGTCAGTAATCTGTTTCGCGGCCCGTTCATGGGCACAGCGTCTGGCACTACAGACTAACATTGTCACAGTTAGGAAAGGCCAAATAAGTGTCCTATTAAGACTAACTGGAGCCTTCAACACTACCTCGGACGAAGCACTCTGCGTGGTACTGGGGATACCACCAATAGACCTTACCATACGACTAAGAGCTGCTATGTATTGGCTGAAGGCGGGGAAATACGACAAGGTCCACGAACTTGTTGGACAAGAGATAACAGAACGGAGGCAACTAATTAAATGGAGAATGGACACATGACAAAGGGAATGGGAAAACTGCGAGAAAGGAAGACGTGTCTATGACTTTTTCCCGAATATAAGGGAACGTCTTCGAATGGGTCATACCAATCCCAGCCGGGGTATGATCCACTTCCTAACGGGATACGGCCCCTACCCCACACACCTCACACGTGTTGGTCTCAGTGACAATCCATGCTGTACGTGTGGAGAAATTGGGACCCCAGAACACACTGTCATACACTGTCAGCTCTACAAAACACACACTCACACTATGTTTGACACGACTGAAGACCTGAACGAACTAATACGAGATAAGAACGGATGGTACATAATGAACAGGCTGACGGACGAAGTCTCACTACGATAAAAAGACGAGTACACAGAACGTAAGGCGTAATGGAACACGAAACACCCACAACAGAAGGCAAAACACTTATGATGAATCTGACACTGAAAGCACAAACAGTGCAAATTACACCACAGATGACAGCCCCGACAGAGAGGACGATATAAACACATGCGAAATGTAACTTGCAGATATAGCTCATCATAGTCTCCAAATGAGAAAACTCCGGGATGGCAGGGCTCGAAGTAAATTCCGAGGCCTCCCACCCTGGACTTTCCACTCTTATTCTTCATACTATCACTTAAACCAATCATTCCTATCTTCTATTATTCTCTTCTTAAAATAGTTTGTGTTTTTAAGTTGCCTTTCCATTTTCCTTATGATACGTTTTTATGTTTTTCTTTGTTTTTTTATCTCATTACTGTAAATGTATGGAAAA
Source organism: Locusta migratoria (assembly GCA_026315105.1). Taxonomy (NCBI): domain Eukaryota; kingdom Metazoa; phylum Arthropoda; class Insecta; order Orthoptera; family Acrididae; genus Locusta; species Locusta migratoria. The sequence continues at coordinate 129,271,046 of CM048750.1, read as the reverse complement.
TAATGTATCACAGTCGCATAAATATATCACATAGTTTCTGTAATCACGACCAGGTATATATCCAAAGGCAGCTGGTCCGCAACAAGGGTAAATAAATAAATTTTTCAAAAAATGTGCACATATTTGTTAAGCTTAAGGGACTTAACTGCGGAGACATCAGTCCATAAACTTGCAAACTACTTATGAACTAGCTTATACTAGACGACACAAACCTCCATGTCCGAGGGGGGATTCGAACCCCCAACGGGGAACGGCCCCGCGTATCGTAGCATGGCGCGTCAATGCGCTTGGTCGCTCCGCCGCGGCTTAGCATTTTTTGCGGCTAAATCAAGCTTATTTAGAGTAGCATTGAGCCATACAATATCACAAAATGCAGAAGTCGAAATATAGCTTAACTAACACACACTCCCATGCCTTAGGGAGGACTCAAACCTCCGACGGCGCCTCAGTGCGCACAGCTATTCCGACGCTGAGGTTATAAAGAAGCACAACAAAGCTTACGTTGGCAGCAACGATCTGAAAATGGCATGCATGTCTTCTCCTTGAGTCAGAGTAACTGCCGCGCATGATCGGAACTGCGATCGTAGCGCTGCCGCGGATAGAAATAGAAACGGAACTTACTTTGCGTTCGACGCTAGTATGTTCACTGGAAGAATACATACACTGCGTTCACCGAAACGACAGACCGACTGCAAACATATCGAGGCGCGTGACCAGGGGTGGGCAAAACGGGGGTGCTTGCTCACTGTCGCCTCCTCGCTTCAGTTGCATTGCCATTGTGTGTTGCATGGCGGTGATATTAAATGCTCACTGTAAAATTCATCTTGCAGGATCAGTTTCTGAATAGTGAAGGAAGTATTTGTGTTTGTAATCACATTTAGCATGCATAGTTCCTGCGTCTCTTTCTCTTTCTTTAGTATCATGCCTCATTTTGACTCCACCTAAGAAGCGGTCATAGAAGAAGTTAAAGGTTTTCAGAGAAACTGTAGTTCTTACTGTGTATAAAACGGAGCTATGGTGTCCCGAACAATGACCGATACTGTTGTAAAAACATATGCATCTTCCGGCATTGGATATTCCTCAGTGTATCGGATGGCAAATCAGTACTAAGCCACATACTCCTTGAAGTATGCCAATAAATAAATAATCAAGATAGAAGTTTCTTGAAAGTAATGACATTGAAATTAATGTGATGCGAAGTACATAAACGTTTCTCTTGTATCGAATTGCCAAAAATTGTCGAAGTGCTTCTTGCCATAAACGAATTTGGGGATTTGCGTAAATTTTAGAAGCCCCCATTTTATAAATTTAAAAAAATCAATTTTCAATATGTCCGATTCCTGATATCACTGCTATGCAACAAAACACACAGCGACCTTACATCTGAAACAGATGAGGCGACACTGAGCGAGCGATCGCTTTTTGTTCAACCCTCGTCACGCTCATCGCTGTGTTTACAGTCCGTCTTTCGTTTCGCTGAACGGACTATAAGAGCAGTTGACTAAAAAAAAGAGAGAAAAATGTAATCTATATTTACAACAGATGCAGCATCACATAGCGAAGGCTGTTCTTTCGGGCATGTCCGAAACAACATACGACCCACAATTCCTTACCTTTTTAATAATGTTGTTGTTTGGATGTTTTAGGGGGACAGAACTACGGAGGTCATCAGTCCCCCATTTTTAATAATACTTCTCTATCGTTTCATTATCAAATAGCGCGTTTTCTATGTTCTCCGTCAGTGACACATGATGAAGATCCCACACTGCGCAATAACACTCCAAAACAGACATTTTTTTATTGAACTGTTGCTGCTTCTTCTGTGTGTCCTTTACAGTTTAAGTTGTTTGTAATTCTCAGGTATTTAGTTGAGAATGCGGCCGTTAGATTTAACTGATTTATCGTGTGAATGTAGTTCAACGGATTTCTTTTCGAGCTCATATGTATGACTTCATATTTTTCATTATATAGAGTCAATTCCCAATCTCTTCACCATGCAGATATCTAAATCGTTTTGCAGCTGCTCTTTATCTTCTGTTGATTTTACCAGCCGATAAATAATAGCATCATCTGTGAAGAGTCAAAGAGAGCTGCTCAGATTCCATAATGTTCGAATTCAGTAGTAATAGTGAGCTTCTTGATGCAATCACATCCTTCAAATATCTAGGCGTAACACTGCAGAGCGATATGAAATGGAACGAACGTGTAAGGACAGTTGTGAGCAAGGCGGACAGCCGACTTCGGTTTATTGGGAGAATTTTGGGAAGATGTACTTCACCTTTAAAGGAGACCGCGTATAGAACGCTTGTACGACCACGTCTTGAGTATTGCTGAAGTGTTTGGGACCCGCAGCAGATCAGTTTAAAGGAAAACATTGAAGCAGTTCAGAGGCTAGCAGCTAGGTATGTTGCTGGTAGGTTCGACCAATGTGCGAGTGTCACGGCAACGCTCCGGGAACTCAATTGGGGATCTATGGAGGAAAGACGACGTTCTTTTCGAGAATTTCTGTTGAGGCAATTTGGAAGGCCGTAATTTGAAACGGTGTAGTACGATCTTGCTGCCGCCGACTTACATTTCGCTTAGTGATCACAAAGACAAGATAAGAGAAATTAGGGCTCGTACGGAGGCATATAGGCATTCTTTTTTTCCTCGTTCTATTTGGGAATGGACTAGGAAAGGAAATGCCTAGTAGTGGTACAGTGTACCCTCCGCCACGCACCTTACGGTGGATTGCGGAGTATGTATGTACACGTAGACGATCTCCTATCTCCTGAATCTTTTATAAAGACAAAGGCCGCGGCGAAGTGGCCGAGTGGATGGAGGCGCTATGCTACAATGCGCGAGGCCGCTCCCCGTCGGGTGTTCGAATCGCCCCCTTGGGCATGGATGTTTGTACTGTCTTGAGTATAAGTTCATAAGTGGTTTGTAAGTTTAGGGGCCGATGACCCCGCAGTTAAGTCCCATAAGCTTGACAAACTTTTGATCATTTATAATGACACGGAACTCTAGGGACCACACAATAATTCCCTGGAAAACGGCAGATGTGACTACCGTGTTAATGTATGACTTTCCGTCAATTACAACTTACTATGTCCTTTCTGACAGGAAAAGCTTCCCGTAAATCTATAAATATGGAATCTATTTGACATTCTTTGCCGACAGCACTTCTCAATTCATGTGAGTAAAGAGCTACCTATGTTTGAAAATCGAAAATGAAAACTGAAAATAGTTCTTAAACCTACTGTAGTCGCAATGGACGACATCTACTTCCATACTTCTTAGGGTAAATTTCTTGAATGGGTAACAACGCAACACTAATATGTGATACAATAAATCTGGAATATGCTGTTCATCTGACGTTTTCAACATATGTTTAGGAAAACGTAGACCTGGGACAACACAACAAGCTGTCTCCTTTTTCATTATATTCCCCCCCTCTCCCTCTCTTCCCGTCCCCCTCTCAGTTTTCATAAACCAGATTATGGTAGGAAAAGCAGTGGGCGGAGCAGCTATGAGGCAAGTAGTAAGAAACACGCGAATACCGCGCAGAGCGGGTCCACATTCGCGATCTGTTGCAAGTTCTGAAATACCGAATGTCTGCTTCAGTTTCCATCCCCTGTTGAAGTATCAGTGCTTCCTGTAAACAGTCAATTGCTCGCAGACCAAACAGTGCGAGCCAAAAGAGTGCTCCATTTTTATCTTTAGTTGCTGTGTTTACGCCGTATGCTAGATAACATTACGAGTATCTGTTTCCAGTGGAAGGGAGCCAAGCTAGTTAACTTGCTCGGAAATACTCGACACAATCCGTGGTGCGGTGCCAGAGTACCAGAGAGGATCGCACAGAGCTGTCGCCGCCGCTGGAACAGGAAGCAATTGGACGGCCGTGTCGCTGCTTCTGGCCACTGCCCAGCGGCTGTTGTCGACGACAGTTGTCTCTTGAGGCTGGGAGAAAAATTTACTGATCGTATATCGTCAACTTCAACTCATGCAATTGCAGTTCATTTGCTAAACCAGTGAGTATCACCTTTGTTTATGTCCGCTATCTGTCCCTTACTTACGCTATGTAATTGCACCTGAGATCCGTCTTTGAAACGCATAAAAGCAGCTTAAACGTTAGCTGGTGCACGTTTCATTTCACTAGGAGCACAGGAAAAATGAAAGAAAAAGTATGGGCATGCTCAGACGGTCGGCAATTCAAAAAACCGACAAAAATTACAACAAAACTGTTCTAATGTTCATATGTTAAACCGTTTGGACCCAACTGCTATGATCATCAGTCCCTAGATTTACAAACTACTTTAACTTACAACAGTTACCGTACAACACACACACACACACACACACACACACACACATCCCCCCCCCCCCTTCAGTCCATAACATGACGCTTTAGCAGTGACACGTGAAGAGATCTGACAAATTATATCTACATCTACATACATAATCCATAGTCCACCGAAAGGGCGTGGCGGAGGGTACACTGTACCACCACTACACATTTCCTTTCCTATTCCACTCCCAAATAGAATGACGGAAAAAAGAATGTCTTTATACCTCCGTACAAGCCCTAATTTCTCTTATCTTGTAATCATTACGCGAAATGTAGGTGGCAGGAAGATCGTACTACAGTCACCTTCAAATTCCGGTCCTTTAATTTTTCTCAAGAGAAATTCACGAAAAGATCGTCTTTCTCCAGCGATCCCCAACAGAGTTCCCGGAGCATTTCTGTGACACTCGCATTAGACGAACCTACCAGTAACAAACCTACCTGCTCGTCTCTGAACTGCTTCTATGTCTTCCTTTAAACTGATCTGTAATACTCAAGACGTGATCGTACAAGCCTTTTATACACGGTCTCCTCTACAGGTGAAGTACACCATTCCAAAATTCTTCGAATAAACCGAATTCGGCTGTCCGCCTTACTCACTATCGCTCTGCAGTGTTACGCTTAGATATCTGAAAGACGCGACTCCATCAAGACCATCGCTACTAATACTGTATTCGAACATTATGGGATTGGTTTTCCTGTGCATCATCTTACATTAAGTATTAATAAATAACTCTACTCCAGAGAAGCCTTCATTTCAAAATAAATCTATTTCTGTGCGTTATTCAAATGTTCAAATGTTTGTTAAGCTTAAGGGACTTAACTGCGGGGTCATCAGTCCCTAAACTTACAAACTACTTATGAACTACCTTACACTAAAGAAGACACAAACATCCATGCCCGAGGGGGGTTTCGAACCCCCGACGGTGGACGGCCGCGCGCACCGCAACACGGCGCTCCAGTAAGGGCGGCTAATCCGCCGCGGCTCTGTGCGTTTCACTCAGAAATGGCTTATCACACTTAAGTGCCGCGCGAATGGCCGCGTGGTCTAAGGCACCAATCTACGGACTTGTCGGTCGCTCTCGCCGGAGGTTCGAGTTCTCCCTCGGGCATGGATATTTCTCTTGTCTTTAGTGTAAGTTAGTGTGTCTTTGTCATCTAAAACCCTTTGTAACCTACGGATGACCAGGTCCTTGTTTGGATTTCTCGTAAAGAAGGCTGTGTCATCAGCGCACTGAGCTGAGTGCATAAGGGTGTCAGCAGTGTACGAACTGTACAATGCAGGTCCCAAAACCGATCCCTGTGGCATCCCGGCACGTATACGCTTATTGGTGGAGGTGGAGGTGAATGTTTCTACTTTTACAGAGAAAGTCCTATTCGATATATAGCTTTGGATTATCTTCGCTATACTTCCAGGGAAGCCCTGTGTGTAAAATTTGTATATTAATCCCTTGTGCAATAGAGAATCAAAGGCTTTTGGCACATCCAATAGCACTATCCCGCAGTAGCCATTGCGGTTGAAGGCCAATGTGGCTGCTTCAACCACTTTCATGATGTGTTGGGGGTGGGGGGGGGGGGGACAGAGCGTTTCACTGCAGTGCTTTGCCCGACAGAGGACGCTTGCTGTGTCCCTCATTGTGTATGTGCATGCACCTCATCATCGCCAGCGTACCTTTTAGTTCTCGTTACTTCATCTACATCCCTTGTAAAACAGGTTGCGATATCTGCGATCCTTCTTGATGTTGCACTTTTGGATAACCAGGAATGTACAGTATTTGCAGTGAGCCTTTCGTTCTGCTCCACTCAGTAAACAACCCTGACAAAACTCCCTAAATTTGTCGGTGTCGTTCTGCTTCGGGCTGTACATTCAGGTTCTGCTGGCTACAGGGCCATTACGCCACGCTGAGTTGAGCGAGCAACAAAAAAAAAAAAAAAAAACCAGCTCCCCTAGCGGAGCTTAAAACTGTGATTGGCGGTCGTGAAAGACGCGCATCGGAGATGGGATGGACGCCACATGGGGCCGCTGATTATATGGGCGTCGGCGGCGCCATCGGCCGGGCCAACCTGCCGACAATCTGCCGGAAAATGGGGGAGGCGGCGAGCGACAGCAAGATTAGGGGAGGGGGCGCAGGGCGCGTCCGGAGATGACTTCATTCCAGCGCGCGGGCTGCTCTGGCCGACAGCTTCCGGTGGCGCCAACACTCGGCAAGCCGCTGCACTGTCGAACGCGGCACAACGCAGCCGACAACACACCAGACCCTCAGACTACACTTGACAAAAACAAACAAAATATTCAAAGAGTAATTGTAAGACGGAATGAGCCAGCACCCCCTATAGAAGAAAGCCTGCGCACGACGTCACAACATGGCGGCGATGAGAGGCTTAGAGTCCTCTGAAAGATTGTAAACATTAGCAGAGCACGCTGTTTATAGTGCATTCTTTTGTTCCGGAGTGTATTTATTACGTAAATTGGTGTTGTGTGCGGTGCGATAGCTACGCTGGACGATTTGTGTGTGTGTGAGAACAACGTGTGATCTCTTTTTTACTGTCAAAATGCCGTTTCGCTGTGCTGTGCCGAAGTGTAGAGGAAATTACCACTGTGGCCCGAAAGTTACCGTCTTTAAATGTCCGGAGAAGAAGAAATGGATATCAAGAATTCCCAGGATTGGCTCCCTCTTCAAGTTAATGAGTAAGTTTTCGTTTTTGTTTAACCTTATAAAAGAGTTTTAAGTCCAGCCTGTTTACCGATGGATATTGCGATTCATTTTATTTACGTAACCACCCCCATTAGCTTATTCTTCTCTGGACGTTTAAAGACGGTAACTTTTGGGCCACAGTCGTAATTTCCTCTACGTTTCGGCCCAGAACAGCGAAACCCCACTTTGTCAGTAAAAAAAAAGAGATCACACGTTGTTCTCTCACACACACAAATCGTCCAGCGTAGCGATCACACCGTACACAACACCAATTTACGTAATAAATACACTCCGGAACGAAAGAACGCACTATAAACAGCGTGCACTATTAATGTTTACAATTGTCAGAGGACTCTAAGCCTCTCACCGCCACCATGTTGTGACGTCGTGTGCAGGCTTTCTTCTATAGGGGGTGCTGGATGAGCCCCCTCTCCTCTACCCACATGTAGTGCCATTATTTTTAAGCGGCATGGCCGTCACCGGCAGGTCAGTTATTGATCATTAGTGACTGTACCAACAGTCTTTATTCAAAAGTAATCACCAGAGGCTTGAGCACGTTTATCCCACTGTTTAACGAGCCGAAGGATTCCCCGTTCCCAGAATTCCTGTGGCTGTGAAAAGAGCCAGTCCCCAACTGTTTCCTTCAGTTGGTCGTCCGAGTTGAAGCGCTTCCCTTTAAGATGTTTTCTTTTCACGGAACTCACAGAGCGATATGTCTTAGCTGTAGGGCGGTTGCTCGAGCTGCTCCCACTTGAACTCAGCCAGTACACTTTTGGCCCCCTTTACGTTACGGTTGTTGTCGTCTTCAGTCCGGAGACTGGTTTGATGCAGCTCTCCACAATACGCTATCCTGAGCAAGCCTCTTCATCTCCACATAAGAACGGCAACCTAGATCTGTCTGAATCTGCTTACTGTATCCATCTCTTGGTCTTCCTCTGCGATTTTTACCCCACACACTTCCCTCCAATGCTAAATTCACAATTCCTTGATGTCTAAGAATGTGTCCTACCAATCTATCCCTTCTTTTAGTCAAGGTATGCCGGAAATATCTTTTCTCCCCAATTCTGTTCAGTACCTCCTCATTAGTTACGCGATCCACCCACCTAATCTTCAGCATTCTTCTGTAGCAACATATTTCAAAAGCCTCAATCCTCTTCCTGTCCGCACTTTTTATCGTCCATGTCTCACTCCCATACAAGGCAACACTCGATACAAATGCCTTCAGAAAAGACTTCCTTAGGCTTAAATCAATATTCGATGTTAACAAATTTCTCTTTTTCAAGAACGCTTTTCTACCCATTGCCATTCTGCATTTTATATCCTCTGTACTGCGACAATCATTTGTTATTTTACTGCCCAAATAACAAAACTCATCTACCTCCTTTATTGCTTCGTTTCCCAATCTAATTCCTTCAGCATCACCTGATTTCCTTACACTGCACTCCATTACCCTAGTTTTGCTCTTGTTAATCTACATCTTATATGCACCTTTCAGCACACTGTCCATTCCCTTCAACTGCTCTTCCAGGTCTTTTGCTGTCTCTGAGATTATTACAATGTCGTCGGCAAAACGCAATGTTTTTAATTCTTCACCCTGAACTTTAATTCCTTCTCCTAATTTCTCCTTGCTTTCCTTTATAGCTTGCTCAATGTACGGTAGTAACACTAAAAGTGGGCCTTCGCCATCGTCTTTTGACAGCTCGAAATTTAAATGAAAATAACGGCTTAATCATTCATCTGACACGAAAATTGAATACCGAATTTGTAGAGGAGAAGATGCTCTACAACTTTGCTCTCTTACCTTTATAGTTTCAGAGATATTTGCAAAAATAACGGCGATTTTGGGATGTCTGTCTGTCTGTAACGTGTTCCCACTTTTTAAGACGAACCGTTCAACCGATCAGCACCAAATTTCACAGACATAATTGTAAGCCGCCCGAGACCAGAAACTCCCTTTTTCAAATTTTTCGGACAAGAAATACGTTAGTAATGCCAAAAAATCCGTTAGTAGTATAATTTTAATCTGACGCGAAAATTGAATAACCGAATTTGTAGTGGAGAAAATTCTCTACAGCTTAGCTCCTTTTTTTTCATATCTCGTATCGTTTGAGCGATATTTGCAAAAATAACCGAGATTTGACACCCTCCACTGAATTCGAAAACTAGCCGTTCGGAGATGTCACGTGACATTCCTCGCCTAGAATTCTTGTGTTGCGTATTTGATGATTTTCTTATTGTAACTTACACGATATCATTTCAAAGCTATGGCGCACTGAAGAATTAACAAAAACACGTCGTTTTTCATTCAATAAATGATAATCTAGTGTCTAAAAATGCCATATTAGCATCAGTTAACAGTTGTCATTAATAGTACGAGATTAAAGAACGCAACTTCTCATTGGTATCCGAAGCATAGTGGTCAATGCGTTGTACTGTGATGCTGAAGGTCAGTGGTTCGAAACCCGCCACTACAATTTTTTTCCTAAAAGGGTTTCAGACAATCTTATTAATTAAATAGAGCTATGTTCTTCAATGTTTAGAATTGTGCATATGTGACAGTGCTCCCTCTAAAATGCGTGTTTGTTCTATTTCGTGAACATACCGTAAAATACTTAACAACGAATTGAAAAATGGTCTTCTGAAGCATATGTACGTAAAATTGAACGATACTGTAATTATGAACATTCTGCACAAAGTGCTGATACAGGTAGTTTCGTATATAAAAGAAGTCCCAGATTTCTGTGGAAAGTGTAGTTCCTTAGTCAAACAGAAGGGAAGTGTATACATTGCAACAAATTACCTTGTTTATGTTTTAAGCGTTTATTCACTATTTGTGGAATATATTGAAAGTCATTATTTAGAATCAATGCATCTACGCCAAATGTACGCTGTGTTCCATCCAGGCTATAGTCACTCGTCCGAACGCCAAATGTACGCTACGTTCGTTCCAGCCTATAGTCATTCGTAACCAGTACATGCAAAGAAAATAAACTTAGAACTACCAAAGCAAGACAGGTGATAATATTTTTACGTAAAATATAATGAAAATGTGGGAGAGATATTAAAAGGATAGTTCAAAGCGGTAAAAGTTCAAAAAGAGTATGTTTACCAAAGCTAAACTCAAACATCATATAATTTTGGTTGTTCGTTAAAAAAACGGTCAGAAAGTATATTACGTGTTGAGTGCATAGATATTACCATAATAGTAGAATCGTAATCTTATCACCATAATTTTTTATTATTTAAATTATTATTTTGTCCAAAATGTTTGCAAAAACTTATAAAACTACAAATCTAACGTGGGTCGTGATTTTTTGTGTTACCTTGGAGACGTGTGGACGCGCGTTATCATGGAGACGAATCATTCCCTCCACGAGCAGCCCAGGCCGTTTGCTCTTGACGGCACCTGCGTCGGCTACGGAGTGTCTCACAGTACGCGATACTTTTAATGGTTTTTCCGTGTTCGAGGAATTCGATGAGTATCGGACCTCTGACGTCGAGAAAGACGGTGAGCATCGCCTTGCGTGCTGAGTGCACTGCCTTTAATTTTTAGGGGGAGGTGATGACGCATGCTTCGCGTCCGTACATGTCGCAATACGTTATCCCAAAGCGGCATATTCCAACTTGGACCGGTTTGGTTGTTAAGACGTTTCGTACCTTTTCATGTGAATACTCCTCGTATGTATACACTACCCAAGGCGATTATCAGAGTGAGTAAGAAAAAAGGCACTTTCCATTCTACTGCATTAATGTGCATGAACACTTATGCTCCGCAAGCCACCTCGCGGTGTGTGGAGGTGGTTACTTTCTGTAGCACTGTCAAATCCACCTTTTCCTGTTCCAGCCGTGTTTGAATCGCTCGGTAGAAACTATTGCCAGTAGGCGTGTGGGCTCATATCTTCCTGATTTTATCCTTGTCTTTTCGTGAGATATCCGTAGATAGAACGAATATATTTGTTTACTCTTTTCAAGGGAAAGGCCAACCTTTTCGGCTCAAATTCGGCAGGTCGCTTGTGTAGAACCGAAAACCAAAGTCTGTAATAAATTTTGGCTCATCACCCACCACTCAAAATTTACGGGATTCTTAGATAATTGTAAATACAGTAGAGCATTTTCACCATTACGTATGGGGTTCACAAACACGATTTCCCAGAAATCGAGGAAAGAAACGTTTGTAACTGCCGCTTATGTATCCATCACGTAAAAGCTTTACGCCAAGGTAAATGGTTGGGAAGCGGATAACCCATATATCATTGCCTGAAAAATCGGCGCCGAAAGTTAATTACGAATATGTTGTGAATAGTTATTGCATCTGTGTTGTTGTGCATTTCCTTGGCCGTTCCGCTTTCGGCGCTCGCGGCTGTCTTTCGATGAGCTGCATTCACTTGACCAACATTATTCTACAAGTATCCTTGTAGCATAAGGTGTTAGGGAAGCAGCAATACAGAGCAAGTACAAAGGTAACTTTCATGCGGAAACCAGGTCACGTGCGTATTTTTCCCCTTTTTTTTGGGATACATTCACAGACATATAAAATATCTTACTTGTAATGACACCATATCATCAGGGCAACTTAAAACAGGTATAAAACATCTGCGGAAGTATGCTTTTGAGCTCTGATGCTACTTTCCCCGAGTTACAACTTAAGCACACTTGGTTTGTGAAAGTTGGAAAATTATATCCTGTAGGAGATATATTTTGTTGGGTTAAGGTCGTTACAAGTTAATGCAAATTGTCGTTCATAGTTACCAATAGCTCTGTAAATCTTGGTATCATGTGTAATCATCAGAGCTGCTGCCGATCGCGAGAGAGTTGGATTAGATAAAATCTTATAAGGAGAAATGCCGCATTTGTAGCACGTAAACAGCATTTGATTAGCATCACCAACAGAAATGTTACCAGATTCGCAATAAGAAGTGCCGTAGTTCACGCGGCAGAGATGGGAAGGAAGATTGCAGGCCACTGAGTGGCAGGCAATCGATCGCTTTGATGAAACCACCAGTTCCTTTCACTTTAGAGAATCAACGGTCGACTGAAAGATATCGTTGGATGATTCATCAATCTTCTAGAATGTTTGTGGAGTTCCAATCAGATTGCCAACTTTCTACTGCCTTTTCATTTACATAGACGTACAAGACGGAGTGAGCATTTTCATCCCTATTTTCGTGACTACTGTCACCAAACCTGCACGCAAGGCTAGTTCGTTCACTACTGCGTTAAAGTAAGTAAGAATGTGTTAAGGTATCGAAATGAAGACACTTATTTTGGAAACATTTTTGTTTCATTTATTGGATAACAGCACTCTTATTTAAATTTATATGTAAAGAACAGCCTAGACTGCAAAAAAAAAATATTTATAAGCAGTGACGCACTTGAAGGTTCCAAGTTTGCTGCCAGCTCCACAACATCAATGGAGCTATATTCCATGAAGATGGTCTAAGACAAGACCGAAACTAGTCGGAAAAAAACAATTTTTTTGCACTCTAGACTGTTCTTTTTATAGAAATGAAGACAGTCGTCCTATGAAATTTAGTAGCATGTAATATACACGTAGGGGATCGAGTAAAGCGGAAGTAATATCTGGAGCCGGCCGCGGTGGCCGAGGGGACTGAGGCGCTTCAGTCACGGTCTGCACGGCCACTACGGTCGGGGTTAGAATCCCCCCTCGGGCATGGATATTTGTGCCGTCCTTAGTTGTCGTTAGTTCATAAGTAGTTTGTAAGTTTAGGGACTGATGACCCCGTAGTTAAGTCCCTTTAGCTTAACAAACATTTTTTTAAATATCTGGCGTTCTGCAGAGAAGTGTTATATGGCCCCTACTGTTCCTTACCTTTACAAACCATTTAGAAGGCAACCTGAGCATCTTTCTTAGATTGTTCGCGGATGATGCTGTCGCTTATCTGTTAGTAAACCCACCAGAAGATTAAAAGCAGCTGCAAAATGATTTCGCAAACAAAATGAAAAAAAAAAAAAAAATGGCACTTGTTAATTCAGTCAGTGGGTGGTACTCTAATGCGTTTTCACATGAGAGAATGAGGCCATGTCTAGGTAATAATGGCTCAGGACAATAAATAGGTTAAATGTTTTGGAATTAATATTTAAAAGTTGTTATTACGAAAATGAAAAAAAAAAAAAAAAAAATGTTCTCACTCGTCACTGGATAATGCCTCAAAATTTAAAATTACACTAAATCTAATTGTTTTAAAAGTTGTAGATGTTGAGACGACACTGTACAACGAATAATGTAGTAGCACCATGTGAAATGTACGAGCACACTTGAATGTAAATGGAGTTCTTTAAAACCTGCCTACACTTCTGCTCTCCATCTCACATAGGCATTTTTGGTTCTACAGTCCGATTGAAATTACTTGTTAGTTGACATCTTTTACTTGGCGGTACCGTGTTGTTACGTACACTGCCCGCTCCCTTATAGGAGACACACAATGGCGTCACTTTACGGTTGCTGCTAATGTGTAACGCTAAACAACTTTCGGAGCAATCGCTGCTAGTTACGTTGGGAACGCGACGGAAGATTATAAGTGATCGATGATTCAAATGTGGCAGAGGAAATGTTTTGTAGCTCTGAATTTAAACCTAGCCACAACCTCGCGGTTTAAGAGTTGGATACCTTTCTGTGCTGTCAGGTTTTATGCAGCTTTTCTTTTCTTTAATTTAACGTTTTAGCGTAAAAAGCTGCATAAAACCTGAGAGCTAAAAAAGGTATCCAACTACGAAATACGTGAATATTTCCATACAGTTTATACAACAGTTACGCCAGATGTCAGCATATAACGTCCAAACATCGTAGGCGCGCTTGATAATGACAAAATGTTGAAAAAGCTGTAGCGCTATTGAATAAAATATAAGCAGCAATCCGGAACTTTCATTACAATGTCATACAAACGGTAATTCCTCGCTATTATTGGTTCCCTGAAAATATTCTCATACTGGCTAGTTGATATACCAGCTATGGCTTCAGTAATCTATGAGCAGTGCTACTTAGCATTCAATTACATTACAGCTTGTAGACTACACAGACAGATTCCAATTAATAAAGAATGATAGAATTAAAAATAATGACGTAGCGATGTATTAGAAATAAAACAATTCAATTAATTGAGTTAAAATATCTATCAAATCAATTCTGATTACATTGGAAAAAAATAAGCCTCTTATGAAATTTGATCCTACGTACTTCTGCCTGAGAAGCTAAGATCACGGTTATTGCATTACGCCACAACACCATTCAACGTTACTTTTTTTTTTTAACCTAGCTACTCACAACGATAAATTTTAGCTTTCGAAAAGTTCGGTTCGGCAAAAATCACACAAAGTTCATGTAATTATTGTACTATAATAACTATAACAGTAACAGCGCAGCTTGACGAAAGGATTCAAATACAATAGTGTTTGAAACGTGCATTTAGCACTATTGAGTGCATTTGGTGTAGTTGTCATGTATAATGAAATGCGAAATATAACCTAAGAATCTAAATCAAAACAGATCAAGAAAGAAAGGCAGACAAACTGTAAGTGAACTGATGACTTGTGGCTACGGCGAAAGGTTCGGCCGTGAGATTGAGCGCTCTGGACGAAGGCGACTTAAGCAGCAAGTAATTTGAATCACTCTATTGCACTCTCTGACAAAGACAATATTTATATTTAACTTTCCCTAACATTCCCCATCGGCAATAGTAAAATTACAACGTATTCATAAATCACAACAGTAAAATACATTTTCATATACGGTCAAAATTTCAGATTATAAAATTACCAGAATAATATTCACAGCACACAACATTAAAATAATGATGAAAAGAGAGAAAATATATGTAGCACATCTGTAGTATAATGAAGAATGTAAAGCATGTTTCTGAATACGTAACGTATTCGAAAAGCCATATGCGAAAATAAAATTTATTCGCCATAAAGATTTTTTCCCCTAAAACCCACTGCACTTTTTCACATAATTGCCGTTCATTCAGAGACAGTTTTCCTCCTAATGCTTCAAAAGCTGTTTCAGCCGTTCTGCAGAGATGTTTCCCTCTTCTGAATTGAACCACAGCGTATGGAGGTTCACTTCATCTTCTCACTATTGTCCATCAAGCATCATTAGGTCACGACTCTGCAAAGATTCCAACTAAACGTCAGCTGTCACGGAAGATCTACCAAGGCTCTTTTTACTCTGTGTTACATCGTTTTTAAGAGAGAGTGAAAGTGTCTTTAATTTCCGAATTGGCACCAGGAAATTTCCATACCGTTTTTTACTTCGTTTTATTAAGTTCCTTTTTCACCTCATGTCAGAGTAAAAGAAAACGTCTTTTATTTCTCGTTAAAAGACTAATCTGGACTGTCAGAGCAGATAAGCTCGGCGTAACCTCATTTCCTGTGCTTTTTCAGCACCCTCGTTCCGCCCTTCCCCATCACGACGACTATAAAAGAAAAAAGCCAAACAATAAGAAGGAGGAGGAGGAAGATAATGATAAGAGATACCAGAAATATGTTGCTTGTTCATTTCGTTCCCAGAGGAACACTAGCGACCAGATACCAGTCTGATTTGCATCACTTAACCTTTATTTTCCATGATTAATATTTGCAGGGTAAAAACTTATATAAAGAGTTGTTGAAGCACAGATGGCATAATTGCAAAAGCCTGTCACGTAATTTTATACTTGTTTTTTCCTTAATAAAATGTTGTTAAAGACCAAAATAGCTCGTACAGAATTTCCGTCGGAAATATCGTAGGGGACAGGCAAGCTAGACTCCGCATAACAAACTTATCAAGTATTCCGCCGGCAATATATCACCAAAGTGTTTGCCAGTCGACGAGGGAAACTTATGAATGAAAACAGACATCGGTTTTTTTTTTAATTTTATTTTTTATTTTTTATTTTTTTTATCTTTGCAGTTATTCAAAATAAGTGTACGACGGATATTCAAAGTTTCAATTACAACCTGAAAAAAGAAAGTACCGTATTTAATTATTTGTCTAGAGATAAATACATGAAATTCCTGTTCGTGAATATCGTAGCATGTCGCTGGAGAAACCAAAACAAAACGGAGAAAACTACTGAGAAAGTGGTGTGTCGTAAAGTTTTTTTATTCTCTACATGTGAAGCTGAACACCGATGCAACAATCCAACTTCATGACCACTCTGCAGTTCAGTGCCTGGAAGAGGGTTCATCGAACAGTTTTCGAAATTATTGTCGATATTCGTTAACCTGGAGATAAGGTTATAGGCTTTCAGCCCGACCCAAGCCTCCATTTGTCATACTTGCATCTATTGCCCAAATAATGGTTGGTTGATGGGAGGAACGGATCAGATAGCTAGGTCATCAGTCCATTTAGCTCTGAATGGGATGCAAGCAAAGATGCGGTCCAACTAAGGACATTCCGCCAGTAAAAGCGGGGGAAACTAAAATGGAATTAAAATCAATTATACAAACAGGACGAAAACTAACATAAAAAGCGGAATTCTGCTATGCATACCTCTAAAGGTCTAGAAACTGTAAACTCCCATTCATGAACGACGAACATATACTGATTAACTGTTTACGTCCCTAAAGCAAAGCCTAAAAATTGAAGAAACAAACAATGTCAACGTTTACAGTGCTTATGTAGTTTGTAGTTGCCGTCACCTGCGGACTGGTAAAAATCAGTAATTTTTCTGTAATATCCTACTACTGTACAGCTGACTTATTAGAATTTCAAAACTTTTTTATGTTTATTGTCTTTTTTATGTTAAGTACTCGAACTTTGGGTTCAATAATTTAAAATTTGAAGGCACCAATGAATTTTCAAGTCAATGATATCTATTTCCGGCCGCGGTGGCTTGGGGACTGAGGCGCTTCAGTCACGGTCTGCACGGCCACTACGGTCGGGGGTTCGAATCCCCCCTCGGGCATGGATATTTGTGCCGTCATTAGTTGTAGGCAGTTCATAAGTAGTTTGTAAGTTTAGGGACTGATGACCCCGCAGTTAAGTCCCTTAAGCTTAACAAACATTTGAATTTTGAATTACACAACCGTTTTATACAATGAGACATTATCTTCTAAAAATATTTACAAAACATTTGAAATGAAGACAAATAACAGTAAGGATGTGTTCGGTGCACAATTTATAGTGGACAACGATGTGATAAACTCAGAAGCAGGGGGAGATATATAACCCGTCATTACATTCGGTGTACTCCTATGAGATGTCCTTTTTTCCAGCCTTCCCTGTTGAAAATATCTTGACTTGCCGCTATTTGCAGGGGACGTTTAATACGAATCGTCGATGACAGCTCTTTTTCACTATTTGAAAACTCGTAAAGGACTTCATAAATCATTTGCTCGAAATGTTTGTCCCGTTCACTGCACATATCGAACAGAAAAAACACGAAAACCCACAAAACGAATGAAACAGAGGATGCCAACGCCAGAAAACGTCTACTAAGTAAGCTACAATAACAAAGTCTCTCAGGAAGTATTCCACTGAGTTCGCTGCTGGCATCTAGCGCTCGCGGTTGAAACAACCAAGCCAACAGACCACTCAAACTCCGCAGGAGTCGTAAATATACGTTTGACGCCACAAAGAAACATGGTAACTGACGAGACGTAATATTACGTCGGCCGACAATTATATTTCCTTCTGAAGACGTAATATTACGTTTGCCGCACGCTAAGTGCTAAAAATAATGTAAAAAGGAGACGTCTTAGGAGGAAGTGCTCGCAGGAGGAGCTACAAACCCACCCATCCTGTCCAAGCGCCAGAGATAAAATCTCATAGCTGAGTACAAAAACCGCTTTCACGGAGAAACCAAAGTAGCCGGTCAGCCATTCGTGAATCGTCCGTCAAAACTAAAGGCACTCAGTGCGGAATTGCATGTTTGGCACAAAGCGCCAAGAGGAGCGGACATTCCCTTACGATATGAGACACAGATTGTGGGGCTCCACAACCACAATGTGGTACCTCAAATGATCGCACACGTCATAGTGCGAGTCCCGCGAGAGGGAGAGAAACAGTTTTATCACCACAAGTCTGTCATGCAATCGATGTTTATTATTGTCCATACTGTTTCACACATTGCTAAAAAGACATTATAGCAGATAACTGTAATCAACAGGAAAGAGATCGGGAGAACAGGGATGCCAGGGCAGCAATGCAACTCGAATGGCCAGGAAGAAGCTTGCAACATTACGTGCCCCGTGTGGACGCGTTTCATCAAAAATGTTCAAATGTTTGTATAGCTTATGGGACTTAACTACGGGGTCATCAGTCCCTAAACTTACAAACTACATATGAACTGCCTACAACTAAGGACGGCACAAATATCCATGCCCGAGGGGGGGTTCGAACCCCCGACCGTAGTGACCGTGCAGGCCGTGACTGGAGCGCCTCAGTCCCCTCGGCCACCGCAGCCGGCCGCGTTTCATCCTGTGGCAACGTAGCCGTCGCACGGTGGAATATTTGTACCGAATTCTTACACAAAATTATTTTTGATAGTTTTAAACCTTTAAAGCACTCCGATTCACTTTTAACATAATGTTAAGTGTAAATACCCATAAAACTACCTCATTGTCAACCTTACAGAGGCGCCTGGGATGACTCCGTATGGAATTTTAGTATGTCTTTCTGTCTTTCAGTTTGCATCACACAACTTTCCACAATTCCACTCTTCTCTTCATTATTTGCTAAGATCCTGGTAGAGGACAGTCTTGATACACATTATTATCCATTTGTATCCCATAACAAAAATAAAAGGCACGCGAAACGAAACCCGAACTCATATCACCGAAAATAAAACTTATTCCACAGCATAAAAAGAACAGAAACAATAACATAAAAATGTGATAATAACAATGAAGAAACTGCAACTTACAGGACTTTACATTCACAGATAACAGATAAAACATGGGTGCTGGTCCGTAAGAGCTACTACAATGCAGACAAAAATCACGTAATGGCGGCTATGAATGAAACGTTTAGGCTTGCGTTCGTCACATAGCAGCATTGAGGACTGTAAATATCGATACCTTAATTTTGTACACCAGCAGTTTTATTATATCCCTTAGTGTTTTTATAATTTCTTTCGTATTGATTGTTTTGTGGTTGTGTGAAATACTTCATTTTCTATTACTTTGCTCAAATAACTGATAATTAGCAATTAAAAAGTTTACTAAACTAAGCCGAACTAAACTGAGCCATTAAAGTTAAATATTTAGTTCTGAGGACGTTTTAATTCGTATAACAAATTTCTTCAGTTTGTCGGAAGAAAAACCTCATAAACAGTGTATTACCTTTAAAAATTCATAAATTCATGGGGTAAATTTTGGGATTTTTTTTTTTTTTTAATTTTTGCTTCTGTCACTCAAGACTGTACCAATCACGACTACACTTCAGAATTAGCCGGGTAGTACAGGGCACACGTCCAGAATTGTATTAGAAAATAACAGACGATTTAAAAAATAGTTTACTAAAACTTTAATTGTTGATATTACGAAATAAACTGAAGTAACTGGAGTAACCCATATTTTAAATACAAACTAGTAGAATTAACATTTAGTACTGGTTCAGTTTCAATAAATCGTTTATTAGTGTAGTCGCAAAAAAATAGATTCAAGTTAATAACGTAATGGAACATCCGCCACCCTCCAGAAAAAGCACTACTACAATTAAAGCTAGTGCTTTCCAGAAACGTTTCGGGCCCCTGAAAATTTGGATTTTAGCCCGCCAATTACTCAGATAACAAAAAATATAAGTCTTAGAATTGTTTGGAAAACTTCAAGCCGCGGTGGAGTGGCCGAGCGCATTGAAGCGCTATGCAGCGATGCGCGAGGTCGTTCCCCGTCGGTGGTTCTAATCCCCCCCTCGGGCTTTGATGTTTGTACTGTGTTTAGTACAAGGTAGTCCTTAAGGAGTTTCTAAGTTTAGGGACTGATGACCTCGCAGTTAAGTCCCATGAGCTTCACCAACATTTGAACATTTATTGAAAATTTCATTTTTTGCACTTTGGCCACGATTTCGAGTCAAATACTCCACTGTGCGTCGGCAGTATCTGAGGGTTTGGGAGGGCAACAAGGCCGCAACACTTCAACGCTGGCTGGATAGTCTATACACTATACGAACCAGTGAGTGGGTAGGGGGAGTGGAATCGAATATCACCCCCAAACCAGAATCGGTAGGGCGGTGTATATCGCAAGAGTTCAGTGTACTCTCCAGGCTCTAATCCGACCGTCGTGGTGGCGCAATCAGAATAGGGATTCATCGGTATAAACAATGTCGTTCCATCCAATTGTTCGCGTCCGTCACTCATCGCACCATTCTCGGCGAAAACGCCAGTGGCGTTGACTCGTGGTAAAAGCAGCAATGGACGCTTTGCGGACCGTATACATGCTCCAAGCGACACTGAATGGTACACGCAAACACTGCATGGTGCGCAAAGGACCGCATTTTCTGTGATATGGTTCGTGATGCCGCAGAGACATTCATTACTGTCGTGCGCACGATGTGTCTGCCATCATGTAGTGGTACAACGAGCTACATTCAATAGTCCAGTAGGTCCGTGGTTCCCTCCTCCGGCGATTACAGATCAACTGTAATCAACAGGCAAGAGATCAGGCGAACAGGGATGCCAAGGCAGCTATGCAATCCCATTGGCCACGAAGAAGCTTTGAACATTACGTGCCCCGTGTGGGGCA
This sequence comes from Locusta migratoria, assembly GCA_026315105.1. NCBI lineage: Eukaryota > Metazoa > Arthropoda > Insecta > Orthoptera > Acrididae > Locusta > Locusta migratoria. The sequence continues at coordinate 129,250,340 of CM048750.1, read as the reverse complement.
ACTCGACAGTTGCTCGGTTCCGTCCGAAACGATCACCGATGTCCCCGAAAAATAATCAGGAATCCGTAAAGGCAACTATTCTTCCCCAGTCGATCTACAAAACATGCTGGAAACGCGACCGCTTTCTGCTAGGAGGCATACTCACAAGGAAAGTTGAATTTGCGGCCTGTAGTTTCGACTGATTTATCGTGTAAATGAAGTTTAAGGAGCTTCTTTTAGTGGTTATGGATGACATCACACTTGTCATTATTAAGGATCAATTGCTAATTTTTGCACCTTGCAGATATCTTATCTAAATCATTTTGCAGTTGTTTTTGATCTTCTGCTGACTTTACTAACCGATAAATGACAGCATCATCCGCGAACAGCCTAAGAGAGGTACTCAGATTGTCTCCTGAATTGTTTATAAAAATAAGGATCTGTAGGGGCCCTATAACACTTCCCTGTGGGACGGAAGATATTACTCCTGTTCTACTCGATGACTTTCCGTCAGTTACAACACACTGTGTCCTTTCTGAGAGGAAATCTCGGATTCAATCACACAACTATGGCGATATTCCATAAGCACGCAATTTGATTAGAAGACGTTTGTAAGGTACAGTGGTAAAAAAAAAAAAAAAAAGTCCGAAAATCTAGAAAAACGGAATCTATTTGGCATCCCTTGTCTGTAGCACTCATAAGATCACGTGAGTAAATAGATAGCTGCGTTCCACAAGAAGGATTCTTTCTGAATCCCTGTTAACTATGGGTCAATAAGTCGTTGTCTTCGAGGTAGTTCGTAATATTTAAGGAAAGTACATGTTCTAAAATCCTGCTGCAAACCGACGTCAATGATATAGGCCTTTAATTTTGCTGATTACTCTTATTGCCTTTCTTGAATATCATCAAATGTGACCTTTTTTTAAGTTCTGTCCAGCAAAACGCCGTAACACGCGTCACTTTATATTCAATAGGGAACATCCAGACAAAATTTGTTTGAAATCGGTGACCCGCATATTAGACCCTTTCCTTGTAAACAGTTTACTCAAGGCAAACGCACGAACCAACAAATCCAGTACGTCCACATCGTCTTCTGATACCTCTTACAGCGACTGCAGGTGGCACTACTGGCGTCTGATGTGCGACTGCGCTTAAATGATGATCAACTGAATCTCTCGCTGCCTCAAATGTATGCAGCAGATCTAAAAAATTGGGGTGCTTCCTACAGAGTGCTGCATTTCGGGTGGCCAGCAGGGCAGATTAATCTGGTAAAGAGCAAACCGCCAAGGTAGCACGTTACCGAAATCTACTGACAATCTTAAGGGAAGCTATCAGCGCCAAGCCCCGCGGGAAGTTGTCCGAGCTGCTGTTTTTGCTCCAGGAGAACTTAACTCGTTCGGCAAATGAGGTGGTCTCTCATTTGTTGTTTCTTCGGCTACCAAATTTTGGAGCTCTCACCACGTTTTCCAGATACAGCGTCCATTTACTTCTTCCTCTTTTCTCAGATGAACAAGCGATATAGTGACTGTCGTTAGCAGAATAACGTCGACGTCATTTTTGATGGAGACAAAATGAAGACCCCTACAATAAAGCTCCACGCCACACCCTCCATTGCTGCTAACAAGGTGGTGAATTTAAAGGAAGCGGCGAACGGAGATTGGGGTTTAACATCCCGTCGACAGCGTGGTTATTACAGACAGAGGACAAGCTCGGATTGTAGTAGTTAAGGAAGGGAAAGAAAACCGTCTGTATCCTCTCAAACAATACATGGTGCATCGCTTTTAAGGACGAGTAAGTAGAGAACTAACACGGCAAGGCCCTGTTTACTGCCGAGTCAAAATTCCACACGTCTCATCCACACGGGTTCTCAACACATTTTACAGGTTCATTATCTTGACAACATACCGCTGCGACTGTTATAAATTGTTTATTAATAGAACACACGACCGGTTTTGCAAATTAAATTTTCATCATTAGATGCTTATTTCATTTAGGTCATAACCATACGTTACATGGACTTTAAACTAGCTAATCACTATAATTTATCCGAAGTGTAACCAACTTGCCTGTAAAACCATCTATAAGACCCCTTTTGTCCAAAAAGTGGGGCTCCGTCAGATATGTATTAAAAACCGAATAAAATCCTATACATAAAACATTAAATTGTCATCAGCCAATGGTCAAATCTGATATAAAACGTTACACTGAGTCAGGTACTCAACATAATAGCCGTTTCAGGGTGGAAAAGAAGATTAAAAATCTGTTAGCGTACTGGCACTTTGCCTCCAGAGGAGACAGCTGGGGGAGGGTGGTATGTTGTTGTTGCCGGCCATCAGACTGGACACGAGTCGCGGCTGAGCCCAACGCGAAGAGACGCGCATGCGCACCGACGCGTGCCTCGGTAGCCTAGCGCCTGATTTAAATGGTGGGGACTAGCTGTACATCAAAGTAATACAGTACACCAGCTATCTACAAGGCTAAGCTGCGCAGGTGTACGTAAGCAGCTACCTCATTTTATACTTGTGACTTGTACCAGCAAGACCTTTTAAATGTATTTTATGATATGGCGAAAAAAGTGTTTTAAGCAGAGCACATAGGTCATCATGACTTGCAATTCTGCACGTACTGATGATGTCCCATCATAGGGACGAAATCGATATGTTGTGAATTTTAATAAAATAAACATATCACATCGCCTACCAAACTGAAACCTTTTATTTCATTTAAATTGTGTGCCTGCGCCTCTTATTTGCGCATTTCTTCTCCGACTCTGTCATTAGACAAACCCACGCTTCTTTGTCAACGGAGGAAACTCGCCAAACGAGGTCTGCATATTATCCTTTATTTCTTCACAACCGTTGACGACCGGTTTCGGACTGCTGTAGCTGCTTTTGGTCGCAGTGTTTCTGAACCGTTTTCTGTAACACTGTTCCCCCGTACATGGTCTGAAACTGGTCACCAGGCCAGGACTTCCTTCTGACCCATTACCGGGCGCAACTGGCGTGAAGCGACGTTACGCAAGAAAAATGCCCGGACGTACTTGAAGCCAGCAGCTTCCACAGCGCGGGCGTTGCGTGCGACGCAGCAGGCCCCCCGCTGGTGATCTGCTGATAGTTCCCGCTCTGCGCTCTCCGTGCGGGGTGATACATCCTCCGCCTACAGCAGCAGCCGAAAGTTGGAAAATAACCTGAGACCGCGTCACTCGTCTGCTCCCAATGGCGGCGGTCAACTCTTATTATGAATCCTAACATTTCCGAACACAAAAAACTCGAGAGCAATAAACTGCTCAAAACAATTAGCTCTAAGGCGCCTTGCTGCGGAGCGCGCGGTTGCTCGGAATCACAGGTTCGAGTTCTCCCTAGGTCATGTGTGTGTGTGTGTGTCTTTTCCTTAGGTTGTTTTAAAGTAGAGTGAGTAGTTTTTAAGTCTGGGGACTGATGACCATAGAAGTTTGCAAACGTCTGAACATTTTTCTTTCGATCAAGTGAGGTACCATACACAATATATATGTGGTAACGTATTTTACTCAGGTATTAGTTACAATTGAAATGTGTGTGTGATGCAGTACGATATTTGCTATCTCAACTCGTTACATATGTAATAACTCTCTGAAACATGGTGTTTTTCCTGATAGACTGAAATATGCCATTGTTAAACCATTGCATAAAAAAGGGGATACATGAGACATCAAAAACTTCCGCCCCATTCTCTCTTCCGATAGCTTTAACGAAAATTTTTGAGAAAGTAATGTATTCAAATGTAGCATCCCATATTTGTAAAATCAAAATACTAACCAAATTTCTGTTTGGTTTTCATAAAGGCTTTTCGACAGAAAATCCTATATATGCCTTCACCGATCAAATGTTAAATGCTGTGAATAACCGGATATCACCCACTGTCATGTTTTGTGATCTCTGAAATGCGTGTATGTAAATCAAGGAATTCTTCTAGATACGCTTAGTCATTACGGTTTGAATGGGGCAGTGCACAAATGGTTTAATTCAAACTTAACTGGAAGAATGCACAAAGTTGAATTAAGTGGTTCATGTAATGTCAAACCATCAGCTATCAAAAATGGGATCCCGCAGGCTTCTGTCTTGGGTCCTTTACTGTTTCTGATATACATTAATGACATGCCATTCTACACTGATGAAGATGCAAAGTTAGTTCTTCTTGCTAATGATACGTGTATAGTAATCACATAAAAAAACAAGAACTAAGTGATGTAATTGTAAATTGACGTCACTTGTTTTATAATAAACAAATCGTCTAAGCCTAAAAAAGTAAAAGTCTCATCAGAGGAAGCGCAGCATCGACATTTTTCTTATGCTAATAAGGAAGAATAATTTCCGTCTCTCACTCTAAGATTTTCGCCCCTTTGTGAAGTTGCTGCCAAATAAAATTCTCGTGAAATTTCATATAAAAAACATATTTTCCATTAGTACAAAATACGACTTCCCCGACACAAATTAAACGGAGGCACCTGATCACCTCCCCATTGTAGGAAACGTAAGTGCCCTGTGGCTGCGGCAAAATTGTCTGTAAGCGCAACTGGGATGACAAAAATAGGACAGATCGAATAGTACGAACGCCACACGTTTAAAACGAAGTGTGTAACCTGAAGTACCGGAACATCAAGAGAGCTGACAACAGAAACAGATTTCGATGAGGTATGAGTGCAACGTTTATAAACGAGAAGTCCGAAAAGCGGTTGAAGTATCTAATGACGAAAGCAATTTCAAGAGACAACACGGCTCGTTTCGTGGCTTCCTGCCATCAATTGTGAACGGTGCGCGAGGAATACAAACGACTACCAAGTAGTGACACGACAATTACACAGGAGTGCTATAAATTATTCGGTCGTTTGCCAGCTCCATAGTTTCGGTACTATTACGTAAACAAATATGACTGATGCATGAATAGAACCGCGTACCAGTACTCGCCAATTTTGTACTTCACAATCTAAAGGGGTTTTATAAAGTCCCCTCTAGTCTCAAATTCGTTCCATACCTTACGCAGCAATAGCCTGTCAATAGTCATCACAGCAAACTGATGTGTACTCTGAGCTGATCCATTTTTTACTGGAAGTGGGGGTACATAGGCACGACCCTTAATGTAGCCCCAAAGGGAAAAAGAAGGTCCCAAAGTGGTAGGTCGGGCGACCTGTAGGGTCAAGCGAACACACCCACATCATTCTCCATCGCCCAATCCAGCGATGCCACAGTTCGTCGTTTATGTAGCGATCAAAGTCGCTACTCCAGTGATGGGGTGTCCCGTCTTTTCTGGAAGACAAATCCTCGGCATCTTATCACTTTGGTTAAAGCGTTGAATCGTCGAAAGGCGCGCACATAAAGAAGAAAGAATACTTGTTAGTTTTCAAAGTAAACAGTAAATACTTTCTCATTCAAGTGAGGGAAGAAAACTCCCTCCCCCCTCTCTCTCTCGCTCTCTCTTTACAGTTACACTGATCCATAAACAACGGCCGGAAAATTTTCACCCAGATTAACCCTAAAAAGGAGAGCATATGGGTAGCGGATTTTAGAATTTCTCTATATTTATGATACATGAAGTTCAGAACTTAAATAAGAAATCAGCCAAAGCCATTCGACGCAACTCTCAAAAATTCTTGACAAAATCGACTTTGAAATTTTGCAAGTACACGTAAGTAGCAAAAATTAAATCAGCAGCAGCAGCTGTCTTTGCAGCTCAGGTGGTAGTGTTCGGGTCTTACTACCATTGGTGCGTAGTTCGATTCCTGCCGTGATAGGTTTTCTATTTACTTTTTTCCCGTTGTGTTCGAATACTTACACAATTTTAATATCTGCTGGTAATTTTTACTAAAAATGCATGTTGTTGGTTTTTTATTCGTAATTTTCTATGTTTTATAAAAGGCTGTTAATTATTATGGTTTTAATCAAGCAATATAAGTTACATTTTTTTTTTACTCTATTGACTTCACTATTTGTTAAGATGACAGCCTTTGATTGTTCAGTTTCTGAAGCAGTACGGCACTGTTTTTGGAAAGTCATCTGCATAGCTACTAATGGCTTTCCAAGCAGCTAACCTACTCAACCATCGTTTTAAGTGACAAGGTGTTCAGCTCGTCTACATACACATAAACAAAAACTGACAACACGTGGAATTAGAGACCCAAAAATGATTTATATTACCGAATTCGAAAACAACGAAAAAAATATTTTTCACGGCGTGATTCCAACCACCAACTGTGTGGTTGAGAGGCCAGAACTCTACCACCTGAGCTACACCGACGGATGCTGCTACTGATTTAATTATTGGAACTTACGTGTACTTTGCAGAACTTCAAAGTCGATTTTCTCGATAATTTTTGAGAATTGCGTCGAATGGCTTTGGGTGATTGTTATTTGAATTCTGAACTTCACGAACCACAAATACCAAAAAATTCTAAAATCCAATACCCATGTGGTCTCTTTGTAAGGCTTCAAAAACAACACGGGAAACTCCTTTATTAATGAAAGCCATGCCATTTTTGATAGCGTTCAGCTAACTGGGGACAGCTGAAGATCCTGAAAAAGATGTCAACATAGAGGGGTGAAACATCGAACGTGCAGAAGAAACATGAAGAGGGACATGACGTCGCGTAACAATAGGTTCAAACTTTAGTGGAAATATTATTATTATTATATCAAAAACTTCAACACTTTTTGTTTATTTCCACAAATTTATTTATTTTATTTATTTATTTATTTATTTATTTATTTATTTTTTGTATGAACCGGCTTTCGGCTTTATAGGCCATATCAGATAGCCGGACGCGGTGGCCGAGGGACTGAGGCGCTCCAAAATGTTTAAAAAATGTTCAAATGTTTGTATAGTTCATGGGACTTAACTACGGGGTCATCAGTCCCTAAACTTACAAACTACTTATGAACTACTTACAAACTAGGACGACACAAATATCCATGCCCGAGGGGGGATTCGAACCCCCGACCGTAGGGGCCGTGCAGACCGTGACTGGAGCAACTCCGTCTCCTCGGCCACCGCGGCCGGCTGAGGCGCTCCAGTCACGGTCTGCACGGCCACTACGGTCGGGGGTTCGAATTCCCCCTCGGGCATGGATATTTGTGCCGTCCTTAGTATTAGCTATTCATAAGTAGTTTGTAAGTTTAGGGACTGATGACCCCGTATTTAAGTCCCATAAGCTATACAAACATTTGAACATTTCATAAGATAACTTAGTACTACACAGATAGCCCACCCAATCGTGTGAGTTCTTAATTGTACAAAGATGGCAATCCAAAGATATGGGAATCTTCTTTACGATATAAAGATACCAGAAACAAGCATAATATAAACCATGATTTCAAACTGAATGAATACATCTTTAAAGATGATAAATTTGTGGAACATAAATGCGAAGTGTTGAAGTTTTTAATATTTCTGTGTTCTTCCAAGTATTGACGGAATGTTCTATTATTATTATTATTATTATTATTATATTTATATTGATATCCAGCTATCAGTATCCGCTATCAAATGCGATGCTTTGAAGTCGAGCTGAATTGTTTACTCGCCGTCGGAGGTTCGAGTCCTCCCTAGGGATTGGGTGTGTGTTTTGTCTTTAGGTTAGTTTACCTTAGTCGAAGTAGTTTGTAAGCTAAGGATTGATGACCTCGCAGGTTGGCCATTTAGTTTTATAACCATTTGAACAATTTTAATTTTTTACGTGTTGAGACTTGTTGACGTCCAACCACTGATAGACTTAAAATTTGACATTATTTTGTCATTTGAGGATCATTCGTTGTTTATACGTCAACTGCCACACGCGTTAAAGAAGGCGTTTACATACTTTTTCCAGATGAAAATTTGCAGCCCATGTCGCCTACGTCAGCAACTTTTCTGTAGGAGAATAGAAGTCGGAAACCAGAATGAAAAATTCTCCTATCGCTGCACAACAAAAGGCGTGCGGATAGTCAATTATGTCTACTTACCTAGCTGCTTCAACGACACTCAAATGAAAAAAATATATATTTCTGATTTTTATTTGGTAGTATTGTTACCTATTTCTATGTTAAACTGTGCTACGACAGTTTCAATTCAGATGTGAAACTTGTCAACGTCTGATGAGGGACAGAGAAACAAGACACTGAAGAGACACCAGGTGGCATGGAGAGAGTGTAGCAGAAAATGATTTGGAGGTACAATGTGTACGTAATGACGTTGGTTGTCGCCACATCGAGCAGCTGTTGTAACGAAATTCAAAATGTTCAAACGTTTGTAAAGCTTATGGGACTTAACTACGGGGTCATCAGTCCCGAAACTTACAAACTACTTACGAACTAGGACGGCACAAATATCCATGCCCGAGGGGGGATTCGAACCCCCGACGGTAGTGGCCGTGCAGACCGTGACTGAAGCGCCTCAGTCCCCTCGGCCACCGCGGCCGGCTGTTGTAACGCATCAGTACGTTCCGGCTGGTGCCGTAGATGCTGGGTTCCCGTTGTTGTCGACTAATATAAGGTGTAAATTGTAATGAGAATGCTTAAGTAATAACGAAACGATTCAGTATTCTTTTCCTATTGATTGCAACAATTGTACTGGGTCGCGCCTAGTTACATTCCTCGAGTAGGGGTATATGAGATAATCTTCTGAACTGAAACCCTATCACTTTTTAAGCACAATCTATAATCTATGTTCCGCTTGTAAACAAACTATCGTATTTAACTGAGATATGACGTCATAAGTCTAAGCCAACGGGTCGTAGCGCGGACTTCAGTTGACCCCATTTCTTTCCAAAAATAATAGGTTTGCTATCTTTTTCCCAAAATGATACTTACTTTCCGGATACGCCTCGTAAATAAAAAGGCGAATTAGTCCAGAATTTGTTGAATTTTACGCTTAATAACACAATCAGTTATTCATTTTTATTTATACGCTACAGATAATAATGGTCAAAAAACGTTCAAACGTTTGTAAAGTCTATGGGACTTAACTACAGGGTTATCAGTCCCTAAACTTACAAACTACTTATGAACTAACTAAGACTAAGGACGGCACAAATATCCATGCCCGAGGGGGGATTCGAACCCCCGACCGCAGTGGCCGTGCAGACCGTGACTGAAGCGCCTCAGTCCCCTCGGCCACCGCGGCCGGCCAATAATGGTCATTCCCAACGGTTGTGTATACAGCGGTAATGCCGGTAGTCTACAGTTTTAGTCGCCAACTCGTCTAATCGCTCTTCTTTCTACGCGGTTCTTGTCAACTCCGGCCAGAAGAAAAGGCCTCACAACAGGCCGTGTTACGTCAGACCGAGAGGCCGCGAACGCTAGCTGACTGGCTGGCCCACACCCACCGCCTCTTAGCGGCCGGCCAGTCAGCTAGCATTCGCGGCCTCTCGTTGTGACGTAACACGGCCTGTTATGAGGCCTTGCCTTCTAGGTGGTGTTGATCTAGCTATAGCCCGCTTGTGCGCCACAACAAACTCAGTGACTCGTTTCCTGTTGAAGGGGCACGGCGGAGACAAGGGAGTAGAGTCTGCGGTGACACCGAGTTCGGAGATGACATCGGATGACTCACTGGCGAGTTAAAAAGTGTAAAATGGGCTCGTTTCTGATTTCTACGCCCTAGACATTAATAAACTTTTCAGTGAACCACGTTTTCATCGAGGAGTCACAAGGAACAAATGAGTAATAACATTATCACTCCTCGGATTCTATGGGAATTAGTTGACTTGTGCTAGGTGTGGTCCAACACGCTCCGACGACCTACCAAGGCCTTACTACTTACGTGCCAAGATGCGTCGCAACAGTTTTTCGTACCAAAGATGGACATGTCACCTATTAAGTACTTGGTAGTGTATAAGGATTTGGCTGATCACTTTAAAATGGACCGTTGTTCGGATGTCCACTAAATTTGCGTTGTCATTGCTAGAAAAGTGCATTTGGCTTAAACGATAATTTAAGAAACGTCGGAAGTTCGTAAATTTCTTTTATGCATTAAGAAAGGACCCACACTGAAAAAGATGAATTCGTTAATGTAACACAGTTCCTGAACGTGGTGCTACAAAAGAATGATGCAGATTAGGTGGGTCGATCGAGTAAATGATCTAGCGTTGAATCGAATTCAGGAAAGAAGACATGTATTAAACAAGTTTGCAAATCGTCAGTTTGGTAATGAAGGACAGCATGAGAAGATAAAAACTGTATAGATAAACCGAAGTTTTGAAACAGCGTGCAAGTTCAGATAGATTTAGAGTCTGTTGGTAGTTATTCAATCGAAAATAAAAGGCTTGTCCAGAATACATTGGATGGAGAATTGCATCAAATCACTGATCAGATAGAACACAACAGCGAAAACGACGTCGATAATAGTGTGCGTGATTTTAGTTTTCCAACAATTTCTATTACTGCAGACTTGTAGATTCACAAGTGCTGGGAGGCGCAGCAAGCGGAAATTCAGAGTTACAAGGAGACAACACAGATAGCGCGAGTTAGTCAACAGCCTAGGGCAGGCCACATGTGTTCACCCCAAACAGAAACCGCATAAACAGCCAGAGTCACATATTACCAGGCTCTACAACGTAATGTATATCCGCATCGTCTTTCGAGCAAGCACGGCACGAGGAAGGATAAGAAACTAACTCAGCACAATGTCTCCGAGCTTGGCAGGTACCACGCAGGAGTTACGCAAGCATCCGCCAACAAATACTACTGCAGAAGCCATTTAACGGCCTCTTGCAGTTAAAGTGCGCCTGCTTGACATAGGAGATATTTCATGCTGGATCATTACTGAGAAATAAGACGAGACAACGTCAACATTCTCTATCTTATCCACTAGTTGTCTTTATTACAGCATAATGAAGCTGACTAAGTCCCGTATCCCGCAGCAAAATAGCTGGGTTTCAAAAACTCCAAGATATTATCTGCACTTTACTACAAATTTATTCTATTCACGTGTATGAAAAACACTTTATACAACAGTTGGCACATTAACACATTTTATATAACCTCTGACCAAACCTTGGCCACTTCAAGTACATTTTCTGTTGCCTAGTTATCTTCTGTGTGCGCGACTGGACACAGTCGGCAATGAAGAATGTGCTAAACACACAGAGTCACACTGGAAGGGGAGGCGAAAAAAAGGCTATGTTTAATTGGCAGAACACTTAGAAAACGCAACAGTTCTACTAAAGAAACTTCTTACACTGCACTTGTGTGTCCTATTTTGGAGTATTGTAACGCATAGACCTTTTCAGGACACACAATACGCGGTCGCAACGGCTGTGCCATAACCAAGGAACAGAGCAAAATAAAATTAATCATGTTATTTCGACCACAGATTCGAGTTGCCAGTAAAATTACGAACTCCTGGATACCTATAACAGACCGGAGGATCCTTAATTAAAAAGAATTTTCACCAACCAAGGAGCATCACAAAATGATTGTTTACTTAGAGGACAATCGAATGGGGGGAGAGAGTAATTGTTACATTATTCGTTTGGTTAATGTGAAAATTGCTAAAAATGGAGAATTTCCTGTAGCCGCTAAATGTAAAAGCAACCGGAAGAGACGCCTTGGCGGATGCATAACAGCTTTGTCCCGCGCTCCAAACAGGTGTCCCAATCTCAGTGTCCGATAAACAGTGTCGCCCGCAAGGGCTAAGCTTCCCCAACGGTCTCTCTCCCCTACCTGTAAGGTTGGCTACAGGGACTGGAAGCACACTGCGGTGCCGTGCTCGGCGAACAGCCACACACCGCCATTCGGTTGCAGAGCTTCGAAGTATCCACCTCGCGGACTGTCTAGGGTGGAAGTTACCGCCGTATTACTAAAGTGTGACTTTGAGGACCGTCCGCCTGTTACAATGATGGGCGAGTGGAAGCATCCGGTACACTTACCATTCAGTTTATAATGAGGTAAGTTTGGCCGTTTGGCCCCTGCTCTGCTTATAGTATTACGACTTCATGGCTAGCAACATTCCCTCTTATTCAACCACTCCCCGCTCTCTCTAGGGACTGCAAATGTATCTGTATAAAATGTGCTTATTTCTTGACTATTGTTAGTAATTACTTGTCCTACAGCAAGGTTGTTTCGTGGGAAAATAGTCTTAACATGCAACAGGGCTACCTCAATGTCATACCTTTATGAATACAGATTTCACCACAGTTCTGCCTATTTGTTCTGTAATTTTCCTACTGTCCACTTTTCAAACAAAGAACCTTCAATAAGGTGACGAAACACCTGCCAAGAGAAGAAGTCCGACGCCTTTACGGTCCAAGGACAGCTGATCAGCAGGTGAGTGTAACCTCCTGTCTGAGAGGAAAGGCGATACGCAGCAACCCTTCTTGCTTCATCTTCTTTAGTAAAACTTCAACATTTACGTTATAGCTGCGCAATGTAGGGTCCACACCAGGTGGGACTGACGAACGATTTAGAGGAAGTTCAGAGGACAGCTCGATGCCTATTATTGCGATATAGGAGGTAGAGTATCACGGAAATGATGCACAATTTTGGGGCGGAAATCATTAAAAGAAAGGCGTTATCCGTTGCGTCGAGATTTATTTGCGAAATTGCTTTCCCCAACTTTCTCTTCTGGATGCGAAAAATTTTAGCACACACCTACATAGGGAGTCATAATCATCATAATAAAATAAATCAGACCGAAAACAAGATTTAGGTGTTCTTTTTCTTTCAGCGAGGTATGAGAGAAAGGAACTGTAGAGAAATATCATAAAAGCTGTTCAATGAACCCTCTGCCATGCACTTCAGTGTGGCTTGCAGAGTAAAGATGTAGATATTGTTTTCCGAAATGTATCTCCATCCTGCCAGGTTGCGCCGTGATCTGACCACTTCTGACCTCAGCCTATTCAAGGACTACCAGGTTAGCCACTTATTTTGAAAATCCTTTTCCAACCAGGAGGGTGTGATGACTAAGCCTTCCATAGTTGCAGTCTGGATTCTTCTTCGGTGTTTCTTAGTTTCTTCAATGTTCTGAGGAAAATTTTCATTGACCTTAGACATAAATGCGTTTTTTCCTGTTCCAGTTTCGTTCGTTTCTTGTTTACTACTATTTCTCAAAATGTTCAAATGTTTGTAAATCTATGGGACAAAACTACTGTGGTCATCAGTACCTAGGCTTACGAACTACTATAACTTAAACTAACCCCAGGTGAGCCGGGGTGGAGTAGCCGAGCGGTCTAAAGCGTCTCGCTGCGGAGCGCGCGGTTGCTCGCCGTGAAGGTTCGAATCCTCCCTGGGGCATGGGTGTGTGTGTTTGTCCTTAGGTTAGTTTACCTAGGTTTAAGTAGTTTGTTAGCTACGGACTGATGACCACGCAGTTTGGTCCGATAGATTTACAAACATTTGAACATTTGACCGACTATTTGCACGTGTTGGCATATACTGTATCCAACATCACCGACAACACGTTTGTTACCTATTGCTTTTTAAATGTTTTGCACTGTGTTGTCGATGATAAGCATTTACTAATAAAGGAAAATGAGAAGTTATGTCGTGCGGCTCGGTAGCACAGTGGTAGAGTGCCGGACTATGAATCCAAAGGTCGTGCGGGTTCGATCCCCGCCAGGTCCTGGGATTTTTATCTGTCACTTTCCACTTCTTTTACCTCTGGCAATATTGCTGATGAGAAAAATATCGAGTAGCACCGTGGTTCGGAACCCACATTAAACTGTATGTACCCCTATAACTGGCTGGGTAAGTCAATTCGAAGACCCCAGGAAGGCAACGGCGTACCACCTCCAAACAGGACCATGCCAAGTAAAGTACTGCGATGTTCAAACCAATATTCGGATTGTTGACTGCTTTACCTTTTTTATGTCGTGAACATGTACCCAAGGAAGTAAAAAATAAAATTTAATAAAAGAAAGAGAGTACCACTCGGATCTCTTCTTCCTAAACTAGCATAAAGTAGTAGCTAAGAATTTAGTACTTTAAACTATTACCTTGGTCACAGTAGATCTATTCTTAGAATCTCTCTTTTAAAAAACGCTATGCACTTAACAGGATATAACCACTGTATCTCGGTTACCTACACCTCAACCGATTTTACATTCACCCCTCTTTTACGTTCTTGAACTAGTGCTGTACTAAAATGCTGCCCTTTGTCGACATATTCCATTACATTGCATTGCATTAGCTGAAACAGGGTAATTCACGTTAAACAGGTCACGCCAATAACACAACCTATTTGTTGTAACAAAAATGTTACAGACGAAATTTACTGGCGGGATTCCCAGTGCGCATGTAGTTCTGAAGTTTCATTTCGGAGGCCATTAGTCCTTAGGGGCAGAAAATTAAATTTTATGGTGGGTAAGAAAGAAAGGAGTTCATTATGGTTCAGTCACGACTAAATTGTGAAAAAATTACTGTTTTGTTAGATTAACATTGGATCAGCGCTGTCAAAATAATCATCCATTTGTCTTCCTCTGCTAGATAAAAGTCTCTTCTAGAAGATTTCCCAGCAATACAGTCTCTGCAAAATGCTTGCACACTGCTCCTGCTTAAGCGATTTCCTCATGAAACGTCAGAACTTTCCAGTATGTAGTCTTTTCCATTTTTTCATAGATCTTCGAATGCAGCAAAAAGCTTTCTTGATCGGTCTGCTAGTCATTCGCTTATCTCCATGTCATACTCACTTTTATTTCATTTTAATTTCATTCTGAATCTGATACTCCAGTGATAATTTCCATCATTTAACTCCCTGTAGCTCGTCCAGTACCCCTAACTTTTGAACGGGTTTTCCATTTCTCACCTCCATCTGCCTCTATACACGTTCTCTGCAGGCTACTAAATGGTGCGTGGCAGAGGATACCTCGTCACGATAGAGCGAGGGATAAAAGAATTCTTATAGGCCTCCGCAAGAGTTCTTATTTCTCTTTGTGGTCTTTACGCAAAATTTAATGTGGTGGAAGTAAAATCGTTATGCAGTCCCCTTAGAATCCCACCCTCCTTCAATAGTTTTTTTTTCTCGTAAAGAACGTCTCCTTCAATCCGGCGATTCCCATTTGAGTTACCGAACCATCTCGGTAAAATTCGCGTGTCGAAGGAACCTACCAATAACAAATCTAGCAGCCGCTTCTGGTCTTCCTTTAAACCGATATACCGGGGAACCCAAACGTATAACCAGTGTTCAAGAGTAAGACGCACCAGTGTTACAAACGCGATCTCTTTTACAAATGAGCTGCATCTTTCCAAATTCTCCCAAGAAACTGAAGTCACCACCCATCTTCCCCACAACTATCCTTATATGCCGCGGTGGAGTAGCCGAGCGGTCTAAAGCGTCTAGCTGCGGAGCGCGCGGTTGCTCGCCGTGGAGGTTCGAGTCCTCCTTGGAGCATGGGTGTGTTTCTTTGTCCTTAGGTTAGTTTACCTAGGTTTAAGTAGTTTGTAAGCTACGGACTGATGACCACGCAGCTTGGTCCGATAGATTTACAAACATTTGAATAATCCTTATATGCTCATTCTATCTCACATCGCTCTGCAATGTTACGCCTAGATACTTAATCGACGCAAATGTGAGAAGCAGCTCACTACTAATACTGTATTCGAACATCATGGGATTGTTTTTACCACTCATCTGCATCTCGTACATTTTTCTACGTTTAGAGCTAGGCGCATTTCTCACACCAACTAGAAATTTTGTCTAAGTCATCTTCCATCGGCGCTGTGTCATTCAATGACGACACGTCCCTGTACACCACAGCGGCATCAGCAAACAGCGGCAGACTGCTACTCAGTCCGTCAGATCTTTTATACACATACCAAATAATGACGGTCGTATCACACTTCCTTTGGGTCTCCTGCCGATTGCCGGCCGCGGTGGCAGAGGGGACTGAGGCGCGCCAGTCACGGTCTGCACGGCCACTACGGTCGGGGGTTCGAATCCCCCCTCGGGCATGGATATTTGTGCCGTCCTTAGTGTTAGCTATTCATAAGTAGTTTGTAAGTTTAGAGACTGATGGCCCCGTAGTTAAGTCCCATAAGCTATACAAGCATTTGAACATTTCCTTCTGATTCTCTTGTCTGTGATGCACGCTCGTCGTCAAGAACAACTTATATTGGTTTCTGCCACTTAAGCAATCGCCTTCGAACCATTACCATATCTATGCGGACATACCTTCGTTAGCAGTCTGTAGTGCGGCACCGTAGCAAACGACTTTCGGAAGTCAAGGAATATTCAACTTACATGTTGCCCTTCATGGATTACTAGCAAAATATCATTCCAGAAGAGGTCAAGCTGAGTTTGACACGAGCGCTACTTTCTAAAGCCGTGCTGTTGCATGGACAGAAGCTTCTTTGTTTAATGGAAATGTATTATATTTGAACAGAGACTTCTGCAACAAACTGATGTTAATTATGTGTGTCTGTAATTATGGGGGCCTTGTCTTTTATCTTTCTTACAAACAAGAGTCACCTGCGCTTTTTCCAGTTTCTTGAGGCTTTCCATTGAACGAAATACTCGCTATTGTAAAGCCGACCTGTGGTTCCGTTAGCACCTGGGGACTTATCTGTTTTTAGTTCTGCTTCTCTACACCTGGGATAACCGTTACCTCGTTCGTCATTCGGAAGTAGCTCGTGCGACGAATAAATGTCAAATGTTTGTATAATAGGTCACTTTTTCGTCTGTCCAGTACAAATTTTGCAATTGATTTTAAACTATCCTTCGTGGGACCAAGATATTAGCCATTTTAAATATAGCTAAGAAGAAGACGGAAGTTCAATATTAAATCGCTTTCTTGTTGGTCCGTTCGGTGTGTGTTTGGGGAGGGGGCTGGGGGTAACGCCCGATACCTAGGCTGCCCTGTACGACTGGTGTGTCGTGTGTGTAGTATCGGAGTGTTTATGCTGCGATGTACATGGGGATGGGCATGACTGAGCAGGGAGACTGAGAAGGAGACACACAAAAATACCGGAGGAAGACATGGACAGGCAGAGCGATAAGAGAAAACAAGAAAGATCCCAGTCGGGCACCAAGTGCCAGTGCGCCCCACGCGTGGTGCATGCTGTATCAATGAGTGTGCCACATCTACATACATACTCCGCAATCCACGGTAAAGTGCGCAGCGGAGGGTACACTGTACCACTACTAGGCATTTCCTTACCTATTCCGCTCCCAAATAGAACGAGAGAAAAAAGGATTTCTATATGCCTCTGTACGAGTCCTAATTTCTCTAGTCTTCATGATCCTTACGTGAAATGTAAGTAAGCAGCAGGAAGATCGTTTTACACTCAGATTCAAATTCCGGCCCTCTAAATTTCCTCGGCAGAATTTCTCGAAAAAGAACGTCGCCGTTCCTTGAGTTCCCGAAGCAATTCATGACACTCGCGCATTGGTCGAACCTACCATTAACGAACCTAGCTGCTCGCCTCTGAACTGCTTCTATGTCTTCCTTTAAACTGATATGCTGCGGGTCCCAAACTTTTGAGCAATGCTCAAGACGTGGTCGTACAAGCTTTTTATACGCGGTCTCCTTTACAGATGAAGTACATCTTCACAAAATTCTCCCAATAAACCGAAGTGGTTGTCCGCCTTACTCACAACTGCCTTATATCGCTCTGCAATGTTACGCCTAGATATTTGAACGACGCGACTGCATCAAGAAGCTCACTACTAATGCTGTATTCGAACATTGTGGGATTTTTCTCCTACTCATGCGCATCACCTCACATGTTCCTACATTGAGAGCTAGCTGCCATTCCTTTTACCAACTAGAAATTTTGTGTAAGTCATCCTGTATGTTATACAGTCAAAGACGACACCCACCCATTCGCCACAGCATCGTCAGCAAACAGCCACAAATTGCAAGTTACTCTGTCCTTCAGATCATTTATATAGACAGAAAATAACAGTGGTCCTATCACACTCCCCTGGGGCACACCTGACGATAGACTCGTCCCTGATGAATACTCGCCGTCGAGAACAACACATTGCTTTCTATTACTCAGAAAGTCTTCCTGCGAGTCACAAATCTGTGAACTTATTCCATATGCTCGTATCTTCGTTAGCAATCTGCAGTGTGGCACCGCGTCAAATGCCTTGTTGAAATCTGTATGTAGAATGGGGAAAGCACGCGATCTATCCGAATTTGGCCAAAATTTTAAAATGTTTCTTATGCTTCTGGGACTTAACTGTGGGGTCATCAGTCCCTAAACTTACAAACTACTTATGAACTACCTTATTCTAAAGACAACACAAATATCCACGCCCGAGGGAGGATTCGAACCCCTGACAGAGCTTTATCAATAGCAGATTCTGATGGTCCAAGGGTTCGGCATGAGCATTTCGAAAACTGCAAGACTTGTTGGGTGTTCGAGGAGTGCTGTATTGAGTGTCTTCAAGTGGCGAAACATCGAGGGAGTTAAGTGGCCAACCCTCTTCACAGATGTCGGAGGTCGTAGCCTGCGAAGACGTAAAACCGGACAGGCGGCAAACTACGGTGCAACAAACAACAGACTTTGATGCTGGGCATTGTGTAAATGTGTCTGAACGCACGGTGCACCGAAGACTCCTTACGGTGGGCGTCTGCAGCCGCCGACCCATGCAAGTCTCACTGTTAACAGCACGATATCGGCAACTATACCTGAAACACGACGTGACCATCGTCATTAGACGTTGGCACAGTGGCAGAGCGTTGCATGGTCTGTTGAATCCCGACACGTATCATCTTCCTCCACACAGCCTCTCCCGCTGTCTGTCGTAATCTAGTACTCAAAACGCACTCACTTAGCGGTCTTTGTAATTCCGAGCGCGCAATACAAGAGCGTAACAGATGGATACCGCAGTCGTATGAGGAACTGACAAGAGAATAACAATAAACGATGCACGAATTAAGTATCCAAGAGGGTTGGATGACGAAGGATCCTTTCTTGCGGCGTGGTAAGGTAACGAGTTAATCAGTTTCAGTAACAGCCTAATTACAGATATATGAAATTTGGTGCGTCATCATATTATAAGAGAACAACTCGGACTCTTTACGTCCGAAAGTTATTTTTCAGGACGTATGAAGCGGACTTCAATTACATGTGACTTCCCTCCTCACCCCCAAGATGTTGATGTACGAGATGCGCATACGAATGGAAATAACGTAAAATGAACGCAGCGGGTAGTCCGACAACAATACTTACAATGAAAGGTCGAACTAGCAGTGTGTCGGCACCCAGCGTCCCAAGACTGTATTTTGCAAGGTCGGCGACTTCAAGAAAACTACCGGATGGCCTAAAGACAGTCGTGCCAAAAGCGTGTTGGGAATATGAACAATTCATAAATTACATAAACAATTATATATGGTTTACAAAAAATTTTCATTAGCAATGCTACTATTTAATACATATGATTTCTACTATGTTTTCGCTCAACTGCCATTGATGAAGGAATTCACTGTACGCTACAATCAAGCTGTAATCGAAACGAAAACCAGTCTTCTCCTTCAAAAACACAATAAATAAACACATAGTTCGATGTCGGCAAACAAGTTCAAAAGTCAAACACAAAATATTATAATAACCATGTGGTTTATCTGTCCTTTTTTTCCCCTTTTCTTTTCGCGCCTGTATTAATTAATGCATGTCTGTTTTTTTCCCTCGATATGCTTACCTTTACCGTAGGAAAATTAATAAATTATCCCATACCAGAGTCAATATAGTTTGTGTAAACAACATATTTATTGGTGGATATATACGCCCGGCAGTAAAGTATTGTTTGAAGACTCACCTTTTCTTCCCTGGAGACCTGAACGTAGTAGACGATGACGAACATCCAGGCGACGGAGAAGAGTAACAAGAGTTTCACGTTGCGTCTCATGATTGACCGGCGGAAAATTGTCACAACCTAACGTCAACCTCCACTGTCCGCAGACACCGCACTACACAGCAGGACTGTCGGTAGCGAACTAATATCATTCAGCCAAGCTTCGCCCACCTAACGCCAGAGCGTGCTGTGACTGCCGTCTGCAGAGACGATTCTGCGCATGCCCAAGAAGTCAGAGACAGTAGTGAAAGTTAGCCGGACAGTAATGCGATGTTGATTTTAGTAAATAATGTGTACATTTGCAAACCTCGTGTTTGTGTGGTTTTTCAGATGGCACAACTAGACGTTAAAATACTTTAAGTGATAATTTGTGATGTAAATTATTTGTGCTTATTGTAAAGAACTACTTTTACAAGTATATCACACCGGCTTTCTTTAGCTAACGATAAAATACATTTTCTGAATGTGATTTATCGAACGACAGCAAAATTCCTGTACCTTTTGATGTTATATTACTAAATAGTACCTCTCCTATGTGTTGTTGCTCGTTCTGAATTATAGTTCATCGCGTATTCAGTCATCTTATTCCTGGGCTTTCTCGAAGAAGAAACATTTGCATTGTGTGTGGAACGAGCGAAAGTATAGGGTAGCAGAATATAAGCAAGTAATAGTAACAATCTATGTACTGTGTTAATAGGAAGCGACTATCCTGCGAAATGTTATCTGTGTTTATTCCCCCTAAGTTAGCGAGTTCTTGGTTTGAAAACTGCAGCTGTCTTGTATTTATACTTGTTAATTGCCATTTGCCACTAGTTGTTTGCGAAATATTTCCTAGAGTAATTTTGTTCTTTTCAAAGGTAATAGTTAGGCCTACCTACATCTGTTACTACAGAGTCCTATTTAAAGTACTTGTCATGCAACTTTGCAAAAGTGTTGCCCCCCCCCCCCCCCTCATTGCCAACATGACACATTTATCATTATTTTCATTTAAATAGATTGCGTTTCTGAATTCCTTTCTTTGTGTTAGATGTGATATTGTTAATACCTCTTCACTGTCAAACATTACTTTTGTCCCTTGTATTAAGATCGTGTAAAATACAGTTTAATGTAGAACTTTTTAACATAAATCAAAGCATTACCGACTAATGGAAGCCGAATGTAGAAATTTCGTGTTCTTTAAAAATGATTAACTACATTTACTACTCACTTTTGTGGATTGAATTGTTCATTTATGGTTCACAGCTACAAAAGATAACTTAATGAGAGCATATGGCGTGAAAATGTAAAATTAGACAAAATTTATATTAGATGAAAAAATATATAAGCTTAGAATATAGTTTATATTCACATCATCTGCATTTTATGAATTTTTTTGGACATAAGGAGTTACTCCAGTAAAACTTTACTTAGGCCTACGGCAGTGAGGCTCTACTGTGCTAATATTGGCTAGGACTGTTGAATGCTGTTTGAAATCCCACTCACATGAAATGAGGGCAATCATATTTTGTGTTAACCCAAAATAAATAATTCATATACATCTCCCATTGAGGGTGTTTGAAAAATTGCTAAAATGCATAGGTGCTTAAGATCGCTTTAAAAACAGCTTTATTTTTTTTTTTACTGGTTTCGGCAGATATAAGCTGTCATCATCAGATTTTGTACATTGTTAATCAATCTGATTGCCATGTTAACCATTTGCCCTGGATTAAAATAAGAGAATACTGGGACCATCAGCATGTAAGTACTAAAATTTCATGACAATAACATTAAAATATTTTTACTGCTATCCCTTCATATTGTCCTACTCAAATGACACGCATTTTAATCCAGGGCCAATGGCTAATATGAAAATCATGTTCAATTAACAAGATCTGATTATGGCAATTTAGATATGCCAAAACTGAACAAGAAATCTAGATTTTTATAAAGCAATCTTGGGCAACCCCTGCCCTTTTGCAGTTTTTGAAATAAGTAATTAATGTGGTTCTGCTGTTCATGTATCTAGGCTCTACCCTTGTCCAGTAAGTAAATTAACTATACTCTTAAAGCAAACATTTTGTTACCAAATTAGCACACACCACTACCTTTGTTACAAGTAAAATTTAACTTCTGATTACACTCTACTTCATATGTAAAGTAAGGATACGTTGCAACTCGCAACAAAGACAATCATCAAGCTGCAGATTTCATTTGCAGCAGCTGATTTGCAACCAAAAGCGAAGTTGATTTGTGATTGCACTTTTTCTAAGCCGAGCTGTAGCTTGACGAGTCTTTGCACACTTAGAATCTAGGCCTATCGTCAATATATTGTTGAATTTCAACCTGAACTTTCCTTCTCAAAAGGACTATCTCGGTATTTGCCTTGTTAATTTATAAATGTCATGGCAAACTTACACTTTATTAGGTCTACAAGAATTTGTATCACTCTCTTTCTGCATACATGTTCATTGCATTACCTTGTTTAATAAATTCACAGGCACAGTGTAGTCCTAGGAATATATCGGTGAGAATCTCTGGGATCTAAGGCAATATGCAATGGTCACATTATGGGAAACAGAAAGTTTCAAGTTCTATAAATGAATCCCTAGTTCCTAAATTATATATAATATTCAGTATCATAAAAATAGCTGTACCAATTTGATCAAATGAGACATAATAGGAGTTGTGTCAGCCACTTCTTGATCATTGATATCCAACAAAACTTTGAACATGCTCTGCAGAAGAATGACATGCAGTTTCTTTGTTACAAATGAATTCTTTAAAGAAGCCACACTTAAAGATAGGACAATAAACAAACACTATTATGCTGAAATAAATTGGCATAATCGAAGTCTGGGATACCACCCATCAGCTTTCACCCATGGTGACAATGATGTTTATAGCCTACTCGTAGCCAATAAGTGGCCGAGGGGACTAAGGCGCTCCAGTCACGGTCTGCACGGCCACTACAGTCGGGGGTTCGAATCCTCCCTCGGGCATGGATATTTGTGCCGTCCTAGTTTGTAAGTAGTTCATAAGTAGTTTGTAAGTTTAGGGTCTGGTGACCCCATAGTTAAGTCCCATAGACTATACAAACTTTTGAACATTTATTTGTAGCCAATATGACAACCAAAAATTTTCATATATAAACATGCAAAAATTAATGTAAAACCAATAAAATGACACCAATGACAAGCACAGGAATGTGGAGGATTTTGAGCAGGCACATTCTAAGTGGGAAAAAAGTCAACAAGCAAACCAAAAACGCATACAAAAAAAATAAAATTAAAAATGAGCAAAATATAAACCAAAAATGACAAAAAAAGTAGCTTTTATCTGGATTCACATAGTTCAACTGACATATAAAACATGTCAAATGAAGACAGAGATATCAATTAGTATAAAATACTTCTGTCATTTCAAATGTTCCATTCTAACATAATCTTTTGGACCATAACTACTCATATTTTCATATTCTTTGCCTCCACCAACTCACAGCCAAACTGTTGCATGCCAACCTAACTTAGACCTCGAGTTACACTACAGATAAGTCTGTCACCGAAAAATAATAGTGTGTGTGTGTGTGTGTGTGTGTGTGTGTGTGTGTGTGTGTGTGTGTACAGAATACCAAGTGGTACCTTTAATCTGTTCATAAATCACTTTGAAACTGTATTGGCTTATTTGACAACAAAAAAGTATTTATGTAGGTTGGTGATTTTAAAAATAACTGTTTTGAAAACTCTCCCAGTAAGAAATTATTGCAGTCAGTAGCATTGTCATTACAACTTAATTCATACTGTTAACTTTCTGACTAGGATAGCTCAAAGACAGCTGTTTATATCTGTGTAAAAATGTTTAATGCTCAAAATTATATTAGGCTATAAAAGCAATAATACGTATGAATTCAACATATTTCAAATATGTTGACCATTTCAGGTCATTGAAATAAATCCAATGGCAAAGATTTGTGCTGGACCTGGATTCAAACCCGGATTTCCCGCTTTGGGCCAGCGGTCGCCTTTATTTAGGCTCTCAAGGCATGCTTCCCTTCCAACCAAAATTCTCATCTTGTAGCACACTAAGATTGTAGGGCCCCTGCCCATTTGATCCTATGTGCTCGCAGCCTGTACTGGATTCCTGCAAGGGGTCGATTGTATTAAAGCGTCCATATTAATATTGGCAATTACCTATTGTGGCAGATAGACCTATATAATTATTTATATGGTCAAAATGTTTAAATATTTCGAATTTGTAAAATTACGGCTGTTAATGTCAACAAATGGTGCCTATTCTTTCAGATATGTCCAAAAAGAAAAGAAACCATATTTAAATAATTATTAATAACAATAATAAGTAGCCTTTCAGACCATGACATGCTGTTCCTTTTGTTAGATATACTGATCAGAATATAAAATGCATCAAATCTGACTTTAAGAGGGTAGTCAGCAAGCCAAAAAGTGATTGTTTTAGAAAACTGCTCAAAGAAATGAATTCAAGTGATTTTTACATTGGTTTTAGCATGAATGAGAAACACACTTTTTTTGCAAACTGCTTTCCCTTAAAACTAACCCAGAGTAGACCATAATGCAGATATCAGAATAGGATAGTGACATGAGATAACAAAATAAAGAAAATATGGATATAGTGAAGGAGGAGACTCGTAGGACCAGTGGTCAATTTCATTTTTGCCTGCATTCTCTTAAATTTTAGAAAAGATAATGAACAGTTGACTTCTCAAACATCTGACCACTAATAAAATATAATCCATTTCATAATTTGGATTTCTAAAGGGTTCTGATTTGCAAAGATTATCTATACATACAATGAGAATGTACTTAATTCATTAGACAGTAAAATATAGGCCAGTGATATATATTGGCATCTGTCAAAGGCATTTGAGTCTGTAAATCACAATACGTTTGAGCAATCTAGAATATTATGGTGTGACAGGAACTACTGCAGAATGATTGAAATTGTATGTATCTCTTAATAGAAACAAAGGATATCAATAGGGAGGCGTATACTGAACTATCAGGCCTCATTCAATTTGGAACTAATAACATAGGGATACTTACGGCTGCTTCTCAATACATTTATTCTCTACTCAAATTTGTCATAACCAATATTTCAGTTAATGGGATCAATAATAGCAACTAGAAGAACTTTCACAAAGATTTAAAATCATCTAGCCTACTTCAACTCAGAAAGGTGTCCACTATTCAGCAATAATACACCGGTAGCCATAAAAAATTTAGCTCTACAATTTAAAGTTAACACAAAGTGTTTTTATGAGATAAACAACCTATTGTATTTTGGCTTACAACCAGATGGCCCACTTCAGATGAGATTCATTGTAAAACTGTGACCTCACAGAATCCTAATTACTGCAGGAAAGGGTTACCAAACTAAATTATTTGTTTTAAATCTGCCTCTTAAGTATTTAAATGGGCCATACGCACATCAACTTTTGAGATAATGTGAAAATCAGTTTTTTCAAAGCTTTAGCCTAATTTTGCATAACTTTTGCAAGTTTAGTCTCATACATAATGTATTAGGCCCTTTTTCCATAGCATTTTCCTGCAATTCTCCCTTATTTTAACACTTCTTGGTTCTGAAGTTCTAGGGTGTTAATATTGGTAAAACCTGAAAGCTTAATTTTTTTTTCCTATTATACTGTAAGAAGTACTATTACAGTACTGTATTGACAATTATTGATATGGTATCTGTACTTTTTGGAAATGTCTGAAAGAACAGACACCATTAGTTGACAGTAATAGCCATAAATTTACAAAATTGAAACATTTCAACTGTTTTGGGGGGTTGAAATAAAGTCAATGCCAGAGTTGCAAATTTGTGCTGGACCAGGATTCAAACCCAGATTTCCCATTTCAGGCCAGCGGTCGCCTTAGCTATTTAGGCTCTCTAGGTGCTCTTCCCTTCCAACCCAAATTCTCAACTTTGGGGCCCCTGCCCATTGAGCTGCAGCGGATTGGCTGTGCGTACTGGGGCGCCGTGCTGCGGTGCACGCAGTCATTTGTCGTTGGGGGTTCGATTCCCCCCCCCCCCAGGCATGGGTGTTTGTGTTGTCCTTAGATTAGTTTACCTTAGTTTAAGTAGTTTGTAAGCTACGGACTGATGACCAAGTAGTTGAGTCCGATAGATTTACAAACATTTGATTCTACCCATTGATTCCACCCATTGATTCCTTTTGCTCATAGCCCATACTAGTTCTCCACAAGGGATGAAGCATTTCAGTGCATCCGTATTGAAATTGTCATCGCCTGTTGTGGGCACATTTACAATTATTGATACGGTATCTGTTCTTTTCAGATATGTCTGAAAGAACAAACACCATTAGTTGATAGTAAAGCCGTAAATTTATGAAATCGAAATATTTAAACTATTTTTTTGGGTGGGACGGGGTGACGGTGGTTGAAATAAATTCAGCAATAGAGTTGAAAATTTGTGCTGAACTGGGGGATTCGAACACAGATTTCCTGCCTCAGTCCAGAACAGGCACCATATCAATAATTGTAAATATGCCCACAACAGGCAATGACAATTTCAATGCAAATGCATTCAAACGCTCCGAAAACTGTCTTGAGCAGTTAAACCGGCAACCCATGCGCAATGGAAATATTTTAGACCCTATAGCCGTGAACAGGCCTGACCTTATAAACGATGTCTGTGTAGAGACAGGAATTAGTGATCGTGATATCGTCATAGCGTCAATGGTGACCAAAGTTCATAAACCAATCAAGAAGGCTAGGAGCGTGTTTTTGTTGGGAAGAGCCGATAAGCAAATGTTAGGATCGTACTTCGAAAATGAATGGGCATCGTTTAATTCCGGGACTATGGATGTAGAGGAATTGTGGACTAAATTTAAGTGCATTCTAAATAAAGTGTTAGAGAAATATGTGCCAGTAAAGACGATTAAGGGTGGAAAAGATCCACCGTGGTATAATAATGTTACAAAGCTGCTGAGAAAGCAAAGACTGTCGCACGCTCGATTAAAAAATGAACATGCAAATGATGACAGGCAAAAGTTAGTAGAGATTCGTGCATCTATAAAAAGATTGATGTGCGAAGCATACAATAATTACCACAGCCATACCTTACCAAAAGATCTTTCCGAGGACTCGAAAAAATTCTGGTCCTATGTAAAATAGATAAGCGGGTCAAAGCCCACTGTACACTCACTCTTTGATCATTCCGGGGCAGTAATAGAAGAAAGCAAACGGAAAGCTGAAGTTCTAAATTTAACCTTTAAGAAATCTTTCATGCAGGAGAACCGCACAAATGTACCATCATTTGATCAACGTACTAATTCTGAAATGGAGGACATAAGTAATAGGTATTTCCGGTGTAAAGAAGCAGCTGAGAGACCCAAATACGAAAAAGTCTGATGGTCCAGATGTAATACCAGTTCGGTTTTACAAAGAGTATTCTGTGGCATTGGCTCCCTACTTAGCTTGCATTTATCATGAATCTTTAATTCAGCGCAAAGTTCCTAGTGATTGGAAAAAAAGCACAGGTGACTACCATTTATAAGAAAGGAAAGAGAACTGACCCACACAATTACAGGCCAATATTGTTGACATAACTTTCATGTAGAATTTTTCAGCATATTCTCAGTTTGAATATAGTAAATTTCCTTGAAATGGAAAAGCTTCTTTCTATGAATCAACACGGGTTTAGGTAACATCGTTCATGTGAAACTCAGCTTGCCCTTTTCTCACATGACATCCTGCGAGCCATGGATGAAGGGCAACAGGCGATTGTGTTTTTCTCAACTTCAAAATGGTGTTCGACGCGGTGCCACACTGCAGACTGCTAACGAAGATACGAGCTTATGGAATAGGTTCACAGATTTGTGAATGGCTGGAAGACTTCCTAAGTAATAGAACACAGTACGTTGTTCTCGACAGCGAGTGTTCATCACAGACGAGTGTAACGTCAGGCGTGCCCCAGGGGAGTGTGATAGGACCGCTGTTATTTTCTATCTATATAAATGATCTGATGGACAGAGTAAGTTGTAATTTGTGGCTGTTTGCTGATGATGCTGTGGTGTATGGGATGGTGTCATCTTTAACTGACTGTAATAGCATACAGGATGACTTAGACAAAATTTCTAGTTGGTGTGAATAATGGCAGCTACCTCTCAATGTAGAAAAATGTAAGGTGATGTGCATGAGTAGGAAAAACAATCCCATAGTGAGCTCCTTGATGCTGTCGCGTTGTTCAAATATCTAGGCGTAACATTTCAGAGCGATATGAAATGGAACAAACATGTAAGGCGGACAGCTGACTTTGGTTTATTGGAAGAATTTTGGGAAGATGTACTTCATCTGTAAAGGAGACCGCCTATAAAATGCTTGTACGACTACGTCTTGAGTATTGCTCAAGTGTTTGGGACCCGCAGCAGATTGGTTTGAAGGAAGACATAGAGGCGGTTCAGAGGCGAGCAGCTAGATTTGTTACTGGTAGGTTCGACCAATGCATGAGTGTCACGGAAATGCTCCGGCAACTCAGTTGGGGATCGCTGGAGGAAAGACGAGGTTCTTTTCGTGAAATTCTGTTGAGGAAATTTAGAGGGCCGGAATTTGAAGCTGAGTGTAGTACGGTCTTGCTGCCTCCTACTTACATTTCGCGTAGTGATCACAAAGACAAAATAAGAGAAATTAGGGCTCGCACGGAGGCATATAGGCATTCTTTTTTTTCCTCATTCTATTTGGGAGTGGAATAGGAAAGGAAATGCCTCGTAGTGGTACAGTGTACCCTCCGCCACACACCTTACAGTGGATTGCGGAGTATATATGTAGATGTAGATCCCTTGTGGGAATCCAGTATAGGCTGCAAGCAAGAGGAACCAAGCGCAGGGGGCTAGAAATTGAGCATTTGGGTTGAAAGGAAAGCATGCTTGGATAACCTAACTGGTTAAGGCGACCGCTGGCATGAAGCAGGAAATCTCGATTCAAATCTAGGTCCAGCACAAATTTTAAACTTTGTTGTTGAATTTATTTCAACCGTCTGAAATGGTCAAAATATTCCAATATTTGATTTCATATTACATTATCCCCTATCCCTTCTGCAAAGCTACTCCTAAGAACCTGCTTTTCTCCACTACCCTAACAAAGAGACTGGTGGCAGACGATCTGTATTTTAAATATATTGCAGCAAGTTAAACTGAGAGATAGGAAGAGAGGTTGGGTGCAGCTGACCAGCAGCTCAAGGAGAGGGGATGAGGTGGTTAGGTAGCTGGACAGGAATACAGTAGGCGGAATTGTTGGGTGTATGGCCTAGTTGCGTGATGAACAGGCATTTTAAACTGATACCAAGCAGTATACAATGAATCTGGTACGCGGACATGAGATGACAGGGGGGAATCTATTGTGGACAGCATGTGAACAGAAGTTGAGATCAGGTCAGTTTTGGGAGAGAAGGGTGAGTTTTAAGGATAGTTTCCATCTGCAAAGTTCAGAAAAAGTAGTCGATGAGGGGTGGTTATGAAGCAGCATCCAAGGAAGTCGAGCTTCTCAGTTTGGCTGAGCAGCTGGAGACGGCAGTCATGTATGCACAAGTTATGCATGGTTATATGTTCACTTTCTGATTAAGGCTGTGCCCAAAAATTATGTTGCATCTTTTCAACATTCCTATCTGCAGCTCAATAATCATCTTTATAGTGAGTTGCTACTGATCACATTATTGGCATTTGACCCATTCCATTGTTGGACTGACAGTTTGTATGTACATCACAATTACAATTTAACAGATTTACATCTCATGGAGCCTAGTATATAAATGAATTTCATTCCATTGTTCTATCTTGCTGGCATTATTTTCCACAATTGCTACTCCCGAAGTTCTAGGGCACCCCAAGTATTTACACCGAAACATACCAGCAGGTTGACAAAACTTAGATGCCATTGTACCTTGTCAATGTCTTTTAACTACTCCCTCCCCCCCCCCCCCTCCAATTGCACATACAACATACCGAAATGTGTACAATGGGATGTTCTATACTCACAAACTATCTAAATAAAGGTTTCATTTTGCCACAAAATTTTTCCTCAGGATAAGTGTTAAATATTGTTTTGTAAAGCTGATATTTTACACAACTGTAACACATTGAAAGATTAAAAACTAAAATGTAGTAATAAGTTTTGTAGGAAGTAGCATTATTACAGAACAGCTGAAAAATCCTGTTGGAGCACAAAAATGACAAATATGTTCTTGTTTAAAAGACTTGCAGAGAAATGGGAAACCAGTTGCCTCAGTCTGTCTTTCTCACTAAGAATTTTGGCATGCGAACTTGTTTGTGCTCCTTTAACATAAAACAGGCTAATTCCTTTTGCTGGTCTCTCACTGTAACAAAGTTTACATACACGTTAGCCTCATTCCACTGCCATTGTCTCCTATTTCTCCCATCGTGCCCAACTATGTCTCCCACTGTTACTCTCTTCATACCTTTCTCTTGAAGTCCCTTACGGCTGTCATTATTGCTTTCACTGTCTGGCTCCTATTATTTTTCTCTCATATTGCCACTGTCTCTTTCTTCCACGCAGTCTGCTGTGTTTCTATTCAGTAAACATAGTCTCCATTTCTACACAAGGCTTTAACACAAGGAGAAAGTGAATGTGAAAACTGAACAAAATTTCTCTTATGTGTGGCCTTCGATCATCTCTCTTTCTCATTCTACAGTCTCCCCTCTCACCCCCCCCCCCACTGCTACTATCCCCATCAATTTATCATTTTCACCCCCCCCCTCTCTCTCTCTCTCTCTCTCTCTCTCTCTCTCTCTCTCTCTCTCTCTCTCACACACACACACACACACACACACACACACACACACAAATGACTGTCTGCTCTTTATCTCCCACTCTGTTATTCTCTTTCAGTAATAACATGCAAATATGTTCACATGCCAAAATTCTTAGGTAGGGGGGCAGAATGAAGATGGAGGCAGCTGGCTCCTGTCAGTCTTTTAAACAGGAACATATTTGCCTTTCTGTGCTCTGACAAGAGCATTTTTCACATGGTACCCAAAAATTCATAATCTTTCGTATCTTCCTAAGGAACAACCCATGAACCAATGATGCTGTTATAAGATGTATAAAGACCACCCACACATACTGTGCAAAAACCAATCATTTTGCCTAGGCTGAAGGCAAAATCTACCTTGCAACTGTGTGCAGCCACTTACAATATCCCCTTAAGTAATTACTTTTTATTTTTACCTATTTTTTATTTTCTCCTATCTGTTTCCTGTTTTTATTTTTCCTTATTATTTCAAATGCCCTCACACTCCCTCCCACACTCCTCTGTACCTCCCTCTTATCCTTTCCTGCTCCTTCCCTTCACTGTATTCATTACTACAATTCAAATTCCCACCCATCAGAGTGTTTACAATCCATCTTGAAACACAGAACTTTCCACCCCCAACCTTTACAAGGCATCCTTCTACCTCCACTCCCACCTCATTCACAGTCTAGATGATTGTGGCGCTGGAGTGGCCAGACATGATGGTTGTGTGTGTATAGTTGTCTGAGTGATTGCTTGAATGTATGTGTTTATTTTTCTGACGAAGGCCATGGCAGAAAATTTAAGTTATGTGAATGTGATTATCTATTTTTGTGTCTGTCAGCAGCTCAGCGAGCCTCTTTACGGTGAGTTGTTGTCTATCTGCCAGTATTGACATTCCAACCAGATTTTTCCATTGTTAAAATATTACAGAATTTGATAGTTTGCCAATGGAAAGTCATAAGCTTTAGTAAAACCATCCACCAAGCTAACGTAGTTAATCCAATCAAGATTATAAGAATAACCTTTGCCTAAAGACTAAATAAAAGACAATTTACTGTTAAAATAAAATAACATAAAGATAAAGACACCACACTGACAGCCACATATAAATAGCAATGTAACACTACCTTCAAGTCTGAGAGATTAATGCCTCTGAAGTGATTACATACCCTACCAAGTTGAACTAGAAGTATTTAATATGGTGTTGTCTAGGAACAACACAAACCAGGGGATGTGTTACTATCATTACTTTCTTCTCTGTTTCTCTCTAAAATGCAGCCACACATGTAAGTTATATTGAAAGTATTCAGCCATGCAAAGAAGATACATGAAATTGGTTATATCTGTGTTTCATGCAAATGCATTTGAGATATAAAAGAAGATAATGATTTGCAGTGGATCTCAGCTTATGGAAGCAGTATCAGGCTAGAAAGACATCTCACTAACTTCATTACTCTGAAGTAGGGAATTTCTGAAACCAAGCTCTTAGTTTGTCTGCCCTTATACTTTGTTGCCAGAGTAGTTAGATACGAGAAAATTATGAGGGATCTAAAGATGGCAAAGATGAATTTGAGGGTGGAAAAATGAAGACTGCTGTCTAACATACCAACAGTGATGTCATTAGACTCTGTTAAAAGTTTTTAAGTTATTTTTTATTTGGTTTTGGAACCATTTACAGGTTCAAAGTTAGTGTTTTTGTCTTTGAGACTAAAGTAGTATTGTGAACAAGCATAACATTAGGCATTCCCATTTTGTAGGGTACACAATTATGCTTGATCACACAAGAAAGGTACTGAAGAAAAATCATGATTCATTTGTAGAAAATGTCAACTTAGAAAAAACATTCAACAATGTTAAATGATGTAAGATGTTCAAAATTCTAAGGAAAGATGTCTACGAGGAAAGATGTCTATTACATAGTGTGTACAAGAACCAAAAGGGAATAATAAAAGTACAACAACAAGAAGAAAGTGCTCACATTCAAAAGGACAATAAGACAGGGATGCAGTGTTTCATTCATGATGTTCAAAATACACAATGAAGCAACAATGAAAATAAAAGAGAGGTTCAAGAGTGGGATAAAAATTCAGGACAAAAGGATATCGCAGATAAGATTCTGTAGAATTATGCTACCTCAAAGACAAAATAATTCATGATGGGTGAAGCAAGGCCATAAACATCAGACTATCACAGTCCAGGAAGGTATTTATGGCCAAGAGAAGAATACTGGTATCAGACATAAGTCTTAATCAGTGGGGAAAAATCAGGACAGAAGAGAATCAATGCATATGAGGTGTGGTGCTACAGTAGAATATTGACAATTTGGTGGCAAGGAGATTCTCCACAGAATTGCCTAAGAAAGGAACATATGAAAAACATGGACAAGAAGAAGAAACAGGACAATAGGATGTTTTAAGACATCAGGCACTAGAGGAAGTTCAGTAGGGTAACTGTAAGGGGAGACAAAGAGTAGAATAAAGAATATATACAGTGAATAATTGACGATGCATCAGACAAATTAATTTTAAAAAATTACAATGGAAAATTAGCTATATAGCCATAACTTTTTTTGGACTCAGTAATGTAAAACAGCAAACAGATGAGATAATGCAAGAACATGGTCTATAACTTAAATGTAAAGAAATGTGGGCCCTTTTTTCACAATAAGAACAGCAGATGGTGAACAGACGAAATTGAAAAGTTTCAAGTGAGGAAGTATGATAAAGAAAGAAGTGAACAAACAATGCACACTGACAGCTTTATGAACCCCCCCCCCCCAGGGGGATCATGGTTATTTCGTGAGTATGTGCGTGGTGAGCACTGGGCCCCGAGCTAATGCAGTCTTCCTTCCTTCTTTACTTCCCAGACTGCAGTTCCTTTCCCCCTCCCCTCCTTTCCTATCCTCACTCCGCCTCCCCACTGGGGGACTGATAACCTCAGTAGATAAGTCCCCCTATCCCAACCAAACAACCCAACCCAACCCAGCTTTATAAAAATGGTGAAGCTTACGTTGCAACAATTAAGACAAGATTTAAAAGACCACATTTCCAGCAATTTGCCCTCTGTAGTTTTGTTTTTGGCATCTTAAAAATTAAGCTAGGTATCCTAGGTTCATGGTTTTTGAATCACCTCTCTATATTTTCCTTTGCTCAACACGTGTGAAAAGTGTAAATATTCAAGAATCATATTGCTGAAGTAAATATATTTAATTTTAACCTAATGTATTTCATTATAATTACTTGTTTTTCAATATTTTTATGGGTGTTACATAAAGTAACATAATTTTGTTTTTTTACCTATCTTCATATTTCCTTACACACTCAGTAAGCCTAACTTTTAGAAAAATATTTGAATCAGATCTAACATAAAACTCAAGGCAGACTGTAAATTACCAGTAAATATCACTTTCTAATTCAGTAAGAAGTGGTTAGCAGCACTCCGAATTGGATTTTGAAGGCTGTTTTTCTGCTTAACTAGCTAAGCTTCAAAATTAAAGTTCTCATAAGTTAAGTGGGATATATGGATGCTGTAGCAGTCAAGATCAGTGTATAAATTGGCAGAAATAAAACAACAATTTCTTACCTCAATAAAGTGTCTCATTTTAAGTTCTATACATAACTGCTAATGAACAGTACTGTTGTCTCAGCTTTTCCTATTGAAGCAGAGTACATGAAACAAAGCTGGTAGTTATTGTAATGGACATCTTCAGAGCATGGAATCTGTGACTGATTCATTTATGAGGGAATCTTCTTGGAATGCAGCAGCCAGAGAGGTCAGTAGTTTATTAGTGAGTTATGCCCATCAATGTATGACAGAGTATGAGAGAGAGAGAGAGAGAGTTCTCTTTTATTTACCTATCTTTCCTGAGTTGCATGAAATCTTCAGTTGATCTTCATTTTTGTTATGATGTAGACAAAATGTTTTCACTGGCCCTAAAATCAAAAATTGTGTCACCAGGGTAATAGAGTTAAACTTCTAAAATTGCATTTACACAAACTGTTAAGATTTTTCTGAAAATATCAAATGCAACCTGATATTGAAGATAATATGGTATTGGCAAGAGGAAGTGACTAAGCTTGGGAATGTTTTGGCTATAAATTCAGTCTGCTTGACATTTGCAACATCTTCGGTGGAGAAAATGATAACGCCAGCAGACATTTCTCCAGTAATATTTCAAGTCCAAAAAAATACACTTTCAATGTCCTGTGATGTACTCAGATCAATTTTCTGGAACCAAAACATTCTTCCTGATCAGTGACAGCCTATGACTGCAGATATTATGGAAAAGTATCTTATTTATTGTGCTTCCTAGTATAAGGTAAGGCAGGGAACATAATAACTTTGGCGATGATAGGCATACTAGCACAAATATGTTAACTAAATAGTTTTCTATAATAAAAGTAATGTCAAACATTAGTCAAAAAAATTGATCTCCGCCAGACTGACGCAGAGGCTAAGTCCGAGTCAGTCACACAGTGTGAACAATAAATTCAGTCGCTCTCCAGAATTCTAAGTCTGGTGATATGAATGATCTGGCAACACTGTAGAATGTGGTAGTATCAGGAGGAAGTGTTATTTCCTTCTCATGGCAGTTTTGTACTGTATGAGAGTGTGGTATCATGGTGAAAGTCGCGTTAACAGGAGTCTATGTAAGCAGTTGAGGGGTTGAATCCAACAACCTTCCTTTTTTTTTTTTTTTTACCGCATATCAGCTGTCTTTGTTATCAGTGTGGAAGAACCTCAAATGTAGCAATGAAAACTTACACAAAAGAGCTCGCTGCTGCATCAAAACTGAACTGTTTACTCTCGGGAGTAGTGGGCACCAGCTACGGCGACATGACAGCGGCCGCATCGGGGCGGCCGCCTGCGGACTCGTGACAGCTGCACGCTGATGAGTCTATTTACCAGATGTTATATCCCTACTTCACGTTCTAGTACTTATATTACAGTCAAGTATTGAATTTTTCTGACTTTTATACGGACATAATCTAAACCTTGTAAAGCAGAATCTGAAAAAAGGGTCGTAGGGGTGACTATTACCACTTTTTTCTTGAACGTCATCAGGCCGCTCAATCAGGATTCCTACTCATGATTGTTACTAGTGACGATTTATTATACTCTCATGCTGACATCGTAAGAAGAAATTAATGACTGAGCACTAAAAGATTTTTATACTCAGCAAAGTGCAACCACAACGCTAGGGTGCGCCCATTTTTTTGCAAACAACTGAGACACCATTTAGTCACACTATAAAGACAAACGACCTAAAAAATTACATCATGTGTTAGTACTTCTTATCAGCACTGCATCATTTGGTATGCTTCAGCCAGTCACACTCAATCTGACATTGATGGACATGGAAATGTTTAACTGACAACAGCCTCTTAGCTATATTTGAACCTGATTTGTTAGACACTGTATACAAAACATTAATGCAGTGCATAAATTACAAATACATTCTTCAAATATAAATAGATGAAATAACTTGATACCTGTTTATTTAGAGGACCACAGCCCCATCCATGAAAGCTGCGCCGTTCAAGAATGGTTTCGCAGCCAAGATCGCATAAAGCTGATTGAGTCACCGGACCTTAATCCTATTGAGAATATGTGGGTGGAAGTAACGAGATCATTGCCACTTGGATCAAGGAATGCAAGTGACCGTTGGGAAAATATAGACATACATGGTGGCAAATAAACCACTACGAAACATTATCAAGGCAGTTAGTAGAGTCAGTTCCAAGACGAGCTGGCCACAGTGGCCGAGCGGTCTGTGGTGCTCCAGTCACAGTCTACACGGCCGCTACGGTCGGGAGTTCGAATCCCCCTTGGGCATGGATTTTTGTGTTGTCCTAGTATAAGGTAGTTCATAAGTAGTTTGTAAGTGTGTGTGTGTGTGTGTGTGTGTGTGTGTGTGTGTGTGTGTGAGCATGCGCGCGCGCGCGCTCTCTCTCTTGTGTGCGAGTATGTAAAAGACAAGCAACAATAAAAATGCAAAAAATATTAATGTGGAAAGTTTTAATTAATTCTAAAGCTACAAAATTCAAGATTACCCAAACAATTTCCTGTAAATTACATAAATTGAAATAATGGAGAATTTATTACATTTGTAAAAGGCAGTGCATTCCGGGTGTAGAGACTTGCAACAAGGGCATATGTAAACAACGCCCCACTCCAGCACACTCCAAGACACAAACAGGAAGACGTCATCTTGGCTCTGAACGCAGTGTGCCAACACCATCTGCACAGGTTTCTCGTAACCAAAATCAGACTCTATTCCAAGGACTCTTCTTACCCCGCACAGGAAGACAACCTAGATGAGACCAAAATTCATGCAATACACACAAAAATAAATGAGGAACTTTCCTGAACTCGATAGTGGTATACAAGTAATAACCTTTTGTGAGAAGCATATAATAAATTTCCTTCTCTCATACCACAGCCCTTATGTCAGTGTGAAGTGGTAGAATCAACATGCTAGGGTTGCGAAGTCAGATATGATGCCTTTCCATAATAGAAGTCTAAACCATAAACATCAAAAACTGCAGGACTTTCCTCCCTTTCCTGCATAAATATCTCCCACAACCCTTTATTTATGGAATTGCGGACATCAAATTTTTCTTGCGACTGAAAGATGTGTTATTTTACTTACTGTATCACTAGCTGCACCCGTCCACACATTGCTGTGGTTTCTTACAGATTAAATGGAAAAGAAAAATAAGAGGAACCATACATTTATTATATATGTAATTTCCTACTGCCTTGTGGATGGGAATTAGATATATGTCCTACATTCTCTGCTCCCCATAACTCTCCCCCCTCTCCTTGTTCCCCTCTCTTTGTCTATAACTTCCTCCCGCCTCTCCGTATCTTCCTCCCCCACACCTTGTCCATCTTCTCCTCCCCTATCCGATCCTCCTCCCCCCTTTTTCTGTGCATCTGCAGCTGCTCCCTCTACATCTCATCATTATGCTTTAACTGTTTGTCTCCTCCTCACTTCTCTTTCCTCTTAGAACTCTTTCTAACCTAGAGCCATGTTTAGAGTTATGTTCAAAATCATGTATTTCCGAAAGTTCTTGACCTAAAGCTTTGAAATGTTGACACAACGTTCTAATAAAATATGTGCATGTTTTTATATACCAAATTTTTCAATATGTGTTATATATGAATTTATAGAAACTTTATAATTGCAAAAAGGCATATAAGAAAAATCGCAAAAGTAACGCATTTGTAGGTTACAATATATTCAAGAACCTCACCGCAAAGACGTGGTGAAGAGCTGCGATAGGCACATACAAAAGACAACACATACAACACTTACAGCTATCGGCCATGGCCTTCTTCAGAAAATAGAACACTCACGCAATCACACAGGCACACAACACAGTCATACAACCATCACCTCCGGCTGCCACACCTCGAATCACGCTCTGTGGCACTTATTGGTATGTTAGTGGTTGGTGCACCTGTATTTGTTTTATTAGTGACAACAATCGACTCATTAAAGCTAGTTACAGAATTGCGAGCAGGGCTCATTGACATATACTTTACTTTAGTGTTCGGACCCGCAGCAGGCACACGAGGCATCAGCTAAGTCTCTGTCGAACCCGCTTGGCAATCACCTCGGCTCTTATTCTTGTTGTTGATAGTATGACTGAAGCTTGGCAACATCACAGTGTAAGTCTGTCAACGGTGGTACCAAGGTCTTACTTCCGGGTTGGCACAGAACTATGCTCATAAATTCACTTGATGTTTCCTGTAATTTACATTGAATAATCTGACTGGTTTCTCAGTCGAGAGGTGACAGAAGGCTATTAGTTCATGATTTTCGGTCCAGAAAATTGTTTACATGGCGAAATTCCAACTAATCTTGTCTCTTACATTGTGAGTTATACATTCTAGTGATGTATGTGGCAGTAGGAAAAACTTGTGTGCACAGCTCCTCACTAGCTCTGAGGTAAAGTAGTCGTCTGCCACATAGAGATGGCTTTGGTCAATGGTTCGGGTTTCATTGGAGAAGAATTTTTTAGCTGTTTCCACATCAAAAACAACAAGAAACCTCTTGTGGTTACTTGCTATATTCTCTCAGATTATGGGACAGTCTGACAACGTTGTGGTAGTTCACTAAATCTGTCCCTGTGGAATCGAACTGATTCCAAGCTAATTATGACTACAATCGATATTCGACGTGTAATTTTTTTTTTTTTTTTTTTTTTCTGGAAATGATTTTTGTCAAAGATTATTCGAGTAGGGGCAGTAAAAATAAACATTTGAGGACATATGATCGAAAGAGCAGGTGAGGAATGGGTGACTTCTAAAGTGCACTATTAGATGTTTTGTTTGTGAAATCAACAGGAATTATTATGGTTTAGTACTAACACATGATGTAATTTTTTAGGTTGTTTGTCTTTACAGTACGACTAAGTGGTGTCTCAGTTGTTTGCAAAAATGGGTGCACCCTGGTGTTGTGGTTGCACTTTGCTGAGTATAAAAATCTTTTAGTACTCAGTCATCAATTTCTTCTTAAGATGTCAGCATGAGAGTACAATAACTCGTCACTAGTGTAACCAAGTGAACACACTACTCAGGAACACAAATTTTCAATCATTTACCATCAAGTGTAAAAAATTTAGCTACAAATAAAGATCAGTTTAAGAGGAACCTAAAAGACTTTCTAGTGGCCAACTCCTTCTACTCCATTAGTGAATTTCTAAATTGGACCAAATGATGCATGCACTTACACTATATTAGTAAAAAAGAAAATAAATAAATAAAAATAAAAAAATAAAATTAAAAAAAATAAATAAATAAAAAAACTTAAAAATTTATGTATCTGTATTTATATTGTAAGTGTATGTATTTGTATTTATATTATTAGTATTATCTATTATTCAACTTGTAAATTTTGTTTCTTGACATGTTCCACATCCACGAGGATCCCCTCAACATGGATCTACGGAACAAATAACTAATCTAATCTAATCTAAACACTTGAGGGGCTCTTCCACACTGATAACAAAGACAGCCGAAATAAGGATTTAAAAAAAAAAAGTGAAGGTTGTTGGATTTGATCTCTCGACTGCTTACATACACACCTGTAAAAGCAACTTTCACCACGAGACCACGCGTTCATACAGTACAGAACTGCCTTGAGAAGGAAATAACACTTCCTCATGATAGTACCGCATTCTACATCGTTGCCAGATCGTGCATATCGCCGGACTTAGAATTCTGAGGGGCGATTGAATTTATTGTCCACACTGCGTGACCGACTCGGACTTAGTTTGTTTACATGGATATTAATAAAAACGGCTGTGGTGTAATCAAAAGCTCATTTTCAGCTAAATTTTTCTTCCACATGACATACATAACGGAAATATTTTTGAGGTAATACCAGTTGTCTCAGATATTTTCCCCATTTTCATTACATAAATATATTGTGACATTACGTAGAAACACAGGCTCTACTCATAAGGAAACCTTACAAGCAAAGATTGCTGAGAAATCATCTAGAAGAGAGATTATAATTAGACCAAAATAGAGTGAGTTAGATGATAGGAAGATGTGATGTAATGCAATGTAGGAGTGAAGGATAACGGCTTGCCTTCCAATGGTGGAAATCCTGTACAGGGAAGTGGTGATATGCCAATGAACTGTTCAGTTTTGCCTAGTAAAGCACTGTAGTGTTCAAATAAATTGTTAGATGGTTGGACACTTTACCTTTTATGTAGAACATGCTTAACTAAACCAAGTTAGGTTAAAGACACAAACTAGTAAGACTATCAAGTGTCGAGAGGACCTGATATAGTGTGAGCTTACAACTGCATACAAAATTTAATGAGGCATGTGAACATAAGAAATGAAAATCAACCACTATGGGATAATTCAGTAAAATATTAAAAGTAGGAGTACAAATGGAAGTGAGGAAGCACATATAATGAGAAGTGACATCTTGCAGTCAAGTTCCATAACACTGACACACCTGATAAGTTGGCATTATTAGTCATGGTGTATTTTAACACATAATGCCAAACAATGGATATGATATACACTCCATCTGCTTAAACTATCTTGAACTGTATGTTACCCATCACCCATTATTCACTTACAGGTGATCAGTTATTTCAGTGCAAAAAGATTTTGATTATGGCATCTAAACCCTTACTTAATTATCTGACACATAGCTATAAAATTTCAGTTCAAGCTTCATAACACTCCAGTTTACCTCTTTTTGTGGGTGGTTTACAGAAGACTGATTGCTAATAAAGGCTCCGTAAAAGTGTAGATTTAGATAATTTTACTGTGATGGCTGTTGTGTGATCATCTGACTGCTATAGTAAAGAATTATGTTTTTTATGGTCACTTTGTTCCAGTTTATAACAAAGTGTTTTTGTGTTTGTTATTTAACCTGTGAATGGAACATCGGTCTGCGATACTGTCATAGGTGTACCAGTTTCTGTGGCTCTTCAGTGTAATTTAAAATGCATTATACATCAATGAGTGATAAAAACTACATCAAAGTGTGATAGAGTCAAAACATTTGAGAAAGATAAAATTTAAAGATCCTATGGGTCTAGGAGACTGGTGTTCCTACATACTGCAGTATAAAAAATGTTCTGGTTGGAGGTTTAATGCACACTGTTCAAATTAGTATTCAACAGTTAGAACTTTGATATATCATCATTGCTTCACAGTTTTGTAATATGCACACAAGATTTTGTCTAATCACCATGTCAAATAATAGTAATGTGAACAATGGCTGCAATTAACATATATTTGTTAAGTTATTTCAGTGTAAAGTAAACACAATGTAAAGCAGTATACTGCCATTATCACATTAATATGATTTTATGGTCATGAATCATGAAGACTGAGGATAAATAGGAGAAGCATATCATAAAACACTACAAAGGATGAAGAAACACCTAAATAAGAGTACTCTTGGACCATAATGGATTTGCTAGATGAAGTTCCAAGAGGAAAAATTTCTGCAGTATTTAGAAATTGAATGTTAATTTGTAAATGTAGTTACAATGTTTTTTAATGTCTGCAAACAATTGGTTGATGTGATTTATGAAATGGGGCAATATTGTTCACTGCATAAAATTACAGCTAACACAATAAAAACTCTAAGTGATATAAAAATAATTTTAATTTACTTATTTTAGTATTAAAAAGAACAATGTGTTTCTTTGATAAGTAGCAAATGACAAACACAAATGTATAATGGACGAGAAATTAACAGCACTTTTATTCCCTATTCCACAGTGATCTGGAATTTCACACTAGTTTCATTATGTTATAAAGCTAAGAGAATTATTTTAATTCCTATGTGATGTAGATATTCATTCACACTATAAAGGAACATCCTAGCAACCAAATGACAGAGGCTTTGTTTTCTTTCAAATTGACATCAGATTCATTTTTTTTTAATTTACAAATTTAACCATTATCACTTATATTTCTACTGTCTACAAAATTGAATGGCAACACAGTACTGGTTGCCATCTTTTAAATACAACATTAAAAACAAAGAAAACAGTTATTCTTGCAGATTTGTAAAATCTGTCCAGTATCAATTACTTGTACAACAAAAATAGAAAAATATGACTAAAATACAGTTTTAGGCTTCTTTACTTCTACGTTTGAAATTCTTCACCTGTAAATTGGTAAACAATATTTATTGTACTATAAATTGTAATCCAGTCTTTTTATTTAGTGAAGTATAGGTTGAAAAACATGTCACCTTTACTATGATTCTTCAAATTACAAAAAATATGAAAACATGGAATCAGCAAAGTTCATCACAAATTTCAATTAAAATTGCAAGATAGCATTAAACTTTGTCATAAAAATACTGGTAGGAAACACTGTCAACAATATTAATAGACTTTTTAAAATTGGTGTCTCTAATATCTTGCAGAAAAAACTTAGTTATAAATAAATATTATATATTCAAGTAATCGTATTTAATATAACAGCAAATGTTGAAGTCCTTAACAATTCACAGCCATAAAAATACATTTTCAATGTGGTCGATACACAAATTTATCAGAATCTAACATACTGGTTCCTGATAGGAGCAGATTATTGTTCCTAACATTTTGAGGGTTTGTTACCATTGACACAGGAATCTCTTGTAAGAACGGATTGTTTTTTTGTGATGAATGATTCATTTGAACACTAGTTCCAACTTGTGAGCCAAAGGGTTTACTCATTTGATCCACATATTGAAGTGATGAATTACTTACCAGTGGAACTGAATGAGAGGCATAATTTTGTTCATACATATTAAAATTTGCTTGCATCTCTGTTCGCTGCATTGACTGAGTAGCTGGGACAACATTAATAGCGTGGTTTGAAGCCACATTAGCTGCACTTCCCATGTTACTCCAGCTGTCAATCTTTCCAAATGGAATGGGTGACTTAACTGTCTGGGCAGTAGCACCTTGAGGGATAAGTAATCTTGGAGAATAACTGTTACCAGAATGTGGAAGAGCAGTACCATCTACCCAGTTACCATGAGGCACACGTGCATTTTTGCCATTGGAGACAGAATTAGTCCGACTATAAGTGACATCATTTAAATGAAATGGTTGTGGAACACTATTTGGCATAGATAGCAATGGAGCAATATTATTCACACCTCTTCTTAAAGTCCATTCATCCTTAAATACTTGTACTGTTAATTCAGACACCACATTTGATAATTTGTCCACAATGTGAGCAAGCACTAATTGTTCATCTGCATCCCGGCGAACACGCACGTGAAGAGATCCTGCCTGTAAACATATTACACAGTAATTAAATTTTCCTCTTTCTACACCAAAATAGTGAATAATACAACAGAAATGCAAGTGCTGAATGTCCTCTGTGTACAGTCTCTTGATTCAAAATAACTGTACACTATTATAAACATATAGCACTCTTCCATTTAAACTGGTTGCAGTTCACTATCTGTTGACCATAAAATATGTTGCAGTTAATTTTCATCCAACACATGCTACCACCTTCGAAAAACACATAGGCACTAAATTTAAAACAGCATGTAGTATTCTGCTATTCTCAACTTATCAACTAACTCATTCTTCTGTCAACAAGTATTTTAAAATTAATACTGTATTAGACTATGGAAAGCAGCCATATTGGTTATTCATCCCTTTGCTCTGATCCTGCCAGTCAGGTTGTCTGGAGAAGAGGCTTAGGAACCACAATCGCTTTTGTTACAAAAAACAATCAATCACCAGCGGGATCAAACTTTTTATCATCTATCAGTTTCAATTTGTGCTGCACATCTTCCAGTGTGGAACAACAAAGTGCAGTTTGTCAGCAGTTGTGTAAAACTCGGCTATGGAAAGCAATTTTTAAAGAACTGACTTAAATTTACTATCCAGGAAAACCAACTTACATTTCATCTCAATATATAGTAAGTACATCTGTATCAGTTACAATTTGTAATTACAGTTTCTTTTATAATTACTTTTAAAAGCTGTAATTACAACCTACCTGAAAATAAATAATAAAATCATATACAGGCTGTAAGGATGACTGTGCTGTTTAAAGTTAAGCTTGGGATAACAAAATTAAGCTTGGTGTAATAGCCAAAGATAAAAAAAATGTTATGTTTAAAAGGAAGATTGAATAATTTGTCTGCCCCATATTTTCACCTGAAAATGGCCTGGATAGACCAAAAAAATATTTCAAACATGGTGCTATAATTGCTTTGTCATGGGTTTGAGAACATTAATGTAGAAGGGTCTACCTCCAAGTGATTTATTACTATGAACAATGTACCATCACACCCAAATAAAAATGTTCTGAAACTGAATGGTGGTCCAATATTTGTAAAATACAGATGTTTAATAAGTAATTACCTAAGTTTACATGATAATAAGCATTGAAATGAGAGCTTTTTCAATGGGCATGGCCAAGAGTTCCACAGAATTACTGCTAGGTGTCAGTCAACGACTTCTGCTAGTCAGCAGTCAATCATAAGTAAGATGACATCTTATCAACAGAATGCATTTTGTGTGCTGTAGCTTC
Source organism: Locusta migratoria (assembly GCA_026315105.1). Taxonomy (NCBI): domain Eukaryota; kingdom Metazoa; phylum Arthropoda; class Insecta; order Orthoptera; family Acrididae; genus Locusta; species Locusta migratoria. The sequence goes on along the minus strand of CM048750.1, from coordinate 129,205,796 downwards.
CAAAGAGGGAGTCAATTAGATTTTCAGCACTGAGCCACTTGAACTATATAAAAAAAGCTGTTTTTGGTATCACCACTCTTGAAGAAACAGGATGCTCGTGCAAAGGTTAGAGTCCAAATTGACCTCGTGCTTCTCATAAAATGCAGTTTCACTTAGCAAACGTTTGAGCAGAGATGACAAAAGTTTACTTGCTGCTCAAGCAGAGAACTGGCAATGTCTTGGATGACTAACTTGTGAGTGTTAAGGCATCATTTGGTCTATAAACCAACAGACTACAATTAGTGTTGTGGTGGTGATAAAAGGAAACGGGTTGACTTCAGCAAAGCTCTGTTAGAGATAAGTGAGACAATAGCTTTTTAAAATGCTTAATTTTCAGTGATGAAGCAACATTTTATGTTAGTGGTAAGTAAACAACATAATGTGTGCAATGGGGCCTCGGACCCCTCATGAAATTATTGAATATGAAATAGACTCAATGTAAGTAAAAGTTTTTTGCCACATTTCTAGTGAAGATGTGTACGATTCCTTATTTTTTGAGAAAATAACTCAGGTGACAGGAAAGAACTACCTTAAATGCTGCAGAAATGGGTTTTTCCACAACTTCAAGAGTGCTCCAATGACTTCATTTTCCAAACGAATGGAGCTCCACCACACTAGCACAAAACATTACTCAATGACACTCCGCCTCAACATTGGATAGGGAGCTTGGGACCCTGACACTCAGTCCTGCATTCTTGGCCTCCAAAAATGCCAGAACTAACCCCAAGTAATTTTTTTCTTGTGGGGATATGTAAAGAAAAGTGCCTTCAACTCCCCTTAACCTCATGACATAGAACAAGTGAAGAACAGAATAACAGCTAACATAACTTCCGTAGATTGCAGATACATTTGGTAAAGTTTATTAAAAATTGGCTATCAAATGAGAGCATTTGTAATAGCAGAGCTAAAACAATGATTTTGTATTTTGCAATGTATTCAATTTTTGTAGGATTTAAAAAAAAAAAAAAAATCAGCAACTGTGGAGTTTTAAGATCAGGCCAATTTGTTTTAAACATCCTGTATTCACCCCTAATGTGACAGGCTCAAAAGTGAATCCGGAAGTAATTTTGTCATGAAGTTATTACTGAGGGTTACTGATAGTTACCTTTGAAAAGTAATGGTCACTAATCCCAGTATTTGCATTCCAGCCAAATTATTTAGGGACAATAGTCTCTTTAATATGGAGTGCCAAATACAAATTATATATTAAACATATAGGCTTCTGAATCTCACCAGCCATTATTCCTTTATATATAAAATATATACCCAAAGCGCATCCTCGCCGATAGACACAAAAATAAAAACACACACAAACAAACAATCAATCAAGCTTTCGCAACCGTTGGCCGCTTTGCAATGAAAAGAGGAAGGAAGGAGGGGGAAAAGGGAAGAATGTGGGTTTTAAGGGAGTGGATGAGGGGTCATTCCAATCCCGAGGGAATGGAAGGACTTACCTTAAGGGAAAAAAAAAGGAAGGTAAACAAATACACACACACTCGCAAACACACCTAGGCAGACATTTGTAGAAAGCAAAGAAGTTGGACAGAGATAACACTTGAGGCAGAGGCTCTGTCCAGAGAACAGAGGCAAAGATGTTATAGAATGGTGGGCAGGAATTTGAATTTTGTGGAGGTTGAGACCAGGTGGGCAACGGGAAGAGAGAATATGATGAAGGGCAAGTTCCCATCTCCGGAGTTCTGAAAGATTGGCGTCGGTGGGAAGTAACCAGATAACCCGGATGGTGTAACACCGTGCCAAGATGTGCTGGCCATGCACCAAGACATGTTTAGCCACAGGGTGACCCTCATTACCAACAAACACTGTCTGCATATGAATGCTCATGCGAATGGACCATTTGTTGCTGGTCATTCACACATAGAACGCTTTACAGTGCAGGCATGTCAGTTGGTAAATCACATGGGTGCTGTCGCAAGTGGCTCTGCCCTTGGTTGTTTACACCTTCCGAGTTACAGGACTGGAGTAAATGGTAGTGGAAGGGAGCATAGGGCAGGTTTTACAATGGGGGCGGTTACATGGATAGGAGCCGGAGGGTAAGGAAGGTGGTTTGGGGATTTCATAGGAATGGACTAGGAGGCTATGTGGAAGGCGGAAAGACACTCTTGGTGGATTGGGAAGGATGGATCTCATTTTGTGGCAGGATTTAAGCAAGTTGTATCCTGTCCTGGAAAGTATCCGGTAACAAGGGGGGCACTTTTGGGGTTCTTCTGTGGAAGGTTCTCGGTTTGGGGAGATGAGGAAGTGGCCCTGGCAATTTGTTTCTGTACCAAATCAGGAGGATAGTTGCAGGATGTGAAAGCTGTTATTAGGTTATTGGTGTACGGGATTCGGGACTGGAGCAGACTCGTTTGCCACAAAGACCTAAGCTGTAGTGAAGGGAACATTTGATGTGGAATGGATGGCAGCTGTCATAATGGAGGTAATGTTGTTTATTGGTAGGTTTGATGTGGACGGATGTGTGAAGTTGGCCATTGGACAGATGGAGGTCAACATTAAGGAAAGTGGCATGGGATTTGGAATAGGACCAGGCAAATTTGATGGGACCAAAGGAATTGAGGTTGGAGAGGAAATTCTGGAGTTCTTCTTCACTGTGAGTCCAGATCATGAAGATGTCAGCTATAAATCTGTACCAAACCTTGGGTTGACAGGCTTGGGTATCCAAGAAGGCAACCTCTAAGTGTCCCATAAATAAGTTTGTGTACGAGGGGGCCACCCAGGTTCTCAGGGCTGTTCCCTTTAGTTGTTGGTAAGTCTGGCCCTCAAAGGTGAAGAAGTTGTGAGTTAGGGTGAAGCTGGCTAGGGTAATAAGAAAACAGGTTTTAGGTAGGGTTGCAGGTAGTCGGCTAGAAAGGAAATTCTCCATCGCAGCGAGGCCCTGGGCATGCGGGATGTTTCCCGAGGTAACAGGTTGGGTAAGGATTTCAGGCGGTTGAGAAAGTGGTTGGTGTCTTTAATGAAGGGTGGGAGACTGCACATAATGGGTTGAAGGTTTTGGTCTATGTAGGCAGAGCTTCATTCTGTGGGCGCTTGGTAACTGGTCACAATGGGCCGGCCTGGATGATTAGGATTGTGAATCTTAGGAAGTAGGTAGAAGGTAGGGGTGCGGGGTGTCAGTGGGGTCATGAGGTCGATGGACTCAGGTGAAAGGTTTCCTAGGGAGCCTAAGGTTCTGAGGATACCTTGAAGCTCTGCCTAGACATCAGGAATGGGATTGTCTTGACAAACTTTGTATGTAGTGTTATCTGAAAGCTGATGCAGTCCCTCAGCCACATATTCCCACCGATCAAGTACCATGGTCGTGGATTCCTTGTCGGCCGGGAGAATGACGATGGAATGGTCAGCCTTCAAATCACGGATAGCCCGAGATTCAGCTGCGGTAATTTTGGGAGGCAAGGTTGGAAGTGAGAAATTCCTAGAAGGTTTGAAGAGGGTGATTTTGAGGAAGAGGGGGTGGGTCTTGCTGTGACAGAGGACAGAACTGTTCCAAGCAGAGTTCAATTTGAATGATGTCTTGGGGAACTGGATCATTAGGAGTAGGATTACTTTTCTTTGTGGCACAGTGATATCTCCAGCAAAGACTACGAGTATAGGATAGTAAATCTTTGACAAGGGCTGTTTGGTTGAATTTGGGAGTAGGGCTAAAGGTGAGGCCTTTGGATAGGACAGAGGTTTCAGATTGGGAGAGAGGTTGACTACTGAATTGGGATGTTGTGGTTCTGGAATGTCTAAATTAAAATTTAATATATATACATATATACACACACAAAAACTCGATATGTCTGCTGCACACATCTATGCTATACAACACTTGAAATGCCCAGTAACACGGCTTGGTCCATCCTCCCCTCACTTGGAGCATTGCATGACTATCTGCCAGTCATCTCACTTTCTTATTCATTGATTTACAGTTTTCCATATTAGTTTTGAATTTGTTGAAAAAAAGAGCATGATATAGTTAACACTGTATTTATGATTACAAGAAAGTTTGATTACACAAAAATAAATAAAATAAAAAAAAAAAAAAAACTTGTGGCCTATTTATTTTTTTCTAGAATTTCATGTCGAAAGTTTGGGTGTGGCCTATATTTGTGCAAATATGATATATATGGTATACATATGTAGCCTATCAAACATCTGAACAAATTCTTCAAAAATTTATACTCTTAAGACCACAACTCGAATTTGCACAGAATTGTTACCGTACGTGTAAAGAAACTGGCTGTAACAGTTACACTATATAGAGGCTACCTTTTTATCCATATTTTTAACTAAACATTTAACTGAACTTATTATTTACAAGTGTTTCTTCTCCATCCAATATCCATAATTTCTCCAATTCTTTTGCAGAAACTGTACCCTTTATCCTCTTGAAGTTAACAGTTTTGTTTCAAAAGTTGAACATTTTTATACTTACTTACATCTCTGGCAGCTCTGTCCTAGTTATTTCTGTTCCTTTAATTGGCAAGTAAATTTATTTATTTATTTATTTTTTTAGGACAGAGAAAAACCACTCAAATCTACTGAAGGTAGTATACAATCCAGTAGGTTAACATCTATATATCCAGCACTAATCTGTTCTGGAAATTACCAATCCAGTAGGTTAACATCTATACATCCAGCACTAAACTGTTCTGGACATCACCACTCAGACTGTAGCCTCTTTAAGTTGACTGCCAGGTGAAAAGCCTGCAGCAACAATGGTGCATGTCTGCAATTCAGCTAGTGATCTTTTTCATTTTATTCTCAGACTTACACCTGTTTAATATTACAGTGAGCTACTCACAACAGTACCCATATGGTTACAACATGCACTGTGTTCTACACAGAGATCACACAGTATCAATCAAACTGTGTAAATATACCATTTTAAATGGTGTTGTTGGTTACTTTTATGTTGAGGATTACAATGTAAATGATGACAAGAGAGAAGTGTCTAATAGCAAGTACAACTACAAGTAGCATGAGGTCTTGCCCACAGATTGGCAAGACCAGCAGCAGTTTGAAGTATAAAAGCAGCAGGAAGCCTCACTTTTAATGCTACTCTCGGGGTTTTTAGGTGTCTCAGGCAGTAGGCCAAAGGCTCAAATGCTACAAAGAGTTGGAGGGATGGAAAAGAGGAGGAGCAGTAGCAGCCATAATGTCAGATTTAGAGGAAAATATTTGATCATCCGACACAGTGAATACAGCAAAATTATGGAATAAACAATGCCACACTCCATCTGCCAACCACAAACAAGGAAGGAGGACATGGCTCCAGACAGATGCCCATTACTGTTTTGCCCTAAGTGTTTCCACACACATAAACAGAACTGCCCAGATATGTGGACCCATTGTGACTTGTGAAGGAAGGACAGTCATCACCATGATTCAGTCTGCCATTCAACCCATTCCATAATCAACAAACATGGACTATATCGACATATAAACAATCACCCAGGAGCCACCCCACCTACCCCAACTACAATGCAATTCAAACTATACATAACTGTTAAGTTGTGTAATAAACCTGTCTGTATGTAGATCAATACAGAAACATCACCCTCATTCTTGAATTTGTAAACTAATCTTCAATCTCATTGCCACTCCAGCAGACTAACTGGCTTGTTGAGACTTATAATAAACAGTAAACACCTGTAAGGGTGGACTGCAACATATAAGGGGATGGTGTGGGAGTTAAATTGCTATGTAACAAAGCAACACACAAAATTGCTTGAGCTGTCCCCCCCCCCCTTCTGATTTGTTATAAATAATATGGTGGTATTAGTTTCAGTCCTGATTCCTTACTAAAAAGCAAGTGAAGGCATTCAACAGACTGAAAGAGGGATTACTACTCTCCCTCAGTGACCAACTACCAGACAACAACTGGGCAGAGCTATTACAGGATCAGCAGGCCTGGATACTGCAGATTCTTTGAGACTATCATACATACCAGCCTCTAGCTTCCACCCCCACACTTCTGTTTGGGTGCACTTCTTCAGGCACTGGTATCGACCGGTGTAAGTGGTAAAGCAGCAACAGTATCGCCACTGTGTTTCTGATGGTGTTGAAGCTAGTGCATATAGTCGCTGCTTCCAACTATTGTTCGCTGTAGGTGGTAGTGATGAGGATAAACAAATAACATTTATCGGATTAGGAATTTATTCTTGACACTGCATGATACACCAATGATCTCTAGCAAATGTTCTTGTGCTCAATTACTAATCCATGTCAACTCGCGTTAATGCGGACGGCGCACAACAAAAGTGTATGCGTGAATGCGGGCGGCACGAAAAATACCATGTGTCTCGGCGATCAGACAGCAGCGCAGTATTAACACTTGCGTATGTGTGGGGAGCCCCCGTTTAGCTCAACCCACGTGATCAGTGGCATATAATCGGAACGGAGAATGCCAGGCGACGTCCATACAGTCCTGTCCTACAGCTCATACTACTCTCTCACTTTCCATGCACACCACACCGCTGCTAGGATTTTTTGCTGATTGCAGAAACAGTGCGCGTCGGCAGATATCTGCCGGCTTCACTCAGGCACTGGAAAACGGCAGTCAGGTAACATCGGTGGAGTTCGGGCGACTTGGAGAATACCAAGATGTCGTCGAGATAGGCAAAACAACATGGTAAACCTAGTAATACGCCATCCAGGAAACGCTACCAGGTCTGAACGGCATTATGAAGTACAAGCTTTTGAACAGAGCAAAAGGCATGATTATCGCTGTTTTCAGAATATCTTCAGGCGCCACAGGGATCTGAGTATAAGCTTTTGCACAGTCAATTTTGCTAAATAGCATTGATCCTGCCAAGGCGTGGCTGAAGTTATGTACGTGTGGAACCGGATATCAGTTGGGCTCCGTTCATGCATTTAATGCATGATAGTCTCCACAAGGGCGCCACGAATTGTTGTTCTTAGCCATGAGATGTGAAGGAGAGGACCACGAGCTACTCGATGGACGAATGACGCCCTGATGCAGCATGGCTTCGAACTCGGCCTTTGATTTGATTTGATTTTACCAGGGAAGCCATAACAGTCTTGGTCCAGCCCGCCACTGCCCGCATGGAAACTAAGTTTATTGTGCGGTATCGCTCCCTGTATATTTAGTAAAGCCAACCAATGCCCTTGAACAGTGCAAGGAGTCCCTTTACCAGTTCTTTATTAGACACAATTTCTTCGGGTCTGGTTGTCCCAAATGTTCTGTGCCTTTTACTCTCCAATGCAGTGCATTCGAAGATTAGATGTGATGCAGTTTCATCACCGTCATCACAGATCCTACATTTAGGGTCCTCTTCTGTTATTCCCATTGTATGTAGGTGTTTTTTGAAATTCCCATAGCCTGTCAGCAATCCAACCATGAGTCTAATCTCTCTCCTGTTCAGGCCCAGGATTGCAGAGCTTCTTTTAAAACATGGCTTTGGCATCATTACCTTGCCATGTTTTTGTTGATGGACTTTGGTCCAATATTCTACGTGCTGTCTTCTGAGCCAGTTACGTAGCTCCAATTTGATCATTGCCTTGGTGATTGTCAGGACAGGTTCCAGTCCAATAAATGGAGACTCTGCCCCCATCCTGGCTAATCTGTCGGCATGTTCGCTGCCACTGATCCCCAAGTGGCCAGGGACTCACAATAGGTTGACTCTATTGCTTTCCCCTAGCTCCACCAGAACCCTGTGACATTCTGCAACAATTTTAGACCTTGTTGCAGGAGCTGCCAGTGATCTCAGGGCTGTCTGAATAGATATAGATGCTATGATCTTTGTAGCACCTACGCAAATTCTCCTCCACACATGCCCTGATGGCAGTGATTTCGACCTGGAATACTGAGGCCAGTTTCCCTAGAGAGATGACGCCCTCCAGTCTTGGCTGCACCCCGTATACCCCGGCCCCAACACCTTGGTCTGATTTCGACCCGTCAGTGAATCAGACAATATCCCCCGTACGGTGTCGAACTATTTCCTCCCACTGCTCCCTACTTCCAATTGTTATACTGAAAGGCTTGTTGAAGCAGTAAGAGGTTATAATATAGTCGGCTGGCATTTCCCCAACCTTTCCTATATTTACCTCACTCACTATTTTAGTGTGTGATTCTGGATATCCCAAAGAGTTCCAGTTGTTACCAGTTTAGAGTCTGTAGGCACCAGCTGCTGCCTCCATCTTGACCCAAAGGTGCAATGGGGGCATATCCAGCATGGTTTCCATCCCAGCAGTTGGTGTGCTGCTAATTCCGCCTGTTATAGCTAAGCAGGCTAGTCTCTGCACCAACTCGGCCTTTACTGCAGTGAGTCTGTCCGGAACGAGACGGCGTGGACAGCTCGAAACGGGAGGACCAGGGGTGGTAATAATGTGGTGCACTGTCAAATGTTTAACACTCCTCAGTGCACCAGGCAGACGAGTGAGTTCCGGAAATTGGTCCAGAATGTCCATGTACGGTCCAGGTAACTGCACTGCTTCGAGTAATTGCACTACTTCAACACTGAAGAGATTGGCGTGGCGCTGCTGTCCATCTTTAAGCTTGTTGTTGAGTCTATCAACTGGATGTTTGCGATATCGGGTAACAACTTGGAATGCCCGAGAAAAACTGCAACCAGGATCGGCTCATTTATATCTGTCACTATGAAAGTCCACGAAAATATGCGTCACAGTCCTAAGTATAAATTTCGGTGATGTAATCCGCAGGTTTTTATCGCCGAATTGTTTTCTATGGTGAGAGACAGTGTCTCGACCTTTCTGCATCCTCTCAGTAAAGAATGGGAATTATTGACAGGTCAGATCCTGCGTCAACAAAACACCTAACATTTCCATTCTGTTCTGTACAAAGAGATGCACTGCAGCTGGGTGCACCTAGGTCAGATTTCAGCTGGCATTTGGGTATGCACAGGGAGAGCAACACTTCTTCGCGTTCTTGTCAAAGCGCGCATGGTACCAACAGAAGCCAGTCAGTGGCTGCTCTAATGTCACAGGGCTGCCAGGGTGGCTTTAGCTGTGTTGTCTGGAACAAGATCCGTTGTTGCCACGTCGCCTGCTGCCATCTGATCGTGAGCGAGCGAAGTGCTCGAACTGCGCACTTAGTGCTGCCACCTGGGTGGCCAAATTCTGTACTACTTCGTGAAGATCAGCACTGGCCACGCTGGTTGCAGGGCGCACATTTCAGATGGCATATTGGCTGCCACGGCAGCAGTACTGGGCGCCGTGGCCAGTGCATCATGTACCCGACCTGCCAGGTCCGCTACGGCATCCAGGTGCATGTCGTTCTGCATGGCTATCACCGCTTGCACCTGGGCAGGGAGGCTGTGTACCCAGATAGTGCACAGGAGGGAATCTGGTACCATGCTTGAATGCGTGAGGCTACTCAGGTGGTGGAGGAACTGCGAAAGTTGCCAATCACTGCATTCTTCTTCATGAAGTAGTTGTGCACTCGCTGCTCCTTGGATGAGGAAATCCAACTTATCAGTTCTTTCTTCCGCCATCGGTATGAGGACTGCGTCAGTGGGGCAGTTACGATATCCCTCTCTTCGGCCGCGTGATTGTGGTCTACTGGTTCACGACATGGCCAAATTTCGTGAGGTCGCATGTAAAAATATTGTCACTCATGAAGATGGCCTCCACTTGGCTGAACCACATGACAGGTTCTCAGGGACAAAATGGTGGCAGCTTGATCAATACTCTCATATTCACAGAATATACGACTTCAGCTGCGAATGGGCAAAGCTGAAAATGTGTACCCAGCTGAAATTTGAACCCGCGTCTCCTGCTTTCTAGGCAGGAGTAAGGACCCTTACTCTTACGGGAATTAGTACGTAGTGACTACGAGTTTGAGTACTGTGGGCAGGGTAAAGCTGGAAATTTGTGTCTGATGGGAGGCATGCTTAGGTAGTCCTTGCAGGTGCGGTGATCACTGTGTCCCCAGTGGTGTAGGGGGCAGCACAACTGCCTAGAAAGCAGAAGCAGGAGACCTAGGTTCAAATCCAGGCTGGGTACACATATTCAGCTTTGCCCATTCGCAATTGAAGTCATATATTCTGTGAATATGAAAACAATAACAACTGCAGGATCAGAAGTCACGTATGTTCTTTTGGAATAGACAGTACATGTGTATATGACCAATACTCGTCCCGTGATTGCCGTAACAGCAAAAGGTGGCAGCGCAGCAGTGTCTCGTGCATGGAGATTCTCATTAGCTTGCAGCTCACTCTCAAGTCCCTTGTTGTGTTCCATCAGCTTGTCGATGACCGTCTATCGGCTGTCGATTGTCTTCTGCATTTCCCCAATGTCGCCATCATGTCGGGGTCACCAGTAAAGATAGTGCGTATAGTTGCTGCTTCCAACTATTGTTGCGTATACACGAATGTAGGTGGCACGAAAAATACGTATCTCAGCGATTAGATATCAGTGCAGTATTGACACTTGCGTGCGTGTGGGGAGCCCACGTTTAGCTCGACCCGCGTGGTCCGAGGCATATAATCTGAACGGAGAATGCCAGGCGACGTCCATATAGTCCTGTCCTACAGCTCTCACTACTCTCTCACTTTCTGTGCACGCCATGCTAGGATCTTTTGCCGCTTGCAGAAACAGTGCATGTCAGCAGATATCTGTCGCCGCCACATTGTGCTAGCTGCCTGCTGCTCTTCGTTCATGAGTCTCTGCTTTAAGGTGGACAGGCCTCTACAGATGATTGGATGGTAACACACCACCTGTGCCAGCACCACAAGAACTAACTGCCATAGCAGCCTGTATAGGGCCAATTCACCCCACCTGTTGACTACCCTATTCTTGGGCCATTCCAGCTACCAAATACCCATGCTGTGATGCAAATCCCAGACCTGCTCTGCTCTCATCCAAGACTGGTTTCATGTTGTCTAGTTTGAGACAGATGTCACAGGATGAGCCATCTGCAGTCCTGGATCAGCCAGCACCACCTATCATGCAATTGCCTTCCATGCCAGGCCCAGACTTCTCCACTGAACATCACTGCCACCCCTGCAGAAACCACCCTATCTTCAGCTGCAGCATAGGACAAGGACTTTCCATCCCTATTAGCCAATATATCCACGGGGGATGATGCCACCTTCTGAAGTCACTAGTTCAGTCCAGTGCACAGGCTGTGTACCAAACCAAGTAACATATGCACTGCAGTTAGATACTTTGCAGGCCTGCCATAGAAGTAGGAGTGTGGCAACTTGACAGGTCATCACTTAAAACATTAAGAAATGAACCATTCCCGCCATCACAATGCAAACAGACTATGCAAACAGACTATGGCTGCCCAAAGTTGGCAACAGGGCCTGTGGCAATAACAGAGCAGGCCTACACCCTAAGTTGTATCTGTCCTCACCAGCTGATGATTTATCTCATTCTCTTTTTAGACTTACTCTTGACTTTGATAGGAAACAATTCATATCAAGCTCTACAAGGCCACGTCAAGCACTATTCTATATAGTGATAATATACCAGTAAGTTGTAATTTGCGGCTGTTTGCTGATGATGCTGTGATGTATGGGAGGGTGTCGTCTGTAACTGACTGTAATAGCATACAGGATGACTTAGGCAAAATTTCTAGTTGGTGCGAAGAATGGCAGCTTGCTCTCAATGTAGAAAAATGTAAGGTGATGCGCACGAGTAGAAAAAACAATCCCATATCCCGGAGGGATATAGGCATTCTTTTTTTCCTCGTTCAATTTGGGAGTGGAATAGGAAAGGAAATGCCTAGTAGTGGTACGGTGTACCCTCCGCCACGCACCTTACGGTGAATTCCGAAGTATGTATGTAGATGTAAATGTATTAACAATCCTGACAGATGTTTTTATGTTGTGGGTTACAACAGAAGCAGACTACAAGGTCATGTTGAATATTAATCATAATTCAGCTTTTAGGTGTACATTTATAGGAAGAGTGTAAAATTCACAAAAATTTTCATTGTTCCGTAAGCAATGAGATGCATTGTTTTTGATTTACTGATCAAAACAGATCAAATAGTATGAAGTTACCTGACAGGGCATATTACATTTCTAAGAAACTGCCTTGAGGTAAAAATAAATATGCCAATTGGAACACAATAATTGCATTTGTGCTAAAAAAAAGTGATGTAATGATGTTGATTAACTGTAAATCATTCTCAATAAATAAATTATGATGGAAAGTCCATGTTAGAATTCAACAATATAATGAGGATAACTTGTTACTCACACCCAAGACAATTATCCAGCCAAGGGAGGCACATAAAAAAAGATACGCTAATACACAAACAGCTTAGCATTTGGCCACAACATTCATCAGAAAATGAACACACACACACACACACACACACACACACACACACACACACACAATCACATAGGCAACAACAATCGTATCCGGCTGTTGTGTTCCAAGTAATATTCTGTGGCGAGTGCACTTATAGTGGAGATGGGAGAGGGGGAATGAGAAGGATGTATGGTGAGGGAGGTAACACTGCCTTACAATGCATGCAGATACTAGACAGGAGGAAAAAGAATGAACTTAAGAAAACAGTGAGAAAGGGAGAGAATTGTACAGAATGGCAAAGGTAGGATTGTGGGCTACAGGATAGGCCGTGAATGTCAGGATGATAAATTAAAGTCATGATTGACAATAAAGTGATTTATTTAAGAAAAAGGAATACAGGGGCCTACATAGGGGAAGGAAGTGCGGTAATACTGAGTCTCTTCAAGACCGATCCGACGTGTGCCGTGGCTAGTAACATAGAGAGCAGCTTGTGGCTCCACTACTGCCATAAAAATCCAAAAAAGCTTATTTTTCACCTGGACCGCACTGCAACATAAGCGCTGACTTTGCAGCACCATCACCGATGGTATGGCACACAGATCATTGCGTCACTGCTCTGGCTGTGAAAGACGGCTCGAAATTATCTCACCCATTACGGAATTAATAACAATAAATATTCATCATACAGAAGCAAAAAGTGCAGGAGTGGAGGAGAGAACACATGCCCAGACAGTGGTTAATGAGGCAAGAATTGGGATAACTTGTAGAATAGGGGGAGCACGAACTGTTGAGTATAGGCTGACTGGAAAAAATAGATTATTGTACATTGAGGCTTGGATAATTTTGGGATTAGATAATGTATTGTAAGGATAACTTACATCTGTTCAGTTAGGGAGGAATCAAGATGGACTGAGTTCTGAAACAACCCCATTGAAATCAAGCATGTTATGCTCAGCTGCATATTGTGCTACATATGATCAACCTTGTTTCTGGTGACAGTTTGGTGTGTCTGGGAAGTAGGGACAAATATTAAAGTGCTACTATAGAACATCCAAAATTTATTGGAAATTTAATTATTTTTTCTTTTTACAAACACGTTAAGTAACTTCTCCCATTTACTTATCAAAAATTATATCACCCATATGAGCACCCAAAGCTGTGCTGTAGCAACAAGCAATGCATTCATTGAAGTTGTTGATAACAAATTTAGAAAGATCTAAGGGGATGCCATTTAATTCCTGCCTTCAATTGTTTTAATGTTTGTGGTTTGTTCATGTACACTTCTGATTTCACAAATCCACAAAAAAATTAAATAAAATAAATGAATCACAAGATATAAGATCACATTATCTGGCAGGCGATTTTTGGTAGCACAGCAAAGAGATAATGTTTTGAGAAAACTTTTCATTTATTGGTTGAATCCTTTCATCTGATGTGTCATAACTCACACCATCTTTCTGAATAACAAATCATCAATTTCATCAATCAGAAAGCATGTTTCAGTTACAGTTGTCATTCTTAGTACTGCTAGCTCACTCATCATTTTCAAAAAGTACGAGCCAATCACGCCTCCTGCCCAAAATCCAAACCTTGCATTCAAGCAGTGTGGCTGCATCTTACCTCCCACAGTCACTCGCAGATCTTCATTACCCCAAATTCTGCAGTTCTGCTTATTGGTATAACCATTGAGGTGGAAGTGTGCCTCATCTGAGAAAATTATTCTTGTTGTGAAGTTCGAGCCAAGACCCATCGTGCAAATTGATGTCTCTTGTGTAAGTTGAAACTTGTACACTTGCATTTTCATGTCTCTTGAAAAGAGCTTGGTAGCAAACCAAATTTCTGGGGCTTACACTCGCACTGGTACCCATGGCAGCAATATTTTCTTGTATTTCAGTAGAATGCAACTGTCCTGTTTTCTTAACAGAACCCATGGTCTCAAACTTCTGGATCAACTTCTGAACTGATGATTCAGTTAGAGCAGCATTACATTTGAGTGCCATATGCAATTCACAAATGGTTGTCACAGGACTTTTCACTGTTTTTGGTAATAACTTTTTATTACTTGGTACAGTGAAAATTGTCATCTGCCTCATAACTAAAATAAATATCAAACAACAACGCTCATCACACTAAAGCTAGCAGGCTACTAATGGGAAGGATCACAGTAAGCAAACATTTTCACATAACAAAATGGCACACAATTCAGATTCTTCCTTTCTTTGTAGACAACCTTAACATGCTCCTTAAGGCAACACTATATCCATCCCACCATTGCCATGAATCCTCCTCATTTTCCCTCATGTCCCATCCACTTTTACATATATCTACCACAGAGCAGTGCTAGGAATGCAGCAGTTGAAGATGATGATTGTGTCTGTGTGATTGTATGAATGACAGGTTGTGTCCGTTGTCTGATGGTGGCTGTGGCCGGAAGAAAAGCTATGTGTGTATGAATGTCTTTTTTATGTGCCTGTCATGACTTCATGATTGTCTTTGCAGTGAGTTGCAATCTATCCTCATCATATTGTTGGAAAAGTAAATAAATTCACACATACAATGTCATTACATGATCAAAAGTACCATCACTGCAGAGTACACTTTTCATAGATGTTAATTTACTTCTATTACAGTGTTCTTTGGAATGTTGTGTAATGTAAGAATGTAACAATAATTTTACCATTTTTCCAAAAGAAAGTGTCCAAAAATGTTCATTTCGAAATTCAAGCACACCATCGATGGTTAAGGACTCTCTAAGGCATTTGTCAAGCTGTCCAATTACATGGGATGGTGTTGTCTGAAAACAAATAAAATAAATATCATATTCTCAAAACAATTGTGTACAAAAACTGAATGCAGGCAACTACAATCCAGTGATTTCAAACATAAACAAAAACTTATATATGTACCTGAGAGATGAAGGGGCATAGTCGCAAGTCCAACTTCCACATTTTTGACATAGAAATAAATTTTTAATATCCACAACTGATAAATTTATGGGAGAAACATGGCGTTTATTATTTATGCCGTGATTAAGCTGTGTTAAATGGGCAAGCACCCTTCTAGTTCAGCCTAAATGGCCATAGGCTGAAGCAGAAATGAAACAATGATGGAATTTTTAAAATAAGGTCTTAATTTGAAACTTCTGCTACCGTACTTATGTCCCTGCAACTCTCAGGAACAGACATATATTCAGTAATTACTAAATTAAAATTAAACAAAACTTCTTGCAGTTGGAAACTGATGTAATTATAGAGATTAAAAGTGTTCAAAATATCAATCAACCAGAAATGATTAAAATATTAGTTTTCATAATTTAATGAAAACAGTTTGCAATTTCTTTCTATCAATTTTCCTGGTGGACACAACTACATTTTTCAGCTTTTCCATCATAAAAATAAGATGCCCTCTTACTAGTATATGTGGACCTCTTTCTTGTCATAATAAAAGGAAGGGCAGGGTTAAACAAGTCACACACAAAGTCAAACTGAGCTAGAATGAGGAAGCAAATCAATCCTTGTCTTAAAAGGGACAATCTAGCATTTGTGGTAATTATTCAGCAATCAGTCGTCATAAATATAAATTCTTTATTTGTTGGCAAATCCGGATTTCGACCACTGTGTGGGCATTATCAATGCTTAAAATAAATTAAAATACTTAAAATATCTCGACCTCCATGTAGGAGGTTGCGTTTGTACTGACAGCTGCGTCAGTACAAACGCAACCTCCTACATGGAGGTCGAGATATTTTAAGTATTTTAATTTATTTTAAGCATTGATAATGACCACACAGTGGTCGAAATCCGGATTTGCCAACAAATAAAGAATTTATATTTATGATGACTGATTGCTGAATAATTACCACAAATCAAATACAGTCGTGGAGCACCCAGTCCAATATGGAATCAAGCCGGATAAAATCTAGCATTTGCCTTAAGCTGCAGAGAGAAATCACAGACAACACAGTTCTGGGAGGTTAGGTGATGATTTGAACTCTATTCCTCCTGAATGATAACACAGTGTATTAAACACTGATCCACCAAGTTATTTGATAAGACCTGACACAGGTTGGTGCTAGAGAAGAGCTCGAGAAGAACTATCTATATAGAAGGTACTCTGGTGTACCACTGTTATTTTCTACTTTTCCTGTTCCAGCCATTTATGGTTCAAGAGAGAAATTACAGGAGGTATACCACTGTGAGCACTCTAGCTTTTTAATTTTATCCTCGCAGTCTGTAGTCTCTTGACTGTAGTCCATACTGGAATGCATAATGTCTCTTTTGCAGTGTCTGTCACTGGAGTTTGCTGATAATTTCTGCAACAATTTTGCACAAACCAAATAATGTGTAACAAAGCACACTGCTCTCCACTGAATGTTTTTTATCCTCTCTACCAGCCCTACATGGTATAATAAGAAACATTCAAGAATTGGTCAAGTTAATGTTTGAAAACTATTTGCTTGGTAGATAGATTAAACTTCCTGAGGATTCTTCCAAGGAATCTCAGTCTGGCAATTGGCTTACCCATGATTAATTTTATGTCATTATTTAACTTCTAATCACTCCTTATGCCTAATCCCATATATTTTATGGAAGAAAATACCTCTAGTGATTTTTCTGCAATTGTATGAACATATAATAAGGGATCTTTCTGTGTATTCACAGTATGTTACATTTGTTTACAATGAGAGTCAACTGTCATTCACCATAACAAATGTCAACACGCCAAAGATTCTCCACCATTGTGTTACAATTTTCCAGTTTTGCTGCTACTCAATATACATAGCATCAACCAAAAGAAGTGTACCTGAACTTTCGATGTTTCTATGTGATCATTTATATGTAATATAAAAAGTACAAGTCCTATAACATTTCCTAGATGCACACCATAAATTGCTTTCACTTCTCTCCATTGAGAATGACATGCTGTGTCCGTTTACTAAAAACTTTGTGGAATGTCACACTGCATACAGAAACCGCAGAAATCCAAGTGGCTTTAGCAGATAAGTTTCATACAATTTTATATATATATGGTGTCTGTTCTTTTGGACATTTTCAAATTTAAAATTTATGGTGATGTTGGCCAATGATCCTTTCTTCAATGCAGATCCATACCAGGCCCAAACTCTTATAAGAATCGACTAATTGCTATGATTAATGAGTAAAATGGACAAGAGCACTATGTCAATAGTGTGTGGCTCAGATGAAACTTTAGGGCTGAGCAGGAGGTATGCCGACCACTGTTTCCAAGTGGTGTAGTGAACAGCACACTGCATAGTAAGCAAAGAACTTCAACTTTCCCCATTGATTTAATTCATTGTCCACTGGCAGCTAATGTCAAATTTCTTTGTGTCTACACACACTTCCATCAAGATATTTTGTTAAAAAAGAAAAATTACTATCAAGAACTGCTTGAAAATAATTTACTTTTCTGTCACTGTTTCCGTTTTTATATCTTCCAAATTCCTTCAAGGGGATGCAGATTTGGATCGATGGATAGAATGTTTTGGGTGCATGACAGCTAGGTCTTTAGAACCCAAACAAAAATAATAATTGAGGAGTGTGAACAAAAAATGGATTTTTAACCAGCAACAAAAATTAATAAATAGAAGAGCAGCCCAGCAAATTATGTTAAGTAAAACACAAAAAGCAAATGTTACAGATAAAGATGAGAATATTCCCCAGTGGGAAAAATTGGAGAGGTAGTTAAAAGAACTAAGCAGATGAGCACAGCTGGATGAACACACGAATAAAAAAAGGATAAGCCAGATTAAAATTAAAATCTCCAGCTCAAAAGCTTAGACCAAGAAAAATCACAAAAAATTTTAAACTTTGCTCAGATTTGCTTTGCCATTACCTCCTCTTGTTGGAATAGGAAGCTGTGGGTAAATCGACAGTGCCTGATTCAGAGACGAGTAAGGTGTACTTCATCCTGCCTGAGAGGCCGGAAGGAGGATCGACATGGAGGGATAGTGACTTTGTCACTGAAAGCCATTCCTCCTCCCACAATTGCAGGGCTATCCTGCAATGGAATCAAGCACCGTGTCACATCAGATGCTCTGCAAACCTCTTTAGTTGTCCAATTGGCTTGTTCATTACCCCAAATTCACACATGGTCTGGTGCCAAGAAAAATGACACCTCCTTCCCACTATGTTGGAGGAAGGACAGTTTGTCTCGTATATGCTGCAGCAACATCTCAGCTGCATATAGGTCTTCCAATAACTGCAGCAGACAAAGAAAATCAGAGCAAAGAAGAAATCATTTACTCTCTACATGACATCTGTTCTAGTGCCTTCAAAGATAGCATGTAGCTCTGCAGAAAGAAACAGAATAATTCTTGGGGAGGTAAACCCTGACAACACAGTTTGGGAACATATAACTATTGAGGTAATACTGTTTACAGCTATGCCAAATGAGGTCACACTTAAAACACTACCCAGACAGTGTCCATTCTCCTACTCAAAGCGATAAGAAAGGGTGTCACTGACTTGGTATTTAAAATAACTTGGAGAAAGAAAGGACTGAATAAAACTGGGAAGACAACCATGAAAACTCCATTCATGAAGCTGCCTGAGGATGCCTCCAATATAAAAAATACACCCAGGAAAGTGTATTGTATAGGATATCAAAGATGTAGCAATATCTCCTGAACCCACACTGAAAGAAGCTGAGGAGCTGCCTGGATTCCAGAATCCAGACAAGGCAACAGTTGATCACCCACCCTAAGGCTTTTTCCAAGCAGCTACTGAGAGTAACACTACGATTACTACCAGGGCATGTGCAGTCTTTCCCAGGTTTTAAAAGAGGAATTAATATGGCCTCCCTCCATGAGTTGAAGAAGTGTCCTGACATCCAGATGCAGTTAAAAAGGTCGAGGAGGATTTCCTTGTTCTACCTTGTGACTGTACTGCACATCCATCATGACCTGGGGATGTGTCACAAGCCACAGACAATGGACAATCCAGCTCCCACTTGGAGAAGAAGCAGTTATACTCTTCATCAATGCTGGACCAGAAGTGCAAAATTCCACCCTTAGCAGTCACCCTTTAGCACTGGAAAGCTGAATTGTAACTGGCGGTGGCAGTAACTGTAGAAGAATAGGCCGCCATGACTAGACAGTGTCTCATAGGCTGGTCTGGAGAGTAAAATTACCCATTACAGCAGCAGGTACTGGACACCTCTCTCCTCTCCCAGATATCCTCCAGATGGTCTCCCATACAACTGTAGTCTTAATGGAATGGTTAGTGGAATTCATTAACTGTTGTCATGATCTCATTTTGCTCTCTTGAATAATCTGGCAACATTTGGCCTTTGCCAACCCAAAGGCTACGAGGTTCTCTGCACTCAGCTGACACTTCAAATGACTCGGAGCTGCCTGCCTGGTCTTGATGGCATAGCAGCACTCCTCAGCCCACCAAAGGATGGACTGCCTTTTCTGTCATCCTGAAGACTGTGGAATAGATGCATCAGC
Source organism: Locusta migratoria (assembly GCA_026315105.1). Taxonomy (NCBI): domain Eukaryota; kingdom Metazoa; phylum Arthropoda; class Insecta; order Orthoptera; family Acrididae; genus Locusta; species Locusta migratoria. Next base: position 129,186,043 of record CM048750.1, on the reverse strand, counting down.
AGCATGGTGGATCATTTAGGTAATACGATCCACCCATTCCCGGCCACTGACATCATGTTCAAACTCAGTAAGCTGGTTGTAAAGTCTGCTTTGCTGAGCGTCTATGGTGGTGGTTGTCTAACAGGCTCCATTTCAACTTGTTGGTGGATCCAGATTGGGAAGTGATCATTGCCACGAAGTTCCCATTGAGTGTTGTGGGCAAGGGCTGGAGATCTAAGTTAGAGGCCTGTAGTGGAAAATGACCCTGTTGCAGTACAAAAGTGTGTGGGCTGTCCGGTGTTGAGTACATGTGCGTTCGACGACAAGAAAATACTTTCAGTTGCTGTACTCCTGGGGCAGTTAGTGGCAGAGCCCAGAAGCACAGTGTGTGTGTGTGTGTGTGTGTGTGTGTGTGTGTGTGTGTGTGTTAAAATAACTACAGAGGATTAACGGGTGGTGGAGATAAGTAAGAAGGCCTTCGAGAGCTTCTACACTGAACGTGTAATGAGGGGGGCAGATAGACTGAGCATAATATCAAATGATGGCACCATATAAAGACACTGGAACTACTTGCACCTCTGAAGAGAAGCTCAGAGTGGTAAGTTGTATTAGTAAAAACATACACTCCTCATCTAGCTCTCTTTCCACTCAGGTTGGCCTAGTTTTGAAGAACATCTCAGGGAAGTCAGTAGATATAAAATTTGTTTCATTGAGACATATACGCACTGGTCTAGAGTCAATATACACAATTCCTCCACATGTGTCCTGAATCCTTGCTAGTTCCACTGGAGTATGGGACCCTTCTATCACGGAGGTTGTAGCTTCACTCTCTCCTTCCGCCGAGGCAGGGATACTGTACTGGGTGGAGGTTCAGTCTTGGAGCTAGATGTTGGCCCCATAGGAACAGCCAGCTCCACGAGCTCTGGAGCAATGTCAGAGAAGTTGTCAGGTGTAATTACCTCTATATGATCTGATGGATTCTGGATCAGGGTGAACTGTAGTATGACGACAGAAATGTATTACCCTCGTTTTTGACAAGGAAAACTGGAAACCATGGAACATAGCCCATGTTGAAGCCCGCCGAATGGCGCTCTGAAGCTGGCGTTCAGCAGAGGCTACTGAGTAGGAGCTGTACCATATGCAAAAATCGTCAACATATAGTGCTGGGGTTACCAGCGACCCAACAGAGCTCACCAAACCATTGACGGCGATTAGAAAGTGTGTAACACTCAACACTGAGCCCTGGAGGACACCATTCTCCTGTATTCGAGGGGAGCTGAATGAAGAGCCAACTCTGACATGGAACAGGCGGTGGGATGAAAATTGGTAAGGAGCCTCTGAGGCCCCAGTCATGAAGAGAACGTAAAATACGATGACGCCAAGCAGTGTCATACGCCTTATGAAGATCGAAGAAGACTGCAACAAGATGTTGTCGTTTAGAGAAGGCCTGTCTGATCGCCATCTCCAGTCGAAGTAAATGGTCAATAGGGGATCGTCCCCCCGGGAACCCACACTGGTAAGGTGAGAGAAGTCCCCGGGATTCAAGAACCCAGCGTAATCTGCGGGCTACCATCATTTCAAGTAATTGACAGGGGACATTTGTCAGGCTTATTGGCCGATAACTGTCCAGCGACGACAGGTCCTTGCCAGGCTTGAGGGCAGGGACCACAACACTCACCCTCCACTGGGAGGGAAAGACCCCTTGAAGCCAAATACTGTTACAAACTTGGAGGAGAAATTGTCATTGTGAAGGGTTGAGGTGTTTCAGCAACTGATTATGGATATCGTCAGGGCCAGGTGCTGAATCACGAGAAGAGGAGAGGGCCAGCGATAGTTCACAGTCAGTAAAATGTTCGTTATATGGTTCCACCTGGTGAGAAGTAAAACCTAATTTGAAGGTTTCAGCCTGGTGTTTCTTAAGGAGAAAAGTCGCCGGATATGAAGTTTTCGCTGATACATTGGCAAAGTGAGTTGCAAGATGTTCTGAAAGGACAGGTGGCTCTGTACATACCCCATCAGGCAGGGCAAGGCCAGTGATGGAAGACGGCCGCCAGCTACCTTGGATAGATCAGAGCATAGCCCACACTCATGTCAGAGGGAAGAGGGGGAAGATGGGAAAACAACCAGGGACGTATATAGCGGCCAGGCAGAAAACCCAACGGGATACACTGGCTCGTGGTAGGTGTGAGGGAAGTGAAAGGATCAATGGACACAGGCCGCAGAAGAAACAGAGATTAGCTGTTTAATCTCCAAGAGGTGACAGTAATAGCCATTACAATTCCATTGGATGATCACATCATGAGGATCTGATCGCTGCTTTGTCAGCGTCTGTCACCAAACAAGAAGGGACGACATCCATAAAAAGCTGATCAGCCTCAGGCTCAATGGGATGAGCGACTTGCGAAAGCACAGTTGGCACCTCCGGTGGTACCAGAGGGGCTTTATCTTGCAACTTTGGTTTCTTCTTCTTCTTCTTCTTCTTCTCCTCCTTCTCCTTCTCTTTCTCTCTTGTGGGACGGGGAGGTCCAGTCCCAGAGAGAGAACTTTTGTCAGTAAGGTCTGGTACTGACAAAGACCAGGTGACCTTTGAACTCACCGACTGTGAGTCCGAAGGCCGACTGGAGGTCGAAGATCTCCGATCTGGGGAACACCGGGACGGAAGGCCCTGAGATGGAGCACTGTAACCGGCAGGCACCGGAGAAGGGGTGCACTTCTCCGGCTGGGAAAGGGTGGTACACAGAGGGAGGGCTATGGGAACTACAGGAGAGGGAGATTGAGGGGGTGGGGGTGGGAATGGGATGTAGGGAGGAGATGGGAGTGGGAAGAGGAGGGTGAAAGGTTAAAAGATAATGTCGTAGCGAAGGTAGTCGCCATCTGCACAGGATGCAGACATTCATACTTACTGCGGGTCTCAGGGTATGTCAAACGCTCCAGTGATTTGTACTCTTGTATTTTCTTTTCTTTCTTGAACGTAGGGCAATCTGGCGACCATGAAGAGTGGTGCTGATGACATTTGACGCACACTGGCAGAGGAACACAGGGGCTCCCCTCATGTAGTGGGCGTCCACAATCACTGCATACGGGGACTGCTGTACAGCGAGAGGACATATGGCCAAACCGCATGCATCAAAAACATCGCATGGGAGGTGGAATGTAGGGCTTCACAACACATCAGTATATCATTATCTTGACCTTCACTGGGAGTGTGTCCCCCTCGAAGGCCAAGATAAAGACCGCAGTATCAACGCGGTTGTCTTTAGGTCCTCTCTGAATGCGGCGAACAAAATGTACACCACACCACCCGAGGTTGGTCCTAAGCTCCTCATCAGTTTGAAGGAGGAGGTCCCGGTGGAATATTACACCCTGTACCATATTCAGAGATTTGTGCGGGGGTATTGTCACTGGGATGTCGCCAAGAGTGGTGTAGGTGAGCAAAGCCTCAGACTGGGCTGCCGAGACTGTTTTAATAAGCTATGAGCCAGATCTAAGTTTGCTCATGGATTCCACTTCACCAAACTTGTCCTCTATGGTCTCAACAAAGAACAGTGGTTTAGTGGCAGTGAAAGTTCCTCCATCAGTCCCTGTGCAAACCAGGTAGTGAGGAAAGGGTTTTGCTCCTTACCGGCGAGCCTGGCCTTCCTCCCAAGGGGTAGCAAGGGGGAGAAACATCCTCATATCCACAGAAGCAGCATTGAAAGACCTCTTCCTGTCTTGAGAGATGGCTGATGCATGATGCACTCTTTTCATAGTGCTAGACATCCACCCTGGTGTCACCCACTCCAAAACAGGGGCTCTTCTCCATGGGCGCCACCCAGGCTCAGCAAAGGCCACCTGGCACAATGGCCATTGTCGGGAGTTCTGATACCCCCGAGGATAGGCACCAACTTCTTGGCTTGCGTGGAGAGGTCATAGCTCAGACACCAGTAGTGTGATCCCTGTGGTGTCGGGGCTCAGCCATAGGGTACATAACAGCCCCCCCCCCCCCCCCACACACACAGACTGGCTACACATGCTGGGGACCTAGCAGGGGATGGGGGCTACGACGAGGAAAGGAAGTGGAAAGGAAAGGATGGGACCCAGGCCGTAGGGGCTAGGTCGGGAGTTCTTCCCCAATTGGCTCACACGTTATCGGAGGATTTTGCTATGGAAGGTCAAACCCCGAGGGGGACCAAACTGGGCCGAAAACTGGTGTAAACAGCAGACAAAACCAAAATTGCAGGACAATCAGTACCATCGAATAGCCAAACCGTCATCTAGAGAAACGCCGAGAGACAGGGTTGGAGAGGGTGGGACAGAGCGATTGGGATGGGAAGGAGGGGGAACTAGGAGGGGTAATGCAGCCTGAGGGAAGTAGGAGAAAGGCTGCAATGACTCGGGGACCTGTGCGCACCACACACGTACTGTGGGCCCCCTGGGGAGTTGTCTCGAACTTGAGACCAACACTCTCATCTCACATCAGTCTCCAACAATAATCTAACAAAATCTCATCAAACAAAAGAAACAAGGTTCATAGAGCATGCAAATTACATACTTATTCCTTGATCTTTACGTTCATTTACATTCAAATTTACATTAAAAATAACTGATAACTATTCTTAAAAATAGAGGCAGGAAGAAATCAGAAGAAAGTATTTCTCCATAAATTGTATTTAAATAATCTATTTGACATTCTTATGTTGGTTCATTGGGTTTTAGTGCCACTTGTTACACTACAATATGAAACTTTCTACCCAGGACTTAACTCTGAACCTTCTGACTCATTGTCTGACAATGATTCAGGCTCAAAGCCACAATTTATTCAGAATCAATTTAGTTAGCTGTTATCCATTTACACGACACAGTCTGAGGGGATGACCATTTATTATTCCATTTGTACCAAATGACGATTAAATAATAGGGTATCTTCGTTCAGAATGACATACAAATCTAAAACTGCAATATACCATCTTCAAGTAACTGGCACAAATAATACATCAATGAATTGTGGCCAGTAATCATTTTTAAAACTTGAATGTTAATCCATGTGTCATATACCTCAGATTTACTGTTCAGTTGTAACTGTTGATACTTCAAATAGAAAAACTGTCATATTGCAAATCTTACCTGCAAGAGCACTTTACCAGTATAAACACTCATGGGCAACATTGTTGCACACATCATGACTGCTATTAGTATGGCAGCAAACGTATCTGCCATATGATAATTCCTGTGGAAACAAAAAAATGTATTATTTGCAATGTAGGATTAAGCAGAACTAATCTTCCACATGTACTTAATAATATATAAAATAAGAAAGTAGGTTTAACCAGTGAACCCCCCCCCCCCCCCCCAAGTCCTTAAAACTGAATAACATCAATAATAATTTCCAAAGTACCATGTTAAAAACAACTTCAGTTGTCCTATTACTTTGCACAGGTTTTAATGTGTTAAAAATCTGATATGAAGTATGACCATAAGAAAATGATTAAATTACACCTTTTCTTTAATCATTAAATGCTCTTATTATGAAACACTGGAAGGATATAATCTGTGAAATATGTAGTCCATTTTAAGGAAAAGCAAGTTTTTTCATGCAACTCAATGTTCATAAATTCATATCCCCACAACTACATTTCTTACAATGATGTAATTTTTCAGATAGTTTTATTGTTAATCCTTAGTAGTGCCTGCAAACAGTGTTGTGAATACAGTAAACAGTAAAACAGTAATAAATCAAAACTTCATGTCTGATGCTGTAGTTTTATGGCAAGAACAGTGAAAATGTCGTAAAAGAGAAACTTTTCTTTTTATTTTGTAAATTGACAGTAACAAATCTTCTTGTAACAGTCAAAAATTTTGTGTAAAGTGTTTTAATTATAAAATACTGGTTGAATTAAATCCGGATACTTGAGTTCGGTCCATTATGTTGCCTCAAACACACAGTTATCAACTATAATATTTTTCATATTGTGTAACACCTATAAGATAAGATTATTCTTCTAAATGAGTAAATGATGGCAGCATTTTAAATTTATAAATTCACTTCACAATCATGGTAAATACTGGAAATCAAAATTCTGTTGCCTCCATGAGCTGTTAGACAGGCAACTTCCAAAGAGAATTGGAATCTTGGATAATGATTTAGGAATATAAATATTTTTAAGTTACTGTTCCTTGCAGCTAATTTATATGATGCCTAATAAATAAGTAAAAAAATAAAAAAAATACAATATCATGAGTAAGGTAGAAGTTGTAATACCTGCTGTTTTAAGTAAACACAAACTTTTTAAGATCTAAATATTTATGATGTTTTATCTCCTCAACTGTGGGCCATACGGGATAAAAGCAGACAGTCCGACAGAATGTGGACCACTGTGAATAAATCGCCACAATGGCAATTTGGTGGTTCCTCTTAACATAATAGGTGGCCATGCGTCAACCATGTATGGCCAATATGTAAACGACACAGAACAACAGAGTCCCTACGGGAAGGCCTGAGGGAGGACTTCTAGCTGACCGTAGAGGACTTAATTGCATGGAGCTTGTTGAGCGTGATCAGTGTTGCCCATTGTGTATTCCAAGCCTCAGACACCTTGTGGTGCAAATCCAATCGGATATCCCGTTCTGAGATACCAATATCCAGGGGAGGAGCAGTGGTGGCCAGCCTAACCAGCTGATTGACACATTCGTTCCCCGGGATGCCAATGTGGCCTGGGTCCAAACGAAGTCCACCAAACAGCCAGACTTGCCAAGTGAATAGTGTTGGGAAAAGATTGTACCAGGGATGGGAAGACAAATACTAGTCAAGGGCTTGCAGGTCACTGAAGAAGTCACTGCACACAACATACGACTTGTGGGGACATGTTTTAGGTGGTCAAGAGCACGAGATATGGCAATCAGTTCAGCAGAATAAATGCTACAGCCATGTGGTAGGGATTGTTGTTCAGTGAGTTCACCGTGAACAAAGGCGTAACTGACTCTGCCATCTACCAGGAAGCCATCAGTATATATCACTTCTGCACCACAAAATGTATCAAGTAGGGCCAGGAACTTGCGATAAAGTGTTAGTGGGGAAACTAATGCCTTGGGGTCACAGAACAATTGCAGGTAGAGCTTCAAACACGAAACGGACCAAGGAGGGGTATGGGATGGGCAGGAGAAAGCGGCAGGCAGAGGTAGGGAAAGGAGTGAGGAAAGGAGTGTACAACCCAAATCACGATCGGAAGACCTGATCTGGGCCGACGTGGTGGAGAACAAAAGCCTTTGATTTGGATAGTGATCCATGGCATGAACTCGGAGCAACATAACTGGCAAGAAGCTGTTGAAGACTAAAGTGTAGTGGAGGGTTCCCAGCTTCAGCAAGAAGACTCAGCACAGGGTTTGTGCAGAAAGCCCCAGTTGCCAGCAGAATATTAGTATGATGGACAGGATCCAGGATCTGTAATGCTGATGGTGCTGCAGAGTCATTTACCAGGCTCCCATATTGAAGCCTTGATTGTGTAAGGGACCTGTAAAGCTGCAGGAGGGTGGAATGAGCAGTGCCCCACAGCACTATGACTCAAGCAGTGAAGAATATTGAGATGTTGCCAGCTTTTTTTTGTGTCACAGCTGACGCAGATGGGGCCCCCAAGTAAGTCAGTTGTTGACGACCATCTCAAGAAAGTGATGCGTCTCTTTAACAAGTAACAATTCACCACCCATGTATAGGTCTGTATCAACCACCCAACGGCGATAGAACACGGGTTTTATGGACTAAAAACTAATAACCATGGGCAGAGGCCCATGATTCGGCTTTTCAGATGGGTCCCTGTAGTCGCTGCTCAGTGACGCTAATGCTAAAAGAACTAAAATATAGACAAAAGTCATCGGAAAACAAATTGGAGCAGGCAATGACCCACAGCCGTGGCAAGCCCATTTATGGCGAGTAAGAAGATAGGCGCTTTGGGAATGGAGCCCTGTGGGGCACCGTTTTCTAGAATGTGTGATGAACTAAGAGTGGCACCGACCCTAACCCTAAAAGAGCAGTGGGAAAGAAAATTTCTTATAAAGATTGGAAGTGGGCCCCATAAGGTCCAGTCGTACAATGTAGCGGGTATATGGTGGTGCCAGGTGGTGTTGTACACTTTCCGGAGATCAAAAAATACAGCAACAAGGTGTTCACATTGGGTAAAAGCTGTACATATAGCTGACTCCAATGACACAAGATTGTCAATTGTGGAGTGGCCCTGACAGAAGCCCCCTTGTTGTGAGGCCAAGAGTCCCTGTCTTCTAGGGGCCACATAAAAAACTGATTCACCATATGTTCAAGGAGTTTGCATAGAACATTGGTGAGGCTGATCTGACAGGAACTATCAGCCACCTGTGAGTCAGTGTCAGGTTTCATTACTGGGATGAGGGTGCTTTCCCACCATTGTGAGGGTAAAACACCTTCCACCCAGAGACGGTTAAACAAGGTGAGCAGTTGTTTCTGAGCATTTACAGGAAGATGTCGGAGAAACTGGCTATGGATTTAATCTGGTCCTCGGCAGGTGTCAGGGCATGCAGCAAGAGCACTTTGAAACTCCCACTCGCTAAAAGGTGCATTGTATGGCTCCTGGCAACATGTCTGAATGATAGCGGCTTCCGCTGAACTCATTCTTTGAGGGTGCAGAAGGCAGCACTGTAAGCTTCGATCAAAGAGATGCATGCATAATGCTGTGCCATGTGCTCGGCGACAGTGATCAGGTTCAAATGTTCAAATGATTGTTAAGCTTATGGGACTTAACTACGGGGTCATCAGTCCCTAAACTTACAAACTACTTATCAACTACCTTATACTAAGGATGGCACAAATATCCATGCCCGAGGGGGGATTCGAACCCCCGACCATAGTGGCCGTGCAGACCGTGACTGGAGCGCCTCAGTCCCCTCGGCCACCGCGGCCGGCGACAGTGATCAGGTCTGTACAGATAGTACCCTGAACTGTACTGTGCAGGGGATTCCTACTGGTGGGCAGTACCCAAAAAGGTGCCAAACTTGAGTCGACACCCGAAAAGGGGAGGCATGGGATCCAATAGAGGCTACATACCTCTCCCAACAATCATGCTTACTTTTCTGGATGAGATGTTGAGCTCGGACCCACAGCCGTTTAAATGCAATCATGTGTTTAATAGTGGAATGATGCTGGTGGCGCTGGAGCACTCTTTGATGATCCCAGATGGCTTCAGCGATCTCTTGCGTCTACCAAGACAAAGATCTACGCCAAGGGGACAACCAAGAAATGGAGCCCCCAGCCATCGAGGGGGCAGTGAAAGGTTGATGCCCCTTAGAGCCCATAGATGGAGGAAGCACTGGTGGTATCATTGTTTCTAAGGTAACTGATGCCAATGGTACTGCAGCAAAAGATGTCACACACACGGGGTAGAGCCAATCATATTTCTTCCATGCCTCAGAGTAAGTCAAGCAGTCCAGAGTCTTAATACCATATCTTCCATTCCCAATATATGACTGTACAAGTTTGCGAGCATGGCAGATGGTATTGCCCACAATTCACGCAAACTGGATGTGGTGTACAGGGTGTGTCCGGATGTGCTGGACGCCCACATACCTGCAGTTTGGGCTGAAAGTACACTGGTAGGACATGTACCCGAACTTCCAGCACATGAAACACTGCATAGGGGAAGGGACATATGGTTTTACATCGCATGGGTAAATCATTATGTTGACCTTCTCAGGCAGTGTGTTGCATTCAAAGGCCAGAATGAAAGCACCGGTGGCAACCCTGTTATCTTTCGGTCCCCTATACACCTGCTGGACGAAGTGTACACCTAGGTGCTGCATGTTTGCTCGCAACTCGTCATCAGTTGGGACAGGATATTGCGGTAGTATATCAGACCCTGGATCATGTTGAGTGTCTTGTGGGATGTGATAGTCATGGGAACATCACCCAGCTTGTCACAGGCAAATAATGCCTTTGACAGTGCTGAGGATGCCACCTGTATCAAAACAGCCCTGCTTCTCACCTTTGAGAAAGACACTACCTCTCAAAACTTATCTTTGAGCTGTTCGACGAAGAATTGCAGCTTGGTTGACTGGAACAATTCTCCATCAGTATGGGTGCAGACAAGGTACTGGGGCAAGTATGGCTGTGATGGGTTGAGCGCCCTTCATTCCGTCCAATGCATGGCCAGGGCTAGGAAAAATTTAGGGTCATATAACGTGGCATTTTCCCCACTTAGACATGCTGGTTTTAGTGTCAGGCAGAGCCCCGGTTGCCTGGGTAACCTTACACAATTGAGGTGCGGCAGATTCCCCATAGGTTGCTCGCTAGCAACTGTTCAACCTCAACAGCCATGCATCTCCTCAACACATAGCACACCTTGAAATTGAGATTTTTTTTTATAGAGGCTTGTATCATCCTCGCGACCTGGGTGATTAAGCCAAGATCCCCAGGCTCTGAAACATATATCATTTCATTGTTACACTGAACGATGCTTGCTGAAGCATGCACAGAGCTTATGGTGTGGTGGACTGTTGGCGCGACACAGTCCACAGCTCGGAAACCCGGGTTTTCCAAGCCGTTATTCATCAAATTAACGCTGATCCCCAGAGGGATGCCTCCTTTCCCAGCATTTGACATGACTACAGACATCTTACAAACAATGTCTGTGTCAACACTTCAAGGCTTTTTCGGTGCAAGATCCGGGTAAGCAAAAGGCCTTGATTCTGCCATGGTTGTCCCAGTCTATGTATTGTAGGCTACTTCAACTTTCCCCCCTTCGGGACCCCATCGCGCTTTCATTCTCTGAAATGTGTTCCTTTATTTATTTATTTTCCTATTATGACAAACAGTCCCATAATGTAGTGTCTAGGGTCATCTTTCATAGGCGTCAAAAACAACCATCACAATCATACAAGGAATGTGTTATGGAACTCAATGTGTGGCCAGGTGCTGCCACTTTATTTCCAAACGTCACAATGATTCGTATGTTGAACCAATGGTTACGGATGCGGTGATTTGCTTTGAACTGGACGCTAAAGTCCACAGACAACTGTTATAGATTGAAGATCCTATTCTTATCGAAGTCGTTAGAAAAGCCAAGGCTTATGAAATGTATTCTGGTGCAATTTCTCAGATCAGTGGGCTGGAATTTCGATAGTAAAGGTTGCCCCGGTAGGCAGGTCCCTGTCTGTGGCCCTACCCGCTCCGCAAAGCAGGACAACACTGCGCGCCACATTTACTACTCCGACACGGCAGGTAGTGCCGGCTCACCTGGCAACTTACCATCTTGCCCTGGTTGTTTTATTAAACATGACCGCACTCCCTGTACTCAGCAGCTGGAAATTCGTCAAAATTGTCAAAAATGAGGTCATATTGTGGCAACCAGTGGTTGAGGATACATCCTATGTTGACAAATCACCCACAACGATGCACGAAGTTATAGACAATTCCCCCCCCCCCCCCCCAAGTCCTCCAAAATTCCGATTCAGCTTAAAATTCTGGGTAGCAATGTGTAGTTGCAAGTCAATACTGGTGCGGCGGCTACTCTATTAAGTACAATGAATTAGGTTCCCCTCTGCTTATACCAGTAACACGTAAGTTGTCAGGGTATGGCAATCAACAGATTCCCGTTCAGGGGCAATTTCAGGTCATCGTCAAATATAAATCAGTTTCCATGCTGTTAACTTTCATCATCATCAAATGCATGGAAGTGGCTAATTTGTTCGGGTTAGACGCCTTCATGAGCTTTGGGTATACAGTGGACAACTCTATTCACTTTGTGCCCGAAATGGTCCTGTTTGATGCAATCTCCACCTTTGCAACAAATTTGCTCCCCTATTTTCTCCCTTACTGGGTCGGGCACGCAGCTTTGAGGAAAACCTCCCTCTCCAAGTGGGGACTGTACCAATATTTAAAAGAGCCCAACCTATTCCGGTCAGTTTGCATTCCGCAGCCAAACAGGAACTTGAGAGATTAGTCAGTGAAGGGGTTCTGTTCCCCATCAAATCTAGCGAGTGAGCCTCCCCCTTGGTGGTTATGCAGAAAGCTAGTGGACAGTTACGGCTTTGCGGGGATTTCAAACAAACAGTTAATGCACATTGTCAGTTGGCTATGTACACCATGCCTCGCCCAGAAGATCTGATTTCTAAGCTGGCGGGAGAGGCCTGCTTCTCCAAGTTAGACCTAGCTGAAGTGTATTTTCAATTACATCTGAGTCAAGAAGCTCAAAGTTGCTTGGTGTTGAACACCCCTTTCAGACTCTATAAATATCTGCGGCTGCCATTCGGGGTTTCTAGTGCACCCGCGATAATTCAGAGGTCCTTAAGAGCAGCTTTTGCAACCAGTAGATGCTTGTGTAAATAACTTAGATGATATTGTGGTTTTGGGAAACACCCCCATGGCTCAAATCGCCAACTCAACAGTTTTTTTTCACATCTTGTCTGATACTAGTCTCAAATGTAACTTAGCGAAATCTCAGTTTTCTTGCCGAGTATAGCATACCTCGGGCTGGAAGTGCCACCATAAGGCGTTACACCTGTAAAGGAATGTGTAGAAGCAGTAGCCTCTATGCCTGCCCACAGAACATAAGGGAACCACAAGCCTTCCTCAGAAAATTGGCATATCATCATTGGTTTTTCTGCATGCAGCCTTCATTGCTAAACCCCTTCATGACTTGATGTGCAAAGATGTCGTATTTGGATGGTCTCCTGCCCGCCAAGCTGCTTCTGAGCATCTTAAACAATTATAGTTGTCTCAAACATGTCTGGCCTCGTATTCTCCAGATGTGCCCTTGGTAGTTGTGGTGGATGCCTCGCAGTATTGGGGTGGGAGTGGTCTTATCACACCGATACTCAGATGGCACCGAACGGCCCCTGGCATTCACATTTAAAACCCTCACCCCAGCACAGAAACAATATTCCCAGGTAGAGAAAAAGGCACTCGTGATAATTTTTGCAGTAAAGAAGTTTTACTTGTTCTTATATGGCAACCACTTCACTTTAATAACTGACCATCGAACTTTAGTGGGCCTCTTTCGGCCAGATGCGGCCCTACCAGACAAATCCGGCCACCATCTCCATCGATGGGCCTTGCACCTGTCCCAAATATGACAGTCTACCATCCCACTTCTAACATGCTAACGCAGCCGCATTATCGTGGCTCCCGCTTGAGGAAGATCCACAGTTTGATAAGGAAGAAATCCTTTGTTTTCCCATAGGTGTGGATGAGGTAAGAACATTACACAAGTTTCCTGTCACTAGTGAAGTCCTAGCAGCAGCCACGGACAAAGACCCTGTTCTCAGAATAGTGAAGTCACATGTGGAACAAGGGTGGCCAGAACGCTCGGCATGCCATTGTCGGACCCATTATGTAATTATTTTGGCCCACTTTAGGTTGTGGTAGTAACACTAAAAGTGGGCCTTTGCGATCATCTTTTGACGGCTCGAAACTTAAATGAAAATAATGGCTTAACTATTCATCTGACACGGAAATTGAATAACCGAATTTGTAGAGGAGAAAACTCTCTACAACTTTGCTCTCTTATGTTTTTTTCATATCTCATAGCTTTTCAAAGATATTTGCAAAAATAAAGGCGATTTTGGGATGTATGCCTGTCTGTCTGTCCGTTCGCCTGTCTGTCTCCCTGTCTGTCTTGTCTGTCCGTAACGTGTTCCCTGTTTTTAAGACGAACCGATCAGCACCAAATTTTACAGACATGATAGTAGGCCACCAGAGACCAGAACCTCCCTTTTTCAAATTTTTCGGACAAAAAATACGGTAGTAAAACAAACAAAAAAGCCGTTTGTAATATAATTGTAATTGCAAATGAACCGTTCATCTGACACGAAAATTGAATAACCGAATTGGTAGAGGAGAAAATTCTCTACAACTTAGCTCCCTTATGTTTTTTTCATATCTCGTATTGTTTGAGACATATTTGCAAAAATAATGGAGATTTTACACCCTCCACTGAATTAACAAAAACCAGCCATTCGGAGATGTCACGTGACATTCCTCGTGTATTTTTTGATTTTCTTATTGTAACTTACATGTTGTCATTTCAAAGCAACAGCACAATGAGGAATTAACACACACACATCATTCTTTGAATGATAAATGATAATCTAATGTCTACAAATGCCATATTAACATCAGTTAACAATGCCCATCAATAGTATGAGATTAAAGAGCTGCTGTTTTGATTTATAGCCATAGCGTAGTGGGCAAGGTGCTGGACTGTGGCGCACAAGGTCGGTGGTTGGAAACCTGCCACTACCTATATTTTTTTCCTAATAGGGTTTCAGACACTCTTATTAATTAATTATAATTTAGATTATTATTTAGGTCCAAAATGTTTGCAAAAACTACAAATCTAAAGTGGGCCATAACACACGTCAGTGCCATTTTTCTCCTCTGTTACTGGCTCTCAATAGTGGCCGGGGTCCTCTGCTAACAAACCGTGAGTCTTAATTCTGTCGACTTTCCGACCGCAAATATTAAGTTTACTACAAGAAGGGCACTGGGTAATTTCCACATCTCCTGACACCACCTGGCACGTAGGTCCAGCCGCTTCTGGCTTCAGCCTGGACAATGCAATCTGGGTGCTCGGTTACTGTTGTGGGGCGCTGCGTTGGTTTCTGGTGCGCATTGCCCACTGCCACGGCCAACGCCTCCTGGACTGGCAGCTGCACACACCACCAGAACCAGCTCCCACACTGAGTCGTGGGGATTGCTATGCCTGGCTCTGTTGCTACTGCTGGGACGGTGGGAGGCAGCTCGAGCCCAGCTGTGGTCAATGCCCCCATCCCCGCCGTGAGCCCCACGGCCTGCTCCACAATGGGGATGGCATTGACGACGGGGGTGGGGTGGGCCCATCTCTCCACCTCGGGGGACTCGCCAATGGAAATCCTCTCCGATCATCGGGCGGCCAGCCAGGCGGCACCACCATTCGCCGCCCCCGTTCCAGCGCACTCCATCTACCTTCTCGCCAGATGGGCCAGAACAGTGGACACCCGAGGTTATGGATTGGGACCCATCGCCTCCTCCTCCGATTGTCGCTGTGCCCCCCCCCCCCCCCCCCAAGGATGGGGGAGGTATGGAATACTCTGAAATCAGTGTAATTCACAATTTGCATGCCCCACAATTCGTGGCGTGCCACCTGAGGCCGCATGGGGAACACGATGGTTCGACTGCCATGAGAGTATGTACAAGGAAGCATAATGATGACACCAGGATGCCACCTGATGGAAAAAGCATGTTCTAAGCTGGGCGGCCGAGCCCCTCGTGCAGTTGCTGTACACTCACAAACCTGTCTTGTGTAGTCAGTAAAAGAATTTGAAGTCATAAAAAAAGGATCCTCCTTAAATGTCCAGAATACCGAACCCCTCATCTTTTTGAGTTTCACTGATGATATCTCCACAATCTGAACCAAAGGTAAGGGCACTCTGTCTTGTCTTTCCAGTCACCCACTACCTCACTCTCACCCATCATCCAAACACAGGGGAGCACTCATCACATGACCTATTACCATCCAGCAGGGTTGGAACAATTAAATCACAAACCCAAACCCTTGCCCCATGGCTCATATACGTGTAACAGACCTAAATGTAAAACATGTTCTATGCATCACCACACTGTCACCTACACCACCCCCATCACCCCATAAAAAGTAGGACAACTTGTAAAACCAGTGATGTGATCTAGAAACTGAGCTACAACCACTATACAGCTTTCTAAATGTGATTGACTAGTAACAAGCTATCTGTCAAATTGAATGGCCGTCGATAAACTGTGGCTAATAGACTACTGGACCACCCAGCTGCTGACTGTGTGGCTCTAGACTATATTACTCAACAACTGCTTCACAGTCTGTACCATCTGGAGCCTATGTGCCAGCACCAGCTCTCCTGGACCTCATAGGTGGGAACTCTTTTCTTCCTAAAATACGTACTATGTTCCCTTACCCCTTGGGAATCAAATCTAACTTTGCTAATTCCCATCCTCTACCACCTCTCCACTTCCAAGCTCCCAATCCAGTCCACATAAGCCTTCCATTTCATGAAAGTATTCAGTCTCTCCCCCTTCCCTTCTTGACCCCCTGCCTCCACCCTATAGCCTTCTGATCTACACGGCCTACAGCAGCCTGTTCTGACCTATATGGTCTGAGCACACTCTGTCAAACAGCACTGTGCTGGCACACAGTTAAATCTGCCAGGAAATTTCATATCAGCACACAATTCACTACAGAGAGAAAATATTCTGGAAATATCCCCTATGCTGTGGCTGTCATGTTTCCACTTATATCTTTTCTTCTCAACTGCTAGTCTTGCAAAGTTCACAGGAGAACATCTGTTAAGACTGAAAAGTAGGAGTCTAGGTACTGGCAGAAGTAAAGCCTTGAGGACAGACATTGAAGTGTGCCTCGATAGCTAATCCACCAAGGGCAAAGTTCCCATGTTCGAATCCTAGTTCCAGCACACAACTTTAATTTGCCAGGAAGTTTCTTATAAGTGCTCACACTGCTGCAGAGTGAAAATATCATTCTGGAAATATCCCCTTCGCTGTGGCTAAGCCATGTCTTTACATTATCCTTTCTGCCAGCAGTACTAGTCCTGCAAGGTTCACGGAAATTTTCCATTTCAAAATACAGTTGAACTGTGTGCCATACGATGATAACATGTTGCAGCTACATTCAGTAGTATAAGTAAATATTGTCTACAAAATGTGTTGCAGCACTGTTATGCTGGCAACATTGTTGGTAAGGAACTCTTATGATTGGACAGTTCATTCCTCCACCAGCACGGGTGAAAGTTGATGTTTATCACTGTCTCTCCCACTCATGCTCAATGAGACTTGAAAAAGTCATAGTCCTGACAGAGCAATTGTTTTAAGGCATTCCAGGTTGGGATGGTACTGGGTGACTAAGGGGATGCTTTTGAGTGGTCTGGGGTTAGGTATATTATTACTGGAAGGGGAGGAATAGACTACTCGGGAAATCTGCTTGTGGACAAGGTCTGTAGGATAGTTGCGGGAGAGGAAAGAATTGGACAGGTAGTTGGTGTAGGTGGTGAGTGATTCATCATTGGAGCAGATACATTTGATTCAGATGCCTACACTGAAGGGAAGGGATTGTTTTATGTGGAAAGGATGACAGCTAAAAAAGTGGAGGTACTGTTGTTTGTTTGTGGGTTTAAATGGACTGAAGTGTGGATGTGGAACTTAACAAGATGAAGGTCAACATCTAGGAGGTGACTTGGGTTCTGGAGAAAGACCACATGAATTTCAGGTTGGAGAAGGAGTTAAGGTCTTGAAGGAAGCTCAGAGGAGTTTCTTCAGCATGAGCCCAGACCACAAAGATATCATCTATACTAAGTCAAGTGGTGCAACTATGAAATCTCAAGGAAAGCCTCTTCCATGTGGCCCATGAAAAGATTTACATAGGATGGGGCCATCCTGGTTACCATAGCTGTCCCTCAGATTTGCTTATAGGTCTGGTCCTCAAAGGTAAAGTAATTGTGGGTGAGGATTAAAATGGAAAGTGTGACAAGGAATGAGGTTTTTTGGAGGCTTTCAGGTGGGTTTTGAGAAAGGCAGTATTCTAGGGCAGAAAGACCATGGGGTGTGGAAAATGTTGATGTAGAGGGATGTGGTATCTGTAGTGACAAGGCAGCTATCAGGTTGAAGGGGCATGGGGATGGATTTGAGGCATTCCAGAAAGTGGTTTGTGTCCTAAATGTAGGATGGAAGGTTGCAGGTTATAGGTTGGAGGTGCTGGTCTACCAGAGCTGAGATGTGTTCTGTTGGGCTTTGAAGCCTGCTACGACAGGATAGCCAGGATGATTTTCTTTATGAATTTTAGGCAGTAGGTAGAAGGTTGGTATGCATGGTTCAGGGGGATTAAGAAATTCTATTGAGGCAGTGGTGAGACCTTCTGAGTGACCTAAGGTTTTTAGGATTTTCTGTAGTTAGGCCTGGACTGAGTGGGCGTCAGGACAGGTTTGAAGGCGGACGTGTCTGACAGTTGACGCACTCCCTCTGCCACATACTTTTCTTGATCAAATATTACAGCTGTGGACCTTGTCTGCTGGGAGAATGATAATGGAGCAATCTGCTTTTAGCTCTCGGATGACGCAGGAGTCTGCTAGGCTGATGTTAAAGGTAGTGGATACGTTATTCAACTAAAATTGGGAGGAGATGCTGGATGTGAGGAATTCCTGGAATGCCTGCAAGAAATTATTCTGGGAAAGAGCAGGATGATCCTTTTCGGAGGGTGGTTGGAATTGTTCACAGCAGGGTTCAACACTGGCTCTGTTGCTAGGGGTTGAGACTGGGTGGTGAAGTGATTTATCCATTTGAGGTTGTGGTAGAATGAGAGGAGACCTTTGACCAGGGTAGTGCGGTTGAATTTACGTGTGGGACTGAAGGTCCCACAGGCACTTAAATGTGATTTGCAGAGTATCCCATGTAGATGTAGATGTTAACAGCACAGATATCTCTGGTGTAGAGAGGTACTTGGATGAGATGTTAACACTTAGGTGCCGACGCCCGTAAAAATACAGGCGTGCGCAACCTGCCCGAAAGTCCGGCACCCGTAGTTTTACGGTCGCAAGTTCTTATTCCTCCCCTTCCCCCCTTTGTGTGTTCTTATGGCTCCCACTTGTCTAGGAAGCGCTGCATGGACTGTAGTTCGAGTATTGGTCACTAGATGGTGCAAGCATGCTGGGGAAGGGTGTGCAAGCATGCTGGGGAAGGGTGTGCTTCCCTTGTTTTTGTTGGGTTTTGTGAGAGGCGAGATTTTTCGCCTCGAGGTCTCAGTTGTGTCTACATGGCGAAGCATGGCTTGATGGACGATGAAATTGCTCGCGAGTTATATCATGATTTCGAAGAAAGTGATGTTGATTTGTCAGAGGAATATACTGTTTATGACTCTGATGAAGATGTGGACTATGTTCAAGAAGAAGTTTCTGGCAGTTCAGGTAAAGAATTCTGACAACAAAATATGTATAATTTTTATTCAGATTTTCACTGAAAAACTTTCAGTGTGTAATTATGGTTTTATTTGCAAATACTACTCTTCTGATAGATTCAGAAGAAGAGAGCAGCTGTCCAAGCTCTTCAGCAGCAAATAATCTCGTCGATATTGCACCTGAAGAACGAGCAAGATCGACGGCGAGGGGGAAACCGAGACTTGCGCATCGCACCGATTCTAAGGAAGGTTGGACAACTACTGATCGTGCACCAGATATCAGTCTATTCTCAGGACAATTCGGAATATGCAATGTTGTCAGTACAGACCAGAACAGTGCACCTGTAGAATTTTTTTTTTTTTTTTTCATATTTCCTGACAGACAGTATGTTGAAACATACAAAGGAACAAACTAATCTGTATGCTCAACAATGCATAAGAAAATTACGAAACACAAATTCCCTTTCATCCCCTGCTCGTTATCAAAGTGGAAAGGTGTTACACTTATGGAAATAAGGAAGTTTCTGGCAATTGTAGTCCATATGTGTGTAAGTGTGAGGCCACGTATACGAGAGCACTTGTCCAAGAACCCTGACATATCATGTAATTTTTGTCCAAACACCTTGAGCCATGACAGTTTTCTTTCTATTTTGAGAAACTTTCACATTAGTGATAATTCCTTAGCTAAGAGGAAAGGAGAAAATGGCTATGACCCACTGCACAAGGTGAGACCCCTCCTAGATAGCGTGTGTTCTAATTTCAAGTGTGCATATACACCATCTCAAACATTACAATAGATGAAGGCATGTGTAAATTTCGAGGTCATGTGTATTTCAAACAGTACATGCCGCAAAACCAAATTAATACAGTATGAAACTGTACATGTTATCTGAATCTGACTCAAGATACATCTGGAATTTCTCCGTTTATGCAGGTGAAAGGTGACCCTGGTAAAGACATTGCTTGCAAATCTGTCAGGAAAAGGCTACACTTTGTTTACAGACAGATTCTACACAAGTCCAATACTTGCTTCAGAACTGGAAGCTAAAAAAACTGCTCTTGTAGGTACAACAAGAAAATCTTGGCAGGGATTGCCTCATGCTATGAAAGATCTGAACCTTCAGCGAGGTGAAATTATTTTCAGGCGTAAAGGAAATATGTTAGCACTGTGTCGAAAGACAAAAGAAATGTGCATATGATAAGTAAAGGCACACTGCTGAGATGGTCACTTTCACAGATAAGAGAGGAAGAGAGAAGTCAAAGCCAGCCTGTGTAGTGGACTACAATAAAACCAAGTTTGGTGTTGACTTAGCAGACCAGCGATTGTCATACGGCGCATTTGAACATCGAACTGTGAAGTGGTGGAGAAAATTGGCATTGCACGTAATACTAATGGCGATTGTGAATTCCTGCATATTATACAATAAGGTTACTGGAAAACGCCTCACAACATCTTAGTTCATGACAGTTATCTGTGCAGAGCTTGCACAAATGAAAGATATTGAAGCCCGACCCGGTCCGTCTGGACTCTCAAGACTATCAACTGGAAATCATTTCCTGGAAAAGATTGAGACAGAAGTAGGTAAGAGACAGAAACAAAAACAGTGTGTAGTGTGTTCTCTGAGAGGAAAGAAACTGACTGGAAAAGTGTGGCGAAAAGACACAAGCTACCAGCGTAGTGACTGTAAAGTAGCATTGTGCAAAATGCCATGCTTCAAAGTTTACCACAACAAAGAGCAAAATTGCATCCTAAAACAGTTATAAGAGGTTACTGTAGATAAGACATACTGTATGCATCATAATTACAATTTCTGTATAAAATAAATAAAAATTCCTTCTAGAAAATTCAGTGAATATATCTTTGACCAATTTTTCCTTTTTTCAAAAACTATGTTATAATAATAACGCTTGTCAAAATTATGTATTAATTAAAGAGAAATGAATATTATAGACGAAAAATTCCTAGCAAGAAAAATTATATATAAAAAATAGATGAAGATTACTCACCAGGTGAAGGAGCACGAGCACAGGTGTGATAGTAGCACAAATAAATAGAACACACACACACACACACACACACACACACACACACATATACACACACACACACACACACACACACACACACACACACACACACACAAACGCAAGCTTTCGCAACCCATTTGCTTTTTCAGGCAGAAGGGTAGGAGAGGGAAAAGGAAATGATGAGTGTTTTAAGGAAGAGGGTAAGGAGCCATTTCAATCCAGGGAGAGGAAAGTCTTACCTTGGGGGAAGAAAAGGAAGGTAAACAAACAAACAAACAAACAAACAAACACACACACACACACACACACACACACACACACACATTTACACAGATACAAACACACCTAGACAGACATACTATAAAACATGTCTGTATGTCTGCCGAGGTGTGTTTGCGTTTGTGTAAATGTGTGGGTGTGTGTTGTTTACCTTCCTTTTCTCCCCCCCCCCCCCCCCTCCTTTGGCTGGTGAGTAATCTTCATCTATTTTTTATATATAATTAAAGAGAAATTTATTACACACAGTTTTAAACAAGAAAGTCTAGGTTTTTCAATGAAAGTAATTTTATTGTTATAACCAAAACCTTCCAGGAGTTGTAGTAGTTCAAAATATGATAAAATCAGCCAGGCTTTATGGTAGATACCCACACGCAATGGTTCAGGTCCCAAAGTGTTAAGGACTGAATTGGGATTTGTGTCTGTGTTAGGTGGTGTTTGCATTTGTTGATGGTTGTGGTATCTTCTAGGTGTGGCATGTGCTGGGATTGGAAAATTCAGTAAGAAAGCCAGGCTTGGTTTGTTGCCTACGAGGGGAGTTGTTGAGGGTGTTTTTGTCATGGGTGATTATTAGTGTTGGGAAGAGGGATACCACTTCCCCACTTCCTATAGACCTTCCAAGCAAGCAGATCTTTTGAGAAATCCATTCTTCCCCTTCCAGTAACAATATTCCTACCTCCAGACCACTCAAAAACATCCTCTTAGTCACTGAAGGTCTGGAAGAAAAGAATATGTGATTGCAGTTTGGCTATGGTGAATGCATATTGCAAAAAGACTGTAGGCAATGTGGTATAGGTTTGAGATAGATGGTGATTAAGTTGGTTAAATTAGGCTTAGAAATGAAAATTGGGGAGATTGAATTTCTGAGTAAAAAGAGGGCAGAAAGGAGAGAAAATTTAGACGGAAATTTTGCTGAAAATTTTTTCGAATATTATGACAAAAATTACTCCGAACATTTTGTCAACAGATTATTACAAAAATTTAATACTCGAGTGCTGAGGGTTAGGCAACAGATACAAGGAATGGATCACCATACAAATCAATATCATCCAGGGCCAAAAAAAGGTCTTTGCTGCTACATAAAAGATTGCCAGTGGCACATTAGAGATTGTTATCGATTTATCATATTGTTAACAGTACATTTAAGATTGCCGGAGGTACAGTAGAGATAGCCAATGACTCCAAATTGATGGTAAAAGGGTTGCTAAGAAGGCGACATTATAGACATATATTAACAAAAAATTATGGTGGCAGTATAGTCAAAATAATGAAACACTGTAAACAAAGCAACACTGTTTTATTGGTGATTCACAATAATCAGTCAGTGTGGGAGATGACAAATAAATAAAGAAATAAACGAATATGAACATTGAATGGCACAGAGGCAGGATATATCTGGGAGGGTAATAAATTAAAAATATGGTGTGGACAGCAATGAAAAGAAGTAAGGTCTTCAGACGACATATGTAAATGACAGAAACAGATAAAACTGGTTAGTACTAAGAAGGATGTGGATTTTGAATGCAATATTCGATTAATTACAGAAATTCTCCACTGAGATTTGAAAATCATGTGCAAAAGAGATTGAATGGCAGGCCACTACTTACCATAGTTTGTGTGACAATACATATATTATAACTGTCTGTTGCATTGTGAACCGTTTGTTCGGCATCTTTTACCATATTTGGTATACTGATGTGTACCTTGTTATTAGTATTCAACAATTGCTCAACCCGACTGGTTAGCGGTTGATAGCTTTCTTTCAGTGCACACATTGCATGTTCAATTGCACCAAGAGTCCATTCTACGGACGGCTTTGCTGACTTTAGATTTTCACAATTGTTTTCTATACTCTCAACGTGTTGACAAAGTGTTCCTGCCACAAATTTAGTGTTTATTTCAGTTTGCATGTTTGTTTGTAAATGAGTTTCCATGGTAGCCATTTGTGTTTGCATATTTTCAACCAGTTCACAGAGGTCTGTGTGATAGCCTACCACACTTTCTGGCACTACACGTTACAAACACCACCTGCCACATACCATGCTTAATTGCCTTCACTAATCACTTTCCAACTCTTTTAGAAGCTTTCATTAATTAAAAGATTCTTTCCTTTTCGTTTCCACACTCACTTCACTTCAGATTAAAGAGATTTCACTAACACATTTTTACTCAAATCACGATCACTATAGCAATGTTGCTATTGTGAATCATTGTACAGTATGATTACTTTAATTTTAAAAAGACTTAAATGTGCTCTCCCTATTGATAAAATAAGATTATTTTACACTCCAAAGCTAAGTAGAAAATCTTATCTCAGACTTTCTAAACACAACACTAAGAAAATAGTAACATCAAACATCACAACTTTAGAAGAAGATTAAATTGAATCTTACCTCATTTCTATTAACAGATCAGTGAAAAATATGAGCAATGCTCCTGTAGATGCTATTAGTACCATGGGGTTAATTCGAGGCAGCAGCAGACTACTTAGAGCTGGTATAAATGAGCACACACTGTCAAAACAAAGAAGGTATATCAGCACATTGGAAACAATACAGTGAGTCAAATGTGTTATTTGCAAAATTAGAAATTATAAAATAAAATGATGATGTAAAAATTATATTTGTCAATGTAGTACTTCACCCTTTGACAATGATACTGCAACTTTGATCTAACATGAACACATGACAAATAGTTTCAAAGCGGCTACCACTTAAATGATGATGATGTTTTTGTTCTCAGTCCAAAGACTGCTTTTATGCAGCTCTCCATGCTGCTCTACTCTATTGAAGACTCTTCTTTCTGAAGAACAGCAACCTACATCCCTTTTATTCTACTTACTGTATTTGTCTCTAAGCCTGCTCTGCGATTCTTAGCCCCCACACTTCCCTCTAATGTTAACTACTTCCCTCTAATGTTAACTAGATAATTCCTTGATGTCTTAGAAAGTGTCCTACCAATAAATCCCTTATTTTATTTAAAAAAATACCAACCATTTCTTTTTCACCAATTTTGTTTACTACCTTCTTAATAGTTATGTGATCTACCCATCTAATCTTCAGTATTCTCCTGTTGCATCAAATTTCAAAAGCTTCTATCACTTTTTCTGTCTGAATTCCCTATCACCCACTCCAGACAGGTCCTTCAAAAAACTACATAACACTTATTATTTGATGTCAACAAATTCCTCTTCTTCAAAAATACTTTTCTTCCCACAGTCCTTCTGCATGATATATCTTCCTGCCATACTTCGGTCTTCATAAGTTATGTTGCTACCCTATGAACAGAAATCATCCACTACTTTGTCTCTTTACCTGATCTAATTCCTTCAGCATTGCTTGATTTCCTTATACTACATTCCAATACCCTCATTTTTTTGTTATTATTATTCAATATTCGTCTAATAGCCTCCTTTCTAGGCATATCCATTCCATTCAATTGCTCTTCCGGATCCTTACTGTCTCTGACAGAATGACAATGTTATCAGCAGAGTTTTCATTTCTTCTCCCTGAACTTTAATTACCATTCCAAAATTCTCCACTTAAAAACTGTAAAACTGAATAAAAATTTATTTTCAATTTGACAAAAAATATAAATTATTTATTTATTTACTGCAGTAAGTCATAGTCTGCAAATTGTAAGTTCAAACAGTTAGAACCAAACAAAAAGAGACTTTCATTAACCAAACGTGGGACATTTAATGCTTTACTTATGTATTTAAGCTGATTTGATAGAAATTGGAAGTGTTTGAAGGAATCAACTGTTTCCGTTTTTTGGATGTATCACAGATTGTGTAACAATATTTCATTTCTCCAAAAACAAATAATTATGTAAGTATAAAATTATGAAGAGATAGAATGGCTTGTCAGTAATAATATTCAGGAGACAACATTTCAGTAATGCCAATACACATATTTAAAGGGAAAATATGTCCATAATTCCCTGGACAATCCAAGAAGGTGAAACAAAAATGAAGGGGGCAGGGTTATCTATTGATAAGCACCAGAATAAATTAGTAATAATCTCTTTTTATCAATGTCTAAATCAGACAATACGGTCCCAGAAAGATTCAAAGGAAACTTTAGCATCATATGTGCACTAACAGTACAATTATAGTGCACAAATATAAGTTCCAAACAGGTGGACAGTGTAAATTATCATCTAAAATTGTACTCCAAAAATTATTTTCAGCAAGTAGGTCATGTGAACACCTTGAATTGTAAACTGTTGCAAAAATATCATGACAGACACCAGGATTAGTGAATACATGGTCTTTAACAAGATTGAGACCTACAAAAAATAAACACAAAATCAATGCATATATAAAAAAGGACGTGTGTCCATATATGAAGCACATTTTTTAAAGTAAGTTCCATTTGAACAGAAGTACACAACAAAAGGTTATTTATAAAAAGTAAATTTATTTTCAGAAAGTACATATTTTATTTTTTGACATAGTTGCCAAGTTTAATCAAACACTTATCATGCCTCTCAACCAATTTTAAAACACCCTCTTCATACAATCTTGTCGCCTGTTCTGATAATCAAAAGTTCACTGCTGTTTTGTAAAGCACTGATCTCGACACGTCAGGAAATTTGTTTGAGACCTGTTATTGTGAACCTCCTGTTCTCATGAATCCTGGCTTCAGGTGAGTCCTCCAAATTGTCTGTAATTGAAGATGGGCAACCGGAGCGGTCCTCATCATGGACATTGTCACACTCATCTTTGAATTCTCATACCCACAGTATCACCGTACACTTTGCAAATCTTTTGATGAATATCTGCAGAAGACAGGTTCCTTGGTGACAAAAAACACATCAATGAACAAACCTCACACACGGCGGGTGAGTTGATAGTCTTAAACATTTTGAAAGCACAGAACAGAACCGTGCAGGTTAGCTACAGAGCTGAAACTGAGCACAGTTGTTGCTGAAGTTTGTCGGTACACGATGCATGTGCTCATTGCGGTATGTGCGTGAACTACTAGTGTCTACAACAAAACGGAACTTACTTAAAAAACGTGCCTCGAACATCAGTTTGTAGCCAAACTATTCAATGCAGACAAATGGTGTTTATGCATGGGAGTAGCTTTGAGTCTTGCATTGTGCAGTAGGGTGGTTTGGTTGTGGTGTGTAGCAGTGGGTGAGTGTGGTGAGCAAAAATACATTAAATATGGAACAATAGTCATTCTCTGTGACTCTCGAACTTTTCCATACATGTGAAAATGTATGTGTTTTTTATTCATATGACATAATACAATGCTTGCACAGTTTCACCATTCATACTTGACTAATGGCATGTTATATCAAAACATAATTTCTCAGTGTCTTTAATGCAAATAACACTTTACCAACAAATTTCATCAATAATTTCACTAAAATTTATTTGCACTTTTCAGCAATGCTCGTAAGCTTCAGGTCACTATTATTTATTTTTTTGACATGTGTAATATAAAAAATGTGCGCCTCGGTTGCACAGTGGTAGAGTGCCAGACTACAAATCCAAAGGTCGCGGGTTCGATCCCCGCCAGGTCCTAGGATTTTTATGTCACTTTCCACTTCTTTCACCTCTGGCAATATTGCTCATGTGAAAAATACCGAGTAGCACCGTGGTTCGGAACCCACGTTAAACTGTAGGTCCCCCTATAACTGGCTGGGTAAGTCAGTTCGAAGGTCGGAGGAAGGCAACGGCATACCACCTCCAAACAGGACCATGCCTAGTAAAGCACTGTGGTGTTCAAACCAATCTTCGGATTGTCAACTGCTTTACCTTAATATCAGAATAATAATTAAAGCACTGTATACTGAAAGCATATTCGATTCGAATTCCTGTGTTAATACATTACACGATAATGCATGACAGGTTGACAAGTTCACTATCTGTTTATACACTTTGAAATTCTTGCACACATGACAATTAGCAGCACAGGAAAGTCATAATTTTCCTCAGTCTTATTTCTGCTATTAAAGTGAGAATAGTTTTGGGGGGAATGGTGGGTTTAGGCAAGCCTGATCCAATTATCTTCCCTCCCAGCAATAGTCACTTGCATAAATCCATGCCTGGACAGTTACTGACTGTACAAAATTGTCAATTGCCCGTTTGGTACTTGTTCATCAACTTTCTCAACTTTGGATGATCAGCAAAATGTTAGTCTCAATGAAAGCTCGAGATGTTCAAAAAAGGAATTGTAATTTCATCGTTGTCACTCATTTTGCACTGCACTGATGTCTGTATGAGTAACGTGTCTTTTGTCACCTGATGTCATTACAGTTTTCTCCATGTTCTTTG